>CM073448.1:12500000-13750000 GCA_037074515.1 Mimosa bimucronata | reverse complement strand
TTCTCAATCTTGAGGTGATAGGAGTTCACACATTTTCACATGATGTTCTTCCTTACAAGCATATTAGCAGGCATATATGAGCTTAAAACATGTGAAAAATGTGTGAGATGTGTGAAATTTCTAAAGGTTAACAGTCATGTCCAACTCCAGCAAAAACCCCTTCTTCTGAACGTTGAGCACGCTCTTCACGCAACCTCTTCCTCGTTTCAGCAATCTCATCGATAATAGTCTGTAAATAAGCCACTTAGGCATCCACATCCTCGCTATCACTCCCATCACTATCGCTTTTCCCACCCTTTTTGTCATTCATATATTCTTTTTCGAGGCCCATCAACTGGACCACCTTGCCGACCACACCCAGGACCACTACCATTACCCTGACTTCCCATTTCCCAAATAACCCTAGCCAAAAAGCGCAAAATTTCAAACACACACACAAACAGACAAAGGGCGAATCTGAGAAATCACTGCTAGAAATAAAGAAATTAAAGCATAAAAGACACTGGTGAGATTCCATACCTATACTTGGAGGACGAATCTCTGGTTTATCACAGATTTACGAGCGTCAGAATCCACATGCAGCTCTTCGACTTTGCCCTAGCTTCTTGTCTCCTCTCAGAGCTTCATATCGCTTTTCCTCTTTGCTTTCTCGAAGGTCCCTTCGTTTGCCCTTTTTCCATTTTGCAAAATCAATTTAAGTCAGAGAACAAAAAAAAAAGATATCGGACTTTGGTTCTACGTCAGTGCCATCATTCGAACTCACTGCCAGCGTGCCATTTTAACAGTCAACGTTTGGAACTCCATTTGTCGTAGGCCAATATGCACCGTTTGGGCTAGTTGCCGGGTAAATAAGATCCATTTATTACTTCTGGGGCAAATCATCTCCTACTAGGTTACTTCTGGGGTGAAATTGGACATTTACCCAAAAAAAAAGTATGGAAGTTGTTACGAACCCGTGATGGAAAAGGGGAAGAAATCAGATAACACAATAATATAAATAAGTTAGTGGATATTGATAAGCCATACATATGCGGTATGCCCATGCCTACTCATTTACTTTCATTAAATACTTTTACGTTGATCACTTTCTTAGCAATTTACCATACTTGACATTTGCAAGCTGTATATATATATATATATATATATATATATTTGTCTGCTTTTATAAGTTTTTCAAATGATTTATTCTTCCAATAGTATGCTTGGTGTAGATGTTACTGTTAAGTTATCATGGTGAGTAAGATCACGTTAGAATTGATTACATTAAATGAAGAGTGTTTTTTTAAATGGTAGCTATTATGCTTGAATTGGACTTCTTCTAACGTAATTTTTCAAAATGGTTTTGCTGCAAACATACAATTAGATTAGGCAAAAGTATATTTATAATTTTCTAGTTTCATATTAAGTTTTCTTATATTCGTCATAAAATCTTTGGCCCAAAATCCTCATCGATCCATATTGTGTCTGTTTTCCCCACTCTGGGCTTTGCATCAATTCCATCAATTCCTACTTAATCAATTCCATCATTTCAGGTCCAGAAGCTGCCCCCCAAAAAATTTGTCACCCAAATAAACTATAAAAAGAAAGTGTTAAACTTAAAATATGGGATGCCCCATTGATTAGACACTCACATGTTGTGTGCTGAAAGGTCCAATGCTTGCCTGGGGGACCAGCAAAGGGAAAAAGGAGAGAAAAAAACCCTTTAAGGAATAATTCTTCATATATATAATTTCAAATAATAAAAGGAACACAGAAGTTAACGGCAAATGTAGGTAATAACTAGTAACCACAAATAACAATGAATTAAAAAAAAGAACTGTATAAATTTGGCAATTGGCAGTGCATAATTGAATAGCATCACTGCCCTTGGCGCTTAGCTGATGATTAGCTTCATTCTTCATCAGAAATTTTGACTTTAAACTCTATTTATTTGTTAGTGGTATAATTTTCATTTATTGAATTTGAGGTGTAATGTAAATCACAATATGGAAGATAGGAACAAACTCAATTATTAGAGAGTAACAACACAAGACTGCCTCTTTCAGGGTTCAGTGATATTGACGCATGCTTCAATGAGCCTCAACAAAAATCCCCCCACACTGCTCACTCCCATTCTAACCAACACCATCATTTGTACACCAATATACAAACATAAATCAATTTTGTAAAATAAATCAACAAAGGCTGACACTGTTAATATATGACTTGGGTCGGTAAACCTAATGTTCTGAATTCGAAATAGGCGGTATGCATGGAAAAATAGCTTTATTAAAAGAGGCAAAATTCACTTCAAAGATTTCAACGGCTTAAGAAAATTATTCTTTAACTATCAGTTAGGGTATACAATTCAAATTAAAACAAATCAATTGTAAGATAATTCCTCATGATATTTATTATGAGGATCTCGCATGCTACAAACATCTTCTAACTCACCAAGGCATATTTAAGTCAATTTGCCCGTTTATCATATTCTTTATATAACTAATCCACATTTTTCAAAAAATGGGTAAAAGTAAACAGAAATAAGAAAAAAAATTCTCGCTTGAAATAGTTAAAGGTCCCTGTATTATGGATAGGTCATAGGGAGGAGGGAGTGGCCAGCCATTTAATGACCAATATAATAGTTTAAGCAAGGGGGTTAAAAGTAATTTAAATGTCTTGGTTCCCACTCTGGTGTAACAAGAAATACGGATAAGCAGTGGTGGGGAGAGGGGTGACATTGATATTATTGGGGTCATTTAAGCAAGGGTGAGTCACATTTAAGAGAAGGACTTAGGTGCCCCAAAATTACACCTTATGCCACCATCCAACCATGTTTCTTTTCTTTTCATTTTTCCCATAACCTCTTTATAAGGCCACAATAAAACCATACAAAAATCAAATTGAATAGAAACAAATTCCAATACCTAAGAAGAAGGTAATTTGGATAATATCATGGTTAGCTCATCCATCTTGCACAAGTCTTTGATAGAACCATATAGTAAAAACCAGTAGTTACTCCTATTTTTTAAGGTAATAGTCCCAACATAATTCATAAGTTATGACAATTCCTTCAACAACAAATGTCTAGAGGCCTCCACACCACAACAATTCGCTCTGCCCCTTATTGGTCAACTTTTCTAGGTAGTATTCGCTCTATGTAATCCTTTTTTATTGAACAATTTTCAATAAAGCATCAATGTAACGAACACAATTCATTGAAAGAATTACGCTATTAAAACTAGCATTTAGAGATGGAAAGTGTAAAACCTTATTAGACACCTCTTTAAATGTAAGTTTCTCAATATGAGGCGCATGACACAATATGAATAAATAATTGATGTTAAAACAACTTTAAATTGATGAATAAAACATGGTATAAATCTTACTCCTTCTGATCCTAAACATAAGACCTGTTTGGGAATGTGAACTTGGTCATAAATATAAGACTCATTTTCAATTTTTCTTAATTTTTCCCCAAATACTTCTTAAGAATAAACGAACAAGAAAAGGAGGGTGAGAACAAATGTAAATGTTGAAGGTGTTTGAGTAACATCATGTGATTTTAACTAACTAATATCCTTAATTTAATGAAATTAGGTAACTATATCTTATATTTTAGGACCGGAGGAGGGAGTATTATGTTATTTAAAACTCAACACACTCAAAGTTTAGTGCATTATATATATATATATTATATAAAAAAAATGTTAACCTTTTATAGCTATTTTCTAGATGGGGGCCAAAAAAGGTATAGTTACTCCTTGTATAAATTTTCTTTTTAAACATATAAATCCATGAACATCAGAAGTCCAAATCTTTTAATGACATTTCATCTGCTTCCATATTTGCCAATCCTCCCAATCCAACCAAATATAAAGACCCACCATTGTTACTTTTTTAGTGATATTAGTTCACACCCATCACTTCAATGTAGCTTCCACACACTCTCCATCCTCATAAAGATACATTCATAGCCTTCTACTCGCATGGTAAATCACATTCTCACTCACGCTGGGCTATTGATTAACAAATTCAATTCCACGCGTCAACCATAATTCATCACCCCCCCCCCCCCCCCCCTCTCTGGGCATTTTAATTATTTTGCGAAATTGTCGGAGATAATTTGTACTACTAGTTGATACGCAAAAAAAAAAAAAACAAAACAAAACAAAACAAAAAAACAAAAAAGAAGTGACCACTGAAAGTACTAGCTTCATGCTCAATAGAACAGAAACGAAGTGAATGCAGAAGAAAATATAAGGCATTGGATTTTGAAACCCCACAATTCATTCATATCTCTCTTTTCCTTTCACTTCTCTTTCTGATCTAGGACTATGATGATGATGATGATGGTTCATTCCAAAATCAAGGACCCCAAAAAATGGTTCAAATGTTCAAAAAAGAAATTAACCAATTAACTAACTAACTACATATCCCCAGAAACAGAGGATGAATGAACAACCTTGTTCTGTTTTCCTGTAAGCCAAAGCAGAGTTCTTCTTGCAAATGAAGGAGCTCTACTATTTGCCTGCCATGAATCCACACTGTAACAACTCTGGTTTTCATCATCATACCCAAATTCACTTCCTCCTCCATTGTCTTCCCATTTTGTAATATCCATCTCAGAAATCGTACTCCTTGATCCCAATTTCCCATTCCTCTCCTTCAAGCCATCACCATCTTCTTCTTCTACATTTCTATGCAATGGAAACCTAAATGACACAGCCCTCCTTGTAGAATCCTCAAACCCAATTCTCCTCTTCTCTTTCTTCTCCCTAAGCCAAATCTTTGACACCGACAAGCTCTCCTTTCTGGTAATAACCCCAAAGCTTGAAACTTTCCCAGTCCCTTCCCCTTCCCCTTCAACCCTTTTCCCATCCAAATCACAGAACCTGAAATCCCTCCTAGATTCAAAGTCACACTCCGACATTGCAAGCCTGTTTCCTGTAGTCAAAAGCAAAGCATTCCTCTGCTTCTTCTTGATTTGTGCTCTAATTGGTACATGAAGTAACGTACTCTCATCCATCACATAAGCAAAAGACCCCATAGAAAAACACCTCCTTGCTTCCCCATTAATACTACCATCCCCAATTCTGCTACTCCCTTCACCATTGTTCTTATCATCATCCACATTCCTGATCTTCCCCAGCTTCACAGTGACAACTTCACCTGAATCATCATGGTACGGGTCAAACCGGGTCGACCCGGATCCACTTTCATCTATTTCCGGGTCGATTTCTCTGGAATTGTTGTCACTCCCTGATTCAAGGACAAGAACAATGGGGGAACTGTAGGGGACATCATTGAGCAAGCAAGCTCGACAAATCGGGCAAGTGGAGTGAGACAAGAGCCACGTGTCGATACATCCCATGTGGAACGCGTGGCTACATTTGGGCAGCAATCTCAGCTTGTCTTCCGGCTCGAATTCAGACAAACAAACGGCGCAATCGAAAGGTTTGGTTTTGAGTCCAATGATGGAGTTGTAAACAAAAACAGGGAGGGTGTCGATGAAAGATTGGTCAACCCCAGAATCATGGAGGTGAAAAAGTTGTTGAAGCTGTCCTTGAAGGACAGTAACATCGTCTAATTCATCTGGGTCTCTGGTTTGTGGCCGCCATAGATAGCGAACAAGAAGGTGGAGTAAACCAGAGAGGAAGAAGATGATGGCGAGGATGATGATTATGAGGAGTACACTTGGGCTTACGCTGTCCTTTACATTGGAATCATCAGATCCGACGGTAAGGTTGTTGTTAGGAGGGGAAGGTAAGTATGGTTGTGGTGGGGGAGACAAAAAGTTTGCTCCTTTGAGTTCTGATAAGGCTCTGGTTCTGCCCATTTTTACTGGGTTGGAGCAGAAATGAGGTAAAGATTGAAGCTTTTGAGTTGAATCATGGAATTTGAGGAGAGACAGAGGAAGAAGAAAGGAAGGAGATGGGGAAGGATCGATATAAAAGCAGAAGTTTGTTTTTTTATGTGAAATCGAGTCTGCTTGATGTTGTGGGGGGAGAGAGAGGGGTCCTAATAAAGTATTAATATCATTTAGGTGAGGTTTTTAATTGTTGGAGGGATATTATTGGCTTAAACATTGGACAAGATTACAATATAAAATTATTTATAGAAAATTTTTAAAGCCATGTTCAATGAGGAAAAAAAATACTTTTTATGATCGTTTTGAATAAGACGCGTCTAACAGAGTGTTATTAGCACTTTTTTAACAATACATTTGTTTTTTTGGACAATTTTTACAATACATTTGTTAGTTTAAGAGTTTTAATATTTTTCAAATTTCTCTATATTTAATAAGGCAGTGAAAAAGTATAAATCTATTTTGATATTAAAATTTAATGAAAGTATAAAAAATCATTGAAGTTTTTTTGAAGAATAAGTCATTCAATTTTTATGACAAATTTAATATTTTTAAATATTTTTATTGATAGGTATGGGTTAATTAGGAGTGATGTGTTAGGAGTAGGGGACTAGGGGAGTGCTGATGAGAAAAATTAATGAGGGAAATTTTTTGTTTATGTTTAAAAGAATAAAAGCGAATAAATTATTAAATAAAGAATATACTTAATACATTGTTAAATGAGAAAATACGGATACGGAGCTGTAATTTTGAGAAGACATTACGTTGAGTTGGGTGGTTGACTTTTTGGCATCAACCCCAAGGCTGAGATCCCATTCAGATTTAAGGAAATGAATTATCTAATGGGTGTCAGGAGATTTTTTATATTTTATATTGAAAAAGTTTAAGACATTTAAGAGATTAACATATTTGATTTAGTTGACTTAAAAAAATGGGCATCCTTTTTTTGAAAAAAAAAGGAGTGAGAGTTAGAGTGGGAAAATGAGAAGGATAGGATATTTATGTTTTACTACTAATTTTCATGAATTGGGTGATTTTATTCCATTCCGTATCCATTTGGCAATTCAAAAGAAGGAATGGTCCCAAACGTCAGAAATCAGAATTGCATATGACTAGTGTCTAATCAGAAAGATGCAACTCACAAAAAGCTCGTCTTAAAAATAATTCACGACCCAATAATTCGGAGAGAAAATTACTGTGTACTCTAATACTAGTATTAACAATCTACTTCCTAGCTATAAGATTGTTGGGACAAAAATATATCCCTTGGCCCATTTGTGGATTAACCCGTAAAGGCAAGAAATACTCTTTTGGCTCAATGCAAGTTCACTCATGGGCAGACCCATTAAGGCTGACCCAGTTCATTCCCCATCACTCCAATCAATAACTGTGTCAGATCAGTCAAATCTCATGATCCACGATAATAGGAACCACTTCCTTCTCTCGCTACGAATGTGGAATCACCTTCCATAGCCACCCTATCAGCCTATAAAAGGGGAAAGGCCAAGACAAAGAAGGGGCAGATTCTTCCAGCAGCGACTCAGTGCTCAATACTCTCTAGATTCCTGAACGGGGTACCTGCTACACATGTCGGGGTACCTGCTACACCATTATTTGTTCTTATCATACAATTCTCCCCACTTCTCCCTCTCTACTGTACACTTCTCTTTGTATTTATATAGAATACCTTGTAATCTTCATTACTATATGTACCATCTATTGGTCTTTGTAATCCACACCACGGTTGTTGGAGACCCACTTTCACACTATCAATAAAATATCTATCTATTTATTGATTTACCGAATTTAGCATCAACAAATATCTAATTATCTAACTTGATAAAGTTAAGGGAGTTAGTTAAGTTATTTAAAATTATATGATCTTACAAAAGCACCCTAACCATCTACATTTATTCTCTTTCTTCCTCTCTTGCTTATTTATCAACGAGGATGATTAATATGGATAATTAAGGAAAAAGTTAGAAATGTATCTTATATTTAGGAACAATCTCACTTTCCCAAATAGGTCTTATATTTAAGTACGGAGGGAGTAATTATTAAGAGATATACTCCCTCCGGTTCATAATATAAGAGGTAACATAACAAATTTTTTTTGTCGATAATATAAGAGGTAACATCTATAAGTCAAAGTAATATATAATAATGCATTTTTTTTCATTTCTGGCATTGTATATTAAATGCAAGGACTGATAGAGAAATGCAAGGTTCAAAAAACCGGACCGCCCATCAAACCGGGTGAGGCACTGGTTCAAGGGTCAATGATCGGATCGGGGTCGGACCGGGTCAAACCGGATTCTATTAAAATAATAAAATTTTATTGATATTAACATTAATAATCACTAATATCAAAATGTAAATGTAGATAGGTATGCATGATTAATCAAATATGAATATTTTAATGTTTCTATAGAGGGAAAAAGAGAAAATATTAGTTGATTACACATAAAAATAAATATTATTCTACAATCCACAGACTAAAATACAAGTATTAAGAGCAACAACAATTAAATATTAAGTATATGCAAGTAAAATAGCATTTAAATTATTATAGTTTCCTAATTTCTAAAATTGAATTAAGTGAAAATTAGTAATTAGGTGAATTATAATAAAATAAATATTTTTTTATTTTTTTAAAAAAAAGGGGGCCAACCCGGTTCAACCACCGGGTGACCGGGTTGGGCGGTTCAACCGCCAGGTTGAACCGGCCCCTGCCCGGGTCAACCACATCCCGTTTTTTCCGCCTCGACCGGACCGGACCAGCGTCCGGTTCACGGTTGAACCGGTCCGGTTTTTCCATCATTGGAGAAATGTATATAATAAAGAATTTAAAGGTAAAAATAAAAAATTTGTTAAATCTACCCATAATAAATTATTCCAATATGTTTTAGGGTTAAAAGGCATTTTTACCTCGGAAGTTTTCTTAGAAGAGTTGTAGGTGTCTGAAAGTTTTCGGAAAGGCAATATTTCCCCGGAAGTTTAAAAAGCAAGGCAATGTTGCCCCTCCGCTAACACATCTAACGGTCAACCGTTTGTTGACCAAGTTCAGGTGACTTAGCTTACTTATTTGGCATCTACCTCATATATTTTTCCACGTCAGATTTTCAGCAAAAAAAAAACTAAGTTCTTCTCCTATTTGTTTTTAAGAGCGAATGTGCAAAAATACTCATGAATTTTTGTGCAATATTTGATTGGAACCCCTAAAAAATATCTGACAGATAATTTATTTTTTAGCTTCTAAAATTAAGAAATAAATAGAAAATATAAGATTTAAATTTTTTTATCAACTATAGAATTTTTTAGGGTGCCCGATCAAATTAAAATATTTACTTAAACATCCAATATTGTGGGTCCCACCCTTTCTCCCCTCATTAAATGTCCCACTAAAACACACAATAAAATTTTTTATCAACTAAATAATTTTTTATTAGCAAAAGATTTTTTGAACGATTTTGGATGTCAAATTTAAGTTCGGAGGAAATTAAAAGATATACTCCCTCGGGTTCATAATATAAGAGGTAACATTCCAAATTTTTTTTAGCGATAATATAAGAGATAACATTTATAAGTCAGAGTAATAAATAATAATGTATGTTTTCCATTTCTGCTATTATATATTAAATGCAAGGAGGGAGAGAAAATGTATATAATAAACGATTTAAGGGTAATAATGGAAAAAATTATTAAATCTACCCATAATAAATGATTCCGGTATATTTTATTGTTATGTGTAAAAAGGTTTATTACCTCATAATAAATTATCACAGTATATATTTTATGGAGGATTAGTCTTTCACCTGTTGGGTGGGAGGATACCTTGATCTTTGATAAAAAAAAACGGTTGACTACCTTCTATAATAATACATAACAAAAAAAAATATGTAATGATAAGATTCATGGATGGAGTTAATCACAATGACATACTCATAACTCAGGTTTTAGGCGATTAAATTGCTTCATAGGAATTATAGAGTATATCTCTCATTCAAATGAATTGAATTTTCTCCCATTTACACATTAAACAAAACAAATGTAAGAAAGTAACATTTCAAACCATTAGAACTTTTGAATGGGGTTGTTCAAGTACCTGGACGAAATCGGGACACCCCTTTCCGGAGTCCCGGTACCGGAAGAAGGCCGGGACACCATTTATGTCCCGGTCTCGGTACTGGTACTAAGGGTGTCGTGGTCCCATAGGGACAGGACCGGGATATGGATCGGGAGCGGGACGTCCCAATGTTCTTTGACACAATCTCATTAATCAATAAATAAACAAAGAACCTGTATATTTTATACTTTAGTTACTAATAATATAATATAATATAATTAATTTTTTAATATCACATATATACTTAAATGATTGAATCAATCAATCAATTAATGTGGAATTGGTGGAAGATAAAAAAGAGATGCACCTCCTAAATGTTTAAACCCTAAAACATTTAATGATTGAATCAATCAATCAATCAATTAAACGATTCTATGAAGAAATATAAAAAAGCATATTTGGGTAGGGGATAGAGTATTTGAAAAGAAAAATAAAGGAAGAAATGCATAGTTGGATTATGGGAAAAAATTAAATAAATAATTATACTTATAGTACCGGGACTGGAAATCCGAGAGACGTGACCGTATCCCTGTACCGTCCTGGATTCAAGTTAGTCCTAGTACCGTTGATTCCGGTACCGAATCCTGCTGGTCCCAGGAAATTTCTGTCTTAACATGTCCGAGATAGGATCGGGACAACCAGGATAAGATCTTTTTGAACAACCCTACTTTGAAGCAGACTCATTCAATATGAGTTGTAAACTTTTTTTCCTTTCCAGTAAGAGTTGTATACATTGAGTATGAATTGTATTAATTGTCCAAATACCCTTTTTTTTACAATTGCACTCAGGTTCTAAATAAAAGATTTGATATTAGATAGGTTTCATTGACAACTTTTTCACTTATTAACAATGGTTGTTTCATTGACAATTCCATAGGACCTTTCTGATATTACATCTTTTACTTGGTATCTGGGTGCAATTGTCCTCTTTTTTGTCAACTACGACTCAAGTTTTTAGATACTTGTATAGTTTTAGACAATAAATAACAGACAATATATTGATCACTATAATTTTAACTAAACTGTAACTCAGTTCCTATATTTTGATTCAATGTAACTCAATTTCTGAACTTTGACTCACTGTAACTCAATTTCTATAGTTTTTATTTTATAATTTTGTCCTTATGTTTTAGAAAAGGCATGGACCAAGTTATAAATTGGTCAAATTTACAAGGATTAAGTTGGTGAGTCAAAGATAGTAACTGAGTTATAACTGAATCAAAACTATAGGGAGTGGGTTTCACCAAATTAAAATATAAGGAATGAGTTTCAATAAACAAAAGATTAATTTTTCTAATTCTATAATGCATAAATTTGAATGATTTCCTCTTAATAGAATGCTTCTGGTATCATATGCTGTATCAACCTTTTTGAAAAAGTAGAAGGAATGAGTTTCAATCAACAAAAGATTAATATTTTTAATTCTATAATGCATAAATTTGAATGATTTCCTCTTTAATAGAATGCTTCTGGTATCATATGCCAATAATGCTATATGAACCTTTTTATTTCAAAATTGAATGTCCTCCTCTACGAGGCTAAAATCTAGTTTTCTACAATGCTATTTATTTAACAAACGCCTACTTAATACTATAAGTTTATGTGGCCTTCTCTTACCGTCCCTCAAGATTCAGAGACAAAGATGTCTTTGTATTACTGCTGTGTTTGACATTATTACAGATAACTACTTCTCATTGATTGAATCCCAATTATTTTTATATTTTTCTAACGGAACTCATTTTAAAAAAAAAATTAAGAAATTGCTACGTTTATTTTACGCTTGAAATACCTCATAGTCAGAATAAATTCATGCTTGATAATATTTCAATACAACATTTAAAATTAACTTGAAGTGTGAATTTTCATAAAACAAAATATAACACAGTTTCAACAAATCTCAAACAATTAATCAGATTTGTATTATTTACTTTAATAGTGCTTATTATAATGCATCAATTACCAATTTTTACAAATCAAAGAATGGTAGTTATGTCCTTAAATTTAGGCTTAACTAACTACTTTTTCCAACTCCACCACTCATTTAATAATATAACTTAATCATTTCAATTTTAAACATCCATTAATAACAAGGATAAAGTAGGGAAAATGCAATTAATGCAGCTTTGGTACCTTATATTTGGGACCAAAAATTTTATTAGTTTGTACCACTCTGTTCCTTATTATAAGTCCAACTACCGCAAATTTTTTGTTCCAAAATATAAGTCCAGTTTGGGATCAATTAGTGCTACTATGACTATTTTACCCCTATGTTAGAAATAGGAAAGATGAGAGAGAATGTTTTAATGTATAAAATATTCTATTATCTTAATATACCTATTCTTAAATAAAGGTTAAGTTGGAAACATTTTTGAAAATATGAGACATTTAATACTATAACTTCTACTCCTTAGTATTTGAGAAGTAGTTAGGGTGGACTTATAATAAGGAACAGAGTGGTAGCTTATAATAAGGATCATAAAGGATAATTAACAATGCCCCACAGCTACCTACGCTCTCAAAAGCCAACTCAGGTCTACCTCCTTTAATTCATAATTTAAGTTTGGCTTAAAGTAATTTCTTGCATCAGAATTATACATATACTCTTTATTTCATTTTTGTGTATAAAAAATGAGGTGGTTATGCTTCACTTAACTCTTTTGACTGGGGTTAGTTGATTTTCAAATCTGAACAAACAAGTTGAATTATAAAACGTTTTATGCTTAAAACAATCAGGTTTTGGACAACATATATTGTTTTTTTTACTCTCGTGAGTAATCATTAAGTCAATGATAAGCCCTTTTGAAAAACAAACAACAAATTACAATATTGTTTCCCCCCTCTTTCGTATAAAAATTAATTGACTTAATGTAAAGAAATTAAAGAAACTATTCTCTCTTACTTAATTTGATAAGACTAAGGATATTAGTTAAATTAATTAAAATCAAATTATATTACCAAAATACCCTGATCACATTCCTTTATCACTCATTTCTTGCTTGTTTATTAGTGAGGAGTAAGGGATAATTTAGGAAACATGTGAGAAAAAATAGAAAGAGGCCTTATATTTAGGAACAAACTCACATCACCAAATAAGTCTTATATTTATGAACGGAGAGAGTATATAAATTACTCTAAAGTATCGTAGGTTAATATAACTTTTAGTCCTTGAACTTTCGGTCAATTTTGATTTTGGTCCCTGAACTTTAAAATCGGTGTTTTTTATCTTTGAACTTTCGATCAATTTTGATCTTAGTGAGTGAACTTTAAAATCCTCAGTTTTGGTCCTTGAACTTTCGGTCAATTTTGGTCTTGATCCCTGAACTTTAAGTCAATTTTGGTTTTAGTTCCTGAATTTTAAAAAAACCTTAAAATAACAGGGACCAATACCAAAATTGACCAAAAGTTCAGAGACCAAATCCACCAATCTAAAATTCAGGGACCAAGACTAAAATTGGTCAAAAGTTCAAGGACTAAAACCATCGATTTTGAAGTTCAGGAACCAAAATCAAAATTCAATGAAAGTTCAAGGACCAAAAGTTGTATTAAAGGATAATTCCATAAAAGACCCTCAAAATAGAAAAAGGACACTTTGCTACAACGAATTTCAAAAAGGACAATTCAGTACAATGACTGAATTGTCCAACCCCAAATTAAAAAGAAATGTCTAAAATGCTCTTTGGTTTACCAATTCAGTACAATATTGGGAATTCCTTAAGAAAAGTTGGGAATCTCATAATTGAACCAAGGGCATTTAAGACTTTTCCTTTTAATTTGGGGTTGGACAATTCAGTCATTGTACTTAATAGTCCTTTCTGAAATTCTTTATAGTAAAGTGTCCTTTTACTATTTTGAGGGTCTCTTTTTAGAATTTTTCCTTGTATTAGCCCCATCTATATATAAATTACTTTAAAGAAATCTTGATCCAAAGTAGTATAAAGTATAAACACATAAACATAGCAAGGATTTGAAGTTTTTTGGTCACCTAACCTTGAAAACCTTGACACATTCTTTTTCCTGTTGCGAACTACTCGGTACTCATATCACTAAGCTAATCTCACGGTTAATAAAAATGAGTTTTTTTTTCTAAAATTTTATTGTAAAAAAGGGTATCGTTAATTATAATTCATCGTTATACAAACACCCCCCCTCCCCATATTGTCCATGATAATATACAGTACTTACTCCGTTCTTAAATATATGGCATATTTAAAGAGATGAGTTTGTTCTTGTATATAAGATCTCTTTTTAATTTTTCTCAACATTTTCCCATATTATTCCTATTAATACTCCTCAATAATAAACAACAAGCAAGAGAGGGAGGGTGTCAATAAAGCTAGAGCCTACAATGTTATAATGTTTCGGTGATATCATATGATTTTAACTAATCTAATTAACATCCTTAATCTAATTAAATTAGATAAATATGTCTTATATTTAGGAATGGAGGGACTATAATACATATTTTACAGAAATTCAATATTTTAGATTCAATAATAATTCAAAATTTTGGAAAGGGAAATTTGGTTATTTTTTGCGGTTGTCCGGCTGATTGTGACTGATTTGTTGAATTTGGTGGCCGTTGGTTTGGTGCCCATGAGATTTTTAGTAAATTATATCAACCATGTCCATATTGTATGTGTGTTCGAAACTGACTAGATGGTTGCTTTTTTTTTTTTTTAAAAAAAAAAGCAAAATAAAACGGAATGCCTCCTTCCTCCCTTCAAACAATTTTCTGAAGCTTACGCTTTTTTCCAATTTAATCAATGAAAGTGCCATATATATCGATGATTATTTTTAAAAATGTGGATTAGTATATTTAGAAAAAATAACATCAATATACTTTTTATAGAGTAATATCATATAGGTGATGCATGATGAGGAAAGGACAAGTGAAATGAAGGGAAGAGAGAAGAGAGAATAGAAGACAATTACAAAGATTATAGAAGCAAGACAAATAGAAAGAAAAAAAATCGCAATAACCAGCTTATTACACTTCATAGAGTGTTTTATAAATAAGATGTGTTGGGGGATTTTATTTCAACTTTAACCCTAAGAATTGAATGCAAAATATTTGAGAAAGCTAAAATTAAGTACATATATTTGATAAGATAATGATAAATGCTAAAAGATAACGATAAATTAAAATTAATACAAACTATTGTCAAATTGTCTATTTAATCATGATCATCAAATATCTCTAATTGAATCTTCTAGAATCTTCAATGATTTCTATCTTCTTCCCTTTCTATTCTCGGAGGCCAGGCTTTGTTCAACCATAAAAGTTTAATAATTAATATATTTAGTCTAAAATTTAAAAAAAATCGTTAAATGTTAAGTAAAAATACAGTAAGTGGCAAATTACATTAGACCATACTTATATTAAATTGCTTATATACATAGTATTAAATTATCCAATTACACATATCCATGTATTCTATTTGTTAAATTCGGTTTATAATAAAACGATAAAACTCCAAAAATATGACGCATAATTACAAGCAATTACTAATAATTCACCTAAATATTATTAGATTTAGATGTGTGTTGGGTTGCAGGAGGAGGGAGATGAAAAAATGGAATTTGTATTTTTGGTGGAAGAATCACAAGACTTTGCCCAGCGAAACTGGAAATCAGAAGTCAGAATTGAGGAACAAATTAAAGTCAAATGAATATAGGTGCAACAAATGAGATCAATGTGGGAGAAAATGTCAAAACGAGGATGCTCTTATGCAAAATCAAAAGCGTTGAAACATTAAAAAAATATTGTCAAGCTCAGAGATGAAACTGAATCTGACACAGTCGATCAAAATCAATCCTTGGTCAATGGCTTAGGTAGTGTTTGGAAAAATGTATTTTTATTTGAATTTTAGATTTTTTTTGGGTCAAAATTTGAATTTTAGATTTGAAATCTCACATTTAAAACCCATAATAAAAATGAACCCCCCCCCCCAAACAAAAAAAAAAATTATGTCAAAAGGGCTTATCAAACCTCCTCAATTTTCAGCATAAATTCACATCATGATTGCTAAATAGGTTATTCAATACATATGCCCCTCATTATTCACTCATCGCGAACAAACAAACAAAAAATTATAAAATATAAGTATCGGCCATATGAAAAAGTACTCTCCAAATTATAATTTAATAACCCAGAATTTTTGAATAGATTTGTCACTTTTTATAGGAGCTTGTATAGATTGTCAAAACATTTAATAAGTTTTTTCCTATATTGATCATCATATTCTCACTCCTGACACATGTTTTCTTTCATGCTTATTTCTAGGGTTGAGTAAATTAAAACCGAAAATTGAATTGAACCAAACTCAATTAGGTTTTTCGGTTTGGTTAATTCGGTTTAGTTCCTTTTTAAAAATTTTGGTTTTCGGTTTTGATTCGGTTATTAAAAAATTAATTCGATTAAAAATGACATTTATATAATATATTTATATTTACTCTAAAAGATTGACTCTTATACGATGATTATTGGATATTAAAATATATATTACATTATTATATAATTTTTATGATTAATATATACTCCTACTATACTATGTTTTGGTTTATTGTTTAAAATTATTACTATTCGGTTTTCAGTTCTTTTAGTTTTTACTGAAAACCTACAGATTTACGTACCGAATGTTCATCCCTATTTATCATTTCTATCATTATTTTCATATTCTCCTCTCTTATAGACCCCATCATAAATAAGTGCAAACCTTAAAAGGGATAATTATTACAGACATATTTATCATGTTGAACCATTTTTTTTAATCTACATGATATAAACTCTTATATAGGGACGGATGAAGTAATAATCAATTTATTACTATCACAAGCATGCATATTTTTGCGGGCTAAAAAATTAGATATCCATTTTCCTAACTCTTACATTTTAATTATAAAAATATATTTCTTCTAATGATTATCATAACTCAGGGCCTCAGGGGCTTATTATTTAGAACATATTGGGCCATTTGGGGCTTTCTATAGCTTACTTGACCCATAATCAGAACCCCAACATGAATATCATAGGCTGGAAATTAATAGACCATATTTGGCAAAAAAAAAAAAAAAAAATTAATACACCATAACTCGCTCGGTGATTAAAACTAGAAGCAGAGAAAAATTAATTGTTATAATGCTATTATTGGAAAATATTAAAAAATTGAACTGATATATATAGAACAATAAAATAATTTATTTTAGTTTATTAAAAATAGTTATTGGTCAGTTCAATTGAGCTAACTGAAAGTGGCTTAATTTCTCTTAAATAAAATGGAATAGTTAGATTCTTGAAAATGAACAAAATCACGTAAAGATTGCTACAGATAGTTTCATACAAAATTATATAAATTTCTTTCTTTCTTTTTCCCTCAAACTAGATTTTCCTCCCATGTGATGTATAGATGTTAAAAATTTAAAAAGAAAATAAATTAAAGAATTTAATTTTTTTGAGTAACTAATTTGTAATTGAAAAATTTACCTGAAAACAACAAAAGTTGATTTCACATGGATGACCTAGATCATTGATTGCAGTTATTTGGATAAAAGAGAAAATATGAATTAGTTTTATAAGGCTTGATTGCAAAATTGTGTGAGTTATTAAAATTTTAATCATAAATAAATGAGATGGACAATTGTTTGAGCAAGTTTGAATATTGAAAATAGGGTAAAGGGTTAATAACGACCATGTACTTATATCCAAGGGACATATGACATCTTGTACTTTTTTTTAGCTCAAAATTATTCATCAACTTTTAAATTCGGGTCAATAATGACTTTTCCATCAAATTGGCCCAATGGATGTTTCAAATTCGGGCAAATAATGACTCTTCCATCAAACTGACCTAACGGACATTTCAAATTTGGGCCAATAATGACTTCTCCGTCAAACTGACCCAATTTCCGTTACTTTTTTATAGGTAGGTTCCACACTGGAATTTCACAGGAATCTAATTTTTATTGGGCAGTTTGATGGAGGAGCCATTATTGACCCGAAATTGAAACATCCGTTGGGCAAGTTTGACGGATGAGTCATTATTGACCCGAATTTGAAACGTCCGTTGGGCCAGTTTGACGAAAGAGTCATTATTAACCTGAATTTGAAAGTTGATAGACAATTTTGAGCCAAAAAAAGTATAAGGTGTCAGATGCACCTTGGACATAAGTACATGGTCATTTTTTACCCTTGAAAATAAATCAATAATATTGATAATGATTTAAATCAGAAATATATATGATAGGAAAACTGGTTAAGCATAGTTTATATTTCAAACGGAAAAGTGATAGTTGACATATTTGTTATATTTACACATTTTATAATTTTATTTTATGAATATATTTTTTCAAATATTAATAAATGTGATGTATATATGTGTGTATATGCATACATATACATATGATTTGAACTTTGTTGATTTGGTTAAATAAAAAAACATAAATTATTTTTGGAAGGCATGTTTTCAAATTTGTGTGAGTTATCCAAGTGAAAATATTGATCTTCCTTTAATTTTACTTAGAAATGATGTGTGTGATTGTTCAACCGGATATGCAAGTATGAATTCAGAAAATAAACCAATAATGTAGACAATAAAGTAACGATTTAAATCGGAAAAAATGTTAGAGGACAACTGAATAGGCATGTTTGAATTTTGAAATTAAAACAATCATATAGTTAATGCAATAATAATGTAAATCAATATCAAACGTGCAGATAATACATTAACTATGATATATGTGACATTTCCATCTATTTAATTTGATTTTAAAGAATTAACTCAATAATTAATTAACTCATAAGTTTAAGAAACAAAATATTGCAAATTACAAATATAAAATATATGTTTGGATTGTTGCCCAAGATATTGACATATTTGAACACAATAATTAATTCATAAAACTGTAATTGCAAATCAACTAGTTATTGTCATGAACCATGATGATTGTAATGGATGAGTTAACCAATGAGATAGAGATAGGATGCATGATGACGTTGTTTAATTGAATAAGTGGACTAATAATAGAAGTAATGAAAGTTGATATCATAGGACATGTAGACAAATAGGATAATTGTTTTGAGATTTAGATAAGTATATAAAGCATATGAGTTATTGTTCTCAATCTCGTAATTTAACTTATTGAATTTTTTCATTTTTACAATTTTAATTTGTAAAATTGTAAAACTTATGATAGTGGTGAACTCGATAAAATTTACAAGTTCATATCCAAATTCTCCAATGTTTTATTTATAATTTATAAAATAGGGTTAAATCTCTTTTAACTCGTATTAGCCTTTTAGATTTGATGGTGTCCTATGACATTACATTGTTCATCGACTTCATAAAAAAAATTGATATTGCATAAGGCAAATTATAATTGTTAGTAAATTTAATTCATTTGAATTTAAAACATTCATTTTTATATTTCAGTCTTTGCAATAAAAATAATTTTGTAAGAGCTTATTAATGTTTATAATTGGATTTATATTACTATCACGAGTCTGTGTAATTCTTTATGAGCCATGATGCCGTGGGGTACATTTCACCGCAGATTGATTGTAAAAAGTAAACGGCCAATCATTGAACGTTTAGTTGACATTTTTCATAACATATTATTTATATTCTGCCGATGGAATAGACCTAATCCATATAATAATGTCAAGATGACAATTATTAACACAAATTATTCTTTTTAGCCAGTTATTAACACAAGTTATACATACCACCGCCACATAGAATTCAAAGTTTCTTTTCTTTTTTTTTATTTATACAAAGATTTCTAAGTTTTTAACACACACATATAAGTGATGATCATATTTAAAAAACACACACAAGTAGCATATTCAATGAAAAAACATAAAGAAAAAGTAGTGAATATGAGTTAAGCATATTACGAAGAATTATTCCGAAATCAAGATATCACTGGACATGATTGATTTTGGTCAGCACGGAAATAATGGTGGTATTTTTAAACATGTGCAATCAAAAAATGACAAAATAATTTGATTGTCATAACGAAATTGTGTCAGAAATCAGAATAATCTGTTGGCTGAAGGCACTATGCATTATGAATAATAAAATCATATTTCTAAGTTCCCATAAACCTAATAAAATTCAGCGAATTATGAAGGGTACTATATATATATATATAGATTTTCTTTATAGTACACTACTCCCTCATTTTCTAAATATATATAGGTTCTATTAGGTTAGGGGTGATGAGTTTTTTACTTAATATAAGATTTCTTTTTAATTTTTCTTAATATTTTTCTATATTATCTCTATTGACACTCCTTAAACAAGTAAGCTAGAAAGGGTGTGAATAAAAGTATATGGTTAGGGTATTTAGATAATATGTGATTTCACATAACTTAATTTATATATTTAATATAATCAAATTAAATAAATATATTTTATATATAGGAATAAAGGAAGTAGTACTTTGTTGGAGTTCCATTAAGTGATACTTTATCATATATTATGTATAATATTGGAAGCATGCATACACACAAGGGAAAATAATTTTTTTCTTCCAGATAGTGTAATTCAAGTTCGAATGTCCAAATAATATAATCATGATGTATTTACGTAAGAAAATCCTCTTTATATTATATTAACCAACCAAACATATGAAGCATAGACCTTTATATTAAGATTACATTTCATGCAATCTTTTCATTCAATGCAATTGACCCAAACGATTTCTATTGATTTCACCTACAACATTAACTGAAATGGTTAAAAAGTGATCAAATCATTTTTTTTTACTAATAATATAAAGCAAAGAGATAAGGGGAAACACTTATTTAATATCAATTTGCCGGTGATGATAAATGAAATTAGCAAACATAGCAAATAAATAAAGAGGAGAGATTCAAAGTGCACGGCACACATATGATATGGTAGGGTTAGACAACGCATTACCACATAAACAATTAATCATATTTATGAACAAACATGTCTGCTTAAATCCATGGTGCTTCTCTTCCACTTTAGTATTATCATTTTGGCCAAATTCTTGTCCCCTTTAATTAATAATTAATGACAGCCTTTTGCCTCCTGTTTTGAGGAGCTTTAACAGTTGGCATTGCTCTAACCTTAATATCCAAAGGCCCCATTAGGAAGCAAACACACACACACACACACACACACTTAATCTTTAATAGAAGTAGGGCTGTTCAAAAAATCTTGTCTTAGATTAGGACCGAAATTTTCCGGGACTAGTGGGATTGGGTACCAGGATCAACAGTAGTAGAACCAAATTGAAAACGGGACGATACCGGGATATGGTCATGTCTCCGGATTCCCGTTCCCGATACTATAAGTATAATTACTTATTTAATTTGTTCCCATAATCCAACTATGCATTTCTTCCTTTATTTTTTTTCAATTACTCTATCCCCTATTTATATTTCTTCATATAATCGTTTAATTGATCGATTCAATTATTAAATGAGGTGCACCTCTTTTTTCTCTTCCACCAATTCCACATTAATTGATTGATTCATTATATGTGATATTAAAAAATTAATTATACTATATTATTAGTAACTAAAGTATAAAATATATAGGTTCTTTGTTTATTTCTTGATTAATGAGATTGCGTCAAATAACATTGGGATGTCCCGGTCTCGTCCTGAAGGGACCAAGACACCCTTAATACTGGTACTGGGACCGGGCCACAAATAGCGTCCCGCCTTCTTCCGGTGCAGGGACTCATAAAAGGGGTGTGTCGATTTTGTCCGGATACTTGAACAGCCCTAAATATAGAAGGATGAGTTGAGCAACAAGTAGCGATTATGATGGTTTAGAAGACTTAGATTTAAGATTTTTCAACAATTTATTTTTATTTTTATTTCTTTTCAAATTTACCGTTAAAATATTATCTTTAAAAGAAAGTATAGGCAGAAGTTTTTAATGTAAATAATCTAAATTATAATTAAATAGTCGGATGTGGTAATGAGTTCTTGGTGCTTATCATTATGATGAGCTGTGAAATTAGTTTATTCACCATTATTACCCATGGTTTAATACAAATAAAATCACCTTTTTTTTAATAATCTTAAACAAAATCCTTTTAAGGTAAATACGCTTTTGGATTCAAAATATAAGTTTCAAAGTTGTGTAGTATGTTTTTTTTTTTTTTTGTAGAGAAAAGTTTTATTAAATGCTCACACCCTATAGCTAATGAATGGTGTTATAGGAAAAGTAGTTTCCATTTCGATATGTAATCAAATTTGACTAACCTTTTGAATTGGACAATTAAATTATTTCAATCTTATATTTAAAATAAGATAGAGCATAATTTATGATTTGGGGTCAAGAAAATTTTCAAAAAAAGTGAACTTGTTTTTTTATATGTTAAATGTAGTCTCTTGAAATACAAAGTTGGGGTGATTTATGATGAATTATTAAATAATTAACCAAATCAAGATTTCAACTTTCAACAATGGGGTCTGCTGCGAAAAGGGAGGGAGCAAAACATAGAAAGGAACTAAACAACCACTTAGTTGACTCTCTAAAAATACCCATTTTCAATCAATCAATCATGCTCCCACGCATTCATTCTCATTTTTATCAAAAACTTTTGCTTTCTTCAATTACGCCTCTCATCTGCCCTCTCTTTTTGGCAAATCCCACTTTTAACCAATTTTTTTAATAACAATTTAAAAAAAATCCAATCTTTTCTTTCCTCTCGCTTTCTTCTCTCTCCTCATCGCTGTAAATAAGTTTCCTTATCCGGGGGCTCATGGAGGTTTGATCGATAATCTCCCCCAGAAACAAGATTTCTCACCCTTCATAAAACCCACATTACATATTTCTCCCTGAAGAAAACACTTTCGAGGTGGTGTTTTGGGGCGCATTGATTCTTTGTGGGATTTGCCTTTTTGGGTTTTCTTATTCCTCCACCAGGGAATTATTTATCTTGAACTAGCTGCTTGATTCTTCGCATTCTAAGGGATTTTTGTTTTTGGCTGATTGGGGGGTATTCAACAGAAATTCATCGGAAGGTACATCGGTTTTCTTTTTGATCTTGTCTTTTTAATTTGTTGTGTCTATTTGTTGGGTTTCTCGAAGTTCACGAGGGGATCAACCAATCTGCACGACAAAACTGGCTTAATATTTAAAGCTTAAACGAGTAGTTTAGCTTTAACACTCTGGTTATTAACTGCTTCCTCTTGCTTCAATGGTTTATATGAGCAAACCTGCAGAGACTAAAAATTGGCTTTGACAGTTACAACCATTTCTTTTTGGGGGGTCTCAGAAATTTCGTCGGAGTTGTTGGAAGTTTGGTGAAAAAAGGAAGAAAATCTACTCAGACAAGTCCATTTCAGTTGAGTGACTTCGGATTGATTGAGGTTTGACCAAAAACCTTTTAAGGATATATCTCAATTTGGTGAATTGTCCTGACTTGTGGAAGTTTAGGATACCCTTTTATGAGTCTGGTTCTTAAGTGGGACTGATTTGCTTAAAGAGGGAGCCATGGGGTTTCTAAGCCTTGTGGGGAATTCTTTTGGCTGTTCAGCCTCTGGGGAGAGATTGGTTTCTGCAGCAAGAGATGGTGACATTCAAGAGGCCAAAGCCTTATTGGAATATAATCCTCGTCTAGCTAGGTATTCCACTTTTGGAGTTAGAAATTCCCCTCTGCATTACTCTGCAGCTCATGGCCACCATGAGGTTACTTCCAATTCTCTAATGCACTTGATCTCATTTCTCTTATCAAGGTTTCATATTTTTGAAGTTCTTGATTGTGTTTTTGCTTGCTGAGTAGATAGTATATCTCTTGTTGGAATCGGGAGTTGATATAAATCTCAGGAACTATAGGGGTCAGGTGAAGTCATGTTCTTTTTCTCTAATGGTTTCGTTGTTCTTTTGGTATGAAAGTTGTTATGTGTTGATTGAATGATTGTTCATATAAACAGACTGCTTTGATGCAAGCCTGTCAGCATGGTCACTGGGAGGTGGTACAGATCTTGATTCTGTTTCATGCCAATGTAAATTCGATACCACTGTCTAAAGTTTTATTTTTTAAGGATAAGGAGGTGTGTGGTGAAAAGCTGTTTGTGAAATGAGATTTTGCAGATTCATAAAGCAGATTATCTTAATGGAGGCACGGCAATGCATTTGGCTGCTTTAAATGGCCATTCCAGGTGTATCCGTCTCCTCCTCGCGGACTACATACCTAGCATCCCTGACTTTTGGAGTATTCTACAGACAGATGATAAAAAATCGATCCCAGACTTTGATGAAAGGTACTTTCAGCTTTGTCCCTCAAATCCTCTTGAAGTCATATAGATCATGTTATGATGTTAGATTGAGTTTTTTTCCGTCTTCGTTTGTTGGATCCAAGTGGTCTTCGCGAGGTAATTAACAGAACTTCTGATGGAGGGATCACTGCTCTGCATATGGCAGCATTGAATGGCCATGCTGATAGTGTGCAATTACTCTTAGACTTGGGAGCTTCTGTGTCTGAGGTTACTGTAGAGGACGGAACTACAATTGATCTAATTGGTAATTTTGCATTCTGGCATTCTCTGGTTTATGATTTTTTCCCCTGGAATGTGGTATTTTGACATCAAACACTTACTTTGTAGATCACATTTTTTTTTTGACCAAACCTGAATGAGTGATTGATATTATATAAACATGACAGAGGAATATGTGTGTCATAGTTCATATTATTTTTACTTGCAGGTGCTGGGAGCACTCCCCTCCATTACGCTGCGTGTGGCGGAAATGCACAATGCTGTCAAGTATTTTTCTGATCATAATTCTTCTTAATGAACTTGCAAAAAAAAAAAAAAAATTGTCTATATTGTTGGATTGAAGCTTAAACCTCTTTGATATCTTTTGTTTTACCCTTGTTTTGTAATTGTAATTTTTGTTCGCTTCAGCTTCTGATTGTCAAAGGTGCCAGTCTAACTGCTGAAAATGCAAATGGGTATGTATTCAAAGTTTCAGCTAGTTTTCTATGTGTGTGATTATATCATATATGTGCTGCATCGTACGATAAATATTTGAATAACTTGACCCTGTAGTTAATAAGAAATTGAATAATCTGCCAACGGAGGCAGACAATTCACCAAGTGTTTCAGCAGAAGCTTAAGTTGAATATATCCGTGAAGTTTCAAATTTTGGATGATTCATGTTTCCATGCTTTAATGTATAGTTAAATGGGATGCCGTTCTTTGATGATTAATCAGTATGCGTGTTTTCTGGTAAGGTTTAGCTTTAAAATCACCGGGCCTAGAAATTAGCTTGAAAATCATTGCCTATGAATTATGAGTGACACTATCGATGTGATTTGGGTCTAACCATTTAAGAATTTGCATATTTAATCTAAGCTGAAATCTTAATCCATACTAATTACTTCTTTAATGTGATTACGTTCTCAGACCAAAATAAAAACCTACTCACTGTTTACATTTGTGCTTATGATGCTTTATCACGTCTTAATGAGGAAGCCTTCAATTTACACTGTTTCAGGCACTAGTTTATCTGAGTTTTAAATTTGGTAGCTTACTCCTAACATGTTCTTTGGTTTGAAGATGGACCCCCTTGATGGTTGCTCGTTCATGGAATAGAAATTGGCTTGAGAACATGTTGACCAATGGGCCTGAAGAAGACTTGCATGTTCTTCCTTCACCGTATTTATCTCTGCCACTTATGAGCATTGTGAAAATTGCTAGGTAGGCCAAATCACTGCTATCGCTTTACCATTTAAACTAAAATTTCCTCTCTTTTTAAGTATTTATACATAATTCTTTCAATGGATTTAGACACTTAGTGAGGTGACCATAATGATCATTTAAATCGTACTTGATGGAATTTGCTAATTTGGGGTCCCTTAGATTGAAATTCCATTGCCTGTCTTGAAGCCAAAAGAATTTTGTCTAATTTCTTTTTGTTAGTATTTAGTTGGCTAACTAAATGAACTAGGTCCTTTTTAGTGCTATTATTTTCGTACGACGTTACCAAAATTAGATTACAGATTAGATATGTAACTTTTCTTCAATCTGAACTATTAGTAACACGATTTGCTGAATGGAAGTACTCCGTGGATTCATTTGCACTTAAGTGTAAAGTAAGCTTCATATTATATTCAATTGATTTGATTATAAGCAAGTTGACCAACCTTAAACATGGACTTTTTTTATCGACCTTATATTCTGTCGATTCATTTTCCTCTCACCTTTCCCCCTCATTATGCTGTGATCTTTGACAGAGAATGTGGATGGAGGACACTTGAAACAACAGTGCCATATTCTGATCCATGTTCTGTTTGTTTGGAAAGGAAATGTATGGTAGCTGTAGAAGGTATATGTTTCTGAAATATGACAAACTTACTCCTGCAAAGGAGAAGATATCAAGTTGTCACATATATAAATAAGCTTTGCGCTTTTGGCATGCAGGTTGTGACCATGAGTTCTGCACACAATGTGCTTTGTATCTTTGTTCAACAAACTCTGCTTCGACAACTAATCAAGGACCACCGGGTGCCATTGCTTGTCCACTTTGCCGGCACGGCATTGTGTCATTTGTCAAGCTTCCGGAGACAAGACCATTATTGGTTAAGGACGTATCGAGGATCACGAATTTGTCTCTATCATTTTGTACATGTTCCAGTGAGATATTGGAGCCAGAGGATGAGCCAACCAACATGAAAATCCCATTTTGCACAACAACAAACCGAGTTTTCCACTCTTCATCGTTTCGCTCCCTGAGCTGCCAGAGGTTACCTTCTTTCAAACTCAACCCAAGCTTGTGCTTGGGAGCCGATGTTAGCTCCTCCGTTGTTCCTAACCGGAGTCTGAGGAGCCACTCACTCCGATGTCTTGGTTCGGGTTTTAGAAGAACGTCCTCGGCCCAAGAGGGAAGAAAGTCATCCTCTTGGTTTTGTTCACTGAATCAATCTGTTCCCACTAGAGATGGATGCTGATTTCGTTATGGCATTTTTGAATTCTCTTTTTTCTTCATTTATTCCACAAATTTTAGTGACGCCCTGCCTGTAAGTCCTTCAATATGCCACAGTATGCAAGGCTCCAAACCTCTGTTGATAGTCCACATTGGCTTGTACATATCATACCACCCATTTGTTTGGAAGAGAAAAAAGTGCTTCTTTTTTTTTCCGACAAAGTTCTCATTACAGTTTTTAGAAGAATTATGTCTCTAGGGAAATTCAACGGTTAATGCTAAAGCCTACGTTGGAGAAAGTTGCTGGTTACTTGCATCTTTTGTATTTTCTTACAGCCTAGTTCAGCAAATTCTTGTACTGGTCTTCAAGACTATGTGAAAATTACAGTGTGTTTTTGGGAAATATTGAATTTTTTTACCATTATTTTTTCTAAATTATAGTTGAGCTTTTTTGCTGGTTAGGATCAAAACACGCACAAATGCCAAATGAGGTGTACTACATTCGCTGTACTCTGTAGAACTCTGTCTCAGGTTAAGCATCTTGAAGTCCATGTGCAATTTTTTTAATCGAAAACTTAAAACTTTTCTTCCAAGAAAATACACTGTTCGCTGCTTTTAGCTGTAACCACACGTGCCTAGCTACTCACTGTTGTTGTTTCTATTATGCTTGGCCTTTTGGATCTTCATTCAGTACATGAAAGTTGTTTCTTTAAAATGTAACTCAAAAACTAAGTGATTAAAAAGTACCAAGCAAGGCAGCTGAGTTGCACTTTTCATCAAATTGCTAAAGAAAACTTCACTGAACGACACAAATTGGCGATGAGAAATACAAAGAACACAAAGTGGAACAAACAGATTCAACTACTGTATACATATAATAATCAGCACTTACATGATGCGATCTTATACTAAAGCTGAAAAGCTCAGGAGGAATAGTAAAGAAGTATTAGGCAAGGAGTGGTAGACTTGGTGAAAGTAGAATGTTATAAAAAAGATGGAATACTAGGTTTTGATAACAACATTGCAAAAGCTTACAAGCCTTGCAAGGTCAAGAAAAATAAAGATTGGAGTTGGGGGAAAAAATAATATAGTTAAAAGCTCAGTTGGGATATCGCCATCGTAGCTCCACCACCTTCTTCTTGTTCTTCTTCTCCTTAGGTCTCCGATTGTTGGAGTAAGTAAGGCCAATGGAACCATGGGAGAGAGATTGGATAATTGAAAGTAGCAAAATCATTTGAAGGGAATCAAAAGACAAGATTTTGAAGTGATATAAATGGGAAAGAAAGGTCACTGAGGAGAAGGAAGGATGCGTATGGGGGGTTGATATATAGTGAAATGAGAGAAGAGGGTTGGAATAAGAAAGGATAGAGAATGCAAAAACATTCTAAAAATGTGTTATAGTAATGTGAATCAAGGAGAGAAGCTTTGAATTAATGATTCTTTCGGAGTTGATGTGTCTGTAAGTCCTCTGTCTCTTTCTCTGCTCCAGCGAGAGGTCATGTTTGGTTTTCATGAAAGAAAGATGAAAATGGGAAGTGATGTGAGAGGAGGAAGCATAAAGTACGCATAAGTATTAAGCAATGTGACCTGACCATCTCTCTATCTCTCACACATCTTTTACCCCCTCAGTCACGTAAATTACTGAGAAAAGCATACACACAATAAGAAAACAAACACTTATGTGGGAACTTGGACTCAAATTTCCAAGAAAAGTCAAAAAAGGGCTTGGAAGTTGAAAGTTGAAACAGTATGGGGGCATGGCCGCAGCAATCAATCGTTACAACTTACAAGAGAAGGGTAAGCAAAGAGAAAATAGATGAAAGTTTTAATCTTTCTGATAAACGCACATGGTAACTGAATTGACCTTTAGAGGGTTAGAAGCAAAGAGAAAGATTTTTTTTTTTTGGACCTGTAAGCAAAGAGAAAGATTGAAACTTTGGTTCCATGAATGCAATATGGGGATACACTCTCTCAGCTTTGGTATTAGCCTTAGAAAGAGGGCAAAAGGATCACACAATAGTACAGTATGGGTAATGGGTTGAGATGTGAAAGAAGTTAAATGAATGAAAGGGAGAATTTTTGGGAAATATGTTTGGTTTTTTGTCACTAATGATGATGCATGGGGAGAGGGTGATGGGACAGGTCATGGGGAATCTTAAAGTGAGAAGCAGAGTCATATCTCTTTCCACCATTATACTTTGTTGCAGCTGCCTACGTAAGACAAACATAAGATCATATAACATCCTACACTAAACACAAACACTGCCATCATCTAATTCCTCTTTCTTCAAACCTATTGTACTGCACTCCTACACGTACCTCATTCGGATTTGGCTTTTCCCTTCTTCCCAGCACATTTGCTCCTGTGTTTTGCCACCAAATTATGTTAG
This sequence comes from Mimosa bimucronata, assembly GCA_037074515.1. Classification (NCBI taxonomy): domain Eukaryota; kingdom Viridiplantae; phylum Streptophyta; class Magnoliopsida; order Fabales; family Fabaceae; genus Mimosa; species Mimosa bimucronata. Next base: position 13,720,723 of record CM073448.1, on the reverse strand, counting down.
TTTGGGGTCAGATTTTTTATAGTTGTTTTAAAGTTTTAACATTAGATTTTACATAAAATTAGTAACATTTTGATATATTATGAACGAAAATTGGTCAAGTTTTTAATTTTATATATTTTAATGATTTAATTTGAAAAAAAAAACTCATAATTTAGATGATTAAATCTTTGAAAAATCATATAAAATTGAAAATGTAGCTATTTTTAGCCCACAATATATCAAAATGTCACTAATTTTATTTAGAATCTAATGATAAAACACATACAAAAAATTTGACCCCAAAATAGCACAATTTGGGAACAAAAGACTGGAACGGATAGGAAGTGAAAAGGAGAAAAGCCAAGCCCATCTTATTCACACTCTTCTATCATTCTTTTTTCCTGTCCACTATCCCCTCTTCTACTTTTTTTTAAAAGAGTTACATAATTGATTTATTGTTGATATTTAAAAAATTATATAAGTTACTTATCTATAACAAATATGTGTTGATTTTCTTAAGATAAAATTTTTTAATCATGTTACTGTGTACAATCAATTGAGAAATTTTAAAAAATAATTATAAATTGTGAAGCAAAGTGATATGAGATCTTATGTTCATGATCATAATAAATTCCCTAAACCAGCTCCTATATTTAAGACCACATGTAACATTATTTTTAATGACCCATTTTTTCCCAAAAGGAATCTTATTTTCTTGAAAAATTGCTGAAAATATTCCCCATTGTAGAGATTATTACCCAAAGTTACCTACAAACTCAAGCTGTACAACTAATTTTTTGCATGCACTACTCTTTTTAAAAATATATTTAACATGTCTTTTAGTTATATACAAATATAATATGTTTTCCGCATAATTAAAAATAGATTGTATATAATTAAGAAGCATTAGTTGGAAATAGCTAGCACTTGCACAGTAGCACCTAGATCCTTCAGCTAATTCAAGTAATTTTGGATAATTAATTGTAAAAAAAAAAAACAGAATTCTTAAACAATTTTTCCTATTTTCTTCGTGGTATAAGAAAAGTGGAAAATGCTATTTATTCTTTATTTATCTCATATTTCACCGTTGACTTTGCCATTAAACACATCATTGTGGTTTTGGACATGGAAAGAGAGTGATCTGTGGTCTATTTTCATGAGAAGTTTAGAGAAGAGTGAGAGCTATATTGTTAATACCACTAATCATCTCTCTCTTAAACTTCCACTTTATTTTGATCTTATTCCTTACATTTTAAATATAATGGATTTGATACTTTAACTTGAGTTTATCTGTCCTTTGTACTATCAAGTGTTGATCTATGAATTTTGGACTTGATGTAAGCAGTATTAATTTTGTCTACATGGCACTGACACAATTAAAGATGGCATCCCTCCTTCATTGTAATTAGTAATTTGATGGTGTTAGCATCACATGAGTAAATTAACACCATCAATCCTAATTTTTTTTAGTAAACTCAGAATATCCACCGCTAATAGCAATAACTAATTACTTTGCAGTGGGTCCTTAACTTAAGGATAAACAGTTGGCTATAAAATGCTCTTTATGCCCAAGTGTGCATGGACCAATACTAAAAAAAAAGCATCACCAATTCTTAAGCCAAGTAATTTTCAAAATTCAAGGACCAATAGTAAATAACAAAAAGTTAAACGACTAAAATTACTACTTTTAAAGTTACAAGACTAGAACTAAATTGGGTTCCCATTCCAGGCTTATCAGCCTGATGAGAAACCAATTTCTCATCACCAAAACGACACCGTACGGTTAAGTGAAGGAATCTGAACCATGAACCAAAAAATATCTTGGCCATTGAATTAATTAAATGGCAACCAACAAGCCCAATCCTCAACCCAACACCCCCCAACAATTCCACCACCACCTCTCAGCCCGTGAAGGAGACCACGACGGTGGCGGTGGCGAAGCCCACTATGGCCTCCGGCATGAATGGAACATTTGATGCCGTTGGCGAACTTCAGCATCTCCATTTTCGAGTTTGCTCCGTCGCTGGTTCAGTCACCCTCGCTGGTTGTTGCTCTCTCTCTAAAGATCTTGTTTACAACTACATTGTAAGCAAACACTTTGAATTCCATTCTCTTTCTGGTTTGTTTAGTGAATTACTTCCTCCATTACTAAACTTTGAGGTTCTCTTTGCCTCGGCATGGAAGTCGACACCCTCTAAATCTACAATATAACATGTTTAATTTTATGATGCATGTGAATTTGATATAAGCATTGAGACTAACTTCTATTCTTCATGCCGGCGGCCTCAGTGGGCTTCGCCACGGCCACTGTCGTGGTCGCCTTCGCCGGCGGAGAGGTGGAGGTGGAATTGTTTGTTGGTTGCCATTTAATTAATTCAATGGCCAACATTTTTTTTGGTTCATGGTTCAGATTCCTTCACTTAACCGTATGGTGTCATTTTGGTGATGAGAGATTGGTTTCTCATCAGGCTGATGAGCCTGGAATGGGAACCCGAACTAAATTATTGTAAAAGACCAAATCTAAATTATTGTCGTAGACATATTGGAAAGGATGTTATGAGCAACTTAACGTCAACAACGTTAGTCAAAATTTACACAATAAAATCCATTGTTATAAATGAAAAAGTTAAATAAAAAACATCAAATTTAAAGTTCATCAACCAACGGTTATAAATAGCATAAAAATAAAATTGAAGGATAAAAACAAATGAATCTTAAATTCAGGGATAAAAACTAAAATCCAGCAAAAGTAATAGTAAAAGTATTGTTTAATGTTCCTTCTTTCCGTTTTATTGTTTAATGTTCTATTAATTGGATGCATGTAGTGAAAATTAAACAGCACCAAGGATTTGGAATTTGGATAGAAGAAAAGGTAGTGAAGCAGAGCAAGCAAGCAAGGAATCAATCATTCCCCCAAAAAAATGGCTCTTCTTTCTTCCTCCCCTCTTCCCCCTTCCCCTTTTCTCTTCAATCATCTTCTTCCTCCTTCTTGTTCCCACATTTCTACTAGGCTTTGCTTCAATTCTTCTTCTTCTTCTTCTTCTTCTTCCTTCCCAATCTCTTCAATGCTTTCTTCTTCCCCAAAAATCGATACCTCTTTGCTTTCCCTCCATGAATCTTTCTACGACGACGAGCTCTTCGCTGCTTCCTCCCTTCGAGTCCGTTGCTTCCGTGAATACCCCCCTGATACCTTCGGCCTCCAAGTCAGTCTTCTACTTCTTCCCATTTCTTTAATTAATCAGAATAATTTGGTATTAAAATTATGAATTCCCATTTTCTTGCTTGATGGTTGATTTGGGGGTGGTGGGGTTTCTTGCATTGTTGCTTATTAGTGATTGAATGTTGTTTTTAGTTGTTCTTGTTGTTAAGGTTATGATTGGTGTTATCCCGATTTCATTTCATCGTCATTAAGTTTTATTAGGATCTTGTGAAGTACTTGACTGAGCGCGAATTTGAAGCACTCAAGGAACGTATTTCAGGGATGACCAGAGCTGGCTTTAAAAGAGTCTCTTGCATTAATGCTTCCCTTCCTGAATCCCATGTTTCCAACATTTCCAGTGAATTGTCCTCTTCATGTAAGGTTCGTTTCTTTCTTTCATTCTTTTTGTGTACTCCATTGTGTCCTCGGTATTGTGTGTAAAAGATGAAATTGACCTATTTTAGTAGATTGAGGAACCAAATTGAAAAAATTAATCGTAACATATTTTACACATCATTACATTTTATTAGTTTACAAGTTATGCAAACTAGTTTAAGAGAAACATTGTAAGTACTTGAAACTAATTTAGCTTGCTTCCTTAACCTCTCCAAAAAAACTCTTCACTTAATCTTATAATTAAGGACAGCGAGTATCGATTGATGTTTTCTCAAATAGATTTCCTTTAGCCACTTTAAGCATGTCTAATGGCGAGTGTTATTTAGTCTCATTATATATTTAATAGAACACTGACTGGGAAGCAAACAAGCTGCATAAGGGTAACAGAGAATGGAAAAAATAGTACTAGTGAATAGCAGTACTTGCATAAATGAACTATGCCATAAATTAGTCTCACTCTTTTGAAGCTAGCAGACTCCCAATTTTAAGAAGTGCTAATCCCAATCATTATTTTACTTCTCTATCTGCTCAAATAGTGTGGTCGGTATTTTCACAATCTGCTGAGAAATCTCAAGTATGCAGGCTATTCATATACAAAGTTATTTATATTTCAGTTAAATTTGTAGTTTTCTGCCAATGGAGAAGACAGAGTTGTTGTTGGTACACTGGATTTGAATCAGTGCATCTGCCTTCCTGATGAACTTCCAGGAAAGAAGCCAGAGGTATATATTCCTTTACATTGTTAATATGAACATCATCCACACACGTTATAAATTAGCTCACATTAGATTCCGCAAGGAATTTGTTATAACTATTCTGTAGTTGCTGATTAGAATCCGTTGATCAGGTGACTGACTCTGAAATTACAAGGGCATACCTCAGTAATGTCTGTGTTGCCAAAGAGTTGCAGAGAAATGGGCTGGGGTATGCTCTTCTGGAAAAGGCAAAGATGGTTGCTCATGATTGGGGTAACTTGTATAATAAACTCTAAGCTTAATCGATACTCTCTCCTGTGCTTAATATAGGACTTATTTATAGTTTTTATTGTTTTTTCCTAAATTACCCCTTTTAATGCTCCATCAACATTAATCAAGTAAGAAAGAGATTTAGCAAAATAAGGAATATAATTAGGGTGTTTATGAGAAGGCTTACCATATCAACTAAATTAATTGACATCCACAGTCTAATCAAATTAGGTAAATAAGTCTTACATTACCGGGAGTATTGCTTTTGTTAACATCTTCACTTTATAAGAAAATTATTCACTTTAAAAGAAAAGTAATAGTAATAATTAATTTTATGCACTTTTTTAAAAGTATCAAATTAGCAATTTAATTTTTGGAGCTTCCTGTTTTGTAACAGTTTCCCATAGGGTACTCTGTAGTCAGATTTGATTTGATATATGGGAGCCATTTGTTCTAATCATGTGATGTGAGGCAAAGAAGACATCTCTGTTGATTTTGAAAGCTTTCTTTTGTTTGAAATTCTTTGGCTCTTCCTATTTATTTTCCTAAAAAGCAAAGCCATATATGTTCGCTGGTTCACATGTGAAGCTTAGAAATATTGTTTCTTGGCTGATTATTATTGTCATTAGTGTTGTTACTTAACTGATTTGATTCAATCATTTTCTTATACCTACCAAAAAGCATTCTGTTTTTGATTTTCTAGTCACCTATGTTTCCAAAAATTGCCTTATTTTTTCCCCACATTTCTCATTTGAATATATAAACCTGAGATGGATGAAGAGTCAGCATGAGCTTGTCCTAGTGGCACAGAGACAGAGGCACCTGATTCTGAAGTTGTTTTCTTTTTTGGCCCAGGCATAACAGATCTGTATGTACATGTTGCTGTGAACAACGAACCAGCTAAGAAATTGTATTTGAAGAGTGGATTTGTACTGGAAAGTGATGAACCAGCATGGCAAGCCAGGTTCCTTGATCGACCCCGAAGACTACTCTTATGGTCAGGTCTCTCTAGGGCCTAATTTTATAGTCAAATTGTTTCTGTCTATACAGTATACACTATAGAAGATCATTTTGTCAACAACCTTCAGATTTGATTCTTTTTCTTCCTTTTCATTCCAGATCCAAATGTAAATTTTTGTCATATTAGTAATTTCTGGATGTTCAGGGAATTCTTATGTGCTGCTTGATTGAAGTTAAGTTGAAGAAACACTACTTAGATTTTAGAGTTTTGTTTTTATTGATGTATTCTCTGATCATTGAAAATGATGAACATGAGTTAATATGGGGTGCTTGTAAACTTCTGGAGAAAATATTTTCTGAAATTTTCTGAAACAGGAATCCGTCTCTTAAAAGCCAATTGCAGTATTTTGTTACATAACGTTTGTACGAAGACTAAGTTTGATTAAAATTCTTCTGTACCCAAAGGGCTCCAGATACCGGGGGCTTTAAGGAAAAAAATAAAAAAATAAAAATAAATAAATAAAAATTCTTCTGGAAAATTTATGTCAATTAATTAATTTATTATTGTATCAATTTAAAAGTTGTAAGAATAAAGAATTTCCTTAGCGTTCTCTCGCATATGGGCTTAATCTGGGCCTTCAGACCCATTAACAAAGAATCCATCTGATCAACGGCATCGATTTTACTATTGATCGTGAAATTGTCATGCATGAAAAAATACATTTTTTTTAGAGTTATACTATTTTTGACTTGTAAACTGTACCTGTTATTTCTTAAACTAAAATCGTGGATATAATTTTGAAAAAAATAATAATTGTTATAAAAAATGTTAGATATTGAAATTTTTAATGTAAAATATTTTTAAATGCTGACATGTTAAGTTTAATTTTTAGAATAACAGTTATCATTACAAAAAATCACTGTTTTAGGCTACTAATAATAGTGTTAGTGGATTGAAAACATATTTTTTAGAATCAAAAAACCAAAATAAAATTTTATATCGATAGACCCTAATGCTTAGTTTTAGTGAAAATGACAAAAAATTACCTTCAAAATTTAAAAACCCCAAATAGGTGATTTGCAGTTGTTAATACTTATACTTAAATAGTTATTGAGATTTTGAAATTTAGAAGGTATTCTTTTATAATTTTCCCTTGGTTTTACCTTTCAATATATAATGATAAGTATATGTAAACTGTACGTACTGAAGAGCATGTTGATATCAAAATCATCGAGGACGAAAAATCCTACAATTAATTAGATGTAGTGAATATGCAGTTAATGCATAATTTTCATGAGAATACTAGAAATATCAGCTTGCTCTTATGAAATAAAATGTCATGCAATGACAAACATACATGCCCTCCCTCCGTTTCTAGAACAAGTTGACTATTTTTTTAAAAAAATTAAGGATACAAAATAAACTACTTTAAATTATTTATATTTATCTTTTTTCTTCAAAACTAATTTATTTTAACTATAAACTAATATATAATCTAATTACATATAGTAATTATTAAAATTTAATGGTCTAATTTACTTTATTAATCTCCACAAAAAAAATCTACTTGATATTATAATTAGGATCAGATAGAGTACTAAACAAGTCCTTACGCTGCTTTATTTCAAAAGTTAGGCAAAATATCAAATGATCAAGAAAGCACGCATACAAAGTATAAGGCGAGCACCTAACCTTTGATTAAGAAAGTGACAACTCCATGGTCCATATACTTAAGAAAAGTTTTTTAGTTTATAGATATCCTAATGAGTATAACGATTTGATTACACATTCCATTCTTATATTTAAAGCAAAAGCTCGTTAATTACTTTAACATGCTTATGGGCACTAATTGAAATATAGCATTCCGATCCGTTTATAAAAAAAAAGGGGAAGAAATGATAGCGTTCCAAAATTAGGGGAGTGTTTCTCGGGGGAAAGATTTGCATGTGGAAAATAATTATGAATTGTTGTTTAGTTTACAAAATTCCAATAATCATAATATTAAATTAATTGTATTGATTGGTCATGTATGCTTATCTAATAACTTGAAGATCTGAAAGCTTCTCATGACCATACAAATGAAAGCCTAATGTATATTAATTTGGTAGTTAAAACGATGCATCTCATTGGTTAGACAAAGCTTTCCAGGTTTTGATAAAGATCTTTCGAAATATTACTTATTAGTTACTAACACTCTATTTCTATTTATAAGTTCACTTTATCTAATTCACACATAAGATAAGATAGTTAAATCATTGGAAATATCCACAATTGATCAATATTTCCAATTCTACCCCCATTAAAGAATGAATATTACATTCTCTTTCTATATTCATCAACCTTCTCTCTCACATTATTAAGGATTAAAATTGTACCACTCTCATTGATTACCCATAAAGTGGACTTATTATAAAGAACAAATTTTTCCACAAACTGGACTTATAAATAGAAACAGAGTGGTATCATATAATTATGTATTTATTATTTCTCTAAATCGATTTTTTGTATACAGTAAACTCACTGAATATATATATACATATACACGTGTGCTTGTGTGTGTGTGTGTGTGTGTGTGTGTGTGTGTGTTTGCTTTGGTTAATGCCTAATGCATCGTTCTCATAATATATATGGTATAGAAAAAAGAAGATAAAAGGCAGGCAACTTGGGTTGCCTTATATATTCAGTATTATTGCAACACCATATTTTTTGGAGTATATATTTCTTCAATGGTACTAACATGAACAGCCAGCTTGTCAGCTAAAACTAGATTAATTAGAGTAAAAATTATTGTCCTTTGTAAATAATTCTCCCTCAGGCCCTAATTATAAGATCATTTTGACTTTTTTGGAGAAATTAAGAATGCAAAATTAATCACTTTAAATTGTTTATAGTTATCTTTTTTCCTCAAAATTACTTTATTTTACTTATAAACTAAGTTATCATATAATTTCATGTAACATATGTTATAATTTAGCGGTTTAATTTACTTCCTTAACTTCCACAAAAAAGTCAAAGTGTTCTTATATTTAGGACCGGAGGGAGTACCCAATATCTATAGAGCACGCAAGCCAAATATTAAAGAAATCAAGCTAATTATTTAAAAAAATGAAATAGGCCAAATTAATCATATATAACAAGTAATTAAGCATGCATGTCAGAATAAATCTTAATATCAGAACTAATGCATGCGTTTGACATATTCTTACGTTTCTTACATCTTAATCTGATTTTCTTTCATTTGCACACTAAGTTTTCTTGAAACCACTTACACGATAAACATCAGTACATCCTATAGTACTGAGTGAGTTATCATAATATTTTAATTAGAATCAAAATCTTGAATGCATTAGGTGGTCATGAATACTTAGTAGTGCATCTTTTTAAAATCGATTAAAATAAAGAGTAGTTACAACAAATTTTAGGATTATATATTATACACACACCCTTTAGTAATAATAACAATAGTTACAAAAACAACCAACGCGCAGGCAAAAAAAAAAAAAAACAACCAACGCATTAATGACGTATATATAACAGTGAACTTTATCAGTCCTTTCAAAAAAAAAAAATTGATGAATATAGAGAGAGAGAGCATATATATTGAGTTTTTTTCATTAAAATGTAGATAGCCTGAAAGCATAAGTACGATCGAACTCGCAACTTCTCAAGAGCTTTCATGTTAGCCACTAAACGACAAGACTATTACTAATAGCTGATTCAGTAGATTGAAGTTCTACCCAACTGATAAAAGCATCAATTTGATTAATTTAATGTCACCCGAGCATTTCTTTCTTGACTTTCTAATTCACTAATTGATGATGTATGAGAAAGCAGAAACTTGGAAGGATCAAGAATATCTATAGACAGAGAATCAGAGAGAGTAAATAAATAAATAAAACAGAAACATGAAGACAACAAAAAAGCTTTGATTGACAGTTGCATATGTATGTTTCCTGTGTTCTGTACATATATCATTGCCAAAGGAGCCTCCTTTATTTCCTCCTCCTCCTCATCACTTAATCACCTCCCTCCATTGAAAAACAACAATATATATAAATATATTATGTGTAAATAACTATATATATATAGATAGCTAGTGTATATGAAGATAAAGATAACTAATTAATTAATGCTAATGACCACAATTATATATATGATATGATATGATTATGAATTTTTATGAATGAGTGATGTGAGGTGAGAGGTGGCAGTGACAAGACATCGCATGACTTCAACTTGAGCAGTGAGAGATTGGATATAATCTAGGGCTTCATGGAACAAAACGACGTCGTTCTCCATGGATTCTCCTCCTGGTAACAAACTCTTGAGCATTCTCCTTCTATTCTTCACCAACCTCATGGCAATACAATTTGCCTTCACCTTCTTTGATGTCCCCATTTTGTCCTTCTTCTTCTTCTTCTTCACTACCCTACGAACCATACAACTTCGTTTCAATACCCTCCTGCTTCTGCAAAACGACGTCGTATTGATGACAGCCTTCCCTTTCTCCTGCGAGCCGGCTCCGGCGAGGAGGGCTCGGCTCCAGCGTGTGGCTGGGCTTCTGGTGGAAGCCATGGCTAAATCAGCTGAAAGCTTAATGGCTTGCTTTCTCTCCAACAAGCTCATGTTGTTGTTGTTGTTGTTCAAGGAGTTGCATTTTGCAAGACCCTTCATCCATTTCCTCAGGAATTCTCCTTTTACAGAGTTTGGGTTTCGCATTCTCTCTGATCAAACAAAACAAAACTCAATCGATTGAGATAATAACAAGACTTCGTGAGGTTTCTTAATTAGGGTTTGCTCTTGGGTGGATGGTAAAACGGTGGTACATACATACATATGTATAAGAAAAATATAACTTTCACTATTATTTGATTTCCTTATTACTATTTATTAGAATATAATATAGTAGGACATATGTATATTCATTTGCAAAGTTTTTTTTTTGGCTTTGAAGAATATATGCAAAAGCTAGCTGTGTTTTCAAATTGCAGAAATTACGGGATGATGATGATGATGATGATGTATATTTAGCACAAGTATAGAAGAGGTGATCACAATTATTAAAGCAACAAAATCATATATCATGTGAATTTGCAACAAATAATCACAAAAACATATGTTATCACGATCACATGTAATGTTTACGACACTTCTCTCTTGTTGCGATTGATCAGGAACCTAAAGTGGAGAAAGAAACCATAATAAATACCTTGTTGAATTGATTCTTGTATCAGACTCAGAGACAACAGAAGAAGAAGGAAATATGATGAGAAGAGAAGAGGGAAGGAAACTGAATGAATGAGAAGAAAGAGAGAAATGAAGTGTAAGGGAATTTATGTGTGGTAGAAGGAGGAGGGTGGTGGGACCCACAAAGAAAGACAGGCCACATGGTAGCACATGGAGGGGAGGGCCCACAACCAAAAAACAAACCTTGTAGAGAATAATGTTAAAAGCCACAACATGGTATTCTTTCCGATTAATTAGTCAGTATTATAGTAAAAGCGCAGACACATATATCCCTCTGTTTTTTTTATTATAAATCCACGCTAAATACTTCTCATATATATTAAGGAGTGAAAGTTATAACATTAAATATGTCATGTTTTTTAAAAAAAATTCTAACTTTATCCTCATTTAAGAATAGATGTTAAAATAATATTTTATGCATTATAAATCTTCTCTCTCATCTTTTCTATTTTTAATAGGGGTAAAATAGTTATAATAGCATTAATTAATCCCAAAGTGGACTTATATTTAGGAACAAAAAATTTGTAATAATTGAACTTATAACCAAAAAAAAAAAAAGAGTGGGTATATATAATAAAAATGCGAACCTTAAAAGTAAGAATGCAAAGTTGTATATATCTTAGCCTTCTAATACAAACAAAAAACTTCACTACAATACCAACCACGTCAAAGCATTATTCTTACACAATTATGTCCCCACCGTTCCATGACAAGTTGATGCCATACACGTATCTATTAATCTCTCTTATTCCAACTTTAATTTGTTTTTATAGATATTGTGACCTCAGACCAATAATGTTCATTCATTGGTCTCTCTCTAGTCTCTAGTGAACCCTTCTAGACGTCTTCTGAATAAATTGATTATTATTTTTTAATTAGTTTTAGGATAATCGGATGGATATGATTTGTGTTATCCGTAGTATTTGACTGAAATATATCGAACAACATTATTATGTATGATAGTTTGGTTCCCTTAGAATTATGGCCAATTAAGGGAAATATGTATCACTAGCTCCCTGCATACCGTCGTACACATAAGAATTAGTAAAAAGAGTTTGCTTTAATCTTTAAGACTATATATAATATCTTAGTTGACTTTGTTCTTCTACATTTAACTTTTTTAAACTACTCTTTCTAATGGATTATATATGTATAAGTTTCCTATTAATGAAAGGTATTCGATGCAATGGATGATTATAACATGTATATATGGAAACAACATGGAACTTTTTTTTTTTTATAAATAATTATCCTAACTAGTTTTTTTAACATGTACAAATTAACTAATTAATAACTACATAGCTTTGGTGGTAGTTATAATTGATGATCGAGTAATTGAATAATTGATTTGGCGTGGCACCGTAAAATACTATACAGCAACAGTCGTGTGTTTGTACGCATGATACCCACAGAATTCTTTTAAAAGAAATATAACTATATGTATGTTTAAATTTAATACGAGAGCTAATCAAATTTAAACCTTCAGATTAGATTTGTATGGTTAAGATTTGATTTTTAAAAAACAAATTTATTTTTTTAAAAAAAATGTTTTTATGGGTATTGAATATAAAATAAAAATAATATTTCAACTATTACTTTTTAAAAAAACTAATTTTTTACTAAAAAAAAAGCCCTTTTAAAAATAATCAAATCTAGATCGTCCAGGTCTAGATTTGATTAACTCTTTCTACTGAGCATTTGTACTTAATAGTGAAACCGATTCCATATATCTAGCTGTAGGATCGATTGCTTGATTGTTGTAATTGAATTAATGAAAGACAAGTAAAATTATATATGGCATGTGCAGTAATAATTATGGGCTTCACTATTCATGCCATGCTGATAAGAGAAAAAACAAACTATTCATGCCATGCCGATAAAAAAATTCTATTCATGCCATGCATAAAGATGTGGCTATCAGTTGTAAACTAAGCCACCTCGCGGCTGGAAAAGAGTTATACATCATTCAATACTATGTTGGGGTGGTAATAATAATTCTCTGCCCAAGTTTCAAGCTAATTTGTCAAAAAGAAAGTATATGTGCCTTTATTCTGTATAAAATTATAGATAACAATTAAGTCGAGGTATATCTAATATGAAAAGGAGAAGAATTGAAGGAGAATTTACAAAAAATGATCTCAATGATAGTAGTAGTTTTTCTTAGACACATGTGCACGCACAAAAACAGAATGAGTATAATAGTAATCGGTATGTAACATAAATTAATTACTAAAGGCTTCAATTAATGTTGTTGATGAAGTGATGAATAAATTCCTACTCTTGTAAATTATTTTTGAGGAAAAAGATAACTATAAACATTTTAAAGTGATTAATTTTGCATCCTTAATTTCTCTAGAAAAGTCAAAGTGATCTTATAAGTAGGACCGGAGGGAGTAGTAGTAATTTTTCTTAGACACATGTGCATGCACAAAAACAGAATGAGTATAATAGTAATCGGTATGTAACAAATTAATTACTAAAAGCTTCAATTAATGTTGTTGATAAAGTGATGAATAAATTGTATAAAAAAAAGTGATGAATAAATTCCTACTCTTGAAAATAATCATCACTTGGGGATTTATTTTTATTACACAGACTAATAAAATTATTAAATAACGTATGATATAATAAAATTTAAAATATACTCTTGACATAAATAAACTCTTGCAATAAAACTCAAAATATATACTCTTGCAATATAACAATATTTTCCCCTCTTGTTCTTGTAAGGGCTAGTATATAAGAGTGTACTCTTGACATAAGTACACTCTTATGTAAATACTTCTGACATGAGTTTGTTTGGAAAAAAGAGGATTGGCAGGGTCCGGAGAACATGCCCTTATAAGTCCCTCACTCATAAATCCTCTGTCACTTTCTCTTTTTCAAAAGCCTCTTGTTTAATATCATCCTTCACCATATTTATTTTCTTATTATCTTTCAAATTATTACTTACCCTCCTTTAATATCCTTCCCCCACACTCACTCCCTCCCTCCCTCATAACCCTTTGGGTCATACTGATACATCTAATGTTCGGTTGATGCATTTTCTAGATTTTATTACTAGATAATAATTTTATCAATCAAATGATGTATAATTTTAGGCTTAATGAGTATCCAGAATATCTCTACCTAGACATTCTTTATTCTTAGTTGCTTCACTTCTAATTTCCCTCATAATCCCTTATTTCTAATTACACACAAACAAATCTTCTACTATGAATCTGCAGTTATCTTCTTCAATCTGTTGCCTATTATTTTACCAACTCTTTTGATCCCTTGTAAATTACTCTCTCTATGTGTGTATGAATCACGCCCACAGAGATCTGTGTGTGTAAACGATCCATATGCACGCATTGACAATGTACGAGTAATTATAGAGGAGAGCATGCTACTGCTTCATTATTTTAGTAATATAAATCATCCTTAATTAACATTTTTTGCAAGGTAAAATAATTAATTACAACGACCTTTGGTGTTGTTTTGGAAGAGGTTGGAAAAAGAGTTTGTAAGATGATCATAAATTGATTAGGATATCTACAGTAATTTATTTTTAAGTACTCCCTCCGGTCCTGAATATAAGATTATTTTGAATTTTTTTTGTGGAAGTTAAGGAAGCAAATTAGACCACTAAATTATAACATATGTTATATGTAATTAGATTGTAGGTTAATTTATAAGTAGAATAAATTAGTTTTAAGGAAAAATGATAATCATAAACAATTTAAAGTGATTAATTTTTGCATCCTCAATTTCTTCAAAAAAATCAAAATAATCTTATAATTAGGATCGGTTTAAACAATAGTTTGACTGATGTAATATAGCATACGTAGTGCTTGCATTTCGTATAGATATGCAGGTCGGCTCCCTTCTTTAATTTAAGAAAAAGATATTGAGCCCTTTATTACTTTTTAGACTATCCTTGACTTCATATTTATTTTTTTAATTAGTAAATGAGAATGAAAACACATCAATTTTTATAAAAAGTGCAAATAGTTTAATTTTTATGACTGTCCAATTCATTGTTCGATTCTAAAGCTAACCACCTAAATTTTCTTAATTTAGGTAGATAGCCAAATGTCAAAAGTAGGGCACATTTTTTTTAAGTGTATATCTTTTCTTAATTTAACTGAAACTAAATTACGTACATTAATTAAGCACAAATTTCTCCGCATTTATTTGTTCACGCTTTTTAATCGATAGGAATTATTCTAATTTGGTGGCTAGACTTTTTTTTTTGTTTTTATATATTGTCTGAATTACACGAGTCCAAAAAACCTATGAATTATGCACCAAATACTTGTGACGTGATTCTTCTGTTCTTCGCACTAAATTTGAAGTGAGTTAGCAGTGTATATGATGAGCGAAAAAGTAATTAACATTCAAATCAAATGAGAAGATTGATAATTAAGTTTGATTTAAAATAATTTGAATAAAAATGAGACAACAGAAAATTATTACCTACGTTGTAATCGTTGACATTAATGCAATTTGGTTAAGGAGATCAAAAAGAGTACGTGTATCCCAGTCATGATCCACTTCAAAGTTATCGATATATATATATATATAATATTAGCATGATACCATGACTTTAAAGTTAAAATTTGGAGAGAATAAATGATCTAGTAAGTACTTGGTCAAAAATGAAAATTAAAATTAAGTAGACTAATTTATTATGCATGTTAAAAAAAAAACAAGTAAAATGGAAAGTCTATATAGATAGAAAGAATCCAATGATATTTCCTAAGACGAGAATAGTATCAAATATAAGTTATAATATAATATATAAAAGAATAATAATACTGTTGTAAAATATTTATAGTTAGTGGATGTCCATATTATTATCTCTTAGGATTCTTTTCTCTCTAATTATCCTTATCTCATCTCCATAACCTATTCCTCTTAGGATCCCTCTTAGGATTCTTTTCTCTCTAATTATCCTTATCTTATCTTCATAACCTATTCCTCTTAGGATCCCTCTTAGGATTCTTTTCTCTAATAATGTCATTCACTTTGTAACCTCTCTATAAATAGAGATCATGTACAAGGCATTTGTACCATTGAATCATAAGTGAAATTGATATCTTCTTTCTCTCCATCTTCTTCTCATATTCTCTCATCTTGTTGTTCTCTCTTCTTTCTCTCCATATTTCTACTTTCTATATTTATTTTATCACACGTTATCAGCACGAGTTCGCTCTGAAATATTAAGGTATGCTCCTTATATATTTTAGTGTTACCGTTATATATATAACATACTGTGTTACATATTATAATTTTTTTTTTTTAATTTTCATTGCATCATATCCTTACCTCTTCTAAAGAATTAGAGAGGCTGTCACAATGAACTAGATTGGCAGGTTCTACCGCCTTTAGCTCATACGCCCTTTAGTTCTTACGGAACACCCCGTCTGCATATTTAATTTGATGCTCTAATAATATATATAAATGTATATCACATTATAATACATACTATATATATGAATGCACATATTATATATACATATATATATTTTCTCATCTTTTTATGCTTTTATTTATTTCTTCATCATGATACTATTTCATATTATTGTCTTTTATTACTATCATGCTTACATTCTTATGCATATACATATGCACACATATATTACTATGTTATTGTTATTCTAATTATTATTTTATTATTATGTTGATCCTACTTTTGTTATTTATATTTTGTTGCTCATTTACATTGATTTAAATTTATTTATAAGTTTATTTAATGATATGATATATTGTGAATTCTAAAGTTTTTATTCATGCTACTTTATTTTATTTTGTTTATTTATCATAATTTTAATTTCATTTTGTTATTGTTTAGTTCGTATCATGGCAAATCTTACCAAACTCGAGTTTACTGCTCTTGACATTTCTGGAAACAATTATCTGTCTTGGGTGTTAGATGCTGAAATCCACCTGAATGCTAATGGTCTAGGAAATACCATTTTGACTGGCAAAGAAGTGAGTGGCCAAGATAAGGCCAAGGCTATGATTTTCCTTCGCCACCATATCCATGAAGGGCTGAAAAATGAGTACCTAACGGTAAAAGATCCGTTAGAATTATGGACTAATTTGAAAGAAAGATATGATCATCAAAAAACGGTGATTTTACCAAAAGCCCGTTATGATTGGATCCACCTAAGGCTACAAGATTTTAAAACTGTAAGTGAATATAATTCAGCAGTTTTTAAGATAAGTTCTCAGTTGAAGTTATGTGGTGAAAAAATAACTGATGAGGACTTATTAGAGAAAACCTTCTCCACTTTTCATGCTTCAAATGTGCTCCTGCAGCAGCAATATCGTGAGAGAGGTTTTAAAAGATATTCAGAATTAATCTCATGTCTTCTGGTAGCCGAACAAAATAATGAGCTGTTGATGAAAAATCATGAGATTCGTCCCACTGGGTCTGCCCCATTCCCTGAAGTGAATGTGAATGTGCGTAGTAATTACCATGATAATGGTCGAGGCCGCGGCCGCGGTCGCGGACGTGGCCGTGGCCGTGGTCGTGGCAGGGGACGCGGATATTATCATAACCATGGTGGTGGAATTTACAATTTTAATCCTAATGCCCATCAGAAAAAGAAACACAATGAATGGCAGAAAAAGGACAAGAGTGGTCCTTCAAAAGTTGTTGAAAATAAATGTTTTCGATGTGGCATGAAGGGGCATTGGTCACGTACTTGTCGTACACCTGAACATCTAGCAAAACTTTATCAAGCCTCCATGAAAAGGAATGCGAATAATGTGGAAGCAAATATGATTTTCGATGATGATGATGTTGAGGCACACAAAAATGACCATGCCAATGAGATAGATGATATTAATGGCCTTGATGCAATGACACATTTGGAGGTGGCTGACTTCTTTGATAATCATGATTAGACAAGCCTTATTGGAAAAATAATAAGACTACTTTAGTTATGTTTTCCTAATTCAGTTACGTTTTACTTTAATTTTCTCTTTTTACTTCCTCATTTTCATCATGTAATAAGAGCATTATTGCTTGCTATGCTTATTATGTATCGAATTTGCTTTAATGAATTTTTTTTTTCCTCTTCTCTTTCCTTTCATGAAGAATATGGATGTTCCCCATGATTTCATTGGACACAAGGATGAAGATATATGTCTCATAGATAGTGCTACAACACACACCATACTTAAGGATAGAAAATATTTTTCTTGTATAAGTAAAGGAAAGGCAAGCATCAGTACTATAGCGGGTAATACAAGAATAATTGAAGGCTCCGGAAGAGCAATTATAATATTACCAAGAGGAACAAAATTTGTCATCAATGATGCTCTATATTCCCCCAAGTCTCAAAGAAATTTATTAAGTTTTAAAGATATCCGTCAAAATGGATATCACATTGAGACTATCAGTGAGAAAAATATTGAATATCTACATATTACAAATATTAGATACGGGGGAAAATGTGTCCTAGAAAAATTACCTACATTGTCTTCTGGTTTGTACTATACAAGTATTAAAACAATTGAGACAAATGTCATAGTAAGCCAGAAGCTTGCTGATAAAAATACATTTATTGTTTGGCATGACCGGTTAGGCCATCCCGGATCAACTATGATGCGAAGAATTATTGAAAATTCACGTGGACATCCATTGAAGAACCAGAAGATTCTTCAATTTAAAGACTTTTCTTGTGCTGCTTGCTCACAAGGTAAATTAATAACAAAACCTTCTTTGACAAAAGTTGGAGTTGAATCCCCTACATTTCTAGAACGAATTCAAGGGGACATATGTGGACCTATTCATCCACCATGTGGACCATTCAGATATTTTATGGTTTTAGTAGATGCATCTACAAGATGGTCACATGTGTGTTTGTTATCAACACGTAATTTAGCATTTGCTAGATTACTTGCTCAAATAATTAAGTTAAGAGCACAATTTCCAGATCATGCAATTAAGACAATTCGTCTTGATAATGCTAGTGAATTTTCATCTCAAAAGTTTAATGATTATTGCATGGCAACTGGAATAACTATAGAAAAATCTGTTGCTCATGTCCACACTCAAAATGGTCTGGCAGAATCATTTATTAAATGCCTCCAACTGATAGCTAGACCAATGCTTTTAAGAACAAGACTTCCCATCTCAGCTTGGGGACATGCAATATTACATGCAGCAGCTATTATACGCATCAGGCCAACAAGTTATCATAAATTCTCCCCACTACAATTGGCTTTTGGTCAAGAGCCAAATATTTCCCATCTTAGAACTTTTGGATGTGCCGTATTTGTGCCTATTGCTCCACCACAACGAACAAAGATGGGACCTCAAAGAAGGTTGGGAATATATGTTGGTTATGAATCTCCTTCTATAATAAAGTATTTAGAACCATTAACTGGAGATTTGTTCACAGCACGTTTTGATGATTGCCATTTTGATGAATCAATTTTTCCAACATTAGGGGGAGATGATAAACAGCTGGAAAAAGAGATCACATGGAAAACGTTATCTCTATCTCATCTAGATCCTCGTACACAGCAATGTGAACATGAAGTTCAGAAAATAATTCATTTGCAAAATATTGCTAATCAATTGCCAGATGCATTTACTGACCTCAAGAGAATTACTAAATCTCACATTCCAGCTGAAAATGCTCCAATTAGAATTGATGTCCCTGAAGGACAACCAAAAGTTGCAAATGAAACTAAGCCTCGCCTGAAGCGTGGTAGACCAATCGGTTCCAAAGATAAGAATCCTAGAAAGAAAAAGGGAGCAAACAATCAAGATGGTCAATTTGAAGAGGTTGGTCTTATAGATGAAACCCAAGACATAATTAATCAAAAGACCCCAGAAGAGGTTCAGGTACCTGAAAATTATGAAGAGATCTCGATAAATTATGTCACAACGGGAAAAAGATGGAACCGAGAAAATATAGTTGTCGACAACGCTTTTTCATATAATGTTGCTCTTGAGATAATTAATCAAAGTGAGGATCTTGAACCTAGATCTGTTGAAGAATGTAGACATAGAAGTGATTGGTCAAAGTGGAAAGACGCAATTCAAGTAGAGTTAAATTCACTCTCAAAACGAGAGGTTTTTGGACCTGTCGTCCAAATACCAAATGGTGTACAACCAGTTGGATATAGATGGGTTTTTGTGCGAAAACGAAATGAGAAAAATGAAATTGTTAGATACAAGGCACGACTTGTAGCACAAGGATTTTCACAAAAGCCTGGCATTGATTATGAAGAGACATATTCTCCTGTGATGGATGCAATCACTTTAAGATATTTAATTAGTCTGGCAGTAAGAAATAAACTTGACATGCGTCTAATGGATGTTGTCACAGCCTATTTATATGGCTCTTTAGACACTGAAATTTACATGAAAATCCCTGAAGGATTCAAGTTGCCAGAAGCATATAAAAATTCTCGAGAAAATTATGCGATTCGCTTGCATAAATCCTTATATGGATTGAAACAATCTGGAAGAATGTGGTATAACCGTCTTAGCGAATATTTGTTAAAAGAAGGTTATAAAAATGATCCAATTTCCCCATGTGTTTTTATAAAAAGGAATGGATCAGAGTTTGTCATAATTGCTGTATATGTTGATGATTTAAATATAATTGGAACTCCTGAAGAGCTTCTAAAAGCAGTTGATTGTTTAAAAAGAGAATTTGAAATGAAGGATCTTGGAAGAACAAAGTTTTGTCTTGGATTACAAATTGAGCATCTCACAAATGGAATCTTTCTTCATCAATCAACTTATATTGAGAAAATATTAAAGCGATTTTATATGAATAAAGCTCATCCATTGACTACTCCAATGGTCATAAGATCACTTGATAAGGAAAAAGATCCTTTTCGTCCTCAAGGGGAAAAGGAAAATCTTCTTGGTCCAGAAGTACCATATCTTAGTGCTATAGGTGCACTAATGTATCTTGCTAATTCAACACGTCCCGATATAGCATTTGCTGTAAATTTATTGGCAAGATTTAGTTCTTGTCCAACAAGAAGGCATTGGAATGGAATCAAACATATATTTCGATATCTTCAAGGGACAGGTGATATGGGATTATTTTATGAATCTGGATCACAATTGGTTGGTTATGCAGATGCAGGATTTTTATCAGATCCACACAATGGTAGATCACAAACAGGATATTTGTTTACTTATGGAGGTACAGCTATTTCATGGCGTTCAACGAAACAAACTTTGTCAGCTACATCATCAAATCATGCAGAAATAATTGCAGCTCACGAGGCAAGTCGAGAGTGTGTGTGGTTAAGGTCAATGACTCAACATATTGAATCAGTGTGTGGTATGGATGTTGAACAAAAGGTTCCGACATTATTATATGAAGATAACACAGCATGCATAGCTCAACTGAAAGGAGGATATATTAAAGGAGACAGAACAAAACATATTTCTCCAAAATTCTTTTTCACTCATGATCTTATAAAGAGCGGTGATATAGATGTTCAACAAATTCGCTCATGTGACAATCTTGCAGATATGTTTACCAAGACACTTCCAACAAGAACATTTGAAAAACTAGTATATAGTATTGGAATGCGCAGATTCAAAGAG
Organism: Mimosa bimucronata; assembly: GCA_037074515.1. NCBI lineage: Eukaryota > Viridiplantae > Streptophyta > Magnoliopsida > Fabales > Fabaceae > Mimosa > Mimosa bimucronata. The sequence goes on along the minus strand of CM073448.1, from coordinate 13,699,397 downwards.
TTAAAATGATGCTATCATCAGGAAGAGATATTGTAATGCTACACTCAAAGTGATGCTATCATCAGGGGGAGATATTGTAATGTTACACTCAAAGTGATGCTATCATCAGGGGGAGAAAATGTCATGCTGTACTCTTTTTCCCTTAACCAAGGTTTTATCCCACTGGGTTTTCCTGGTAAGGTTTTTAATGAGGCAGCTTTGATAGTATTATGTAATCTTTTCCTTAATGAGGTACAATAATATTTGTTTATGGACATCCAAGGGGGAGTGTTGTAAAATATTTATAGTTAGTGGATGTCCATATTATTATCTCTTAGGATTCTTTTCTCTCTAATTATCCTTATCTCATCTCCATAACCTATTCCTCTTAGGATCCCTCTTAGGATTCTTTTCTCTCTAATTATCCTTATCTTATCTTCATAACCTATTCCTCTTAGGATCCCTCTTAGGATTCTTTTCTCTAATAATGTCATTCACTTTGTAACCTCTCTATAAATAGAGATCATGTACAAGGCATTTGTACCATTGAATCATAAGTGAAATTGATATCTTCTTTCTCTCCATCTTCTTCTCATATTCTCTCATCTTGTTGTTCTCTCTTCTTTCTCTCCATATTTCTACTTTCTATATTTATTTTATCACAAATACAATTTAATTGTATTATAGAAAAAGAAAGGAATGTAGCTGGTGGACGCACGCATGCATATGTGTACACGTGGATGGGACCCACCATGTTAAGCCTTAATGATGAGTCATTCCCCCCTCGTTACAAAATTTCATATGCATCTTTCTTACGATGATGTTAAAATCTATCCTCTCAAACATTTACAAGGGAAATTGCTGAAGACATGTTATATATATAGCTGTATAAATTATTTTTAACTAGTACAGTTGTCCTTCAATTGTGTGTAACCTAGATTTATTATGAAAAACAGATGACATAATAGTATATATATACAAAAAAAAAAAATTATATCCACTCCGACACATTTTGTAACAGGAAATTTTAAGCAACTTTTCTGTATTGTTACATAGTACTTCAGTCTTCAATTAATCTAATTCATTTTTTATTCACATTCTGATCATTTTTTATCCTAATATTCCTTCCTTAATGTATTAGTGAGTCCCTAGCTAGCTTGTTCGTTCAACTATGTTCTCATTTTTATCTATTTTCTTGATTATGTTTGGATGGAGAGAAAAGTAATAGAAAAATAAAGAGATAGGCCATTAAGAATGAAAATGCCAAAAATATTAAAAAATAATTTATTATTTTTATGGAGATTTCCCTTTTTTTTTTTTTTTTTTTCCCCCTAATTGTCACCAATATGGGGTATAGATATGTTGGGAATATTATATTAATCGCTAATAGTAAGTAATTCAGCTAAGACGTGACGTGACCAACCAAATTAAATGTAGGCATAATCATTATTTCATCTTCGTTATACAGTGCTTCTGAAACCTTTTATATTGGCATTAGTTCATATGTTAAGGTTTAGGGAGAGATCTTTTAAATCAACGATATAATATATTTTTAAACTGGTTAACTAAACTTATTTCTTTTTAGCCAATGTCAAAACATACATAATAATCTAAGATTTTAGTCATTGTTTGCTTTCTTATTATTAAATAATTCAAAAATGCGTGTATATTATTTGACGATGCTTGGAGTATCAGATTACTTCCTACTTCCATTCATACTCAACCCGAACTCATCTTAGACTGACATAATGGGGCCATTATTACATATTTGGCACTTATAATATATATGATGATACTTTATTTAGGAATGTTAGAAAATGGGATTCTTTCTATTCATATGTTCAACGTCTCTCGATCGACCACAGAGTGATGAGACATACAACTATCTCTCTCTTTATATATATATATATATATACACATACACATGTATGTGTATGCATAGATTCTGTAGCTCATGATTGCTCACTGTAGTTCTTTTCTCTCTAGTTTTTAAATGCATATTTCATATTCTATTTAGTAAATTTAAGAGGATCCAAACTTATACAAATAAAAAATGTCTCATGCATTCTGTATTGTTTTGTAAAGTATATGGGCATGTACTAACAATCTAAAAAATAAGCGGGTTGTACCCAAAATAAAAGGGTTAAGGGTCAAAAATATACATGTGATTTTTTCAAAAGTTCATTCACTACCAAATGTTTTTTTTGGACAAAAAATACACATGACATTTTAAATTGGATCAAAAATACACATCTGTAGTTATATTATGGTCAAAAATATACATGTGATTTTGTAAAAATGTTCATCCAGCACCAAACACTTTTTTTTCGAAATATAACTGTAAATGTGACTTTTGATCAAATTTGAAAATTCATTTGTATTTTTGGTCTAAAAAAAATATTTAGTGTTGGATGAACTTTTGACAAAATCATATATATATTTTTAACCCTTAACCTAAAAAAAATAGCGGGTTCACCTCATTTATGAGAGAGCTTAAAGTAACTAGATTATAAGGGCATTGCCCATGCATGCTATTTATAAGAGGAGTATACCATTAGCTACAAGTCTATGTTATTTGTATAAATTTGACTAATATAATAATAAATTAAATTCAAGTTGTTCAACAGTGGAAAATATGTAGAAAGTATTTAATCTATAAGTTCTTGTAGTTTTACCTGATTTTTAATAAGGTATTTGTAGATTTTTTTTTCCTTTTTATTATATGTATTTATGGCCTTTCCTCAATTAATTTATAGTCGATAGTTTATATAATCATTATTTATTAATTTGTGGGTGTTGACTAACCAACGAGTTTAATTTCCACAAAATACAAAATTAAAAAGGCAGTTTTTAATAATAAAATATATAATTAAATTTATTTATTGTCAATATAAAATAAAAAAAAACTTTATCATTCAAATCATTTTTGCATGTATAGCATTGTATATTAGGAGGGAGAGTCACATTATAAATCACTAACGTGGTTTTATGATTAACAGATTATTAGTATATGAACTAACACACATAGTTATACTTTAAGGATGCAATAAGAAAGAAAAATATTATAAGGACTTGATAAAAAATGAGATAAACTTACAGTGTCTCACATGTTTATTTTTCCGATAATAATACTCCATTCGGTTCTAATTATAAGATCATTTTGACTTTTTTTTAGAGAAATTAAGAATGTAAAATTAATCATTTTAAATTGTCTATAGTTATCTTTTTTTTCTCAAAACTAATTTATTCTACTTATAAACTAACCTATAATCTAATTTCATATGATATATGTTATAATTTAGTGGTTTAATTTACTTCCTTAACTTCCATAAAAACAATCAAAGTGATCTTATATTTAAGACAGTAGGAGAGAGTATTTAGAATAGTCAATTAGACATGATACGTAGGGAAACTTTCAAAGTGGAGAACAATGGCACATTTGTTTTTGATTGGTGAAAGGGAGAATAAAAGGGATTGATTGGGTGATATTAGAAATTTAGAATGGTCAAAAGGTAGGTTTGTTTAATTGAAAATAGGGAATTTTTAGGGGCAAAAAGTCAAACAAATTAAGTGCGTGTCATGTTGATTGATTAGCATTATTACTAATTATGACGCCCTTTAGACTAAACCATCATGACCTTGAATTGATTAGACTAATCCATCATGACCTTGAATTGAGGATTTTGGTCGCTTCTAACTCACTTTACCCTTTCACTTCTTGAACCCACCATTATCATTACACAAACTAATTTAATTAATTGCTTGCTAACATCTTCAAAATTATTAAAACCGAATATTAAATGATTAGGCAATTATAAAAAAGTTGTTAATCAGTACTAGTACTTTCAAAATATATTATCAACTTTGAAACAATTATTCATTTAATAAGAACTTTTGCTATTTAGACAACCAGCGCTATCTTAGGATTCCACTCCCTCCTCTTTTGAAATTTCTATCATTTTACAGTATTTGCTTTGTCTTAATTTCTTGTCATCACTTTATAATTTCAATGAGGCATTCAATGCTCAACCACTTCGTCCTTCGTTGATAAAAGCAATGGCATGTGGAGTACCAGTAAGTGTAACTTTTAAATGTCATACGTGTGTGGATGTGTGGGAAGCAATAATGTGCTTTTTTTTTTCATACTTCTATCTCTAATAATTGTTGTTTTCACAATAAATAAAAAAATATTCTTGGTTTTTGGGGAATTAAAGATGAAATATTATAGGGTTTTTTAGTAAAAAATACATATGTGATTTTGTTAAAAATTTATCTAACACAAAGTGCTTTCTTTTATCAAAAGTGACTATGGGCTTTTAAAATAGGCTCAAAAGTCATAATTTCTATTAAATATGTTAAAAAATACACATGTGATTTGTAATACCATATTTTTAGGACTCATTTCCAAGCTAGATTAGCAATGAGAAACTTATCCAAGTTTGTATGAAATTTAGAACATCAAAACCACAACTTTTTTAAACTTTTCTTTATTTTTGGAAAATTCTGAAAATGCAGAAACTTTTTCCAATAACTTTGAAAAATCATAACTAATTGTAAAAAAAATATTTTGACATGGTTCAAGTCCCAAATTAAAGTTTAAAGAGTTCTCTATCCAGGAAAAGTATCAAATAGAAGATGCACCAACCTACATGGTACAATTTATTGATTTTCTAAATCTGCCATCGTTCACACACTCAGAATTATCTATTTGATTGTGTGATATTTAATTGGAGATGTACAACTCCGATTCATTTCGGATTTAGGTTACTGAAAGCCCTATATGTCTAATATTTTACATAATTATTTTTAGGCAAAATACATTCATTTAGGGGTGTTCACGGGACGGGACGGGACCGGGACGACCCCGTCCCGTCCCGTCCCAAAGAAAAGTGTTCGGGACAGGGTTTCTGTCCCGTGTCTCGTCCCGTCCCGAACTTGTCCCGGTCTCGATCGGGACGGGACGGGACCGGGACGGGACAGGCCTTGTCCCGAAACTTTTTCCCAATTAAAAAAATTGACCCAAAAATCTTTTTTTTTTGCAGAGCAACACACTTGGTGGGTGATTTTATAGCATAATTAAATCTCCTCTAGTACCATGAGCACTCCATATTAATACATAATAAACCAAAAACATAATAATTAGAGAAAAAAAAGTAGCAACAACTACACATTTAAATAGAATTTAAAAAAAAACTTCAAATGTGATGTGTTACACATAGAGCATAGTGGCAGCGGATAAGAAATTTGAGATCAATGAATGGTTGGAACTTAGTTTAGAAGTTAGAGTTATATATTTTTTTTAAAAAAATTCATATATACTCATATATGAGACAGATGACACATGTATTTTTTTTTAAAAAAAATATGAACATATATATATTCCGGACGGGACGGGATCGGGACGACCCCGTCCCGAGTCCTGTCCCGTCCCGAAGCGGTACTCTGTCCCGTCCCGAAATGGCCGGGACGGGACGGGACAGAGTTGAACAGCCCTACATTCATTTACTATTTCAGGACAAAAGAAATTCATTTATTATCTCATATGTAATCTGTTTGTTCATGGAGCAAAGGCATATTTGGAAAATTAATAAACTGTACCATATGGGTTGATGCATGTTCTATTTGATAATTTTCCCAGAAAGAGGACTCTTTAATCTTTAATTTGGGACATGAACCATGTCAAAATCATTTTTATCCAATTAGTTATGATTTTTCAAATTTACTGGAAATAAAGAAAATTTTGAAAAAGTTGTGTTTCTTATGTTCTAAATCTCATGCAAGTTTGAATAAGTTTTCCATTGCTAAAATACCTTGCAAATGAGTTCTAAAAGTAGGGTGTTACAAATCACATGTGTGTTTTTGAACCTATTTAATGGAAACTAGAACAATTTGATGTTTAGGTTATATCAAATGTATATTCGAGTATAAAGATAATTTCTTAAGATTTGTTGGGATTTAATTGGAGAAATTAAAAATATATATTATTAAAATTATATTTGAGTGAAAACTGAATATGTAAAGAGGATGGTGATATATTTAGATATTCATTATCAATAGTTAGATTTAGATAATTAAAATCATATTAATAAATGAAAAGAAAAGAAAATAATAGATGGATCTTTGAAAAAAAAATATTTGAAATATCTCTCCCGCTAGGATCTAATAATTATTTACAAATTATATATATAAAAAAATATATTCAAGCTAACACTCAGATAGGATAAATACTTGGGTACTCTTAGAGTACCAGCTTATTTGTACTCTATCCAGTAAAAATATCCCACCTCAAATCATTCAAATCCACATGTCATCCTACTAATTTAATGATTGTTTTAATAAAATGAAGACGTGTTTTTCCCTTAATGCCCTCTCCCCTCTTTCTCAAACCCTCTCCCTCCTCTCTTCATTCTATCCTCTCTTTCTTCTTCACCACCCAATCCATTCCCATTCTTTTTTAGCTTTTAATTTAACGGCTTAATAACCTTAGATCTTAGAATCACAGAACAAAGCTAAGGGAGCTTCTCACAAAATCTACAAAACACCATTGAAAATAAAAAATGTTGCATTAACATTCCTTTAGCCATAATCCAAAGCAACTTTTCAAAGCTTGAAGACAAGGGACGTTTGTGTTTCGCTGCAGTGTTGAACAAAATCGTATGATAGCTTTCCCGGCTGAAACTTTTCCAGCCTTTGTTCTTAGATGGTGAGTTAGGGTTACCTTTTTTGTGTGTATCTCTCTGCCTTGTGCTTTCGTTGGGTTCTTGAAACAGTTGGCTAGATAATTGTAATTTGCCCTGATGTTTTGATCCACTACTACAGAAATACTCTATTGCAGCGCAACAATAGCAGCGTTTGCAAAACGCAAGTGATGGGATAGGTATAATATGACCTATACCAGCGCTTTTAAAAAAAGTGATGGTATAGGTATATGCATATACCAGCGCTTAAGCGCTGCTATAGGCTCCTGTAATTTAAATTTTCTTTAAAAAATTATCTAAAACCAATTTTAAATAAAATTTAAATGACATGGGCCCTATAGCATCGCTTAAGCGCTGCTATAGGCCTAAAATATGTATTTTTAAATTTTCTTTCCTTTTTTAAAATGAATTAGTATTTTTAAAATTGGTTTTAGACATTTTTTAAATTAAATTTAAATCACATGGGGCCTACATAGGCCTAAATAGGTATTTTTAAATTTTCTTTCCTTTTTTAAAATGAATTAGTATTTTTAAAATTGGTTTTAGACATTTTTTAAACCAAATTTAAATGAAATGGGACCTATAGCAGCGCTTAAGCGCTGCTATAGGCCAAAAATATGTATTTTTAAATTTTTTTTCATTTTTTAAAACGAATTAGTATTTTTAAAATTGGTTTTACACATTTTTTAAATAAAATTTAAATCACATGGGGCCTACATAGGTCTAAATAGGTATTTTTAAATTTTCTTTCCTTTTTTAAAATGAATTAGTATTTTTAAAATTGGTTTTAGACATTTTTCAAATAAAATTTAAATGAAATGGGCCCTATAGCAGCGCTTAAGCGCTGCTATAGGCCTAAAATATGTATTTTTAAATTTTCTTTCCTTTTTTAAAATGAATTAGTATTTTTAAAATTGGTTTTAGACATTTTTTAAATAAAATTTAAATCACATGGGGCCTACATAGGCCTAAATAGGTATTTTTAAATTTTCTTTCCTTTCTTAAAATGAATTAGTATTTTTAAAATTGGTTTTACACATTTTTTAAATAAAATTTAAATGAAATGGAACCTATAGCAGCGCTTAAGCGCTGCTATAGGCCTAAAATATGTATTTTTAAATTTTCTTTCATTTTTTAAAACGAATTAGTATTTTTAAAATTGGTTTTACACATTTTTTTAAATAAAATTTAAATCACATGGGGCCTGCATAGGCCTAAATAGGTATTTTTAAATTTTCTTTCCTTTTTTAAAATGAATTAGTATTTTTAAAATTGGTTTTAGACATTTTTTAAATAAAATTTAAATGTAATGGGACATATAGCAGCTCTTAAGCGCTGCTATAGGCCTAAAATATGTATTTTTAAATTTTCTTTCCTTTTTAAAAATGAAATAGTATTTCCCTCCCTCTCTAATTTGACAATCAGTATTATATTTCCTATCCCGCGTAATTTTCTTCATTATTTCCCTCCCTCTTATTTTTAACTTCCCATTTCCCTCCACGCCATTTTTGACTCTCTGCTTCTTTGAAACCCACTTGTAACATTGTTGCTCCTCCTCACTAAACCCTAGTATCCCTTCCAACGTGTTCCATTTCCTCTAATTCTTTCTTCATTTCCATTTTATTTCTCTGCCTCACACATACATATACACTTGGAAAAAAAAATATATACTCCCTCAAACCCGTTGTCTTCCTTCTCCCATTCTCCTCTCTCTGTGCTTCAAAATCTGGCAGCGACTCCGGCCTCAGCAGCGGCGTTCAGTGGCGATTCACGGCGACTCCGGGCACGACGGAGCAAGCAAGGCCGGACCTAAGTTTAGGTGACTCTCTTCTCGTGATTTCTACCCTTCTTTCCTTTGATTCGTGCGAGATTAGTGAGGGGATCAATTCGGTTTCTGGGGTTTTGAAAGATTCTAAATTCATAAAAATGAAATTTAGACTTCCAGTTATGCTATTTCAGAAGCGATTTTGAGTGGGGAAGTGTGTTTGGCCGGTTTGTTCGAAGGATCCAAATCTGGGTACTGTTCACCCGACGAGTTCTGATGATTTCTAGGTGTTCCACTGAATTAAAGCTTGATTAATCGTGTTTAGGAGTAGCCTAAGTGAAAGAAAGGACGTTATTGGGATTGATTGGAAGGATTTTGGAATTTTGATTGTTGTTCTTGTCTCCCCTGTTCCTTTGAATTCTGTTCTCCTCGTGCTGCTGATTCTAGTGCATCAAAGAAGCATGATTTGTGATTATGTTGCTGATGTGAGGAAGGAAAAAAAATGAATTGTTATGGTTAAATTTTGGTTCACTTTATTTCTCTGCTTCCCTGTTCTGTTCGGCCAACAAGAGAGGAAATTGATGGTTAAATGTTGGAAGGATTAAAATAGAATTAATATGTTGCAGAGTGTTTCTTCTTTGCAATTGAATTCATTTTGCTATCAGTAACAGCTTCATTTGGTGCTTTCTTCCTGTTCTTTTTTGTTGTTGTTAAAAATGTAATTTTGAGCTCTATTTAGCTAGTTGATTCTGAGCATGGATTTTTTCTTAGAATAGAATCCAATGTAGATAAGCTAGCTGTTTTGACTTAAGGTATCGTTGGTTTTATTGGAAGCATAGATTTGAATGAAGTTTATATTAGTCTTCTAAGTTCTGAGACCTTCTTGTTGTTGTTCTGGAATTGTAAGAGAAAACGTGTGATTTATTTATTTAATTTCCGGTGATAGAATTTCCTCAACTTGAATCTTGAATTTTCTTATTTTAAGGTGATTTTTTTATTCTTATTATATCCAAAAATTCTCTGTACAGACGTATCTTCAATAATCATTATTCAGTGCCTTGGAGGACTTGCCTTGATCAATTCGCTTACCATAGTCAAGGTATCATTGGAGCAAAATCAATCCCAAACTCTGCCCTCGTGATTCAGTTCATTATCAGCTCCCAAAATATTTTCTTATGACAATTTTGTTTTAGTGAGTCCTCTTTCTCTTTTATTAAAGTTTTCCATATGTATAAATTTGCATTAATGTACAGTGGCATATAATAGTTGGTAGAATCTGTAGAGATTTGTTCCTTTGTCTAAGAAATTATTTAGTATGATGTTGTTGGATGAAACTTAATTACTGTCTTTCTTGTTGATGGGATAGTTTGGATTTATATCTCTACTGCTCTTCTGCAACTTGTAAAATGTAAATAACATTCTTTTGGCTGGTCCAAAATTGTTACTCATGACATTAATTTAAGATAATTTCATGCCTTTATATATCGTTTATTTTATGACTGGAATTTTTTTTTTCTGTAGGTGCTATTTGATGTTGTATCCTATTGAACTGATCAGTATGGAGCCAATTGCTTCTCATTTGGCTGCTTGGAAAAGTTGTGCTCTGCAATTTCCTTTCCCCCCCTCATGTGATAGGACCAAGTGCTGGTTTTGACAAGCTGTTGTTACCTAATTGGATGGCAATAAGCTATTCTCCATTTAAGTTGTGTTTTTATTACTGTGTCAAAAACATTCTCTACACTTACAAGGAATCCCTAGATACATCATATATAACTTTTTTCTTTTGCTAACTCTTCCTGGTACCTTTGAAGATTCTGATATTTGTAAGTTGCCCTCAGGTGATAACCAAAAGATGACTATGTCTAGAATGAAGTATCCTCCTTCATCATTTTAACTACTGCCTATTTGAGTTTGTAGCTTTAAATTGTTATATCTAGTCATTCTAGATGAATTATTGACATATGTGATACCTAGTAACATGGACCTACAACTTTTGCCGAAAATCTGATATGAAAGTACCAACATGGCTTTGTTTCTTTTCACTTCAATAGCATATATAAATTGTTGTAACCTTGGGGTTTGATCTTATTACATTTGACAAATTTATTACTTCATACTTAGATCTCCAGACACTTCCTCCATCTGAAACTCAAGGGAAGATAAGTGGCGCGTCCAGGCCACCCCATGATGCTGATGGTATTATGCTTGTTTCAATTCTTCTGATTCTTCTGTTCCTGATTAATGATTATAAGTTTATAATTATTTGCTAGATCATTGTTTACATGAAAGAGTCCATGAAAGGCTTGTTATTATCAATACATAGCGGCTTCACCATTTCTTATTGAACAAATCATAAGCAACATGTATATGCCTTGTAATTCTTAGTTAATTTTGTCTATGTTTTGCATTATGTTAATTAGATTTTTTATTGTCTTGTTTACCTTTGCTTAGGAATATGCAAAACAATCAGATTTCCATTATTTTAATAGCTTTCGTTATTCTATAATTGATTTGAAATATATGTAGACAAGATCATGGGGTACCTATGTTGGATCGTCAAATTGTGTCATAGTTCTTCTGATTTAAGTAAAAATATGAACTTTCTTATCCAAATTGCAAATTGTGACGCGGTTTATAGCATGTATTGTGCATTTTGGAAAACTTCATGGATTAGAAGGAAATCTTTCTATTTCTGTTGTCTTTGATAATCACAGTTGCTCATCCTTAGTATTATTCTTGGGTAATCAAATTTCCGGTTGGAAGCTTTCTTCTGGACAACACACATATATATATTACTTCAAATTTTTGAAGTAATATATATATGTTATTAGTATATAGTAAATATATTTGAGAGAGACTTTGATTTCTAGAATGTTTAGTGAATTTACATGTTTTAATTTACTTAATTGTCCATTGTTCTTTCTAATTTATTTAATTGTTTATTTTTCTCTAAGTATATTACCTTATAATATATAGGAGTTAATTAATTAGAATGTTTGCTTTAATGTATTTGATCTCTGGATAAATGGTTTTAGATGTATATATGTTTTGGAAATGTCTGTAATTTCTAAATTGATGCAGGGATAAAAATTAATTTTTTTAAAAAAATAATACCTATAACAGCGCTTAGCTCTTAAGCGCTGCTATATGTATTATTTTTTAAAAAATAAATTACCTATTGCAGCGCTTAAGCGCTACTTTAGGTCACTTATCGCAGCGCTTAACAAGCGCTGCGTTAGGCTTAATAGCCTATAGCATCACTGGCTATTGCAGCGCTTATAAGCGCTGCTATAGGGCCAAAATAAGTGCTACTATAGACATTTTCTGTAGTAGTGATCCTACTTGGCCAAGCATTCTAACTGAATTGAAGCACCTCCAGTTAGCTGCTGAGATGCCCCAGCTGCAGATTCGAAGTTGAGGGCCAAAGTCGAAATGAAGAGAGAAGGCGAGGGTTTGAGAGAGAGGGGGGAGAGGGCAGTTAGGGAAAAACAACTTTTTATTTTGTTAAAACAATAAATTAGTAGGATGACATATGGATTTAAATGATCTGAGGTAGGACATTTTTACTGGATAGAGTGCAAATGAGCTGGTACTCTAAGAGTACCTAAGTATTTCTCCTTAGGATAGAGCTTTAGTTGTTTAGATTTTATTAGATTTAGATAATAATTAGAAATACAAACACAAAGATATTCACAAATGAAATAGAAAAGGATATAATGAGAGAATTAAAGAAATTAAATAAAGGAAAAATTCCAAAAAACACCCTCAAAATAGCTAAAGGATAGTTTACTACACTAAAATTTGGAAAGGACAATTCAGTACAATTGATTGAATTGTCCAAACCAGATTTAAGTGAAATGTCTTAAATGCCTTTGGTTTAAATTATCATTATCAACTTCCTTTGTTTGTTCCCAGAATTGTATATGCGATTACCAAAATTGGATAGGGGATTACCAACACGTTTCTATCCAATTACAACATCATTACCAATTTCATTCATTCGTTCCTAGAATTGTATAGGGGATTACCAAAACTGGATAGGGATTACCAACACGTTTCTATCCAATTACAATATCATTACCAACTTCCTTTGTTCGTTCCCAAAATTGTATAGGAGATTACTAAAACCGGATAGGGGGATTAACAACTTGGGATAAGGGATTACCAATAACATCATTACCAACTTCCTTTATTTGTTCCCAGAATTGTATAGGGGATTACCAAAACCGAATAAGGGGAAAACCAACTTGGGATAGGGGATTACTAACATGTTTCGGTAAAAAAAAAATAATTTGAACCAAGGGCATTTTAGACATTTCACTTAAATTTGGTTTGGACCATTCAGTCAATTGTATTGAATTCACTACTACAGAAATGCCCTATTACAGCACACCAATAGCAGCGCACAATAAAAGTAAGCGCTGGGATAGGTATATAAGACCTATCCCAGCGCTTTATAAATATTTATAAGCGCTGGGATAGGTCATTGTGAATTATAGCTAATTCCCTGAATATTAATTTAAAATAATGTCTTTTATTTAATAATGTCTAAATTACCTCCTAGGTTTGTCTTTATATAGGTGATTTCCTTTGAACTTAATTCTCTGAACCTTATCTGAACCATATTTAACCCCCCAGAATATATTATACGTGTCCTTATTATTTAATAATTAATAAAATTCCCCAAGTTTTTTTTTTAATTTTTAATGACCTATACCAGCGCTTTTTACGTAAAAAGCGCTGGGATAGGTCATTTATGATTTATATTTTATTTTCTGAATATGTAAACTTATATCTTTTATTTAATAATTAATAAAATTCCCCCAGTTTTTTTTTAAATTTTTAATGACCTATACCAGCGCTTTTTATGTAAAAAGCGCTGGGATAGGCCTCATTAAACAATTTTTTAATTTAAATTTTCATTTGTTTTCTTTTTACTTATCAGATTTTTTTAGAATATATTTTTCAATTTTTTTAATTTTTCATGGCCTATCCCAGCGCTTTTTACGTATAAAGCGCTGGGATAGGCCTCATTAAACAATTTTTTAATTTAAATTTTTATTTGTTCTCTTTTTACATATCAAATTATTTTAGAATATGTTTTTCAATTTTTTTTAATTTTTCATGGCCTATCCCAGCGCTTTTTACGTATAAAGCGCTGGGATAGGCCTCATTTAACAATTTTTTTTATTTAAATTTTTATTTGTTCTCTTTTTACATATCAGATTATTTTAAAATATGTTTTTCAATTTTTTTTATTTTTCATGGCCTATCCCAGCAATTTAGGCCTCATTGAAAAAAAATTTAATTTAAATTTTTATTTGTTCTCTTTTTACTTATAAGATTATTTAAGAATATGTTTTTAATTTTTTTTTTATTTTTCATGGCCTATCCCAGCGCTTTTTACATATAAAGCGTTGGGATATGCCTCATTAAACAATTTTTTAATTTAAATTTTTATTTGTTCTCTTTTTACTTATCAGATTTTTTTAGAATATTTTTTTAATTTTTCAAGGCCTATCGCAGCGCGTTTTACGTATAAAGCGCTGGAATAGGCCTCATTAAACAATTTTTTAATTTAAATTTTTATTTGTTCTCTTTTTACTTATCAGATTATTTTAGAATATGTTTTTTTAATTTTTTTTATTTTTCATGGCCTATCCCAGCGCTTTATAGGTAAAAAGCGCTGGGATAGGTGATTAGCTTTATATTTAATTAATTATCTGAATATTTAACCTTATCTTTCTTATTTAATTTTTTATAAATTCTTTTTTTTTTTTAATTTTTATGACCCTATCCCAGCTTTTTACTTAAAAAGCGCTGGGATAGGTGCGCGGGAAATTTCCCTCCAAAAATCTAAAATTTTCCTTTTCCCTCTCATTTCCCCACATTTCCCTATACCCAGCACCGTACTTTTACTCTTCTACATCACCACCCATTTAATTAATCACTCTTATTCATCTCCTCCTTGCTTATGCATCTCCTCCTTACTTCTTAATCTCTTCCTTCTCTCCGATCATCATCATCGAGGTCTCTCAGATTTGTATGGATCAAGTCCAGATCTACATGCTGATGGTGGTTTCTTAAGGGTAAGGGTCCTCTCTCATATTACCTTTTTCTCTTTTCTTCTTCCCCTTCCAAATTTTTTTTATCTTTAGTCACGGATCAGATTTTGTGCTCTGTTTTTTCTTCTTCTTCACTACTCTTGACTTCGCTTATGGACTTTGCTTCTTATTCATGTGTTAACTTTTATTTTATTTGAAGCTCGTTATTTTTGGTAGCTATGGTTACAATTCTGATGCTTTCTTGCTCTTTAGTTTCTGGATATGGCAAGTTAATAGTTTAATTAGAAGAGATATTTTGGTTGTTGCTCTTCTTAGTTTATGTTCATTCCATCATATTGATATGAATGTATCATTGTCTGATTCTTCTTATTCTATCATATTGATTGTTAATATGCATTGGTTGATGTTTTCCGAGGCTTGAATTTATGAAGTATTCATTAGAAATTTTGCACTGATGCAGGAGGGTGTAAAACAAAAATAAATGAATATTTTTTTTAAAAAAATAATGCCTATAGCAGCGCTCATTACGTAATAAGCGCTGCTGCGCTGCTATAGGCATTATTTTTTATTTTTTTTAAAAAATAATTCATTTAAGTATGACCTAAAGCTGCGCTTTTGAGATTATAAGCGCCGCTATAGGTTACCTATAGCGGCGCTTATAACACAAAATAAGCGCTGCAATAGGTCATATGACCTATTGCAGCACTGGCTATAGCAGCGCTTAAAAGCGCTGCTATAGGGTCAAAAAAAGTGCTGCTATAAAATATTTCTGTAGTAGTGATTGTCCTTTCCGAATTTCAGAATAGCAAACTATCCTTTAGCTAATTTGAGGGTCTTGTTTTGGAATTTTTCCTTAATTAAATATATATATATAACTATATATATAAACACATAGTAGGGACCCAGGTCCTATTATATCCATTCCCTCACACCCACGTCTTCGCCTTTTCTCCGTCTTTGTTGCCGCCGGAGCTTCACTTTGCAATTGATGAAGGTTTGGGATATTTTTTAGATCTCTCCTTTAGTTCTTTACCCATAAAATTACCAAATTATATTAGTTATTTTCTAATAATTTTCTATACAATGAGAGCTCCTTGGAGGTTCAAATTTGGTTGAGAGTAAAACAAGTATGAAAGTTAGGGATTGGAACAAGTATGTATTTTCAACAAACAAGAACCGTAGATTTGTAGAGATCGGTCATTAAATTGGGGATTTAAGCACATGCTTGAAATCTATTGCTAATTGTTGTTGCTATGGCAAGAGGTAATTACCTTCCTTTTATTGTGTATACTTGCATGTTGTTTTTTTAGTGATTTTGACACTCATAATATGTTATATTTTTAAAATGTCTTGGGAGATTAAATTTTGAAAACAAAAAATGATTTTTATGATTATTTGTTGGATTGAGTATATGTATCTATTACACATTGATAATAATCATTTGTTTGATTCCTTTTAAAAATAAGATAGAGGGAGTAGCGGATATTGATTTGATGGGATAGATTCAAAGAGGTATAAGGGGATGAAAAATTATGATCATAAAGAGGTATAAAGTGGAGGACCACAGGGTGTACACTTATTGGCTCTTGCCCAATATTCCATGTGGAAGGGACGAAATAACACCCCACTTAATTGGTTGACAAGTAGGGGGACCATGGTTCAATCTTGTGTTCTTTGGATTTTGGCCGGTCCATATCACATGATTGAAGAACTTGTTAATCTGAGCCACCATTCACGTGGAATAGTAGCCATGGGTTCAGTCAGAGATATAAGGTTTGGGTATTATAAAGGAGATGAGTAAGACTCTTAAAAATTATTTTAAACACTTATTTCTATAATCATTGTGATGATATTATTCTAATTTTACTGTCTCACTTGACACCTCAAGAGAACTTGTTTGTATGCATAGCATTAGGATTGTAGTTACTAGAACTTTCATCTCAACCCCCCTCCCCCCAACCCAACTTTCAGGTGATAGTCCCAGAGCTAGTTCGTTGGGGAAGGCACCGGAAGTTTAGCCCTTGTGCGAAATTGTTATTGCCACTTAGGGTCATCCACATTAATCTGATTTGTTTAAACATTGTATATGTTATATTTACTATTTTTTCATTTATGAATTGGAATTTTAAAAAGGGGTTTTGTTTTTATAACCATATTAGTTGGCTTTTATTTTTTCTAACATGTTTTATTAATTGTTTTTAAGAGTAAAAGCTGAATATCCATGATAGTTTTCAATTACTAGTTTCACTCTTTTCTATCATAGATAAATAATAAGAAATAAATTTTATTCTTTTCACCATGATAGGTTTATTAAATTTAAGTTTGATTTTTTCTATTATGGTTATTAACTTGATTTGGTAACATTGTTTCTTTATAATCATGATAGTATTTATACTATTTAGTCAAACTCTTTTCTATCATAGTTATTATTTAAAAATTGGCTAAAAGCTTTTCCACTACGGTAGACTTTTATTAGAACGTTTCTCCTTGTCTACCATAGTGTGGTTATTAAATCATTATTTTGGTTAAATGCATTATAAATTATAATTATAAGGAAAGGATTTTATAGAAACTGTGACTTTTAAGCCTAATTTAGAAATTCATGGTCACTTTTAATACAAAAGGCACTTGGTGCTGAATAAACTTTTGATAAAATCACATGTGTATTTTTTACCTTCAACCTAATATTCTACCCTTTGAATTAGTTATCAGTGTTTTCATGGCTTTACAAATGGTTGTTGATGTAAACACTAAAACAATATCATACTTACTCCAGTCCATATACTTCTTCTAGTCCTTATTATAAGGCATTAACTACCAATTCTCACAAACCAGTGAATGATAGTTGTGTCATTAAATTTAAGCTTAATTGACCACTTTTTCCAACTTTACTCCTTATTAAATGATATGATTTAACCTTTTCAACTTTGAGCCTCCATTAATGACAGGGATAAAGTGGGGAAAACAATTAATGTGGCTCTTAATGTCTTATATTTGGGACAAAAAAAATTTCTAGTTGGTGCCTTATAATAAGGATCAAAGGGAGTACTACGATCTGTTCTAGAAGTTTTTTGTCCATATTGTAAGATGCTTTGGTAATTTCAATAATTGCATTTTTTTCCTACATATGGCTATACCCATATTTAATGAAGGTAGTGAGAGAGTAGAAATTTATATGGTGTTGGAATTTAATATACTCACACTACAAAAAAACTGTAAATTAACCACGTAATTGATCCGTCAATAAAGACAAAATTCGGTGGTTAAATGTGGAATTAAGAGTCTAATTATTTAGCAACGGTCTATTTTCCGATGGATTCCATGGCTATAGTTCACTGTTTTTGAGTAGTGTCACTTCGTCCCAAAGTCTTTTTAACTAAATTACGGTTCTTAAAAAGTTAAAACTAGTTAAAAACAATAAATATGTAAGAGAGAGAGAGAGAGAGAGAGAGAGAGAGGGAGAGAGTAATTATGAAGAAAAGATGAAAGAGAATTTGTGGGGTAAATTAATGATTGGGTAAAATGGAAAAAACACATTTATTACTCAAACAAAATAAAAAATGACCTTATATAAAGGGACAACCCATTGAAAAAAGGACTTCTATATATATATATATATATATATGAGAGGATGGAGTGAGTATTTAATAAGAGTGACATTGGAAACCACTTCAGGAAATATATATAGTGAAGTAATTTATTATAGGTAAAATTCATGTGATTTTTTAATTTTATCCTTACATAATTTATTAATACACATCAATTCTGTCCTCCCTTTTACATTTAATATGTAAGGGTAAAAATAGAAACTAAACATTTATTATCTTGAAGTTAACATGTTACATAGTATACTATAGACAAAATTTTTTTCATATTATCTCTTATATTATATACTGGAGAGAGTATGAAATAGTTAGGAGGCTCTTAAAATATGGACAATAAAGCTCTTATAATCAAGATTGTTGAATATCTTTCATGTACTTTAATTTGCTAGTTGTTAAAATGGTGGTTGGTTCGATGTACATGGCTTAATTCATATGTTAAGTGGTTCAAATTAATTTCCAAGTCCATTTGTTTGAATGAGGAAAACATCGATCATACTAACTTACAAGAAAAGTTTCCCTTGAGTATTCTTTGAGCTGGGAGTGAGCCTCTAATGATCGAACTAAACTCACCTAAATTTTTTCAAATATTTTTTTTAAATGACAGACGACAGATGACATTCATAACCACTATTGTAATGAAATCATGTATCAAAGTCTAAAAAAATTATCTCAAACACTAAAGGTTGAATTTGAAGCACTTACATGGCCGGCTTCTTCTTCTTCTTCTTTTTTTTTTTTTGCCAGACATGGCCGGCTTCTTCGATATTCGAGATCAAGTCATCATCATTTAAAAAATAAATCATGTCTTGTCAAAATTAAACAAAGTAACTAGCTTATTTAAATAATTTCTTGATGAATATGATGGTGATGATATCATAGGAGTGAAGAAATAACAGGGCCACAATTTCTTTGGATTAGCTCATATAAACCTTTAATTCCATATCTAAAACCAAAACATACCTCTCGAAACAAAACTGGAAAAGTATGGAAAAATTAATTTAAATATTAAAAAAATTCTAACTTTCCACCATTTAAACTGATAACCAAGGTTGAAAGTAAGCTATCATGCCATTTATTTATTTACAAAATGTCACCATACACACTTTTTTACATGAACTCTTTGAACAGCGTAGAAGTTGTAAAACTTATCGGACATAGTTTCTTCCCACATGCATTGTCCCATTTCATATATACTCCCTCTGTCCTTATTATAAGAGTCAATGAAGTAAAATCACACAGATTAAGGAAGTGACCTGGTTGAGAGAGATAAATATATCTGAAATATTTATGTTTTCTCAAGTTTGCCCTTATTAATGATGGAGTATATAAGAGAGAGAAATGTGATAATAGTGTTATAGGTGAGTATGAAAGAGAATGTGAATAGAGAGAATAATAATGGGTAAAGTGGGAAAAAGCTCATTACATGCTTTGACAAATTTAGCCGGACTCTTATAAAAATGGACCAAACTATTCAAATTTTTTTCTCTATATATAGAGATGGAGGGAGTAGTTAATAATAATATCATACAGAAGAAAACTTAAGTCACCACCACCATCACTCACACCACCATGCTTTTGTATGTGAAAATGATTGGTGTGAATATATATATATATATAGTAATGTGCAGAGGGAGGAAACAACAACATACTTCTTCCTTTCGTCCCTATATTTAAGAGTCCAACTAATCAAATCATATGGATTAAGAAAATGGTTAAAAATGATAAATATTTTTGAAATAGTTTTGTTTTCTCAAATTTGCCCTTATCTATGATTGAGAAGAGAGAGAAATGTGATAATAGTGGTATAAATGAGTATGAAAAAGATTATAAATATAGAGAATAATAGTGGGTAAAGTGAGAAAAAAACTCATGAAATACATTGACAAATATGGCCTAACTCTAACAAAAAGGAACAAAATCATGTAAATTTTGTGCTCTTATGTATATGTATAGGAATGGAGGGAGTATAAAATAGTATCACGTGGCATGTTTCTTCCAACAAGAACACCATCTCATCACGATGAATAAGACCAGATTGTACGTGAAGCCAATCACTTCACATTTCACAAACTAATAATTAAAATCTGCCGATAAAATCAGAGACCACAAAAAAATTCTTAACTTTGCCGTCTTTTTTTTTTTTTTGAAATAATATTAACTTTGCCGTCAATATAATAGTGAACGTAAAATCAAGATTCAAGAGTACTGTCCTTCTTTTATGATGTGTGATGCAAAAAGTACAAGAAAAGAAAAGAAAAAGATATTGTTGTGTTAGTGAGAGAGATAGGGTTTGAAATGATTACAAAAGTTGTGGATTGTATTGGACGAGAGGGATCAGTTGCCACAATGAGAGATTCTCGGACTCCGTTTTTCAATTTCATGTCATCTCACTCTATTTTGGTCCCAATTTAGCAACCCTACTACTACTTGAGGCAAACTACTCTATAATGAGTCTACTTGGTGCCTGACTTGACTCATTCGTGATTCATAAATAATGCTACCTCTATTTGACTCATTCGATATTTTATATTTTATGGTATGATTTTTTTAAAACATCTTATCTATTTTCATCAATTTTATTGTTCTCTCTCTTATTTAATTTTTGTTAAAAGAGTATCAATAAAGGTAGTTATGAAATAAATATTACTTATAAAAATTAGAAATATGTCATTGATTTTGGGCAAGATTAAATCCTCAAAAATCCTATATTAAGGATTGAATGGAGTACTAATTCACTTTGCTTCTTAAATTGATAATCTTTCTCCAAAGTTCTTTACTGATTGCACAACAAGAGAGTTTCTATCAATGTGTATTTACAATGCATATGATAAAAAGGGGGTATTTTAGGGGAACTAACGTACATTTATTACAAATAACTAATTTAATATTCGTAAGTTAGTTAAATAACTTTTATATTTAATATACGAGAGAGGGAGTAAAATATTATCCACAAGCATACAGTTGTGGTAGGAGGTTGTGCTAGATAAACCAATATAATCTCAAATTTGAGTCATAAGCATCCGACCGTGTTAAATACTTGTTTGGGAGAGTTTTGCCGCTCGTGTTTCTTTCTAACTTAATCCATATTAATGAGGGTCCAATGTAAATATTGGATATCAAGTGTTTTATTGACAATAAAGAGATAATAAAACAAATAACAGAAAGTTTCAAATGGACTCTGTGATGAGCCCAATGGGGCCCCACCACCATCTGAATACGTTAGGTCCATATATAACCCAAATAAAATAAAATAAAAAGTTTGGTTCATTTTGGATCCTTCTCTACACAATCTTATATAACTCTTTTCCTTATTATTATAAGTCTATCATAACTACTTTTAACATACCAAAGAATGGAAGTTATAACATTAAATATCTCATATGTTAAAGCTTTTTTCAACTTTATCCTTATTTAAGAATATGTATTAAAATAATATTTTATGCATTATACATCTTTTCTCTCATCTTCCCTATTTCCAACATAGGGGTAAAATAGTCATAGTAACATTAATTGATCCCAAAGTGTACTTATATTTAGGAACAAAAAAATTGTGGTAGTTAGACTTATAATAAGGAATAAAGTAGTACAATTTTGTGTGGACAATATTATTTTAGATCATTCCATATACCAATTTTATGAGTTGATCGTGGTTGATTTCACGTTCATAGTCGAATTATGTTTCATGAAAGTAACTCAATTAATTAGATAAACTCACGATGCACTTATTTTCATTTAATAATAAGTGCTTGCTTCCATCAAAATCATGATTTCGGCGCTTTATGCAACTTGAAATGAAACAAGCAGGTTTTACGGTAAAACTTACTTTAATTAATTTTTTCAAAAGACATCGCTATGGAACGTAAATGAATGAAAGCTGGATTACAGAATGTATTTATATGGCATGATGATGACGTTTGACTTGAATGTTGCTACTAACAAACTAAATAATTAAATGTGATAATCATTCATAACCACTATCCACTTTATTTTCGGTAATTTCTGTTCATACATGCGCCCAGCTTCCCAGTGCCTTTCATTGAATTAACAACATTTGTTGTCCCCCACTCTTCATTTTCCTCTCATCATCAAACAATTCTTCCTTTCATATATTACTTAAAAATTCTTCCTTTATGAAGAAACATAAGTCGATTGCTTAAGCACAAGTGTTTTCTATTTGGAGGCCTTGTCTTTGAGGCACTTTCGTCCATCATCATCAGACATAAAATGTACTCCTCTGGTCCTATTTATAAGAGTTCAACCGTTAAATAACGCTTCTTAAAAAAACATGTAAAAGTTAGTTTGGAGCTATAAATATGTCTGAAAAATAACTGTTCTTCCAATATTACCCTTATTTATGATGAGACTAGAGAGAGAAAATATAAGTAGGAGTATTAATAAATATTATGAAAGAGAGTGTTAATAAGTTGGGGCAAAATAGGAAAAATGGCATTAAATAATGACAGATTCCAAGGCGAACTCTTATATTTTGGACCAAAACAATTCAAATTTCGGGCTCTTATAAATAGGACTGGAGGGAGTACTGTGCAGCTCTCTTAACAAAAGTTTGGTATGCTATAATGGCACAAATGGGAAAAATTGAAAAACATTATTATACATACATATATTTAGAGAGAGAGATAAGAAGTTGAAGAAAATTTTAATAACAATTTGAATGACCACTTTTACAAGGAAACAAGTAAGGTAAAATGGCAAAAGACCTGCAAATTCAATTTGTTGCGGGTTTCATCATCATCGTAGTCATCATCTTCTTCTACTACGATGATAATCCATAAAGGGATTTTCAATATAATAAGGCTCGGATCCTTTTAAAATCTGTATGGAATAACAGTTACTGATACATACATACATACATACATACATACATACATACATACATACATACATACATACATACATACATACCACAGTTTTTGAACAGATCCAAGCAACAAAAAAAGAAAAGAAAAGGTGGTGGAGATAAAAATGAAAGGATGAAAAGGCAAGGCATTATTGTTAACTAAGGAGAGAAGAAGAGGAAGGAGAAGGAACAGGACGAAGGCCATGTTTGAGAGCAGCTTTCCAAACAAGATCAATCCTTTCCACATCAATGGCTCCAACTTCATGATGACTCCATCCTTCCAAACTGTGCACTACTCCTCCTGCATGGCATGCATGCACCACTCCTCTCTCCATTGTATACTGCATCCACATATTCATACATTCTCTCTTCATTATCATTATCATTATTAACATATAATATATATATAGAGAGAGAGAGAGAGAGCTAATATATATAATTTAATAGGTTAATATCATTGTTAGTCCTTCAACATGGATCAAATTTTGGTTTTAGTCCATATAGTTTAAAATCGTTGGTTTTGCTCGCTATAATTTCATGAGAGTTTGGTTTGAATTTAGGTATAGGAACCGGTCGTTAAGTTCAGATCAAATTCTTATCAAACTATTTTGAACAAAACCAGCGATTTGAAATTATTTGGACTAAAACCAAATTAATTCGAGCAAACTATAAGGGCTAACAATGGTACAAACCTCAATTTAGTTATTATACTCTTGATAAAACAGAGTGATAAAGATATAAAGTGATTGCTGACCTCACAGCAACCAAGGCCTTCAACATCCTCTGGCAATCTCATGGCAGCTAAATCGCCGTAAGTGCAGTCTCTTCTGAATGGTAAGATGGGAGGAACCACAAATTGATGGAAATGTGTTCCTTTTGGTGCCCAGTTTTGCTCTTTATATGTAATCCACTTACCCACAATCCATGTCTGAAATTAATTTATTATCAGAGTCAATTCATGAAACTTTCTGCTCTGGATTTTATACACAAGAACTGGTTCTATATATTTAAGCAAGAGCAAGTACCTTGCAGTTTTGTGCTGCTTGATATTTTGTGACTTGTACAAGGTAGCTCTGGTATTCTGGAGGAGCTTCCTTTTGGATCTTCTGGAATCTATCAGCTGAAAGCGTTAACATCTGCAAATATTGTACCTCTCTATCATTGGTGATCTAATAAAATATTTT
The DNA here is from genome assembly GCA_037074515.1 of Mimosa bimucronata. Lineage (NCBI taxonomy): Eukaryota > Viridiplantae > Streptophyta > Magnoliopsida > Fabales > Fabaceae > Mimosa > Mimosa bimucronata. The sequence continues at coordinate 13,675,243 of CM073448.1, read as the reverse complement.
ACCGAATTTAAAGTTTTCAAATATTGAGCTCAAATAAGCTGCACAATTTTTTTGTTCACAAGTAACTGGCTTAATGAGAGTCAAAAGAGGAACAAGAGGGCATACCAGAACTCTGATTTTCCTTCTGCAAAGGTAGAGGGCAATTGCTCTTCCAAGTTTGGAAGTAGCTCCTGTTAGAAACACTTCTTCCACATCTTTTGATATTTCATTTAGTATCACTGCAGCTGTTAATGTGTTTCCATGAACAACTCTGACTCCAAGGTTTGGATGCTTGTCCACAAAAAGTTTTCCTCCCCCATTTAGAGCTTCATTCTGTAAAAACCCAAAAAGGAAAAAAAAAAAAAGAAAAAAAGAAGAAGTAAGTCACATGTTTTGTTTGCCCTTGTTCAAAACAGCAATGATTTTTTTTTTCCCCAAAACAATTAAGTATGCTTTTTTCTGTCATCTTCAAGACAGTTAAAGACCACCACCAATAACCGGTTTTGCTATTTATTAGTTGCAGTGGATAATGGTGAATTGGAAAAGGCTATTGATTTACTGAATACTGATAACGGTAGTTTTAAATGTGAAAGGTTCCTGTTTCATTAAATGATAAGTAAGAAAGATGTAAATAGTTGTCAGATATCAGAGATGTATTTACATTTACACAGATGCATTAAAACCCTCAACAAACTCACTCAGATAAGACCAGAAGCTTCACAACTCAGTAATAACTTAGATGAATTAGACTGATTAAAGGGACAAAAAAATGAAATATCAATTCACAATACAAAACCTTGTTCAAAGCAGCCAGGCTGATGACTTTAACCCCAATCCTATCAGCCCTGAGGATGGCATTCTCTATTTGCTTATTGATACCATCAGCAGCAAATGGCAAGAAATACTGCAAAAACAAAAAATATAATCCAGAAGAGGAAATGAGAAAAGAAATACTTTCAGTACTGATATTTTAAAGCATCAGTCATATTCATATATAGTGGGGAAGGGGAAAAAAGGGAAGAGATTTCTGAGACTGACCTGAAAGCCAAACCTTGGGACAGCCCAAGTTTGGTGCAAACGACCTCGTAGGTTGTAAAAAGTGACTAAGAAGACCTTAGACCAAAGCCACATTAGTATCAAAGATGTTAAGGCAATTGGCCAAAATGGGATCAAGAAGAATCTAAATCTGTATGGGAGAGAAGTAAAGGTTCGGAGAGTGAATTGATTGTGCATACAGGATGAGACATCCACTATATGGGCCAGGAACACAAAATCAGGTACCCGGCTATTTTTCTCTGCATTTAATAAACCAACACATTAGTCATCACTCCATTAGACTACATTATGCAAAAGCCCAATGATGAAGTAGAGAAACTGCACATACTTGAATTCAAACTTATTTCTTTATGTAATTCCCATGATTTGCTGTTGAGGGTGTTGCCTAGTGCATCAAAGAGGGGCATGAAGAGGCAAAAGTTAGTGTCTTTATCAGTGTGGTGCAGGCTGTGGTATCTGCATATATTTAGCACAGAAAGAAAATGAACAAGGTTATTCATCAAGGATAAAAAAAGAGCTAACGTGCAAATTTGCCTAAAAGTTATCACCCAGTTAACCCGAAAGTCTTCCTGTGTCAATTTCACCCCGGAAATGCTAATAAAGGAGCAAAGACGTCATAACATTACAAAAACCAACTTTGACTATAAATTAATGTTGACCATTAACATTTTTAATCGTCACCACAAACATTTGCTCCTTTTTAACACTTTGGTTCAAAACTCAATTCAAAAAATTTTCCCAGACAAAGTTACACCTTAACTCATTCAAAAAACTTCTAAGAATCACTTATTTATCCAAGCAGCATAAAAGTTGATTAATCACTTATTTGACCATTCTGATTTCCCAGAGGAACTGTACAAGGTGGGCAGTGTGTGGAACCGACTCAAAGCATGGACCCTTACCCCATTTGGGTATTAAAGTTAATGCTACTCCATAGATTCATTCAACTAAAACACAGTAGAAAGCAATGTGTACTTGTTTCTGTCTTTATTTTCCAAGTCAAGTTGGGGTAATTAAATAGACGGTGTCAGAAACAAAACAGAGAAGAGATAGAAAACTTACGTGGGAGTGTATATCAAATATCTTAGAAGAGGAAATTTGTCAAATATTTGGTGTGGGATAACTTCAATGTTGCTATGGCCCATTGATCTGAGAAAATCGAAGCACAAAATGTGGGCATAGATTAAAATCCCAGATCCTAATCCCAATACAGAAGCTCCAACGATTGGAATTGCTATGATTGCTGTTAGAATTAGATGCTCCAAAGGTGTCGCATTCCCAGCTGTTACCATCAAAGGTTTTAACATCCCAAGTCAAGTTTCAATCTTTGATTTTGGCATAACAAATAAGGCTTAATTTTTGTCAGAGAAAAGTTTCAAATTATTTGCAGCCAAGTGTACTAAGAAGAGGAGGTTGATGATGATAGAAGTATGTTATAAGATATCCCGTGAAGAGTTGGATGAAGTTTAGAATAAGATTGTCTAAAAAGACAAACCTTTTCAGTTTTCATAACAACGTGATTTCTTTTCTTTTTTCCTTTGATAGATTTTTTTTTTTTTTTTGTGCAGTGAAAAAACGACGTGAGGGACACCTGTACTTTAAAAAATTTCAAAAATAAATTATATTTTCATGCATTGTACATCAAATTGTTTAACAAAATTTCAAAAATAAATTATATTTTCATGTATTGTACATCAAATTGAATATTGATGTTGTTATTGATATATTCATTCATTTTTTTATTTATTGAAATATAATAAGACCTTTTAATTTTTTTTAAAAAAAATTAATCTTTTCATCACCATACATTTTCACTTGGAGTAATTCAGTTATACAATTTTGACTGAGTTGTAACTTAATTCCTGAAATTTGACCCTTTTACCTTAATTTATGCAATTTTAACTATTTTATACTTTAGTACCTTAGGTTTATTAAATATAATATTATTTTACAAAATATAGGTGCTAATATTTTAAATTGTTAAATTGTAGAGAATAAGTTGCAAAGGATAAGGTTATAAGGATTAAGTTGCACGAAATAAAAATAAAAATAACAAAAGTCAAAAGTAAAAGGATTTCACAATAAATTCTCTTTTGAATCTACTACTATTACGTAACAACAAAGGGAAGCAACAAACTTTTTGGCAGTTGAGTTCTGAAATATCCTGAACCTTCTGATTCTGAAGCTACAGTTTTTGGAGGGATATGAAAAAAATCAAGACTTTGAAGGTAAAAAAGGGTTTTTGGAAGGACATGAACAAAAAAAATCAGGATTTTGATTTTGTGGTGGATGTTAATTCATTTTTACCTGTGACAGATTGTGTTACTGAAGCAGAGTGATGAATAGAATGGTAATGATGAAAGAGATATCCTTCATGGAACTTCCTATGAAGCCAATAATAAAGAGGCTCTGAAATTCCCACATGAAGAATTATAGCAACAATAAGACCCTTCAAGTTCCACAGAGGAAGATCATGAAAAAACGGCAAGTAATAGCAAGCCAAAGCAGCTATCAGAGTCTGAAGGATCAAGAAATTATCCCTGTTTTTGAAACATGAATTAATCAAGACATGTTTGATTATTATATAGAAATGATGGGGATTGAGAGGATTTGTGATTACCAGTCCCATTCTTTATCAATCTGTTTGAAATCAACCCCTTGTTGAAGAATCCTACGGTTTCTGGTGAGAAAAAGCATGTTGCTATAACAATTCCAGAACACATATGTCAATCCTCTGCAAACGTAGAGAAGAAGGAGGTGAAAGCACAAGGTGAAACTGTTGTTTCCTTCGTAGAATCTTTCATACACGACTTTGGATACCAAAGGCCCATACAACAAATACTACAAAAAAATGAAACAAACGAACAAAGCAATGTGAGAAATGAGAAGAAGCAGGAGAAAGAGTTTTAAAGATGAAAAAAGAGAGGATAGGAAGGAGGAAGAGACCTTGAAGGCGCCTAGATTTTGCCATGGCCAAGTAGACAAAGGAGCAGTACCAGCCATTGAAGACTATATATGCTCTCTTTGGGAAGAAGAACAGAGGAATGGAGAAGGCAAAAACAGGGGGGGGGGGGGGGGGAGGAAGAAGGGTATCAATATTGGGGGGAAGCCATTGTGAAAGGAGTATATATAGAGAGAAAGTGAGAGAAAGAAGCATTGAAGGAAAATATAGTTGGAAGTGTGGTGGACTGATATTAGTCCCCACCGTGTATATATATACAGAGGGATATATATTCTCTAGCTTTTTTTTTTAATATAAGAGTTAGTTGATTTTTTTTTGGAGAGAGTAAGCAAACTAAATAAGGCATTTATTCATGACATATGTGGTATATTACTCCATCCGTTCCTAAATATATGATTTAACTGACTTTTTTGGAGGGATTAAGGAAGCAAAACTAGTCATTTAATTATAACATATTTTATGAATTATTAGATTATATACTACCTCCGATCCTAATTATAAGAGCCAGTTGCTTTTTTTGGAAAAATTAAGGATGCAAAATACACCACTTTAAGTTGTTTATATTTGTCTTTTTTCCTCAAAACTAAGTTATTTTACTTATAAACTATCATATAATCTAATTACATGTCAAATATATTAAGATTTAGGGGTCTAATTTGCTTCCTTAATCTCCCCAAAAAAAGTCAACTGGCTATTATAATCAGGACTGGATGGAGTATTAACTTATAAGTCAAATAAACTAGTTTAGAGAAAAAGTCAATTATGTCCTATATATAGGAACGGAGGGAGCATTAGATTATATATTACTCCCTCCATTTCCAAATATAGGACATATTTGGGGAGGGGAGCTTGTTTCTTAATACTAGAACTTTTTCTAACTTTTCTCAGTATTCCCCTAAATTATCACTATCGATATTCTTCAATAATATACAAGCAAGAGAGGGGATTTGAATAAAGGTAGGTGGTTGGGGTGTTTTGGTAATATCATGTAATTTTAATTAATTTAACTAAAATCATTAATCTAATCAAATCAGGTAAATATGTCTTATATTTATGAAATGAAGGAGTATCTTAAAATTCAGATAACTAGTTTGAAGAGAAAATTTAAGCAAATCAACTTATAAGTAACTAATTTCTTTAAAAAGTGTCAATTAAGTTTTATATTCACAAAGGGACAAACAGAGTATGTGTACATGTGTGTTCGTGTATGTGTGAATTAATTAGAGAGAGGAAAAAGAAGAAGAGTTGAGTTAGTGAGTGAATGAAAGAAAGAAAGAAAGAAGAAGGAAGGAAGGAGGAGGGTAGAAGGAATGGATGAGGAAGAGTCCATTGGTTACTAAACAGGATTCCAAAGGGGAAATAGTAGCCTTCTCTACGCGTTCTCCTCCTTTTTCATGAATTCTCATATTTTACAAACCAAACACTTCCCGACTGAAATAAACATTCAATATTAAATATAGACGTACTCCTTCCGTAATTTAATACTAGTAGTAAGTTACATTCTATAAGGTTTCTTACTGAAGGTTAAAAAATCTTATCAGGATTTTTTCTTTTTGTTCACTATATAAGGATGTCTAGATGCTTTTCATTATATATATTAAGAAAGAGTTATTAGTACTTATTTATCAATGTTGCCTTTATAAATACTTCTGTGACCTTCTGTAACTTTTTTTCGTCTTCAAGACTTCGTCGATAAGAATAATAGTGAATTTTTTTAGAATTTAAGACAAGCATAATAAGTTGACAATTCTTACATGATTTTGATAAGGTGATTAAAAGTAATTTTTATTTTATATTGGATGAATATGTGTTACGCTTAGTCCTTTCGTTATAGTGTATTTCAATAGACCTTCTTAGATATGTATTTATTTTTAATTTATTCTTTAATATGAAAAAAAATATTTGTCCATTGCTTTATTTCTTACACCAAAAAAATGAGTTTTCTGCCTTTTGGGTTCTTACTCTTCTTTTCCATTGTCTTGATTTAAATTAAAATTTTTCGTTTTGTTTTTAAATATAAGTCATGCTCCAAATTTCAAGATATAATTATTACTTGTTTTTAATATATCACTCTGTTCTTTATTATAAGCCCACCTTAACTACTTCTCACATACCAAAGAGTGGAAGTTATATAATTAAATATGCCATATTTTTAAAGAATTTTTCAACTTTGCCCTCATTTAAGAATATGTGTTAAAATAATATTTTATGCATTATAAACTTTCTCTCTCATCTTCCATATTCCCAACTTAGAGATAACATAGTCACAATAACATTAATTGATCCCAAAGTGGATTTATATTTATGAACAAAAAATTGTCGTAGTTGGACTTATAATACTCAGAAACAGAGTGGTATATTAGATCAAGAGCCTTAATTAGATATAGTTAAGATTTAGAAATAATGTAGCATTGAATGTAGGATAAGATTGGAAAAAGCATTTTTAACATGGCATATTGATTTTGCCTCCTCTTTAATTAGTTTGTGTTTTTTCTAGGAAGATAAATAAATAAGTAAAAATGATTAAAAGGCTACATATGCATGCATATGCATGTATGATGCTCGTAACTCATCGGAATTAAAACAATTTTTTTTTTTTGAAAAAATAAGAATGTACAAACTACCTCTTAACAAGATTTGAATATACTATAATTTTATAAGATATGACTATGAGGCAGTGGGTAAAAGAAAACATCACGAGACTTGTTTGTCCTCACATGGTGGTCACGTATCTATCAACTAAATTATAATACACATGAGATGAGAAGATAGAAAATATAGAATGAATCTAAAAGCTTATTATGACGCCATATGTTTGCTTATTTTCTTGCATCAAAATATTAAAACTTAGTAATTATAATGCATCAAATCATATTAATGTTAAGTCAAAGTTAATATGGTAATATACATATTGACCATGAATAATCCGGGCCGGCAATTAATGAAAGCTGAATTGCATGTGAGCTGTGAGGAAAGTAAAAGTGAAGAACACTTGAAATTAAGGGAAGGGTGATGATCAAAGTCAGAAATGACGGAGGTATTGGTATGGTCAAGCAAATTCCGTTTATCTCCCTAATTAATGAAACCTGCTATTGAAAATTAGACCAATGAATAAACAAACTGGGGTAATAATCTTAAGGTCAATTATCTAACAATGGTTGAGCTAAAACTAAACCTAATCATGAGTAAAATAGCATAGTAGTTTAATTTAAATAGATGTAAATATTTGTATGACTCTAAAAAGAGTAATATTTAATAAAAAAATCAATCCACAAGTATGGACTACACATTTATAAACTATACATAATTCAACAAAACACATTTACATATTAATGCACAAATCTAATTGATTGTTATTTTCATTTTGTAACTTAAAATGATAAAAAAAATATAAATTCCCATTTGGTCTACTTGTAAAGCTCTTGATCGAACTTATCAGACAACTGGTTCATTGTTGAAGTTGGGTTTTAATAATATCATGAATGGAATAAATAAAGGTAAAAAATGATACACACACATAATAAATAAGTGGGTGTAAATACGTATGTATGTATGTATGTATGTATATGACTTGATATTGATATACAGCAATTTGGAACCGTGTAATAATAAATGTTTAAAATTGTGTTTTGAAAAAAAAAAAAAACTCCTCCGATCCTAAATATAAGATATATTTATCTAATTTAATTAGGTTAAAGATATTATTAAGTTGGTCAAAATCACATTATATCATCAATGCACCCTAACCATTTATCTTTATACCCTCCCGCTCTTACTTGCTTATTATTGAAGAGCATTTTTTAAGGTAATTTAGAGAAAAATTGTGAACAAACAGAAAGAGGTCCCATATTTTAGGACCAAAGACACCTCTCAAAATAGGTCCTATATTTAAGACAGAGGGAGTAATGAATATTTAAAACTTCCAATTTCAAATTAAACCAAGAACGTGACATACTTGCATGTTTCGCTTATTTCCTATTTTCTCAATTATATATTTCAGCTTCTACTTGATTAGTCTTTGTTTTTCTTTTTATTGTGAAAATTGCTTGAGATTATTCCAATCATATATATCTACATTTTTTTGGTAAAATAAAAGGATATTTTTAAAAACATTTTTTTTTTAGAACATTGTGTTTTTCTGATCTATGTATATATGTGTGTATCATTCCTCCAAAAGATATAGCGCAAGAAATCAAAGAATTTTCGATTAATATTTATCATAGACACTGTGACTGTCTACTTACAGGGTGAATGCTAATAGCCTAATATATAGTACTCCCAACTATTTTAAATATAAGATCACTTAAAAGTTTTTTGTTGAAAGTTAAGGAAGTAAATTAGACCACTAAATTATAATATATGTCATATGTAATTAGATTATATGCTAGTTTATAAGTAGAATAGAGTAGTTTTGAGGAAAAAAGATAGCTATAAACAATTTAAAGTGATTAATTTTATATCCTAAATTCTTTTTAAAAAAATTAAAATGATCTTATATTTAAAACAGAAAGGAGTATATGATTTGAAAAAAATCCAAATCTAATATAACTATGTTTTATTCTTTTTTCTAAAATTAGGAGAAGATGGGCGTGTAGTTGTATATACAGGTAGCTGCGAACAAATATCCCTATCAAGTATCAACCTGACTGATAGGGCATCAAGCTGTGGCGCACTGATTTGACATTATTTGTCCAATTAATTTTTATTTCACTTTTGCCAATATTTATTTGCAGTTGCAGTTTATTATCAAAGTATTTATTTAAAGTTATTAGATTTATGTTTTTTTTAAAATATTTTTATACTTTTGTTACATTTGGAATGCAAATAAATCATCCATAGTGGCGTGGACTTTTTATGTCCGAACAACCCTTGTCACCTGTAAACTTTCAAAGTAATGATAAAATTCTGTCAATAAATCAGGAATTCGATCTGTCATTAATTATTTATCAACAATCAATTTTAAAATGAATGTCGTCACTAATTCTATTGGTAATTTACTATTTTTTATTAGTATTAAATTCCCACAAAAAATACTAATTTAGATATAAAATTTCCTCGTCATAGTATATATTTAGCAAGCTTATAACTTGAGATCGCCTATTCCATTGGAATTCTTCTTTAACTGGATACTATAGTGTATAATGCTAAATACTAACGAGTGTTGGTTTAAGTATATTAAAATTTGGCCGTTGATGTATGATGAGGTGTTGAGTTTAAATATGTGTGAATGAATAAAACATTTTTGGGAAATTTACCCCTAATTAAATCCAAAAATGCCTAAATTTGACTCAGTCAAACATTCATATATATATGTGAATATATATACATATATAGGCATAAATATACTTACATTAAGGTTACAATATATTATTAACTAACTTTATGGATTTGAAGTTGAATTTAAAGAAACCAACCTAATACTTGAATGTATATGTGTGTACCACAAATTTCAAATAGGTAGAAGATAGGAAGGTATATACTTTATTGAATATACATTAATGACATGCCTTCTTTCAACCAACTTGTCACGCCAATATTATATAAGTGCGTGTATATATATGCTATATGAAAATATAGTTAGTCGATAACAGCTATATGTATCTATCATATCAAACAGATTCTATTTATACATTCACTTGCTTTTCCTAAAAGACCCACTTGTGTGATAATACATACTATTAGATAGACAAAAGAAATAAATTTAGTTAACAAAATATACTGCATATAAAATTGTACTTAAGAAAGTGAAATTAAAGATAAATAAATTATATGCATACAGTCGAATTCAGGTGTGGTTTGTATCTGTTTAATTTGTGTGTATATGGGATTAGAATATCTAATCCGTTCCCCCATTACTCAATCCTAATATTTTACCTAAATCTATTTTTTTTTTCCAGAAATTCGCAACTAATTCTTAATGTTTTATTTGTAAGTCTAAAAATTTTGTAAAATAACAACACATATGAGCTATTTTACTTATAAATTTGTTTGCTCAGTACTCCCTCCGGTCCTAATTATAAGACCACTTTGATTTTTTTGACTTTTTTTTTAATCCAAAAAAAGAGTAGTTTCAGTCCCAAAAATAATATTTTTTCTTCAAAACTAATTTATTCTACTTATAAACTAATCTATAATCTAATTTCACGTGACATAAGTTATAATTTAGCGGTCTAATTTGCTTCCTTAACTTCCACAAAAAAAAGTCAAAGTGATCTTATATTTAGGACCGGAGGGAGTATATGTTAAATGACATGGTAGTTGTGTCAAAGGTGTGGCATTAAAAAGACATATATAGTACACATTCAAGCTCTTCACGATCATAGTATATATAGTGTATTGCCTGTTTTTATATATGGGGTAAAATTACCCAATTCTCACTTACCTAACTAATTCGTATTTTAAATCACTCTAATTTTCCAATTTATTTTTATTTAATTATCTCTTCATTTGTCAACATTTAATATGAGAAAATAGACATGTATAACAAGTTATTCCATGCATTATTTAATATATTATATTAAAAAGGTACTCCCTCCGGTCCTAAATATAAGATCACTTTGACTTTTTTTGAAGAAGTTAAGGAAACAAATTAGACCACTAAATCATAACATATGTCACATGAAAATTAGATATAGGTTAGTTTATAAGTAAAATAAATTATTTTTGAGAAAAAAAATTTTTTTGGACTGAAACTACTTTTTTTACTTGAAAAAAAAAGTCAAAAAAGTCAAAGTGATCTTATAATTAGAACCGGAGGGAGTATTAAATACTCTTCAAAATTTGTAATATTTCTTATAAATATAAATAAATTACGCTCTAAAATCTTGTCTTATAAATATGATCCAAGCTAGTAGCTTTTTTTATAACTAAATTTTATAACTAAAGAAGGCAACAAAAAAGCAAAATAAAAGTCACGGAGGAAGGTGGCCAGTGATATCCGCCATGTGGAAAAAAAAATGACCAGACGAATATTCTAATGATTAAAGTTGTTCAAATGAACCATGCATGTGCCTATTGCACGTGAAAATATCTAAAGCACATCGACCTCGAGGGCAATGTATGTGTGTGAAAGAACACATGCAAGGTTTTCTCCACAATATAATAGATGGGATACAGTAGAATAGGTGATGGGATATAGGGAAAATGGGTAGATATGATATTTACGTTTATTTATTAGAAATATTAAATAAAGATATTTATCCATCAGATTTTGAATTTATTTATTTAATTATTTAATTATGGTTGTTACGGTATGTTTAGGATTTAGATTTGAATTTGAACTATTGTTATTATATTTTATTATTTATAAAGCTCTATAAATAGAGTTAAAATTCTCATTTGCAATTAGCTGTTGATGATTGATTATAGAGTTGAATAAAATCTTGTTTTCTCATCTCCTTTTGTCTAGTGTTTCTCCCTCTTTCTTGTTGTCCTCCTTCCTCTAATCTCTCTTATACCTTCTAATATTCCTTATTTCTATCAATTCCTCTATCGTCCTACATCAATAATAAGTACCAATATTTATGGTTTTGCCATGGTAATATGTATTGTAATTAATGCTTATAATTTGTTAGTTATATATATAATTAATGTTCAAATTTGACTCTTAGTTTTCCCTTTCTTTCAATATTTCATTGATGAATACTTTTAAAAAAAAAATTTAAGACAAAAATAATGAGTTAACGTTATTTTTTTTATTTGGATTGATGAATTAGTAGAATTTATGTTGTGATTAGATAGAGTATGTAACATCCTAAAACTTAATTGAGGTTTAGTAGGGGTAATTGGGAATTGTTTAGTAAGAAATGAAGGATTATAAGAATATTTGAAGGATTTTGAGGTATTTCTGAGGATTTTAAAGGCCTAGTTTCTCCCTTATTTTAAGGACAATAATTTTGGAGAAATTATTTTTATGCTCAAAAGAGGTTATTATGGGAGAAAATAAGTAAAGGATATTATAGGAAAATTTTGAGAGTGAAAGGAAAATTTTTGGTTCAAAAGAAACATCTTATTTGGGATTTTTAGGGTCTAGTAGTGTATATTTTTCCCTAATCTTTTTCTTTTTCCTCTACTCTCTCTCTTCCCCATACCTATTTATATACTTCCTCACGCTACTATACTCCCCCACGTCACTCCCCCTCTTCTCTCACCACTACCAAACCTCTTTCTTTCCTTTTCTTACACTCAACATCATCATCATTTTTTTCCTCTTTCTTTCTTTTCTCATATCAATGATCAAATCCCTCTCTTTGAATCAGATTCCCCCCCCCCACGTTCTCTCTATCTCTCTCTCTACCTTTCCCTTCTTATTTTATTATTTATTCCCTTACCCTTATTTTAATATTTCTTCCCTTCCCTTATTTTAAAAGCAAATATTTTTCCCTCTCCCTTTTAGTGATGCATCAGAGACACACACACCACTAACACCACGTGATCTTCTTCCTTCTCTTTTTCTTATTTTCTCTTCTCTTTTCTTCATCTACACACACTCCATCACCACCACTCTTGTTTCTTCATTTCTTCAACATTAGCCACCACCACCACCACCACCATTGTCAAGCTTCTTCCCATTCCTTCCTTCTCTCCATTTCTTCTCTCATTTTTCCTCTCTTTTCCCTCCTATTTTCGTTCACGCCTGTCAACTTTGGGAGGGAGTTTTCCGGCGAGTTTCGCCGGAAAACTACCATTCACCTCCTCATCTCACCTCCTTTAACATTGTACTCCCTTTCTCTCTTCATTTTCGGTCTGATTTGTGCTTAAAAAGTAGATAGAAAAAGTTTTGGCCGGAGCTTTTGGAGCTTGCCGGCGCCGGACCGGTGGTTTTTCCGACCACCTAAGACCATATTCGGACTCCCGTAAGTATTTTCTACGTACCTATGTCATTAGTTTTCTGATATGTAATATTTCAAAAATAGGCCTTATCTGAGTTGGGGTTTTTAGGATATCTAAATCCATTATATTAAAGTCTAATATTTGAGTTAGGATTTTTATTAAGGAGCCTATAATTTATTTGAGGCTTTTCCCAATTATTTGGAATTTTTGGAATTTCTAATATTAGGGAAAATTTGGGGATATTATGGTCTGATATATTTGAGGATAAATTAATGATTTTTTTGGGATATTTAGGATTATATTATGATATTAATCTGGCTGATTATGGTGTAATTTGTTGGTGAAATTTTAGACTGATAAAGTCTGGATTAGACTAATGATTAAGGAGGAATTTTTGAAATATGGACATTTGAGGTTAATGGGTGATTCTTATAAATTTATGGATATTAAATTAAGGCTGTTGTTGGGTTAAGTAGGATCGAATTGAGATATTATGGGAATTGAAAATATTTACTTGGGTATGTGAAGGTTGGATTTTAGGATCTTAGGATGGATATGGATGGAGGATTTTAATGGTTTAGTTGAGAGAAAATTAAGGAGGGGTTTGGAATAAATTTCTTGAGGATGAATGTTTTCTTTTGGTTAGGGAATTAAATTCCCTAACTTTGTATTTGAACACTTAATTTAAGTGTAAATTTTATATGACTATTATGTAGACGGTGACTTGTCTTGAGTCGAGCAAGCGGAGCGTGGTTTTACTGAGGTACCTTGAAATTCTGCTTAAAGGTAACCACTGGCTACTTAGTCTATGTGTGTGTGTGTGTTGTTGTTAAGGTTTTTGAAATTATATTATTATTATTATTATTATGAAATTTTGGATTCCGGTGATATACATAAAGTATGATTTATATTGTTTATTTTGTATGAAAATGTCATGTGGGATTTTTATGTTAAACCTGGCATATATATTTGTGTATTGCAGCATAAATTTGAAAAGAATAAATATATGGTTTTGAAATATTATCGCAAGATTTTTGGAACACTGGTAAGGCCAAGTGCCTGATTTGTTGTTGCGTTGCCATTATTGCTTGTGATGCATATGTTGTGGTAGTTAGCATCGATGCCTCAGATACTCTTGCCATCACGTGATGAGGTCCCTGTTGGCCCACAGGGACTAATTATTTTATAGGTGTACTGGGTATGGGTAGCCCCCATCGAGTACTACCTTTCGGTGTGCTGGGTATGGGTAGCCCCCATCGAGCATTACCCCGTTGTGGTGTTGGGTATGGGTTGAGATCCCCATCGAGTTCCACTTCTCCGTGGTTCTGGGTACGGGTTGAGATCCCCGTCGAGTTCCACTCTGGTCCACCTAGTGGTAGGGGACAACCTAACGTTTCGCAGGGCGAACGTTATGGATGATTGCGAAAAATGTATTTTAAATTATTTTATAAAATACTGGTATACATGAAATTGTTAAATGTTTTTCCTGGTACAGATCACTGCATGATTACCTGGTATGTGCTCATATTTCAAATTATTTATTATAACTTCCCACATTGACACATTTCTGTCACACACCGAAACATATAGACTGGTAGTTAAGTGGTTGGTGGACATAACCGTGTCTGCTTAAACTTTGCTGCTTTGTAGGTTCAGGTTCAGTAGCGGATACTCGGGGAAAGGAGCCCTCAGCTTCTCACTGAAACATAGTGAGCTTTTATTTTTGGGTTTATGCGAGAAGTGTTGTATATTGCCATACTTCTTTAGGCTTTCATATTTCGCTTCCGCATTCTTACTTTTGGATAACTGTATGCATGATTCTTTTGGTTGGGACCGGTCTATCTCTGGCATGTAGGCCTGAGACCTACTGGTATTATTTTTCTAACTGCATTTTGGTTATATACTGTTGGACGGGAACTTCTTTCCACCTGCCATAGTTGTTTGGAATTTTACTGGATGATTTATTAAACTTGAACATGGCAGAAGTTCGTTAAGTAATTGATCAAAGAATTTGATGTTTTATTTAAATGATTTACTCGGGTGATGAATTACATATTTAAAGAAAGATTTACAAAAGTATTTAGATACATATAATTTTTATATCCATGTTAGGGGAATTCTTTCTAACATGGATAAACCGGTTTAAAAAGGGTAGAAAGTTTCTTTTCTAACTATGATAGTCCGTTTTGGTATTCGTAGAAATTTTATTTTCTATCATAGTTAGACACTTAAACTTTATTTCGAGAAAGTAGTACCTTGAACTCTTTTCTAACTATGTTAGTATTTTATCTCGTAAACCCTTTTTCCTAACATAGTTAGTACTGATAAAATCTTATTAAATTCGGTTTTATAGTAAATAAAATGATCTTACAAAGCGAATGTTACAGAGTACATATATTATGTTATCACATTGTGAATCTACCACATATCGAAAAAAATTTGAATTCAAAGCCACCTATCAATTGGGGTTAAGGTTGTCAAACACACGAGTTTAAATAAAGTTGTGATAAGTTTGTAAAATCGGATGGTGAACTCAAATCATGAACTCGTAAGATTTTACTTTTATTAATAAATTTGTGTTTAAAGTATATAATCAAATATGTAATACAAAAAGTAACAATAATTTAACTTAAATATATTTTTAATATGAATAGTTGATATTAAATATATCATAATTCAATAAAGAAATTTCTATAAAATTTATATATAAATTCATTAAATATGATCAAATAAAAATTAACATGAGATTTATAGCAAGCTCACAAGACCATTATATAAGGTAAAAATGTAAAAACGATAAATTTAGTATATAAACTCGTGAGTTTATAACTAGTACCAATTTAAATGACTCGTAAAATGTAACGTTCCAATATTTATACTATATTATACATAACCAAAACAACAAAAACAAGATTCCACGAAAGTTTTTATGAACTAAAATAAAAGAAATCTAAGATAATTTAAATGAGTTCTCAAAATTGATAAATTATGCAACTAAGGTGGCAATATAAATAATCTAGCAACATAATACCAAATGGAGGTAAGGTATACTCGGATACCTAATCCTCATGCTCATTCCCTTCACAACTACCTCTATAAGGGTTATCACCCAAAAAAAAGTTATTATAGGAGGGTCAGACAAAGTCCCAGTAACCAATATCACTTTACAGAATATACAATGAATGACCATAAGCCAACGAAGCAATGCTTATATACATATAAAGATAAATATAATAGTTTTCCAAAACAAAATCACAAGTTCAAACACAATCATTACCCCCAACCGATCTCCTCCGTATAACTCCCAAAGATAGACCTAAAGCTTTTGTGCTGTATAATCCGGCCAAAGGTTACACCACTCACTACGGGTCATCGGTCCCTTCTCTTGCCTTCCACCTGGGCCTAGGCTCAAGGGGTGTCTTACCCAAGCGCCTATTTCCAAACCCTGGCCAGAGGATAAGGAATAGAGACATGGGCCTGACTACTACGATCACTAGTAGAGGCTGCTGCGCAGGCTTTCAAACAAAAATCTCTACAACCCTGTCCCAAGTCTCCATCACAGAAGTAACCATAACAGATATCATCCGTAACATGTATAATCACAACACTATATATAGAACACATAATCACATGAATCTTTATACACACATATGATAAGTGAGTTTGAAAGATAATTTTTATAATGGAATACATGCTAATATACTTCCCGGTTCATTGAAGTTTTATACAATTAAAATAGAATTTTATAAATCAAATTTATACGATCAAAATATAGTTAAAAAACTCTTATGTTCCAAAACAAGCATATAAAGTGAAGTAACATTGGTTACCTCAATTCCACGATCTACCCTTTAGGAAAGTTATTTCGTTTGAAAGATCTTGTTGCACAAAACAAAATTTGTGAAAAATGTTTTGTGGTCGGAAAAAGTTATGAGTACAGAATTGACCCTAAAAGTTTGATTTCTTGACAAAATATATGAAAGTCACACACCTTCTCTCTAATTTAATTTATGATAAAAATAAGGCATATACCCACTCACATATATATAGCTCATATATGTGATATGATGTGAATTGTAACACCTGAATTTTTACTACTATATTATAGTATTTTAATTAAATTATAATCACTTTTATGAATATTAGAAGCCCAAAAATACGAATAAATTTAAACATTTTTTTTTCAAATAGTGTTCCAACTTTATTGTAGTTGGAATGGGCTTTTCGAACAAGTTAAAATTTAAAATTTTTTATAAAACCAAGTGGTTCATATAAAACAATTAAACTACTTAGGTTCTCTTATGGTTCTTCCCCTTGATGATAGTGCGTGGGAAGCGAAAACCCATTTATGGGTACATTATATCTACTTATGGGTTTCTACCCTTCTTATATTAAAAACACTGGGGTTGCCACAGCTGATAACCCTTTTACCAGAATACACAGCGTCATTAGGGTTATTCACACATATACATACAATTATATATTCACCACTTATATTTATACTCGTAGTTAATTAGGTTCTAAAATAACTAACTCAAGTGGTACATAGCTTAGCAGGCATTCTTACTTCTTCATATACTACCTTACTTCTTTCCCCAGCTAGCTTCCCCCATTCTGCGTACTGAAAAATGTTTGGGGAGGGGGTGAGATTGGAAATCCCAATAGCAGTTTCTTTCATTAACATATATTATCATGCTAGCATTGTCATGTATATATTTCATAAACCTGAACAAATATCACAATTACACATACTTCCTGCGTTACATGCTCTACCAGCCACTATTACCAATATGTTTGTTAACTAGTGGAGGTTCTACCTGCAGGACTTCTCGTTATAACATTTAAAGCTATAACT
The DNA here is from genome assembly GCA_037074515.1 of Mimosa bimucronata. Taxonomy (NCBI): domain Eukaryota; kingdom Viridiplantae; phylum Streptophyta; class Magnoliopsida; order Fabales; family Fabaceae; genus Mimosa; species Mimosa bimucronata. The sequence goes on along the minus strand of CM073448.1, from coordinate 13,657,559 downwards.
AACTGGTTTGGCAAGCGAACCACCTAAGCCTGGAGTACTCCTTAAACTATGAAGTAAAACTTCTATGCAGGAATTAACAATGTTTATCACCTTCATGCATAATGTAAACTTGCAACAGATATTACAAAATAATACATGCAATTTTTAATGTAATGAAATAAACTGCTACCTGTATCCTGAGCTTACTCTTCACTGTATTTCTTCTCTTCTACGTACTTTGGGGATTCGACCCCACCGACTTGTCCTATAAATATTTATAATATATAAAAATAATATATTAATTTCTAAACTTAGGTATAATAATTAAACGTCTCTCAGGTTCCTATAGTTCTACCCCTTTCTATTTCTAATACTATTAAATCTAAATTTCTAGCTAAATGATTAATCATACCATTATCAATCAACATTGCACAAGCACTAATTAATATATACACAACACAAACATCAAACATAAAAATGTTCTTGCTACTTTAAATTAACTAACCTTTCTTGTCAATTAATTAACAATTAAATAACCTTACATTCATTAAAACTCCTAAATCTCTAAATTCAATTTAGCTATAATTAATTCTCAAATTATCAATAAATGCAACAGTCCCTATTTCTAATTCAATGTAAAGCTTGTCCTAATCTTTAAAAATCCTTAAGCAATGAATGAACTTCCAAACTAAACTTATAACTCCTTATCTCCAATATTGATTTTACTAATTAATTCAACCTAACAAACCTCAATGCCAAATCAACCATTCAGAAAGACAATTCATTTCTTGAATAACATCATTAATTACCAATTCCATCAAGCAATTATAAACTTGCAACATAATAAAGCAAAGTAACACAACTTTAATTCAATTAAAACTAAAACTTCTAAACTATAAGAACTTACTTATTTCATACTTTATAATACAAGTTATTAATCTTTCATCTCCTTTCCTTACCAATAAAAACAGCAGTCATTAATACCAACAAGAGCATAAAACCATTACTACCTCCATTATCATCAACATTGTATTAGGATTAAAATAAAGCTAAGGAAATCAAGCATATAGGGAACATCTAAATTACTACAACACAGATCAACCATTTGATTTAAGCTAACCAAGAATTAGAATTTCAGAACCTAGAGCTTGCAATCAAACAGCAATACACCACCCACTCCTTTTATTCAATTAATCACCACATCCTTTTCCTTTTCCTTGTACACATTCACAGCCAGAGCAGCAACGAGGAGCAATTACAATTAAACAGCAACTTATATCAGCCACACACATCCATAGAGTAGGAAGAGAATCAACAACTACCCATCACAAAACATCCCTTTATCCTCCTTGGCCGAACAGAAGCAGAGAAGCCAGAGGAAGAATAAGAATCCATATAAAATCAGATTTACCGATTCCATTATATTTTTCATATGCTTAAGATGTCAATATACCAAGGGAATGAACGAAAATCAAGCAACTATAAGGAAGCTTGCATTCGGCCAGAACAGAGCAAGAACAGGGAAGAACAAGAACAACAATCTAAACTTCATCGAATCACACATCCAAAACACTTATTCCAACTTCCAATTCATACATACATATTCTACAAAAATTTTCTCCTCTTGAACCTGTCGGATTCGCAGAAATTGGGAAGAACAAGAAACAACCAAAATTTCAAAATTCCTCCAATCAATCCCAATACCCTATTCCATAACCTTAGAATGACTATCAATTGCAAGAAATCAAGCTTTAAACCAACAAACATCCTAAAATCCCATTTTTGCCGTCGCGTGAACAATAGCAGGGAAGAATTTCTTGAGAAATCTGAACCAATTTGACTTCAAATCCCAAAATTGACACTTAATCAACCAAGAGCAAGGTCCATTCACCGTTTTTCTAAGCTTAGGAGCTTCAAAAATGTCCCAAGATTTCGAATTCTTCTCCCCCAAATCGCTCAAACTCGCTGCGGAAAGAGAGGGAAACAAGAAGAAAGAACTCACCTGAGATATACCCAAGCTCTGTGAATGCCTTCTTCCTTGCTCCGCCGTAGATGGCCGCCGCCTGGGTTGGTGCCGTCGCTGGGAACGACGAAGGAACAGAGAAGAGAGTGAGAGAGAACAGAGGAAGTGTGTGTGTGTGTATCGGGTCTGAGGGAGCAGAGAGAATGAAATGAGATGGAATGAATGGGAAGGAAGTAGAATAGTTGAGAAGGACACGTGGGATCTACATATTAAAAGGCATAAGCTGATATTTTTTATGGGTATTTTACCATCTTATCCCTGCTCTTATAACCGAAGATATTTTCAACTAGGGGCAGATATTGTCTTTTTAATTTCCCCTTTTCTATTTCTCTCTTAAATGATAATTTTATTTATCATTATTATTTAAAAATAGTCTTGAATTTGTTCCAAAATAATTTCTCTAGATATGCTTTAATTTCCAAATTTATTTATAAGACTTTTTAAATATCAAATAATACCTCAAGATTCTAAATAATCCCTTATTTAAATTTATCTTCTAACTATTTTTCCCCAATTAATAGAGAAAATAAACCTTAGAAATTATTAAAAATACATTTGACCTCAAGAATTTATTCATAAGACTTTTTAACTTTTAAATGACGCTCTAAGACCTCAATTAAATCCTTATCATCACTTTTCTTCAAATTAAGTGTTATCTTCTAATTATTTCTCTTTGTTTCTTAAAGAAAATAAGCCTTAAAAATTATTAAAAATGCTTAAAACGTCATAAATTTATTTTTTCAATACTTTTTAATTTTTTTAATAATATTCCTAAAAACTTAAATAATTCCTTATATTTATTTTTAAATTTTGGGGTGTTACATGAATCATCATGATTCACGCCACTCACATATATTTTGTATATATTATAATATATATTGTGTATATAATATTATATAAATATGCATATCTGTAGATATTTTAATTATTATCTTATTTTTTTAATCTCTATCTTAACTTATTTGTAATCTCTCTAAATTATAGCATTTTTCTAATAAATTAATTAATATATTTTTTGAATCTAACCCTCTTAGATAGATATTCTCTTTAAATATTTCAATTATTATTATTAAATTTTAAATACCTAAATAATAATTATCTATATACTATAAGCTATACATTAAATTTTTATATATTAATCATTTAAATCTTAAAATTTAAATATCAGGATGTTATATAAAACGTTTTATTTAAGTAGATACGTAAAAAAGATAAAGTCAAAGAATTAACTTGCGTATTTCACAATAATAACTAGTGTTAATATTGGATGAATCGTTGTATAAGCCGGAGGTTCATCATCCATAGACACCGTCAAAGTTGAGAAATACTGCATCTAAATCTATTTACCTTACTAATATCTTCAACATCATTAATTTACTTGCCAAAAAATCGAAGCATATAGGGCATCTATACGTAACTACTCCAGCTAGCTCCGCCAAGGCACCAAATAAAAGCTAAGGCGTGTTTTAGAAGAAAAATATATACATAAAAAAGAAAAAAGAATAAAAAATTAATCCATGCGTAATAATAGTCACTTTGTAGGTTATTTTCATGATTTTTTTTTCAATAGATAGATTCTTTGAACTTTAACAATAAAACAACCGAGAAAAAATCATGATGATGTTAAAAATTGTTTAAACCTAAAAAACAATTAGCAAAATATGTGGTTATAAATTATAATAAATAAAAGTGTATAGACTATAGACTGGACAATAATGGAAGATATACGACCATTAATCGCTCTACTCTTTATTAATTTATTGATATTCATATATGAAGCAATTTTTTAATAATAATAACAGACCATTATATATATATATATAAATTATGAATATAAAATTTATAAAAATAATAAAAATAAAAGTAGCCAGTTGTCCAGTCCGGCTGAAATTGAACTGAGCTAATCAAGTTGAGACCGAAAGATAATTGAAAATACATCACTTATTTGGGTGAATAAGTCGACCATTAATTTCATCACACGTGTCACTTCCTTCATGAATGCCTCCAACAACTATGCCGAAAGTTTTTTTTATTCATAATGATAGTTATTATTATCATTCATCTTTCAAATAATAATTCCAACTTATAAATCATTTTTACGTAATTTCAACTATTCAAAACAATAAGCCCCGTTATTTATTATTACTTCTTGAGAGAGTATATGAATGTCATTTTCATCTTCAAAATGAGTATTTTATTAATAAGCAATGAGATCAAAATTGAAAAAAGAAAAAGATTAACAAGATTTTGTGCCAAGAAATTCTCACGATGAGTTTATTATCTCATTTAGAGACAATATACTCGAGATTTCTATTACGATAGCCAGAATTTAGAAAGACAAAACAGATATAATAATTAAAGGACACAAAAAAAGACCAGCTGCAAGTTGATAAATGATGCAGGTTATTATGGATTTTATAATTTATATTAATGACTAGACTAATTCATATCGAAATCGGTTAGAAGTTTTATGGTCATTTTCCTTTAAAAGGAAATAAGAGGAAGTATGGTGTTGATTTCCACAATCAGCACCATTCAACGAAAAGTTCTAGTGGTTTTTGAATCATGATAATTTAATTATATATATTCCTACATCGTATAAACAAAAATTGAATAACATTACTGGGGCGAAAAATTGACAAAATTGAAAGTCGTTTTCTTAGTAGCAGCAGTTCAATCTTCAAAATTGAAATGACGTCAAGTTTGATGTCTCCATATTTTTCTCCTTATCCCTCCGTTTTTCTCCAAGACATGTAAAAGTTAATCAGGAAAGAAGATACACTTTATGTTCTTTTATCTATTTAGATTAGGACAATTATTTTTAAAATTTTAAACCCTGCCTAACCAAATTTAATTGGACAAAAAGCATAAACATGAGTTTTTTATTTTACTTGATCAACTTCCAGTAAGGTCAAATTCCTTGTTTTTGGATGATGAAGATTATGATTAATTTATAAATTGGATTAAATGAAAACTTTGACTTTATATGTCTTTATACTATTAGTTTGTATTTATATTATTTTTTAAGACTTTAAAAAACATTTAAATTGGTCTTTTTTTTCACTTGAATATGAAATTTAATTAATAATGTGAAACTTCATTTTAAAAAATCAGGATTTCTGACAGTTCTTGAACCCAATCAAGATCCACCACTTCAAAAACAAATAGATTTGGAAGAACATGGTTTTTGTTCCGAAATTGTATGAACCTAACTGGCATGTTTCCCACCTCTAGTTAAGTAGCTAATTTTTCTTGAAATATTAACATGGGATTGGTCTAATGAAAGAGATTACTTATATACCAACATGACGAATTGAAGATTGGTACTTGTTAGGATATGTATTGTAAAATCCTTCTTACTAATCCATAATTAATCTCTAACAACCGATCACAATCAATCATAATCATAATTAACAATACTAACTATGATAGAAAAAGATTTTTCATACTAATTCGACCATATCATAGTTAGAAAAGATTGTACTAATCATTCAAAGCATTATCTGTAAAATCCTACTTACTAATTCTAATCAAACCCTCCACCATTAAATTTAATTATTTTACACTGCTAACTATGATAGGAAAAGGGTTTTCATACGATTATACAACACCCCTATCATAGTTAGAAAAAGATTTACCTAGAACTTCAATTTAATTATTTATGATAGAAAAAGCGAACACCTCTTCTAACAATCATACTCTCAGGGATAATTTACCCTAACTATATTAGAAAAGGATTCCCCTAACATAGTTAGTAAAAATTCACCTAATTAACAAATACCAATTGATTTAACCATGTTAGATAAGGAGCCTCCTAACATGGTTAATAAAAATCCACAACATAAAAACATTAACCTCACGGCAATCAAACATTCGCCATAACCATGTTAGAAAAGATTCCTCTAACATGGTTATTGAACACAACACGTACACTAAATTGAATTAAAGCAATCATTAATACAGTTATCCAAAATTTAATATCAATCAAATACATAAACATGCGGAAGCAGATGCAAGCCTATATGTGGCAATATACAGGTCCAAAATAACTTTACCGGCCAACTCACCGGTTCCAGGTGAACCGGTGGACCCTATTCCCTTTTCCTTTGCCCTGGTCTGTACATGATCACCTGCAAAAATGTAAATAACCACGGGGTGAGACAAACATGTCTCAGTAACCACAACTCAACTCAATACAAGAGTGTGAGTGGGTTAGCAGAGCGCCTAAAGGGTACCACAAAAAAATATTTACCACAAGTAATATATATATACCATCATATCATCAGAAGTATATCCAGACAATCATGCAGAACTTCGTAACTAAAAATCTTTTACAAACTCAAGGTATATCATTTTATAAAAGCAGTTCAAAATATATTTTACACAATCATCCATAACGTTCGCCCTGCGAAACGTTAGGTTGTCCCCTACAATTAGGTGGACCAAAGTGGAACTCGACGGGGATCTCAACCCGTACCCAGAACCACGGAGAAGTGGAACTCGATGGGGGCTACCCATACCCAGCACCACAACGGGGGTAATGCTCGATGGGGGCTACCCATACCCAGCACACCGAAAGGTAGTACTCGATGGGGGCTACCCATACCCAGTACACCAATAATATAATTAGTCCCTGTGGGCCAACAGGGTACCTCATCACGTGATGGCAATAGTATCTAGTGCATCGATGCTAAACTAACACAACAATACACATGTATGCAATACCAACAATCAGGCACTTGGCCTATCCAGTATTTTCACCAATATGCATCATGCTACAGTTTCAAATCCAATGTATACAAATATTCCAGTTTCAATTATGTCCAATCACAAATTTTTGCCAGTTTACTAGTAATATTCCACAAGACATTTTTTTTATGAAAGTAAAAGGGATTTCAAAGGTACCCCAATAGGCTTTTTAATATAAACATAGCATTTAAAATTTCAACTGGTGTACCAGTGGGCATAAACATATGTAAAAAGGGATTTTGAGAAAATCCCAACTAACATCACACACAATCAGGTAGTGAGATGAGAGTGGTTACCTGAACTGGCCCAAAAACAATAATTATACCGTAACATGCGATCTTCCAGTTCAGTTCAACCAATCTACGCCCAACGATATGGCAGTTGTGTTCCGCTGATACACGTATGACAGAGAATATATCAATTCATGTAGCTCATCCGCAGAGCAACCAATCTCATCTAATAGAACATGGTAATGTGGAAACCTCGTGGTTCCAATCATTCCAGCATGTACACACAAGTACAACTCATAATTTCAGGGATAGCAAAGTTTGTTGCAATTGCCAAATTTTCAAACAATCTAAATCATTAATAATCAATCACCAACATCAATTCACCTAAAATAATCATGACATCATTCACTTACAACTTTCAAATTATAACCAATTCTGAATATGATCAAACTCAACAAATCAGAACCATCATTTATTCTCAATCCACTATATTCGCTTAAATTCATCTCACTAACTTATTTCAAAGATTTAGACCATACATCATCTCAAAATCCCAAAGGTTCAACTTTACTCAATTCTATTTCAATTTCATCAATCTATAATCTTTTACTAACAATAATAAACATATTAGAATATCCCATTCATTCGTAATCAACGTGAATCCTAGGGAGCACAACTTCCTTTCTTTATTGCCTTACAACTTCCTATAATTATCCAAATTCTCCCACGATCCTTATAAATCAAAATCCCCCTTCAACAACCTTCAACATAATCCAATATCCTTATTTAACTCACCTAAATTATCATTCCAAGTTCAATAAAAATCATTTACAATATTCTTCTTCCCTAAAACACCTACAATTCCCAATTTTTAACAAAATTCTGAATCAAACTCAATAATCCAACCAACATCATCGTTGAACTCCAATAACCCTCTAGAATCCATAAATCAAGCTCAAAAGCCCAAATTCAAAGGATTTCTTGTCGTAAACTTAGCTTAATTCAATTTTAAGCAAGTAAAATCTCACATAGGGCCAAATTAAACCAAATTAACCACATAACAATAATCAATTAGTCTAAATAAACATGTAGCACAAGGCAATTGCCCCAATCAAGCCAGAAATTCGGAGAATCAAACAACCCTAGAAATTTCCTATTGAAAAATCAAGAACAAAGAGGAAATAGAAGGATAATGGTTACCATAATCCATAAGCTTCCTTTCACCTCTCAACCCGCCTGAGATTCGCCAGAAAACGCCTCAAAACCGCCGTCGAAGTCGCCAGCCAGATGCACCACCACACTCACTCAAATCTCTCTCCTATTCTCGCGACGGCAAGAGGAAAAAGGGAAGGGAAAAAGGAAGGGAATCGGAGCTAAGGGGAAGACGGAAGACTGGCATCAGCGACGACGGCAGCGGCGGCCGTCGCCGCCCTCACTCTCCTCTCTTTCTCTCTCGCGCGCGCAGGTCCGGAGGAAGCAGAGAAGAGAACACGAATTGGAACACGGGAGAGAGGGAGTGTAATAGGAAGGAAGAAGGAAAAAAAATAATAATAAATGGAAAGGAAAAAAAATAATTTAAATGGGAGGGAAGAAATTACTAATAGGCCCTCCAATCATTAAAATAAGATATTTTTCACTTAGATAAAATCCTCTTTTCACTTCCCAAAATTTATTTTAAATTCCCACTAATATTTTCTCCCACTAAGTTCTCTTTTGGGTCCAAAATAATTCCTCTAACTCTAATGTTCCTAAATTAAAGGACAAACTAGGCCTTCAAAAATTCCCAAAATACTTCATTTTCAGAAATTTTATTTATAAAGCTCTCAAAACTCCTTAATTAATCCCCAAATTAATTATTAAATCACCACTAATCCTTAATCAAATTTTTGGGATGTTACATGTATACACGTACATTTAGTTAGTGTCAAATAGGGGTGGAAATAGGCCAGGTCTGGCCTGGCCTGACCATAAATAAGCCTGGCCTGTTGTATAGATGATTGGCCTGAGCCTGGCCTGTGGCATGTAATAGGCCGTTTTTTCAGGCCTGAGCCTGCCTGTTCAAAGACCAGGCCTGGCCTGCTGAAGCCTGTTAAAGGGCCTGTTATCAACAGGCCGCCTAACAAGCCTAAAACAAGCCTATGACTCAAAAAGTCTAAAAGTACATTTTTTTACTTAGCAATAGTATGATATATACTCAACAACGTAAGAACACAAATATGATACAAAATAACAAGAGTCTAAAAGACAAAGCAAGTAAACATCAACACAACTAATAGTTTGATACAATCAACAAAAATAAAGTGAAAAGTGATGGTAGAGACGGAAAAGGAAGAGGAGAAGATGGATGTATTGGGTTCCAAGTTGATGAATTTGAGTCCTTAGTAGGAAGGAGAAAAGGGAAACGGTGAGATTGAGTGAAAAGTGAGGGTGAGTGAAAAAAAACCTTAGATACATACATGTGTAATTTTATTTCAAATTAAGGGTATAAATGCAATGTTACTAAATTTTTTTAAAAAAAATAAATAACAGGCCTAGGCCGGCCTGTTAGTCCTAATAGGCTTTTGTAAGAGGCCTGGGCCTGGCCTATTTAAGAAAATAGGCTTTATAAAAAGCCTAAGCCTGGGCCTGTGGCCTATTAGGCCTGGGCCTGGATAGGCCTGGAATAGGCCAAGCCTAAGGCCCCTGTTAAGGGCCTGGCCTGTTTCCACCCCTAGTGTCAAACAATATTTCAAATAGAATTAGGTCTAGTATCATTGTATCAGGATACTTGTGTTAAGAAAAAAGAGAAGAAATAATAACAGTGTGCTTTTTTAATAATTACTGAAAGTTTGTTTAACAATATATTCATTTAAATGAGATTTGTCGCTTGGCTATACATATACTTCCACAGCTGAAGAATTGGCGGCAAAATTCAAGTCATACAGTTTACATTTGAATTGACAAATGCTATTCACAAACTTTTCTCATTAAATTCAGTGTACTAAATATCGATAAATTATTACTCTCTCCATGATTTTAATTTTTTGGGTGACAACTTTTTTCTTTGATTCTAACATCAATTGTCATTGTTATAGCCTAACTGGCTGTCGCCATATGATGCATGTTTGTATGGCAAATTGCAACAACTAATAATAAGTCCACTTAAATAAAGAAACTGTACTATAAATTTGATTTTGCAAGGATCGGAGTACTTTGTTTTGGTAACATGATTCTGTAACAAGTACAAGTCCTTGGGAGAATCACACCCCAAAAACTAGCCAATGGGGTTGGGGAGCCAATAACTTATAAGGCTCTTCTTGCAAGGAAACCTCCCCAATGTGAGACTTGTGACAGATTCCAGTTTTTTAAATATTTAAACCATAATCTCTACTCAAAAGCTACGCTGTTTCTATTGTGATAATACTGAAACCTTCTAATATTGAAGATCCGATCCCTATAAATATAAAATCACAGAATTGTTTAATTAAATTTGGAAATAGAAATTAACGGGCAAATTAATGTTGTTTTAATTATGTATTGGGAGAGAAATGTTACATACTGATGAGTATATCAAGCCAACTGCTAACCTGTAGTTCTGCTACGAACTTTAATTTATGAGACCAAATTTTCGGAGGAGGCAGCAATAATTTTTTTAGTGAATTGAATTAAAATTAAAATTATTTTTTGTGGAGATTTAGAGGGCTCCACATTCCATTACTAAAGATTTTGAAGCAATTCCATTTTCATTTTTCCCAGCGGACAGCTATGCAATCTTGGATTAGTTAGTAGTTGTATTGCTCACCTAATGTTTATTTAAAACTATTATAAAGTGTCAAAATAAATATACAAATAAAAAATTCAATTACCAAAAGAATGTATCTTATATTAATTAGGCAACTTTAATTTGTTTGTTTTAAGAGAAAGCAACGGATCTAAAGGGCAAGCACTAATAGAGATGGATAAGGCAAGGATTGGTCATACATAACTAAGTAACTAACGAAGCGCACACACAAATAAAAGAAAAATAAAAATGATTAATTGCATGCGTTTTATTATATATATGAATATATATATATATATATATATATATATTATAGAGTAGCGCGATTAACAAACTTCTTATCAGTCGTCAAATAAATAACTGTTAGTATTATTAATTTAGTGACAAAGTGGGTTTATTCTCGGGTAGGAGAAAAGGAAGAGTGAGTGAATGAAAGTTATAACTAGTTATGATATGAGGAAGACAATAAGGAAGAATTGAGAACCACTCTTTTTACTTTTTGAGAAAGCTAAGATACAAACGCTTCGCCTCGCCTCGCCTCGCCTCTAATATTCTTCGGTGTATCCCAATCGTATGTGGTGGTGCCCCCATGTTTTTACTTCACTTTTCTCTCTATCCTTTATCACTCTCTCCATCTTCCTGTCTAATCATTTTTTCAACTTATCAAACAGATATGAGGGGAGAATTAATCATTTCTAGACCATATAAATCTCATTGTCTATATTTAAATTTTTATAAGTAGAACAAAAGTATTTTCATAGATATAAAATTCAAAATCAAATCTACAAAAATATTTTAATAGTTTTTGTTTAAAAATTTTATTAGTTAGAATGACATGATATACATATATATTCTAGGCACGAAATTATAGTACTATGCAAGATTTTATCCATACTTAAATCCATACGAATAATGTGTTTTAAAAATTTAAGAGCGACGTCCCATATATAGTGGATTTGTTTTTTTGTTAGAGCACATATATGTAAGAGTGATAGCATATGAATAGTGGATATTTTTAAAAAAACTGAATGCGAGTAATTAAGGGTGATGGGCATACATAGATAGTGATATTTTTCTCTTAGGAGACTTTTTTTTTCCGCCAGAACTCTTAGGAGACATTGAGCAAAAACGGTTTTCACTTTTATCAACAAATACGCTTCCCGTTATACGAATTTATGTTCTTCTCCTTATAGGATGAGGCTACTTACCATCTTAATCGATAAATTTGTTGGTAATAACGGATGTTTTTACTTAGATCACGTGTATTATTTGTTTGAAAGCTATTATGTTTGGAACTTGTCGGCCATCTCCTATCATAATTTTGAATCTTGATTTGGTGTGAACTCTGGATTGAGAAATATAATGATGGGGAATGAAGTAACTGCCAACGAATAACAACATCGATGCTTAATTGGGGGGAGAAGGAAAGGAGGCCCACCAATTAGGAGTACTTTGTATATTTTTGTTGGATTTGGAATGGGCCTTCTAGATAAATATAGAAGCTTGACACGTGTCATGCAGAGGGCACATGAGTATGAATAGCCGCCCAAAATAATCATGCAAGTGATTAAATGGGGAGAATGCATGTTAGGTCCTTCATGTGGTGTTAGTTCTTTGACAATTTAATGCTGACTACAATCTTCCCATTCTCATTCTTTGGTTTAATGCCCTTAGACACTGTTTCTTGCTTGTTTCTACGTTATAAAAATGCGGCTTTAATTCATCATAATGAAGTCACAATTGTACTACTCCTTTGGGAATTTAATGGTTTCATTCATGACTTGCCATTTCTTCTCCCCTAAGTCAGTTTTCTTATATGCCATCAAAGTACATACGACTCAAACGGCATCTTCCATTCTAAGTTTATTTATTAGATAACAATTACGTTCCATCCTTTCACTGTTCCTATCAATTCCCGCCTTTACTGCTTTAATGTTTATTTTTTAAAACATGCTTATCATTATGGGCTGTATTTTGGGGTAGTCATTCTAAAGATGTTTCATGCATTTTCACAGATTCAAAATGAAGACCTCGTGTTTAGATGTACAAGGATCCTTTTAATTATTAGGATTAACGCTTATTGATGTTTCAATTTGGTTTTCACAATATTGTTTAATTTTCTAATTCAATTTCTTCATATCATTTCCCCCCGCAATAAGCATTCTTTGATTAGGACCTTTTTCTTTTAATTTTCAGCAAACAAGAATGTACTACAATTTTCTCAAGATGCAATTATTTTCAATGAAAAATTTAGAGAAGCTAGGTATGCCCTACCTCCAGTGTCTTGATAATTTTTGAGAATTCGGTTTAAAGAGATTTAAAATTATCCCCGATGAAATACATTAATTATTAGTTAAATCAATTATTCACCCAAAAAAATGGCCTTACAATTAGGATTGAAGAGAGGGCATTTGTAACAAGAGCCATGACTGAAGTTGTGACTGTGCTAATATCTTAAGCTTTTTCCAACACTTTTGGGCCTTAAAATTCCAATGCCAGTAGCCGTTCATGTCCATCATCCCCCTCTCTCCCAACATTTATTCCAGTTGGGCTGGTGCTGCAATGAAGCCCAAAATGATGGGAAATACTTTTTAGTCAAATTTGGCCCAATAGGCCTCCATCTCCATGAATCCTTTGATTGCCAGCATTGATTCGGTTGCTTGAAGGCATTGTGTTGGTTTATTTATAAACTATATAATGTTTGAATAATTCATGTGTCTGCTACCAATAGTGTAGGTGTTGGTTGATTTGCTTTTGTTGTTTTCTTTCTGTCTGGATTTAGATTGCTACTGTGACTGTGGTATTTTGTTTATTGTCTGTATACACATTGGATAATATCTTATACTTGTTTTTTAAGTGGCCAAAACGTTTTCTATTAATATCAACACATGTTGAGGCAATAAGAAATTGTCTCCCTACCTGCGATGTTAGTGCTGTGGAGGGGTTGTGTATAAAAGCATAGTGCAATCTTTTCTTTGTAGAATAGAGGCACAAGACATCCTTACAGCAGAAGATGTTTGTAGGGTCTGAAATGAGCATAGGAATATGGGTGTCCTCGTGTTGAAGGCTATTGTGGCTCCAAATTATTGGTGAATTGTCTTAATTATAAAATCAAGTTGATTTTTTTTTTGGAGAAATTAAGGATGTAAAATAAACCACTTTAAATTGTTTATATTTATCCTTTTTTCTCAAAACTAATTTATTTTACTTATAAACTAATATGTATTCTATTACATGTACCATGTGTTACAATTTAGTGATCTTATAATTAGTATCGGATAAGCTTTGATTTGTATGAACGGGTAGAACATGCTGAGACGCAATTGGGAAGCCGGGTTAAAGCTTATGAATCTGGATGATAACGAAGTTGCGAATTATTTAGCAAAGAAGGCATTAAGCGTTGGGAAATGGATCTGCAAATTTTGTTGGCAGAATTGACCAATGATTTTTGGGAAAATCACACTGAGGTCCCACATAAGGCATTTAATTCCAACTAAGTCCTAGACAATCATTAAATTACATTGAAGTCCCAAGGAATCTGGGTGTAATTAAATGGCTTGTCATTGAGTTGTCAATGCACACTCAATAGTTGTTAATAGTTGTCAATGAAAGAGATGTATTGACAACTCAAGAAGCTGCTATTGACAAATATTTAATTGTTAGTGACAACTCAAAGAGCTGGCATTGACAACTATTGCGTTGTGCATTGACAACTCAAGGAGCTGGTATTGACAACTTAATGACAAGCTATTTAATTACACCCAGGTCCCTTGAGATTTCAATGTAATTTGATGATTGTTTGGGACCTGGTTGTGATTAAATGCCTTATGTGAGACTTCAGTATGATTTTTCCATTATTATTTTTTTCAAGGATAGAGGCGTAACTTTCTCTTATTCTGCTGTATTAAAAAAAAGAATTAACATACCGTTGCTTTCCAAAATATTCCCATCACGCCTCATTATGATATCCTAATTTTTAAATTGGTCCATTCTATTTTATAAGGTTCACTTTGAGTTTGTCTGAGCATAAATGTATTTATACTCATTTTATTTTTAATATACTCTCTCATTTTCTTCTCTCTCTCCCCCATCTTGCCATTCATTTATAAATAAGGGTGTATTTAGGGAAAAAAAACATATTTTCATATTTTTTTTATTTTAACTTTAATAATTTTCTTATAGTAAATTCTTATAATAATGGATGGATGGGGCAAATGGTCTGGTCTAAAAATGCAAAACAAACTTTAATTTTAGCCTTTTTAGAGAAAACAAGACGCAACCCCCCTGCATTGCAAGGATCGTATTGTTTATTCTAGGTTTTTTATCTCATTGCATATCTCGTGTTGATCATTCTAAATTTTACTTCTTATTTTTTTAATGTTATTTTTTTTTTATTTTAAGATTTAAGAAATTCAACAATTACTTGTACTCTTGATAAAAAACAATTACTTCTATGTATACAACTGAAGATAATTAAATCATACAAAATATTTTGAAATTTAAATTTAAATGTATTGTAATTATGTTTGTTATGAGGATAATTAACACCCACATTTGCAAAATCATTGTTTAACTTATTCAAGTACCACAATTACATAAATTTCACAGTAGGTAAAAATCATGTATGCAAGCAATATGACATATATGGGGAGAAAAGCTATCTGACATGCCTTGGCAAGATCTGATAACCCACCAATATGAGGTTTGACAGCAATAATTGATTATGCAATGGATTGTATCATGATCATGTTGTTCATTGCCTCAATCTTAGAACACTGAAAAAAGGAAATTAAACTATAATTAGTAAATTATATTTGAGAGGTGAAATACAACTTAGTTTGCCAGATAACTAAAATTTTTCAAGGAAACACAACTATTTTGATTGCTCTGAAACAACTACAAACCTTTTCATTAACTAAAATAATACCTATCTTCCATATCAAATGCGGGAGGCTTTTCTCTGAACAATCCACTTTTTAAGTACACGAGTAACACCTACATATCTTTGTCATCATTAACACCCCCAATCATATCATAACCAGTGTTAGATATTTTAGCTTCAAATGAAAAGTCAAGAATGGGGCTTGAGAATCAATTCAAAAATTAGCAAGGAAGAAGCTGCAGGAAGGGCATTGAATACCTTTTGCATGCACAAATATTTATAATCAACACCATGAAGGAAGAAGCAAAGGGAAAGGGAATGGATTCCAACATTGGGAAGGGGAAGTATAAACTGCAAGAAGAATTAGAAAAGCAGGATTGGAACGTTCAGAAGGCAAAAAGGAAAAAGGCCAGATGAATTAGAAGAGGCTAAATCATTATCATTATCCTAATTATTAATTTTAATTCACCGTAGTTTTTTTTGTGTACTGATGTGTCCATTTTTTACATTAAAATCAATGCAGCAATATTTGTTCTTTATTTTATTTTCTTCCACTGAAGTGCCCGTTTTTATATCAAAATTAATTAATGTATCAATATTTGTTATTTATTTATTCATGGTAATAATTTATTCTTTGGTATAGAGGAAATCAATCTGGCTAAAAACGTATATGGAAATCAATTGCAATTGCATTTTAAAATAAACGTGTCCGTTTGTATTTTTTTGCACTGATGTATAACTCCATCAATCATACCCGATAACTCCGCCAATCATTTCCTATTCCATAAACGTATTTGGAAATCAATTGCACTTTAAAATAAATGTGTCCACTTATATGGAAATCAATTGCACTTTAAAATAAATGTGTCCATTTCTATATTTTTGCACTGATGTATAACTCCACCAATCATACCCAATAACTCCACCAATAATTACCTAGTCCACCAAATCAATTCCTATTCCATCAAACATTGCAGTATTTTTTTTTCATTATTTACTGTAACGGTAATGGAATTACGATTAGGGAGAAGGTAATAGAATTACAATTAGGGAGAGGGCTGAGCCATTTATTCATTCTCTATGACACCACACATTTAACAGTAAGAGAATCAATAATTCTTCACCGTTACTACTGGATTTACAAGATATATATTGATGATGGCATTCATTTACTGAGAATTTTAATAACATTAAAATGTCTTCAAATTTTAAAATTACAGCAAAAAACTATGGTCCTTATTTTTAGCTTGAATTAAAATTTTTAAAAATTACTCCCTTCATTCCTAAATATAAGATATATTTACCTAATTTGATTATAGGTTAAAGTATACTTTTGATCTTTTATGTTTGCATCAATTTTCATGTTAGTCCTTTACGTTTGGGAAGTACACTTTTAGCCCTTTTTTTATAACACCATTAGTTTTACTTAACAAAAAATGCTGATTCAATAAATTTAAATGGTGAATATATGATGAAATGTTGATAAAATATGCTTGAATTAAAATTTTTTAGTGAAGAGGTAAATGTGAGAAAAATAGGAAGAGATCTTATATTTAAGAACATATTTACTTCCCCAAATAAGTCATATATTTATGAACGGGAGAATTATATTTTTCCTTGAGCACTAATATTTCATAAAAATTTCTACATTTTTTTCAGCGACTATTTTAGAGAAGTATTGAAACCATCTAAGATAATCTCTTAAAAAATTGAAATATTTTTTTTGATCAGAAAAAAAAAATAAAAAAAAATAAAGCCGTAGTGGACCATGGTATCCGGCGTCCGAGGAGTTAGTAGGCCTTGAAAACCGAAAACGTGTGGGAGAGGAAACAGAAAATAAAGCTTAGGTTAATTAAGATTGGTCTAATTAATAAATAAATTAAATCATAATAACTATAAGGTTGTAGGTTCGAATCCCACTGTTATGAGGACTTTATCTGTGAAGGATTTATAACTATCTTTATAAACCGTCTTTAATATTGGAGACCTACCCTCATCCTAGTTAACCTGTGGGAGGTGACCCAACTCACATAATTTTTTTATTTTGTTCAAAAAACGGTTTTAAATTAGTTCACAGTGTAACATTACCTCCAAATTCCACTTTTAAACACTCACAATAATATATTAAAAACGTTTATAGTACTAACTATGTTAGGAAAAAGAATTAAATTACCAAAAATTCACTAACATAGTTAGAAAAAGATCTTTCCATAATATTTATATATATTTCAACCTCAACTCCAATCTCTGTCATCACAATATAACTTCCTTCCCAGTACAATAACAGAGAATTTCATTATGCATGATTAAACTCCACACATCATTCTTAAAATACCATACCATAATAGGTATTATACAATAATTTTTCCCCAGAGTAGGAACAAAGTTCAGCGGAAGCATCATACAAAATATGATCCTAAATGTGGCAATACCTTCTGTCCTTCTGGTCCAGAGTATCTCACGATATCAGTGAGAAGTTCCCGGATCCTTCCCTTGACCTCCTACTTCACTCCTAGGACCTGCAAAAGTGAGATCAACGGGGGTAGCCCCAAAACGCAACCACTGACTACTCATCTACGTGTGGTGTGTGCTAGCAAGGTGTCCAGTGGAATACATATATGTATATATATTAGTTTAACCAGCATGCTCAGGTATTCACATATAATGCATATCTTGGTCCCAAATATCTTTTCTCATCGTTTATAATTATAAAATAATCCATCACAATTCATCCTCAATAATAGTATATATATCATTGATAATTACAGACAACCCAAACAAATCTTACTAGAAATGTTGGGAAAACATGTGGGACCAGTCGGGACCTTCCACCCACCCCTGATCACCACGGTACAGTTCACGAGGGACTCTCTACCCTCCCTGAATAGTACCACAGATTAGAAGGATCTCTGTCCTTTCTGAATCCGTAAGGGGCGATATCCCCTCTTTCGTCTTTCTCTCATTTATTTCTCATAATATATCAATTAGTCCCTGTGGCGCAACAGGGTACCTCATCACGTGATGGCACAATTTCCAATTCACCGGTGTCACATACCCAAATAATTTCTCACATACAACACATAGATATGCAACACCACAATCAGGCACCAGGCCTTCCAGTATTTTCATAATATACATATATTAAATAATTTCCAAAACCACATATATTTCCGTTTCAAATATTTCACATCACAAATTTATGCCATTTCAAAATAATACTCCACAGGACATTTATTATAAAAATATTAATATTCCAATATCTCATTTCCATATCTCATCAATCATCAATTGATAATCAAATCTCAATTTGTGATTCAAAATCTCATCTCCATATAACATCATAATTTTCAAATAATAATATTTCAAATTTCTTACTAACACTACACACACACATAAACAAGCAGAAAGCGGTTACCTGATAGCTGGCACCAATCTCACAATAGTGCAGCTCCCCCGTGCTAACTCAGTGCAATTCAAGCACTACACAATCATGCATACTACCACAATTAATTATTTATCCAACAATTTTATATGTTGGAAAATAAATTATTTACTACCCTTTCTTTGCCCTTATTTATTTTAAATTTCCAATTTAACATTTATTCTCCCTTTCTATTTCTAAAATTTATCTCTACTCCATTTATACATATATCCAAAATTATTTATCCTTCCAATAACTATTTATAAAAATTCAAGCCTAAATAAAATTAAACCTTACATCCCTAAATTATTTCTCAACCTCAAAAATCCATTATTTAATCCACAATTTATTTTCCAAACCTTAATAAATATCTAAAAATTATTAATTTAACCATAAGCACCTCGAGTAATTTAAAAGCCCCAATTTCTAAAACTTCCATAAATCCAAAAATTCCTAATAATTAGGAAAACTTCCAACAATAAAAAATCTACTCAGAAAAACTCATAATCAAGGCCTAAGCTTCAATTTATTAATTTTAGGACTCCCAAAAATACCAACTTAGACAAGGTCTAATTTTTCAAGTATAACAAATCGAAAAATTAATGACATAGAAATGTAGAGGAGACTTACGGGGTTCCAAAAATGTGCTTAGTTGGCCGAAAAACTTACTATTCCTATGCTGACGGACTCTGATAAGTCCAGTGATAGGAATATATATGGTGAAAAGAGAGAGCAAGAAAGAGAGAGAGATAGACGAGAGAGAGAGAGAACGTGAGAGTGAGAGAGTGAGGAATGAAGAAGGAACGGTGAAGGTGTGTGTATATATAATAATTGATGAATAGTAAAATAATAATATAATATAATATAATATAATAATAATATATTATATTAATAATATAATATAATATATATAAATAGTAGTTGAATGTGATTGGTTGAGGAAATAATAATTGATGCACCGTAAAAGTTTCTGGCGAGAAATGGAGTGTCGGCAGAGTGGAAAGAGAAAACTACACTACTAGACCCTAAAATTCTCAAATAAGATATTTCTTTTGAACAAAAAATTTTCTTTTCACTTTCAAAATTTTCCCATAATATCCTTTATTTATTTCCTCCCATATTAACCTCTTTTGAGCCTAAAAATAATCTCTCCCAAAATTATTATTGTCCAAATAAGGGAGAAACTAGGCCTTTAAAATCCTCAAAAATACCTCAAAAATCCTTCAAATATTCTCATAATCCATCATTTCTCATTAATCAATTCCTATTTACCCCCACAAATCCTCAATTAATTTTTAGGATGTTACACACAGCATGTGGAAATTGGAAACACAAGCATGATAGCTCAGCCAGGTAAGAGCCAACCATTTTATAAAATGAAAAATCGACTAATCGAGCATTCGAATTCAATGCGGTCTAAATTTGTCAACACAAGTTGAGACCATGTGCACATAGTCATAATGCACAAATTGAGTAGCATATCATAAAATTAGGCTATAATATGCTATATAAATCTTTGCCTTATAAAAACTCACTTATAATTCTAACTAGGCTAATCCGCTTATTGTTCTTGTTATAGGTACAAAAAAAGGTTATCGACTGATCACATTTGCTAATGTTTGATTAAAGCAGATAGGGAAGGCCAAATGTATGTATATGGATTATGGAGTCGAATTAAATGCAAATTCGGGTAGCCAAATTAGTGGTTAGGAAAACAGCCCCTTTGACAAATCAACAAAACCGAGTAACCGACCATGATGCAAGGCATGTCTCTAGCTTCCACCCCAGCTAAAACCATGTAAGTGTTGACAAAATCAAGTCTAATATCTTAGACTTATATGTGTGTATAAACAAATGGACAGAACATTGGTTGAGACATTCGCGATTGAAGCAAGGTTAGCCCAATATAAGTTAAAGTAATATGATTTAATTGAAATATATAAAAAAAATTTTTTTTATATAATCTTATATTGGTTTATAATTAAATAGAAGAGTCATATATAAAACACAAATAAATCAACAAAATAGTTTTAAAAGCATAAATTTAATGAGCAGATTTATTTTTTTGAAAAAATATAATACCCAATGCTTGGGAAGGACTTGATAGACAGGGACTATCGGACCAGCTCTTATCTTTCTCTCACCCTTCATGCCTTCACTTAGAAAGAAATTAATTAATGGGAGAATTTTAATATAGGACCACAGTAAACAATTAATTAAAAAGTAAGACCAAAAGATTTTGAAATATCACTTTAGGTTCAGGGTCCTTAAATGAAGTTAAATTAATGTGGAAAAAGACAAAAAAGGGCCCACTTCCACATGACATATCTGACACTCTCTCTCTCTTTACTCTCTCACACACAGACCCCACTCATTTTTACACGAACAAGGAAAAGCTCATATGAATAAAGAAAATCTCATATATACAGGGAAAACTCATATGCACAAGCCTCAATAAAAAAACAAATATTCCTCTCACCCTCTCTCTCCTCTGACACCCCCTCTCTCTCTGACACGCTTTTCTATCTCACACACACACCCCACTCATTTTCATACGAACAAGGAAAAGCTGATATGAACAAGGAAAATCTCATATGCATAAGGAAAATATCATATGCACAAGCCTCAATAAAAAACAAAATATTCCTCTCATCCTCTCTCTCCTCTGACGCCCTCTCTCTCTCTCTCTGACACACTTTTCTCTCTCTCACACACACCACTCATTTTTACACGAACAAGGAAAAACCCATATGCACAAGTCTCAATAAAAAACAAAATATTCCTCTCACCCTCTCTCTCTCTCTGACACGTTTCTCTCTCTCTCTCTCTCTCTCTCTCTCACACACACACACACCCCACTCATTTTCATACAAATAAGGAAAATTTCATATGAACAAGGAAAAGCTCATATACATAAGGAAAATCTCATATACACAAGCCTCAATAAAAAACAAAATATTCATTTCACCATCTCTCTCCTCTGACACTTTATCTTTCTGACACGTGGCGTCAATGTTGTCTTTTTTCTTCTCAATTTAATTTCAGTTTACCCCCACAAGACTCAAGTAATATTTCAGAATCTTTTGGTCCCATTTTGAAATTAATTGGCCACCTTCCTATATTAAAATTTTCTCAAAATCAAAATCTATTTTTCAGTGCGCACACATTCCTACGTACATTGCTGATCGAGTAGTCTTTTTGTATGACTATAAATGCCCATGTCTTTTTACACTCAAACAAACCAAAAATCTAACTCGAATGATCATGAGACTAGTTCGCCAATTTATAAGTTTGACAAGACTCGATTTGGGTTTTAATACCATACCTATGGATGGCCAAAAAAAAAAAAGCATACCTATGATGTGTCACTAAGTTAAGAGAACGCTTCAATATATTACAATTTCATTCAAAACTACTTAATTGGATTAACGTCAAATCATAATATTAATCATTGGTCAAAAAAATCATAATATTAATCTAGAATTATCCAAAGTGCTCCATTATAAATTTTTAGACTTGTTTAATGAGAATTTCAGTTCAAAAGAAAATGAATGTAGGTCCCTCATCCTCCATCCTTTTATTGAAAGAAAAAGAAAAAAAAAGTTATAACACATGAATAAAAATATAAAATAGATACTCAACAGTATAAATAATCAACAAAATAATAATATGCAAAAACAAGTATGTATGGAGAAATTTACACCGAGCATAATAAGATAACTAAAATCCTGTCCAGAAGCAAACAGAGTCTAAAAAAATCCAACAAATAAAACCAAACAAGCTATAGATACTAGCTAGCAAACCATCTACATTCTGATTATTGCAACCACATAGAGCCTCTCTAATATCTCTTCCAATAACTATCTTCCCTGTTATTCCTGAAAGCGCAGCATCCAATGGAATAAACAATGATGAGGAAGATGAGGAAGACGATGTTCACAATAGCCACTTTCTTCCAATCGGTCTTTAAGTTTTGAAGAAACCCAGCTTTGCAAGATTGGCAATTGAAGCACAGTACATTCGGATCATTGTTCCAAGTATTACAGTCAGGGTTGGTAGAGGTTGAATTCGCTGATTTGTTCCACTCCGTTGGGTTCACGTAGATGAAGTTACATTCGTCCAATGGCTTACAGCATCCAGACTGCACAACACAAATCAAAATATGGAAAGGGTTCAGAACTGAGAAGTAAGACTCATGGTTACGCAATTTCTCAGATACTTGTAGGATTTATATACTAAACAAGTGTTAATTCCTGAGAAGATTCAAAAAAGCTATTATTTGCAGCGAATTTTCAAAGCACGTCGAGGGCAAGTCATGATCAGAGGTGGGAAAGCAGAAAAAGGAAGATAAGTGGGAAGAAAAACTAAAACACGCATCGAATGATGTGACATGTTAAATTATGAGATACTTTTCGAGTTTTTGTGCCAATCAGTAATCCACTTGTATCATGGTTAAAGGCTCTACTAGATTGAAGTGTTTGATGTGACAATTTACTTCATAAAATTTAACTTCAGATTTGGTCACCATCTATTTAGCTACAATCCGCGTTTTAATTCGTTATAGAGAATTTATATCCAATTTACGATTTTTTTTTTTGAAGACAGCCCAACAATCGTCTATTGGCAACTAATTAATCCAGACTCAAGAGGTAGGAGTACTGCTCATATAGGCAGGGTTGTCCACTCGAGAGGTAGGAGCACTTCCCAGGATTCCATATATTATCATTCATACGGAGGCAAACCACTTATGAGCTCAACCAAGTAATCATTGGTATACAATTTGTGATTTAAGTTATGTGGGGGAAAGGCTATGATTTTTTTGGCCCCTTGGGAGGAAAGTAAAAGCAAATAAAGCAGCAGTTAAGTGATAATTCTGATTCAGATAAGATAGATATGAGTCGGATCATGAGACTCAGAATATGGGTGAACATAATTGAATTCGCCAAATAAAAAAAGGATAAGCATAATTGACAATGTCAATGTGACATCTTTATCATCGAATGAGACAAAAATACAAAGGAAAGTAATCACACAATAATGCATCATGGAACAAGAAATTTTATATGGCAGGATGGATGGACATAACATGATGCTAGCTCACGAGAAAGAAGCTAAAGTTCTTGGCCAGCTACACTGGCTGGCAGGGATGAACTACAAAGTAATAAAATAATGGATAGAGGAGGCTTTTGAAAACAAGCATGATCAAATATAATAAAATAATCCAGCCCTTTTCAGACTAAAACCAACTGTGTGCAAAAGCCAAAAGGCCATCTTCTTTCTAAGAGGAACCTTTGACTGCTTTGAAAATACATACAACATTAAACTCAACACAATTTCCCATATGTGATCTGACAAAGGTTCGCTTTTCTCCAGAAAGGGAGCTTTCCTCTCCTTTCTCACGAGAACTTAATCTCTCAAAACTAAAAAAAGCATAGAGCAGAGCCTTTTTCATGAATCAAAAAGCGTTTTATCTTAACTTTATAATTTATAATGATTACTCCGATAAATTTAAAAAAAAATTTAACCTCTGCCATAGCTATCTTGCGAATTGCGAGTCAAACTCAAATTCACGCCCCAAAATCATAAATATAAGCCGTGTTCAAGTGGAAGTCCAAATTTTACTCAAACAAGCAGATAGTTATACAAGCGAAATTTGCCTCTTAACAAATCAAAGTTATAAAATCCAAATTCCTATATCATCCAGGGAACTAATGCTTATACGGTTAACAGACAACAAATCCAGATCTAACAATGAACATAAGCAACACAACTATACTACTTTACGAAATAGTATCCCTTTAGAAGCGAACAAACGCACGCATGCTCAAAAAATTTGACATAAAACCAAAATCAAAACAAAGAAAAAGCATCTAGCACATACAACAAACAAGAATAACATTGCAATTATAATAATAACATCAAATTACCTGAAGCGCCGACAAGTTCTCAGTATAGAACTTCTCCACATTATCCTGCAGAAACTGGTTCTTAAATTTAGAGCAGAGTTTGCCAGATTGAAGGCAGCTCTGAATCTTGTTCCAAGTTTTGGTATTATTAACATGTTTCTGCAACCAATTAGAGTAATCACCAAGCCTGTACTCCTTATAGCCTCGATTAGACAAGGCTTGGCCTGCGCCTTTGTTTGTAACAACGAAGGCGAAGATAGTGAAGGCGAAAACGAGAAGAATGAGAATGAACATGACGAGTAGGTAAATCCAGAGGAGCCAGGTCACGCGACAACACGCGCCGATTAAGCCGGCGAGTGAGACGACGAGGAGGAAAACGCCGAGTGCGATTACTGGTTTTTGAAGCCATTGCTCGCAATCTGTGTTGGCTTTATGGCTAAGCCAAATTCCACCAATGAGGATTGGGATTGAGAGAAGTAGGGTTAGGAAATTTAAGATTCCTATCAAATTGTTACTCACACGACCCATTGATGGAAAATCTGAGGATATAGGATTAAATTAAATTAAACCTAACAGAGGAAGAAGAAGAAGATGAAGAAGAAGAAGGAAAATTGGTTGTGAGGATTTGAGGATGAAGTGGTTGGTGTGATTTATAGAGTGAGGGAAGAGTAGGTTGAAAATTTGAGGGAAGATTTTTGTTACGAGACGAAACTGCGAAGAAGGCACTATATGTGTGTGTGTGTCTATATTCACGCGCTTAAACGCGTTTTGGTTTTGGATTTTTTCAACTGAATTTCACACGTTTTTGTTTATTAATTTACTTTAATGGCTCTTTTTAATTAGTTTACAAACAATAAATTTGTATATAAAAGGTTAATTGATTAAAATATATATCTTGATAAAAAAAATTATTTAAATTTGTTATATGAGAACTTGCAGACAATTATTTTAAAAATCTTAGGTTAATCACTATCTACGTGTACTTGGATAAGGTTGATTCAATTTGATGTAACCCTCATAATTACTTAGAAATAGCGGGATTCTTCTATTTTGTGTCCATATTTTAGTTAATTATGTGAGAGAATCACTAGAAATGATAAATAAAATAAATTGATATTATATATATTAATCGAATTTTGTTATTATAGTAGTTTGCAGAAGATAATGAATCTAATAAATTCAAAAATAAAGATAACAAGGGATGGTTGATAAAATTTGATCTTTTTAATCAAAAAAGAAAGTGAGATATCAGAATTTGATCCTTTGATGTTATATATATATATATATATATATATATATATATATTAAGACTTGAGGCTGCAAAAAGTCTAAAGATAATTGACATTTTTTCAGCTAGATTTGGGTTTAAATTTCCTTGTGAAAATACTGTTGACGAATAGCTTGTACAGATTTTTGAGTATTAGTGAAGTAAGCAATCTTTGCCTTAGTCTTGTGGAAAAGTTGCATTTATATTTTGTACTTAAAAGGTCAAATGTACAAGATTTCATGAATTTGCATTATCAATATCTTGATTTCACTTCCTATATCAAAAAATATAAATGATTTTCTATAAATTTTGATAATTACCATCCTAAATTGATATCCCAGGATAGCCTTGCCATCTTATGGACTTTGGAGTTATTAACGTTAACGGCAACCCACGTGTGTATATATAATTATATATGCATGTAATAAACGATAAATTATCTTATATAATATACAGTTCAGATTTAGATAGTCTATTGTGAAAATTTTAAATAAAAAGTGTTTAAACTTTAAAGTAAAGTTAGATGGGAAGATGAGAATTTTGTGGCCAATGAAGATTTATTAAACAAATATAAACAAGCAAAGGCAAGATGCTGGTAGAGAAAAGTTTTTAAAAATAGGAATGGGTGAACCACTGCAACTATCATCGTCAAGTTTTTTTTTTTATTATTATTATTAAAGGATCATTCTTTTTAGGAACTTTTTTCTTAAAGAAAAAGTACGAGACGTATTTTAACTTTTAAGGAGTGAATTGCTAAAAACTAGTATGAATTAAAACAAGTATAAGTAAATGTTCACAAAATAACATCACGCTGTATGAAAAAAAAAACTTCACAATAAGGGTTTTATGAGATTCAGTTTTGGTGCTCATCATTAAATCAAAATAATAACGTCACGCTGTATGAAAAAAAAAAAAAAACTTCACAATAAGGGTTTTATGAGATTCAGTTTTGGTGCTCATCATTAAATCAAAATTGAGATATCTTTATATATATATATATACATATATATTAACAGTAATCGGCGCTTTTTCTAGATCCTATTACTGATGTCCAAGCAACCAACTAATCAAGTTTCAGTGTTCATGGCTTCCCTTTTCGACACAAATGACTTATCAATAAATCAAAATTGAGCTATCTATTTGTAGCCTAATGGTATAAATCTCCCAATAAATACAAGGTTGGGGATCGATCTTGATATAAATTTATAGCAGTTAGTGTTTGTCTATTTAATTAAAATTAAATTATCTAAATCGAATTTAAATAAGGTGATGAGATATGGAAATTAAGAAATTATTATTTGTTGACATTTTCAAGAGATTCTCTATAATTATCATTATTAGAGAACTAGTTTTTTTTTTCATTTTGATTTGTTGTTATCAATTAGTAATAATTGTAATTTGTATTTAATTTTTAATTTTTAGAATGTTCTTCATTAAGTCTTAGTGTTAGGTTGAGGCCTCTAAATAGAACCTCAACTTATTTTCTTTCTACGTTTTATGAATTTGAATAATAATATCAATTTCCTTTGTCTATGTTTATCTTCTTCTATCTCTCTTCTCTCTTTCTCTCTTCTCTTTTCTTCTAAATTCTCCCTTCTACTATCTTTCCCCTTCCTGTCCTCCATCAATTGGTACCAGAGTCTGGTTCCACTTCTCTTCTGTTTGCATAAGCATTTAAAATCAATTCTCAAAATTTTAAAAGCCTTTTATAGCGCCAAGTTTGCATGTTTGCTACTTTACATTGCTCTTACGTGATTTCTGCAATTTCGAATCTCCTTATACACAAGAATCACGGTTTAGAAGAATTAGCTAGAAGAACTTTTGGAGAAAGTTTCAACCTTTATTCTCGCAAGGCATCATTTGGTAATTTTTCTTTTTCTGTTGATTTCATTTTGTCATTATAGAAAAAAAAAAGCAGAAAAAATTGAAAAAAAGGAAAAAAAATTACCGTAGAAAAAAAAGTTAGAAAAAAATGAGTGTAAAAAGGGGGAAAAAGTTGAAAATAAACAAAATAAAAGCAAAAAAAGGAAAAAAAAAAAGAAGGGCAAAAAAAAAAAGGAAAAAATTGTTTCCTTTTTCTCAATTTTAGTTTATTGGTTATCATTATTTATTTCTTTCGTTTAACTCAGCAGTAAATTCTCAACCCTAGGGCAGACACATATCCTCACACACATTCGACTCGACATCTGGGTCTCATTCTACCTAGGTTATTAGATATTTCTAATAGTTTCCCTGCAAGGTTGCATAACCCTCAAGGCCTCGAGGTTACTGTGAAGATCTCGCTCAGATTGTTACTTATTTAGCAAGAATAATCCCTGTTGGAGCTTAGAGTTCCCCAAGGGTTAAGCTTATTAAGTAAAGTCTTCACCTTTTCTATGGAGACAATTTGGGAACCTTTTATAGGTTTGAAACCCACCTTAAAACCCTAGGAAGCATGTTACTTAGCTGTAACTGTGAGTTTCATCAAATGATACTTATCGATAGAGCGTCCATATGAATATTACACCGTATATCAATATAATACTCAATATGATTATTTTGAAAAATATGATGGCGAAGAGTATTATGATGATGAAGAATACTATGAAGATGACAACATTATCTTCTACTCAAGTGGATCCCAAGCTGAAGAAAATTATATAATGGCGAAAGAACATTCTAATGATTTAGATATGTATGTGGCTTTGTTCCAACGCCTCAAGGTTATTGAGGAATACAATAAGGCCCACGGTGAGTATAATAAAGAGTTGAAACAAGAATGCTCTAGGATACTGGAGTTCTTAGAGGATATTTGCCAACGTCCCAGAGATCCGTACACTCATGGAAGAAGTCAAATAATTCAATCAACTAAGTCAACAGAGGTAGAAGATTCATCCTTAGACCTAGAAGAAGCAATTATGACACCTGAGGTGTTTTTTTCTAACAGTGGAACTCACTCATGCCATCGAGGTGACCTCACCGAAACATGTTCTACACCAAACACCATTAGATACTTTTGTAACTAAGGTAAATCATTCTTAGATTGTGACTATCAAGGATCAGCTTGAACATGCGATTGATATTAGTGATAACACTAATCATGTTAATTTCAATAGTAAGGAGTTTTTTTGTGAGCATATAAGTTACTCCGCACCAATGAAGAGGGCTCCTTCCTTAATTGAGACTACCAACATTCAAGATTATCAAACTACTAGCTCATCTTATAAACGTTCTAGATTGGCCAAATTTAGTACTTCTTTGTTGAACAAGTCACTCCAACAATACCTTGTTTGTTGGAAAGGTTTTCCAAATTTTCTCAATGATCAAACTAACCACTCTATCAAGAGTTATGTCTATGGTACATTACATGTTGGAGAGGGCATCCAAATAAATACGCCGCATTGAAGTTTCACAAGTTCACTCTTTTCTTAGGTTTATCTTTTATTATCTCATTTGCTAGAAAGGTTTTCCAGAGATTCAATGTTATCAAGCTGCCTATAATGGTTTTCTCTTATGGTAACTCACTTGTTGGAAGGGATTGCCAAATCGATACATCGCTTAGATGATTCAGATTGCCCTTCCCTCCCAGGTCTTACACATCTCTATCAACTCGTCGAGAGCTGATTTTTTTTTCAAGTGGGGTAGAAATGATGGGATATAGAAATTAGGAAATTACTATTTGTTTGGATTTTCAATAGATTCTCTATAATCATCATTATTAGAGAACTAGTTTGTTTTCATTTTGATTTGATTGTTATCAATTAGTATTAATTCTAATTTACATTTAATTTTTAATTTCTAGAATGTTCTTCATTAAGTCTTAGGGTTAGGTTGATGAGGCTTATAAATAGAACCTCAACTTATTTCCTTTATACGTTTTATGAATTTGAATAATAATATCAGTTTTATTTGTCTCTGTCTCTCTTCTTCCATATCTATCATTTCTTCTATCTCTTCTCTCTTTCTCGCTTATTCTAAATTCTCCCTTCCACTATCTTTCCCTGCATCACAAGGGATAAGGGTCATATTTATCACGAAAGTTGAATTTTTGGCTTAAACTTTTGGCGCAAATATGACCCTTATCCCTTTAAACAATCCAAATTTTATTTTATTTACAAACATTTTTCTTAGAAAGAATTGTTAATGTGTACATAATCTAACTATAAGATAAGGTATATAAGCTTTTCAAGAAATAATGCTAGGTGAATATCACTCCTGATAGTTATAGTTTGATCAAATTTTGGTCTTAACTTGTGTAATTTAAACCTTTGGGTTTAAATCCTACAATTTTTTATAAGAACTAGTTTGACTTAAAGCTCAGGATTTGAAACCAAGATTTGTTAAAAGTATAGGAACAAATTACCAAATTCATATTAATTTTTCTTGAAATTATAGATATCCAAACTAACAATTTAAAGCTATATAAAAACAATGACTAATAATAGTCATTAACCCAATATTTTTATTTTTTAAACGGAGCACTTGGACGGTGCAGTTGTAAGTTGACCGTAACGCTTAAACTGATTTTGAATTTTGTAACGTAAAGTAGATACTTATTTTAGCCATAAAAAAAGTAGATACTTATTTTTAAATAATATACCAAACAATCAAAGAAGCATCAAATTAAACAGTGGCATAAACTGTGGACAAATTAATACGATAAAAATTGGGATATGTGATTTGGATGAAGAAAGGAATTAGTGCAATAATTTTTTTTTGACCTTTAATTAGTGCAATAATTAGAACTTAGAAGGAACGGAACATAACAAAGAGGGGTGACGAGTCAAATGAAGAAGTGGAAGCTTAAACACGTAACACATTCTCCCTAATAAAGAAAGAAAAAGAAAAGAAGGGGAGGCGTAAAGGAAAATTCCAGCGAGTCATCAAATGTGGATTGATCGTTGCTTCCATCAATTATTAATGATAGTACTGTGTTACACATATAATATAATACCAACCCAATTAGACAATATGGTCACAAATCTAAGGGCAGCCGTCGTCATTATATATCGTATAAAACATGAAACTTCTACTCCATGTCCTAATTATAAGAGTTAATTGACTTTTTTAGAAAAATTAAGAATGCAAAATACACCACTATGAATTGTTTATATTTGCCTTTTTTCCTCAAAACCAAGTTATTTTACTTATAAACTATCATATAATCTAATTACATTTCACGTATATTAAGATTTAGGGGTTTAATTTGCAACCTTAATCTCCCCAAAAAAGTGAACTGACTCTTATAATTAGGACCAGAGGCATTATTCTCTAATTGGCATCCCTAATGCTACTTTCAAGCTGTTATAAGTATAAGATTAAGTTGTCCTTTATAATAGAGATTAAATATGCTAAATAGATAACTTAATTATAATATATGTCACATGTTAGTATATAAGTAAAATAAAATAATTTTGAGAAAAAAAAACGAAAGTATAGATACTTTAAAGATATTTATTTATCACATGCTTAAACTCTCTAAAAAAAGTCAATTTAATCTTATATTTAAGATACGGTGGAATATCAAATTTTGTGAAACATATGGATCAAATCTTTATACTTTGTTTGTATAATGTCATGTCTTTTCAAAATTTTCTTTTTCTTTTTCCTAATTTTTTTTTACCTTTCGATTGGCACCAGCCTCAACAACAGCAAACTAGTTCTATTCCCACGAATATAATTTTTTTGGTTAGGAGCACCTATTGACAATCAACAAATCTGGATTCGAGAGGTAGAAGTGCCACCCAAGTAGGTAAGGTTATCCCCTCTCTCAATGAGAGCACTTCCCAGGATTTGAATACACTTTCTCATCCTTATAAGGAGCGAGCCTAATTATCAACTCGACCAACTACTCATTTGTCTCGTGAATATAATTTTTAAATGGAAGAATCTCACTATCAATATACATCTATAAATCCTGTAATGACACCGTCATATCTCCGTTAACTTTCTTAAAATTCCAACAAACCACGTGATTACGCCGTAACCATCATTTCTGTTTATCCATATTATTCTGTTTACTTTCCTCTATCATTAACGGTTGATTTTTAATATCTTCTTATCGCTTCAGTTTCTAGAAATTGATTGCTGATAATCTCAATCGAATTGAGTTTCACTTAACTTGAGAAAAGTTGTTAATTTGAGCATGCTTTCTTTCATTGCTTTTAGTGTGGCTCGTCTCTTTCAATCAATACATCAATCACGCACAGGCAGGAAGGTTCGCGTTCTTAATCTCAAACGATCAATACATGTTCATTTGAGTCTGCTTTCTTTTATCCCTTTCAGTGTGGTCATTTATATTGAGCAACCATCGGCATGATGCTTTACTTGTATGGAGAATCTTTTCTACAATGTTTGCTATTTGTTCTTTGATCTTGCCTTTTATAATTTCTTCTGATTGATTTCCATTTTTAAGATTGAGTTGCATAGATAAAACACGCCTCTCATCTGACCTGAATTATACATTTTTTGAGTTTAGAGTTGTTATATGAGTTGATCATGACCTTATTTGGTCTCAAATTTGTGTTTCATCTAATTCTTATGTTATTTGTATGATGATTAAATCTCTCTTTTTGGTTAATCACTAGGAATTAATCGTATAATTCTTCCGTTATTTGTATCTATTGGCCAAGATAACCTATTAAAATTCTCTTTTTTAGTGCCGTGTATGTCTTTCCTATTTTTGACGGCGGTTGTAATATACCTATGGCAACCATCTTAGCAATCGCTCAAATTCAACATCAGACATCGGAATGGTAGCTATTTCTTGGTTTTTGCTCCCATTTATTTCTATATGTTCATTTTTGAGTGAAATAATTTGGAATCTATTGATTTTGAAGGATCCTCATGCTAAAGAGTTGCCTCATTACATGGATATAACGCGGAATGAATTTTTACTAGAAGGCAAGTTTTTCTCTCATGTGTGCACATATACACATAAATAGTATATATCTAAATATATAAAAAAAATTTGTGTTTCTTTAAAGAGTATCTCCTTGATCAGTTCTTGATGTTTCATCACCATTGTCCCTGGAAAATAGCAATGCCATAAATATTGCTACATTGAAGTGGAAGCACTAGCTCAAGAGTTAAGGGATAACCAAAAGACTCCTACACAAAATAAACATTTAAATAATAATATGGGATTTTTTTCAGCTTCTTGGTGGTAACTAAATTCAAAATACATGGCAAACTTGCACCATAAGAAGAGCCACCTCCGACTTGTCTTCTCCATAAATGGCAATAAGCTTTAGGATCAAGAAGTTGTGGCTGATAAAAACTAACTTGCATGGAAGCTCAATCCAACTGTTTGCAGTCAAACAATGATTGCTCAACTAAGTGAAATGAAACTTACATGATCTTAACATTACAAAGCCTTATGAGGTGTGCTAATATTTTACTTATTTTGCCCATTCTTTAACTGATCTATTTATTTGTTTTTAGGTGCATGAAACAGGAGGAGGATATTGCTATATGTGAATGAAAGTATATTTTTAGTGAGTAGTGACCCTGATAGTGCACGTGGGGTTGGTGTCTCAATGTACAGACCAACTCTAAATGCACCTCTGGCTACTCTTGCGGTGTCTTTTGCAAAAATCAAGTGCATTTTAGACTTGACTGTTTTGATTTGCTCATATCTTCCTTATTACTATCATAGTTTCAACTTTGATCGTTTGAGATTAAGAACGCGAACCTTCCTGCCTGTGCGTGATTGATGTATTGATTGAAAGAGACGAGCCACACTAAAAGAAATAAAAGAAAGCATGCTCAAATTAACAACTTTTCTCAAGTTAAGTGAAACTGCATTCGGTTGAGATTATCAGCAATCAATTTCTAGAAATTGAAGCGATACGAAGATATTAAAAATCAACCGTTAATGATAGAGGAAAGTGAATAGAAGAATATGGATAAACAGAAATGATGGTTACGGCGTAATCACGTGGTTTGTTGGAATTTTAAGAAAGTTAACGGAGATATGACGGTGTCATTACAGGATTTATAGATGTATATTGATTAGGTGTGATTGCTCCTTAAATGCGTGGTAACAATCAATGAAAATTTGAAAATTGTTCATGCCCTTTACAAATTTGTTCTCAATAAATACCCGAACAAAAAATGTAGGCAAATTACAATCAATCCAAGATTCATTGAGATGGAAATCAGGAATTTTGTTTCCCATAACCATGCTTGTGTTTAATTGTTTAAAGGAAATATTACCGTATTATTTCTTTATTTCTTAGACTAAATAAAGCTACCTGCAATTTTGTATTTCTTTCAAACCATGTCTTATGGTTATAGAGATTTTAGAAGTGTGAATATGCAAAAAGTAAAACAAAGTGGTGCAAAACTGAAGGCCATATGCATGGACGGGTTCTTTTTGCTGATAAGAACATTAATGTGATCATGTAATGAGTTTCTAGCAAAATCTTACAATTAGAAAATTAAACTTCAGTTCTCGACTCCTTGCCTATTGTGGCATTTGCTAACTTAGTTACAGCTTAGTAAGTATTCTTATAGTTCTAAGCGTTAAGAGGCAGACCAATTTATTATTGAATGCTGCGGAGAAGTAATTTGATAGAAAGAAGACAAGCAAATGGAACTGAATTCACTGTTTTTTAAAACTTCTCTTTAGTTTGCAACTTAAGGATGCATTCATTATTTGTCTTGAATGCTTCTGAATCCACTGATGCAATTAGAAAGGGAAGCCTTGATGGATTTATAAATCATTCATGGTAAATATTTTCAAACCAAAGCTAATTTGAACACGGACATTTACTATGCATATGTTGCAGTCATTTTCTTGCAGTCCATATCTTCCCTGATCCAAGAATTGAGACAACTTAAATTAGTTAAGTTTACAGTCAGCCAAATTGTGAGACAAGGAAATGGAATGTTTTAGGTGAGATAAGAATTGTAATATTTGCAAAACAAGATTAACATGTTTGAGTTGAACTGGCATATGACTATATGATTATAATTTTGAATGGTTTGGTGGTGCAAAGGTTCGTTGCCTCTGTGGTGCAGCCAAATGTTCTGGATTCCTGGGAGCAAATCTTGTGGATTTCAAGCGAGTTTTATGATTCAAGTGGAATTTACTGTAACTTCTATAAAATTGTTTTCAACTGGTAGAATTGTACTGGAATGATAACTGGGAAAATCACTGCATTAACAGCAAAGAGTAACATTATAGCACTTATGAAAATCCTTATTTCATGAGTCGTAGGATTTTAACATCATGATAA
Source organism: Mimosa bimucronata (assembly GCA_037074515.1). Taxonomy (NCBI): domain Eukaryota; kingdom Viridiplantae; phylum Streptophyta; class Magnoliopsida; order Fabales; family Fabaceae; genus Mimosa; species Mimosa bimucronata. Next base: position 13,622,121 of record CM073448.1, on the reverse strand, counting down.
CCTTTTGATTCATATTTATTGCTGTCAGCTACCTTTTATATATGCTTATGGTCTCTGAACGACAAATTATAGTTTACGGGTCCTATTTATATAATCTTTTGGATCTAAGTCTGAGTTTTACCACAAAGTCTCTGGCTATCTGATTTATGAGTTTTTTAACAGGCCATAATGCTTTTGGTCCATCTACATTTGGATGGCTTATCACTTGATCACTTGGACTTCTAGCTATCATTTATGCTTTTCTCAAGTAGCAAAGATGGATGTCTCTAACTTGGGTGAAGGCTGCTACCAAAGCCAAGAAAAAAGTTTGGGAAAACAGGAGCAACCGTCAAATAAGAGAAGCTAAATTAATTTTCAAATGCCACCTTCAGCAATGTAGCTCAAAAAATACAATCCTTTTTTTCTCTATCTTTTGAATAGGATGTCAATTTTAAAAGAGTCCATAATTAATGTAGTATGTTTCATAATATATAATTGTTCCCATGCACACTTTTGTTTTTAGATAAAATAATACCCTAAAAAAATTTAATTAGCTTTCAGGTCACACCCAGCTTAGTAACAAAACTATGTTAAACCTAGTGTATACTCTATCATTCGATGTTCACTCTTACAAGAAAAGGTTATTGTTGATTTCTTTAAACAATAAAACACAACAAATAAAAAATGAGATAAGAGAATTGAGAATAAACAAACATATAATTCGTGCAACACACGAGGATTCATAAATTATAAAGATATTTTGAGATAAAAAACGATTGCTAAAATTATTGACACAATAAAAAGCTACACATTGAAAATTCAAACATATTATCTCCGAATAAAACAACCCCGTGCATCGCACGGGTATATTCGTCTTGTTTCCAAGTAATTACTGTGAGATCATTGATTAATTGATTAAATTGGAATAACATTCAACCAATTGATTGAAGGGTCTAGTTGTCTTTTTCTCTTTTTAAATGGAAGAAATGTCAAATAAGCATGACACCCTCATCACATGCTTTCTTAAGACGATGTCATTTCTTTTTTTTTTAGATAAAGACAAGTTTATTAAAACTAGATAAAACGATACATATAAAATTTATTGAAGACGTAAAATTAAAGGGATTGGATAAAGTATAGGAGATTAAAATATAGTTAATGGAGTTTCTCTCTTAGTATTCTTCCCTTTCTGGTTTCTCATATCGTTAATGGACGTTGATAAAAAAAAAATACCCATGAACTTTTGACAAACGTATGTCCAACAGCAAATATTTTTTTATTCCTCATATCACTAATACACTGCAAAACTGATTTCTTCCGTAGTAATACTACGAGAGAAGGAAATTGATCTAATAATGGGAAGAAAATGCGGGTTTAATTTTAGAAATTATTTTTGGGAGTTTCTCTGGTTGTATTCTTCCCTTTTTGATTTCTTCTTATTCTAACATAACATTAAATGATCCAATAATGGGAAGGAAATGCGGGTTTGTAGAGAAAGGAAGAGCCTTATAGACAAGGAGAAAAGATCGATTCCCAATTATCTCATTAATTTTCGATCATCTAATTGTTAGAGGTGTTCAAATACCAGGATTAGGACCAGGACCACTATTGGGAAGCCCAAATTTTCTTAGACACAATCTCATTAATAACAAAATATTAAAAATGAAGCGTATGTGTATAGTCATGCATTGATTACTAATAATAGTATAATATAGTATAACTAAGTTTTCTAATATCACATATATACTTACATGTAAATAAAAGATCAATCATTCAACAACCATTCAATCCAACAAATTATTTCTAATTGCTTCTAATATCCTCAAAATATTAATAATTGTACAAGACAACAACCACAATAAAAATTAATCAAAAAAGATAAAGGAAGAAATGAATATTTTGATTGGGGAATATTAATTAAAAAAGTTAATAGGATAAATAAAATATTTATGGTGGGAAACTTTTTAATAGAGTACTTATAATTATGTTACCGGGAATCTTGGAGACGTGACTGTATCTCAATATCCTTCCAGTCTCAATATTTATGGTGGGAATCCCTTATGGGAAGTTGTGAATCCCTTGAACGTTTCTGGTAACAAGCAGGAAGATTTGGTAAAGAATGTTGGAAGTTGATAAATGGTAAATACATGTTGGTAATCCCTTAACAAAATTTGGGAATCCCTTATGAAAAGTTGGGAATCCCTTGAACGTTTCTGGTAACAAGGAGAAAGATTTGGTAAAGTATTTTGGAAGTTGGTAAATGGTAATATACATGTTGGTAATCCCTTAATAAAATTTGTGAATCCCTTATAAGAAGTTGGGAATCCCTTGAACGTTTCTGGTAAAATATTAAGAAGGAATGAAAGATAGAACATATATATATATTGCAATATATATAGCCTTACCACCAAGCCTAACCCACCCTCACTCTGTCCCCTTTTTTTAAAGGGCCACCCGTCACGTGGCGCAGTGTGGAGCTGCCACGTGGCATGTGGGCTTGCCGCCACATGGCGAGGGTAGCCCCCCATTGGCGGCCGGAGCTCCGGTGTCAAGCGGTGGTGGGCCCTGTCAGCCGGTGGTAGCTGGTGGTGGTGGGCCCCTTTACTTTAAAAAATAATAATTTGAACCAAGGGTATTTTAGACATTTCTTTTTAATTTAGGGTTGGACAATTCAGTCATTGTTATGAACTGTCCTTTCTGAAATTCATTGTAGCAAAGTGTCCTTTTGATAATTCGAGGGTTTTTTTATGGAATTTTCCCTTAACTAAAGGTTATCTAAATTTTTCTATTGCGTGTCGAACACCTGAATCCTGGGTCAAGCTCAATAGCAATAGGTCCTACATGAAGGGTTGGCTCATCACAAACTGGGCCTTTTGAGGGGCACATAGGCCCATAATTTAAGCATAGCTAAAGGACAACCTTAAATTCTACATTTTTTTGTGTGGTCAGAATTCCAAAATTTTGCATGGGCCTACAGAGTATTAATCAGATCCATGGTATATATGCTATTAAATTATATATCTGATTATAAATTAGTTAAATTAATTTTAAAAAAATGATAAATATAAATACTTTTAAGTGATTGAATTTCCTTAATCTTCCCAGAAAAAAAAAACTTAGAAGAATACCACTCTGTTCCTTATTATAAATCCACCATAACTACTTCTCCCATAATGAGGAGTGGAAGTTATAGCATTAAACATGACTTATTTTTAAAAAAAATTTCAACTTTACCCTTATTTAAGAATATGTGTGAAAATATTATTTTATGTATTATAAGCATTCTCTCTTATCTTCTCTATTTCTAACATAGGGGTAAGATAGTCACAATAGCATTGATCCCAAACTGGACTTATATTTAGGAACAAAGAATTTGTGATAATTGAACTTATAATAAGAAACAGAATGGTACTACTATTTAAAGGACCGGAGTACATTTAACCTTGATTTGATTCAAAGAGGCTTCTCTTTACTGTATATTAAAGTTTGACTTGATTCAAAGGGGCTTCTGTTCACTTTTATTTATAGATGTTCAACATCAATCACATGGGTACGTACAAGTGGCCATTACAAATTTGATTCAATACTTTACAAAATTCAATGATATTTATATGGATAAGGGGGTTACAATGAGCCATCAGATCAGTGTTTTTATATAAACAATAGAACCATCAATTCATGGCTTACATTAGCAACAGCTAGAATCAGGAATCACATCTGATTGCTCCTTACAGAACATCACTTAATTTTTCCATCTCATAGAACATCACTTCCCAGAAACCGAGCCCCGAACAGCACTAGTCACGGCTGCCTCGCACCGTTGCTGCCCCCACTCCCATATGCCATCGGTGTCTCTCCCACTTCAGCTCTCCCATAGGCAGCAGCACCGTACATATTTGGTGCTGTGTCAATGTAGCATTAATGCATCAAAAATGGAAATGCACGAATATATCATATCATAAGACATCAGGCATACAGAAGCAAGAAAGTTACCTTGTGTTCTTTTCTCAACATTTTGAATCTCGGCTCGTAAAAATTCGACTTCTCTTGCCATTCCTATCAGATTCTTCTCTGTTCCTTTCAGTTGCTCCACTAACTCAACGTTTTTGTTCTTTTCATATTCAAAGGTCGCACTATACCCAACCAGATTCAAAGAATCAGCACACAAGGTAAAAAGTTAAAAGACAATGAATGAACACCATATGCCATCAGTTAAAAAAAAAACACCATATGCCTTAAAACATGATCTGACAAATAAATCAATACCACTTCATCACACACTAACATCATTCTACTATTAAAAAATACTCAATTAGAAGATAACACATCATGAATGCATTCTGGTCTCATCATATTTCGATAGTCTAATGAAAAGCAGCTGTGTTTGCAACTAGTGTAATAAAGCTGCGTTCTTCTCCCTTTTGCACAATTTTATCCAGTAAACTGACCTTACATGTGCATTCTCAACAATAAAAAGGAGAAAAACTTATCCATGTGTCTAGTATCAGTTCTGATTTACAAGCAGGTGGAAGAGACCTATAACAGGCAAATGACTTACCGTAATCTCTGGTGTTCTTGAACTAAGCTGTCCAGTTCATCCCGCAGATCTGGCAAACTATTGACATCACCATGGACTTTCTTCAGTTCCTGAGTAGCTCTTTCAATTTGGCTTTTCAGTTCTTGTCTAACGGCTACCAAATTTTGCGCTTCAAGATGGGCTAGCTTGAGTTCCTTCTTTACATTCTCACCAGCTCTAATGTCTCTCTCCATTTTTGCAATCTTATCCAGTAAAACTCTGATCTGGATGTCACTTTCAGTTTGAATGCTCCTAATGTGAGCCTTCAGTCTATGCACTTCCTGCTGAGCAGTGACAAGCTCCTCTCTCAAGACCACATGAGTACTTGCCAGCCTACGGTTGTCCCCCACAAGTTCCTGTATTTCTGCATCCTGAGCAGCAATTTTATCCCCCAACGTTTGAGCGGGCCGGGGCTCTATAGAACGATGGCCAACAGAAGAACTTACACCAGTATATGAACCATGCCGCATCATTCCAGGAGCTTGGACAGAACGCCCCTCAAATGCTGCTGGAATATTGCCTCTAGCCGCCATTTGTCAGACAGAGAACTAGTAGTCAAGCAGACATCGAGATCTTACACTCCCAAGGTACCTACAGCGAAAATATCCTCTGCTCCGATGGCAGGGGATACAGCACCATAGTTGTGATTTGCGATGTAAGCAAAAGCAAATATTGTTGCCTACTTCTAAAGAGAAAGCAAATGTGGAAAACAAATTCATCAGCAAAGGAAGATTATCCGGAATAGAACATAGCAAGGGGCCATTCCAGTCCCAATCCTCATCTTGTTATTAAGTGATGATTACTATCATAAATGTCAAACAGAATTCATGAAATAAACTTTATCAGGAAAGCAGTGCATCAGATCTTTATAATGAAATGTACAACATGAATTGCATTCACCTTCATATTTTCCAGCTAAAGGTTCTGGCAAAAAAAAATTCCATTGGATGTTCTTATATAGGGACAAATCAAGGATGATTAGGTGTTAAGTGAAGGCTCATAATGTCATGCCTTATCCAATAGAATGAGCATTTGAAGATTCTTTTACCAAAATTACTGATCCTTTGTACTTGGATGAGCCACCTGTTTTCTTACCATAGTCCAAACTTATGTGCACTTGCTTCTCAAGTCCAAATATGATGAATTGCAAGAGTAATAGAACTACGGTTTATCACTTGGATCATATGTATAATATATTTATATGCTAGAAAAGTATGGTAAGTTCCCTTTTTGGTCAGTTATAGGTGAGTGAGGATTCAAACAGCAGACACAGTAGTTAATAATCGCATGCTCACTGATTAGGTAATAAAAACTGACAACTAAATGTATGTTTGGGCACCTGTATTGGAGGTCCCAAAACAGACGTTTAACAATCGTTTTGAGGGCCCCAAAACGGAAGCCCAAGCATGCTTTAATAGAGACAAGACAAGACAAGACAACACCATTTCTGACAGCAAATCTGAAAGCATAGTAAGTGATGCTACTAGGAAAACATTAGCAACTTCCATTTCTGGCCAGGAGGGATTCAAAAAACCCCAATGCTGTGGTTTGTAACCAAGTGCTCACTAAATAAAGAGGATAAACCATCAACTAAAATATACCAGAGTACGGACAACCACATTCTTGACAGCAAGCTTGCAAACATAGGCATAACAAGTAGCACTGCAAGGAAAACATTGCCACCAAATCAAATTCCCTTTTTCGCCAAGGTCGGTGAGGGGGGATTAGAACCCCTAATGCTGTGGATTGTAGCCATGTGCTCCCTGAGTAAGCAAGATAAGCCAACAACTAACAAATACAATAATAATGAAAACCCCATTTTTGACAGCGTGCCTACAAGCATCCAAAGTGTCATTAACAGAAAAACATTAAACATAGGGGAGAATTAAACTGTTTTAAGTGCCTCACCAAATATATGGACATTGAAATAGTGATCTCTGCCACAAAGACCAAGGATAAAGTTTTAAAATTCCAGCATGAAGCATCTCAAAATCTTGAAAAAGCTAGCAATGAATTCAAAGGATGAACCCTCGCAAGAATGGGGCACCAAAGGGATAAATCCTAAAACTGTGGTATCAGCTTATTTTTCGCAATATTATTAACAGGTTTCAAGAATTTCAATCATTCAAAAAAAAAAAAAAAAGTCCATCCTTCAACGACCTTGAACATAAAGAAAAATGGATGAATTCAACAGTGCGGTACTCAATACCAAAATCCCGATTGAATTAGCAAGAAAATAACAACATAGAGGAAACAAAGTATCTAAATTGTATGGACCCAGAAAAGAAAGCAAACAGAAAATCAACCAACTAAAAACATAAAACTATTATATTCATGCCCAAAAAACTACAGCCAAAAAAGGGTATTGGGTAAGAGAGGGAATCGAGAGCTAGGGGGGCTTACTGTAAATGGAGGAAGTAAATGATCGTCGATGTAAGAACGAAGAAGAAGGAAGAATAGAGAGAGGAGGCAACCCCAGTTTCAATCCAAGCGTGAAAGAGAATGCACTATACCCTTAAAATATTTTCGGGCTAATTATTATATTCTTCTTATTTTACCTGATTTTTAATTGAGTTCTATATTTTTTTTCTTCTTTTTATCAATCCAATCACAATTATATGGTTAAAAATTAGGGAAATGCCACAAAAGGTAATATGATAAGCTGGATGTGTGTTGTTCTAATTTAACCAATAATTTCGATTTTGAGCTTGATAGTCGTGATAATTACTTGGACGAGGTTCATTCGTAGTATGCCTACATTCCCACGAATCGTATTAATTGGTTATTAGTAGCGCCAGATACCCGTGAATAAATTCTATAAAAGGGGGGAAATGACAGAAAAATATATCTTGAATTACAAAACATAGGTAGAAGATTGTAACTAGTTAAGTGATGGTCCATGAATCTAGTTTGCTATGTATGATCGGACTAATTACAAACAAACATCTGATAAATATTATATTTGAATGTGGAGAATTTAATCTAACGTGGCATTATGTGAAGGAAAAAAATGAAGGCCCCATTTACTCTTTCTTTTTTTCTTTTTTTTGTTGAGGAAAAAATTAAGGCTACTTAATACCACATCGGATTAAAATTATGCTAATATAGTGTTGAGGTATTTGTTTTTGTGATTGATGATATCATAAGTGACCCCACAAATCATGTTCATATAGAATTTCTCAAGAACAATATACAAGCGTGATTAAAATTAGTTAAGACTTTCAGAAAAATTAGTTAAGACTTTGCATGAAAAAAAAAAATTAGTTAAGACTTTCAGATTAATTATGTCAAACAAATTTATAACAACCATATTGTTATATCCAACCTTTAATATTTTTAGTGTTACGAACATCTCTTAATAATAATAATTTCTGAATAAATTTTAATATTATTTTTCTTAGAAAAAATCTCATATTTTTTCTTGTATTATCAATATTTATTTTTTCAATTCAAGAGAGTCAATTTTGAAATATTTTAAAATTTTCTGTGTTAAACTATGAACAAAATTGCATCAAAAGATTTTATGAAATATCTTTGATCAATATGATCAAAGGCAGAGGTATTATTATAGGAAAAATTAATTATCTGTCCTATGAATGAACTTAATTAAGATGAGGTTTCAAGAAATCCCCTAATTAAATTGAGGTCACTGGGGACCTTAATTATATTTAGTTCTTAATTCGTGGGACATGTAATTAACATCCCCATTATTTTATGACAAAGTAAAGCAAATTATCCACTTTAAAACGAAAAATTACATATATTTTTATGAGTTGCCAAAATCATTTTTTATCATAACATAAAATTATAATACTAGCTCAATGATAAGGTTAAAATTTAAAAAGAAGAAGAATATAATAAAGTCGTTCCTTTTCTTTTCTTTTCTTTCCTTTGCTGAATATACCTTCACTTTAACTCTGGCATCTCAAGCTAGGACAAGAATTTCAGTATATTTATGAAAATAGGTCACGAATAGTGGGGCTTTTAATTTTTATCCCCCTCTTATAATTTGGTGACACATGTAATTCTTGTTCCTCATTGACATGGCATCATGGCCCTAGGCGGAATCACTCAAAACCACAACACTGTTAAAGAAGTGTTAAAGAAGAATGCTGTTTGGATTAACTTTTAGAGAATAATTTTTTAGAAAAAAGCTAAAAAAGTGTTTTTATATAATAGATTCTGGAAAATAGCTTCTGAAATTATAGAAAAAAATAGTTTCTGACAAAACCTAGGTTTTCTGCCCCAAACCTAGGTTTTCAGGCAAAAAAAGCTATTATGAAAAAGCTGTGAGTGTTTTTCTGGCTTAACTGAAACCTAGGTTTTGACAGTTAAAAGCTATTCTGGAAAAGCTGAAAATGTTTATTTACCCAGATTTTGAAACCTAGGTTTGGCCCAAAAAAGTGTAACACCTAAAATTTTAACACTATACTATAGTATTTTAATTGAATTACAACCACATTTTCAATGCTAGAAGCCCAAAAGTACGAAAAATTTAAATCTTTTTTCTTTTCAAACATAATTCCAATTCTTTACTGACAAATTGGAATAATTTAAAAACTTTGTCTAAAGCAGAGTGATTCATAAAACAATTAAAAGTACGTTAATCCTATTAGGGTGTCTATCCCTTATTTATGGTACTTGGAAAATTCAAGTTCCTTTATAAATTTATACATTTTTATTTTCTATATTTTTCGCTAATAATTTGATAATTTAATATTATATCAAATACAATTAATACTACCATAAACATTCTTGCTTTTCATAATTTCATCCTATTATCTTCATTTCATCTTCTTCCAGCACTCCTGCCTTATCTCAACCATCTCACTATCTCCCAGTTTCTCTGAAACAGCAATTTAACGCAGTTTATGTCATTTACTGTAAATTTCATGCATGCATTGTCATATATACATTTTATAAACCTTTACAAATAATGATAGTATTTATCCTATTAATCTAGGTATGATTTGCATCTACCAACCACTGATAACGATATCTTTGTTAACTAGTGGAGATTCTACCTGCACGACTTCTCATTATAACATTTAAAGCTATAACGTAACTGATCTGGCAAAGGGGCAGCGAACCACCTAAGCCCTGGAACATAAAAGGAATAAAAGACATACCATTTATATGCAATAGGTATTACAAAATTATACATGCAATTTAGTGTAATGAGATAAACTACTACCTGAATACCAGAACTCCATACTGACCCAACTCCTTCATTTACCATAGTCCGACTGAACTTATGCCACTATGCAAATCCTATCTACACATTATATTATGATAAGAGTAGGTTAATATATATACTTCTCTATTTATATTTCGCGTCTCTCTCGGGTACTAATATACTTAATACTACCCCATTCTTTATATTTCATATAAATAGGTTTTACTTTGACTATGTTGACCTTTTTAAAATTAAAATGTCACTTAAGATAATTCATCTCAATTAATCATTATAATTCTCATTATCATCTTTTCCGAAATTAAATATAAAAATCACAATGACTTAATCATAATTAATCTATTAAACATTACCATCTTCTACCATATATTAATTCCTTATTCTTGTACAGTATAACTTTAATCTTATCAAAATCATAGCTTACAACTAATTCATTGTTGTCACTGAAAATGTTGTTTGAGAGAACAGAAATAGAACGAAGGTTTCAACTTATTACATTCAGTACAACAAACAAACCATAGATAAATTTAGTTTCTATTTTTATCATTACTTCCTATTATAAAAAATACAAAGCAACCGGACATGGAAACAAGCACAGAAATAAATTCAGACTTTTAGAAATTTATAACTTCCATCCCATCTATAATATCATTTAGATATACTAAACTTCACTTAGAATCTAAACTGAAACTAATCAAATGAAAATCAAAATACATAAACCCTCTTCATTTTTCCTAATAAAATATGAACAATTAATCTCTACAAATAATATAGAATCCATTCTCCCAAAAATCCTTAAAATAATCACCCACCATTACTGTCATTAAAATCACCATCCCACTAAAACATCTTTTAGGCATACTTTACCCTTTTTAGGTTCTGATCCCTTGTCATAGTTTTTAGTAATAGTGGATACTCATCTCTTTGGAATATTAATTAATATTTAATCAACCGGTTTTCAAATTCCCTATAACCCAACACTCTTTCAATAACCTTCCAATCTATTTTCTCTTCTTAAAATTGGTTAAGCCCTCCTTCATATCATTATGAAAATTTTCCAGTTTATGATCATCAAATTCTTAAGTCCCTCAAACGACATTTTCAACAACCTCATAGGTCCACAACCGTTATTTCGATTACTCATCCACTTCAGCCTTCTTTATTTAAACTTAACATAAGAACAAAACTATAGTCAAGTGAAAACACAAACACTTTGATTCAATTATCCTAACAATCTAATTAATGGCACCATGCACTACAATTTCTTTTCATTCCAAACTTATCAAAAGGATCAACTTCATATACACATTAAGACTATCTTATCCATTCCATTACAGAAGAATGGAGTTCCACTAGCTAAAAATTATGTATCCCTGTTTCAGTCAACTAAGGTGCCAAAAACATAAGAAACTACTATAATTCCTTCCAAATTTCGAGCCCTTCAATCCTCCCATAGAGATCTGGAACATAAATATCTAATCTTGAACAAAGTGACAATAAGAATAAGATATCTAATCGTAATGGCGACTAAAACCAAATTTAATCTTAACAATTCTATACCCAACTCTCTAAAGCAATAGATTTATTTCCAACTTCAGTAACTTTAAAGTACTAACCATTCCACAACCTTTATTTCTGTAACATCAATGCTTAGGACATAGTAGAATTCATAATATGATGTCTCAACCATTCAATTCATCAAACCTAAATCCCATAATCTAAAAACAGAATTTCAAAATTAGGAACACTTCCTCCTTTTAAAGGGTAAATCAAGAATCGAATCCTTAAACTTTTTCCTCTATCTCAGCTAGTATACCCAGGAGAAAATTAATTAAATGGACACATCAATTGTAATCGAATCATTAACATAAGAAATATCACCCAGAAGGTTAAATAATTCTTAACTACAACTCAATTGAGCAATTACACTTAAGCATTTTTGTTTCCTTTCTAAACCTGAAATTGATGCCCCTTAGTTCATAACACCAACTCTAGAACTATAATTCTGCACACCAACATTCATAACAACTATTTAATCATTTAATGGATCATCTCTTCCATAATATTAGGCATCAAAATCTTTCGCTTAATTCCCAATTTCAGTCACCTTAAATTAAATTTATGGGAACCCTCAAATATATACAACACTTAATTCCTTTCATAGAATCTTAAACCTTAACTTATCTTTCATTCATTAACATGCATTAAGAGAAAATAAGGTTCAACTCTTATAGCTAAAATATAAATAATGTCATATAGCAAGGGAAAACCAGATTTATACTTTGAATTTATTGACTTCATCAACAACCTTAATCTTCTTAATCATATCCAAAATCATTGGTCTTCACAAATTTAAATCAATCCTCCCAAAAGTAACTCACATAAAACATCATTTTTCTCATACATCTTCTAATCAGCACTTTGCCACAAAGACTAAATTAATTTCCCCCAATGAAACTAGAAATCAAAGATGATGAGATGGTAAAGGAATTTAGATGACTTCATATTAGTGCCACAACAAAGAACGGAACAGAGCAACAATTTCCCTAACCTTCAAAAATCACAAAAACCAAATCTAATTTACTCCAACTTTTTAGTCCTTAATTTACAATGCCCTTGTTTAGTTAACACACGTCACAGAAAACTACAAGGATTTCAGCCATACACCATCAGACATTACTCTATTTCCACTTTGTAACATCCCAAGGAATTAATTGAGGGCTAGTGGGTTTATTAGGAATTGATTTATGGGAGATTATGAATTACGAGAATATTTGAGAAATTTTCGAAAGTAATTTTGAGGATTTTAAAGGTTTAGTTTCTCCCTTATTTTAAGGACAATAAATTTGGGGAAATTATTTGTAGATGCAAAAGAGAATATTATGGGAGAAAATAATTAAGGGGTTTAGTAGTTAAATTTTTAGAAATGAAAGAGATTTTGTAACTCAAAATAAATATCTTATTTGAAAATTTTAGGGCCTAGTAGTGTAAAATTTCCCCTTTTACTTTTTATATCCTCTTTTCTCTCATTTGATCCCTCCCTCTTTCCTTTAAACTCGCGCAGGCACAGCCCCTAACGTCTCTCTCTTGTGCACTCTCCCTCTCTCATTTCTCTCTCTCTTTTCTTGCTCCCTTGCGCCACCTACCGCCGCTACCTGCGACGGCATACCTCCTCTCCCATCTTCCCTCTCTTCTCTTCTCTCCCTTCCTTCCCTTAGCTCGCTGTCTCTCTCTCCTTCTCCTCCCTTGTTTGGCAGCCGACGGCCTCGTTTAGAGAGGGAGTTTTACAGCGAAAACTCGCCGGAAATAGCTCCTCTCCACCCCCATTTATCTTCCCCAATCTCCTAGACCCTTCTCCTTCCATTCTCTGGTCCGATCTAATCTCGTAGGAGGAGATTGAAATTGTTTTTGGTCGGAACTTCTTGAGCTCGTCGGCACCGGAATATTGGGTTTTCCGGCCAACTAAGCACATTTTTGGAACCCCGTAAGTCTCTTCTACATCCCTATGTTTCTAGTTTTCCGATTGGCTATGTTTGAAAAATTAGGTCTTGTCTAAATTGGTATTTCTGGGAGTCCTAAACTTAATAAATTGAAGCTTGGACCTTGATTATGAGTTTCTCTGAGTAGATTTTTCATTGTTGAAGGTTTTCCGATCTAATCTCGTAGGAGGAGATTGAAATTGTTTTTGGTCGGAACTTCTTGAGCTCGTCGGCGCCGGAATATTGGGTTTTCCGGCCAACTAAGCACATTTTCGGAACCCCGTAAGTCTCTTCTTCATCCCTATGTTTTTAGTTTTCTGATTGGCTATGTTTGAAAAATTAGGTCTTGTCTAAATTGGTATTTCTTGGAGTCCTAAGCTTAATAAATTGAAGCTTTGACCTTGATTATGAGTTTCTCTGAGTAGATTTTTCATTGTTGGAGGTTTTCCGATCTAATCTCGTAGGAGGAGATTGAAATTGTTTTTGGTCGGAACTTCTTGAGCTCGTCGGCGCCGGAATATTGGGTTTTTCGGCCAACTAAGCACATTTTCGGAATCCCGTAAGTCTCTTCTACATCCCTATGTTTTTAGTTTTCCGATTGGCTATGTTTGAAAAATTAGGTCTTGTCTAAATTGGTATTTCTGGGAGTCCTAAGCTTAATAAATTGAAGCTTGGACCTTGATTATGAGTTTCTCTGAGTAGATTTTTCATTGTTGAAGGTTTTCCTAATTATTGAGAATTTTTAGATTTTTGGATATTTTGAAAATTGGGGCTTTTGATGGTCTGAAGTGCTTTTAGTTAAATTGATAATTTTTTTTATGTTTATTAAGGTTATATGAGGATATTTAATTGAATGGTTTGACTGGAATTTGGACCCAAGAAAATATTGGTGGATTAAAATTTGGGATAAGTGGGATATTGTGTAGGTAATTGTGTAATTATGGATGTTGGATGTTGAATTATGAATTTAAGGAATTAGTTTATGCCCAACAAAAATATTAATGAGGTTGATTATGTTAGATTTGGTGTAGGTCTTGATTTGGGAAAGGGGATATTTTAGGCTTGAATTTGAATTTATTGAGCTATCAATGTTTGGAAATGAATTGTGGATTAATGAATGGATTTTTAATGTTGAGAAATGATTGGAGGATGTTTGAAAAATTTTGTTTAGGCTTGAATTTTATAAAATTGTGATGAATTATGGGGGATTATTGAATGTTAAAGTTTAAGATGAATGGTTATTGGAGAGATTATTACCTAGGCTTGAATTGGTTAATTGGGATTAATAATAATTTAGGGAGGACTGTGTTATGGCTTTAAAGAAATTGTTATTGTAGGAATGGATATTTAGGCTTGAAATTGTATAAATTGGATTAAAGATGAATTTTAGATATAAGCAGGAAGATTAAAGGGTAAGAGTATGATTTAAATTAAGTGAGGGCAAGAAATGGGTAGCTAGCAGCTTAATTCCAATGTGTGAACTTGTTTTGGTAGATGATTAATTATAATTTTATATATATTTTGTGTAGTGCTAGAATTGTCTTGAGTCAGCATGGGGGAGCTGTACTATTGTGAGATTGGTGCCAGCTATCAGGTAACCGCTTTTTGCTTGTTTATGTGTGTGTGTAGTGTTAGTAAGTAGTTTGAAATATTATTATTTGATGATTGATGAGATCTTGAACTATTATTATTTTCATAATACAATGTCCTGTGGAGTATTATTTTGAAATGGCATAAATTTGTGATCTGAAATATTTGGAACTGAAATATATGTGATTTTGGAAACTATTTCATACATATGTATATCCTGGAAATACTGGAAAGCTTGGTGCCTGATTGTGGTGTTGCATATCTATGTGTTGTTTGTGAAAAATTGTTTGTGTATGTGACACCAGAGAATTGGAATTTGTGCCATCACGTGATGAAGTACTCTGTTACGCCACAGGGACTAATTGATATATTATGGGAAATAAAGGAGAGAAAGACGTAAGAGGAGATATCGCCCCTCACAGATTCAAAAAGGATGGAGATCCTTCTAATCAGTGGTGCGGTTCAGGGAGGGTAGAAAGTCCCTCGTGAACTGTATCGTGGTGATCAGGGGCTAGTGGAAAGTCCCGACTGGTCCCACATGTTTTCCCAGCGCTTCTAGTAAGATTCGTTTGGGTTGTTTGTAATTATCAATGACATATATATATTATCCTTGGAGATGAATTGTGATGGGTTATTCTACACTTATAAAATGTGAAAAGAGATTTTGGATCGAGATGTGCATCATATGTGAATACCTGAACATGCTTTTTGAAACTGATATATATATGTACATGTATTCCACTGGACACCTTGCTAGAACACACCGCACGTAGATGAGTAGTCAGTGGTTGCGTTTGGGGCTACTCCCGTTTATCTCACTTTTTGCAAGTCTTAGGAGTGGAGTAGAAATTCAAGAGAAAGATCCGGGAACTTCCCACTGAGTCAGTGAGTGATTCTGGACCAGCAGGACAGAATCGTATTGCCATTTAGGTTTCATGCATAATTTTACGCTTCTGCATGATTAAACTTATTTTGACTGTCATTTGAGTTCGAATTTAATTTATTTATAATGTATTGTTTTAGAATTATTTGGTTATAGATTATTTCTTCTGGAACAGGTCAAATTCCGGCAACTTTCATTGTTGACTTATTTTGGAACGATATAATTATCTCGGGAATGTTATTTTATAATGATTATGAATGATTTGGTGCCTTGATGTGATGGAAGGGATTTTATATTGGTAAGTTGATGAGAATTTATAGTTGGGACATGAATCCATGAATATTGTTGGTTTTACATGGAAGTTAAATATCTTGTATATGGTTTCTCTTAATTACCATGATAGGGTGTTTCTTTTCTATCATGGTATAAGTGAATTTGTCTGAATTATTCTTATTGTATTATATCCAAGTCGTTTTAAATATCCGTGTTAGATGATTTCTTATCTAGCATGGATAACTGTGTTTGAACATTTATGATTTTAATTATCTATGTTAGTTTTATAATTTTAGAAATTCTCTTTTCTAACATGGATATTCTCTAGATTAAGTCAAATCCTTTTCTAACCACGATAGGTCTTATTTGCGATTTAAACCTTCTTTTTCCTATCATGTTTAGACTGTTGAATCTATAATATATATAAATATTATGGAAAACCCTTTTCTAACTATGTTAGTCATTTTTATATGTTATTTCCTTTCCTAACATAGTTAGTATTTAACAAATGATTTGATTTGACTCTTAGGGATTTTAAAGGATATTTAGATAATAAATGTTACATGAAAGACGTTATTATCCATGTTAAGCTCTTGGTTTTACTATAATTCTTTTCTAACATGGATTACCTATTTATAAAACTAAACTCTTTTCTAATTACGATATGTTTTATTACTATTTTGGAATGTTCTTTTCTATCGTAGTTAGACCGTAGCAATTGTTTTTAATGGTAACCTTTATGGAAATTCTTTTTCTAACTATGTTAGCTATTTTACTGAACAAGTTTCTTTTCTAACATAGTTAGCATTTATATTATGAGTTAAGTTGATTAAGTGTACTTAGAAAGTGTATTTAGGAAGAAAATGTTACACACTTCATTGCAAGTCAAAACAAAATCCCATAATCACATAAATACAGAATCACAAAGGCAAGAACAAGAATTCGGCCGGAACAATAAGAGCAAAGAAAAATTGAACATTTAACAACAAAATCACAAGAACCCATTCCTTAATGAACCCAAAATCAGCAGCACAGAGGGTAGCAAAAATTCAAATGATCAGGGGGAAAGAACAAGAACTCGACGGAACAGGGCCGAGGCAGGGGAATAAAATTCCTAAACTCCCAACATCCAACATACAAGATGTTATATGTGCTCAAATTACTCCTAAACAAGACTAATTAAACATTTAAACAATGGTTGCCCAGAATTTGACAAAAATGGCGTTGGATGAACAGTGAACGGAGGAAGAAATTTGGGAAAAACTTGCCTAATGCCACTTCGTTGCTCAAAATCATTCACAGGAGTAGTTAATCGAAGCCTAAGCTTCGATTTCACTTATTTATGGCCTCTAAATCAGCAAAAAACTAGAATGGATCCCTCCCAAAATCCTCTCAACTCGCGCAGAAATAAGGAGCAATAGGAATAAGAAAGTTACCTAAGCTCAAATCGAAGCTTATATGCGTCGTCTGGCCTTCTTCCGCCGTGGAACATCGTCCTTGTCGCCGGTGATTACTGGACCCAAAGGGAGCTCGAGAGTGGCAGAGAGAAAACAAGGAAGAAGAGAGAGAGAAGAGTGATCGTGTGTAAGGGAACAGAGGGAGAGTGAAATATGTGGAGTATATGTATGGTAAAAGGAGAGAGATATTTGTTAGGAGTGTTTTACCATCTTACTCTTCCTTTTATAACAGGAGATATTTTTAATTAGGGGCAGATATTGTAATTCTTGTTTCCCTTTTACTATTTTGCCCTTCAATGGTAATTTTATTTACCATTACCATTTTCCAAATAAATCTAAATTTATCCCAAAATAATTTTTCTAGATATGTTTTAATTTCTAAATTTATTTATAAGATTTTTTTAAATACTAAACAATACCCCAATATTCTAAATACTCCCTTATTTAAATTCATCTTCTAATTATTTTTCCTCAATTAATAGAGAAAATAAACCTTAAAAATTATTAAAAATACCTAAACATCATAAATTTATTTTCAATGCTTTTTAATATTTTAGTAACATTCCCAAAACCTTAAATAACTCCTTATTTTTTATTTTCTAAAATTTGGGTGTTACAAAAAGCACTTTTTTTTTAAGTTTGCCAAATAGAAACTTAGCCTAGGACTATGGAAAATGACTACTACCTCTTTTTTTTGGACGGTAATGACCACTACCTCTTGGTTATACATGAAATATATTTCCCGTTATAATCCATCAATAAAAACTAGCCAGTAGTGCCCTTTAAGAGCGTTATGATAAATATTTAAATACCACCCAAAATACTCTGATTCATTTTGCCAAACCGAAGGCAAGCATTCACTATCCTACTGATTCACGTCTGCCTAAAACAACGGCTTCCACCTCTCAGAATTGTACATGTTCACACTCAGTACTACACAATACAGTTGACCAATTCAGAATTTTTATTCTTCCATAACTACCCTCAGCACTTCATACAGCAACGTGAAGACTAAAGGGTGAGCATTCTTCATTATATAGCAGCTAAAGAAGCTGTGTGTGTACTGTGTGAATTGAGACACACTCATATACTCATCTGATCCTATTTATAAGTCACTTTCAATATATTTCACACAGACCAAGGAAAGCTTTAAAACTCATTAACTTTCCACTAAAATCCAACAAATTTACAACTTTACCCATATTAATTATCCACTATACCACATGAAAATAAAGTCAACACATAATAAATGAAGGGTAAACTTGTACATTCATACTCAATATTTAATTAGGTGACTTATATATAAGACCAAATAAAACCTTATCTCTCTGCCCTATAAATAGGACCAGAGGAGTATGTTTTATATACTTCTGGGGAAGATCCCAAGTTTACAGTTTCTTTATATCGAGCTATCAATTTGCTGTCAGATTATTACACCTCAGCTCGGAAATCATGTTTCTTCAACTTCTGCATAGATATTACTTCAAAATTAAAGCCATTGCCATTCGTTGTTTTCAGTGATGTTGATATATATACGGGAAGTGATTATGTCATATGAGGAGAATTCTTAGGCAGTAGAGCGAAGCAAAGCTTTGGTGTAAGGCTGCAATATAGTCCCACATCGGGGAGCGAGGCTGTAAGCGAAGCAGTGAGGAGATATAAAACAGAAGGAAACCCATTTAACAAAGCATACCTTTCTCGGCCTTTTGGCTAAGATCAAGTGTAGTATCTGTTCTTATCAGTTTAATATCTGATATGTGGGCCATTGGTCCACACGATATTAAATTACTTTTTTGAGGGGGAGGGTCCACCACAGTAGCTTGCTACTGGGCCCCTCGCGTGTCGCCCATGCGTTGCACTACTGCACGGGCCTGGCGCACCCCACCAAGCCCAATTTTAAACTTTTCGAATTCAATTTTCGGGGTTTTGAAAAAATGTCACGGGAATGGAAGCAACATCCTTGGATTTTTTTCATTCAAGAGACATGGCTCACGCGTCTAGCGATTTCTTGACACAACTAAAATCAGAATCAATTTTTATATTTGGGCTTGGCTTTGGTTTGGTTCGGTCTAAACTCTGAAAATGTGGGTGCCATTTTAGAACGTTTGTCTGATAAAAAAAAAAAAAGTGAAAATTCTTTTGAAATTTTAGATATTGATGGTTTATAAATTTATTGTTTCTCAAAAGTTATCAGTTTTGTACTTGGTTCAGTTCAAAAACAGAAGTTTTGTTCTTGGAAGTTGTAAAATTAAAATATATGCATACTACATTAAGTTCGGATTTAAAATCTGAAGAAACGAAAAAAACTTTCAATCCTAAATACATGACCTATATGGAAATTAGTTAGTCTCTCTAGTCAATTATGGAAATTAGTTGCTCTCTTTAGTCCTTAAGACACCAACTGACAGAATGTTGGTTTCAAATAAAGTATTAATCACTGTATTAATTGTTTTTTTCCTCACTTTACTGTTGTCATTAATGGATATTTAAAGTTGAAAAGGTTAAATCATAATTTAATGAGGGATGCAATTGAAAAAAAATGATCAA
Organism: Mimosa bimucronata; assembly: GCA_037074515.1. Classification (NCBI taxonomy): domain Eukaryota; kingdom Viridiplantae; phylum Streptophyta; class Magnoliopsida; order Fabales; family Fabaceae; genus Mimosa; species Mimosa bimucronata. Next base: position 13,602,143 of record CM073448.1, on the reverse strand, counting down.
TACAATCGTAAATTTAATGACCCATATACCATTTCTTGATTTATGAGAATTGCTATGTTACCCTAGAATAAGAATCAAAAGAAGTATGTTGTTTTTTCTAAAATATATCTATCATCTTCTTCTATTTCCTCCTTATCTCTTACTTAATTATCATTGGATGAGCACTAATAAAGATAATTTGTAAAGAAGTTGAGAAAAATTATAATTAAGTCCTATATTTAGTATTAAGACCAACTCTCAAAATAAGTCATATATTTAGGATTAAACGGAGTAATAATTTGGCCATGGTTTATGGATCATTATGTAGTTTGAGGAGAAAAGACTAATGATTTGATCGTGTGTAAGATATAACATCGTTGGGGCAAGCTAGGGGATTGAAACTTGAAAGGCCCACATAGAAGGCAACTAGGAGGAGCCTTCAGTATTGTGTTTGGATTTTTTGGAGTCCGGGGGATTTTAAAAAGTTGAATTTAGAAAAATTATAGAAATATGGTGAAAAGTTTTTAATTATTTTTTCTTACTCTTTTATCTTACATCTAACATTTGTTTAATAATTATAATCTCATTTTTTTAATTTTTTAAAAACTCAATTTAAAAAAATCCCCCTCCCCTCCCCCTGAACCAAACACACCCTAAAGTCTCACAACAACAAAAAATGATTTCATATGAATGGAATCTTAAGGGGTTGAGCCTGCTCACCTACCGATCAAAGAAGTTAAGGGGTTGTTAAGGAAATCGCCCAATCAAATTATTTTCTTTTTTTAATATTTTTGGAGACAAACATAAAACCTTATATATTTACACGCTTCTTATCACGCAAAAACTACTTAAAATAAATTATGAAAAATACTTACATGCTCTTAGAGTGCTACATCATTTATACTCTAACCAATAGAAATGTAACAACTCATCTAATTTTAATACTAACTGTCATCCTTTTTTTCAACATTTATTTTTCTTTTTTTTTTGGACAAAAATAAAGGATGACAATTACTATTAAAATTAGAATATGTGTACTTTTCTATTGGCTATAGCACAAATGATATGGTATTTTATGAGTATGTAAGTATTTCTCTTAAACTAATCAAAACGGATCATAAACTTCCCAAACTTTACTACTTTCGCTTTTGTATATGCCATAATTGGACGTCAATGACTCAATGGCTTATATCCCCACTTAGGACTCATTTACTCATGAGGTGCTAACTGCCAATCAAAGGTGAAGAGGACGGAATTAATTTTTGTTACCTTTTTTAAAAAAAATTATTTTAATGTCTGCATAATTAAAAGTACGATTTTTCAACTGTTATTTATTTAAAAATTAAAATTTTTAATTATAATAGTTTGTTAAAAATTTCTAGTTTAGACCGCTTAAAGACGCAGATGTGGTGATAAACACCATCATTGAGATGAGGGAAAGTGGTTTCTTAACACCCGAAGCCAATCCTTGATCAATATTTTCATTTATACTCTATAATATAATATTGATGATTTATATTCAAATTTTGCTGGTTGATTTAGGGAGTTACCCTTTCAACTCACACAGATATCGGCATTTTCTTCTTCTTTAATATTTACTCAATATAGCTGGTATTATCATATGTAAATTATTAGTTCAAAATTCCACATTTAATCCTTAACTAAGCCTGGCCAGCTTTTCAGTTTCTACTTTCTAGTATGTTCCATATATCTTACATTATTGATTTCTGTTCTTCTCACTGTTGGTAGTGACACACATAAATGCCACTACACATAAAAAATACTGTCTGTGATGAGGCGGCGCCACTTCATCATTATATTCATAACATTAGCATTTATAAACCATATCCCATTTCATGTCAACACATTTTTCCACTTTCCCCATTTCAACGTTTTTCCTCCACATAAATTAATTCTTTTATAATTTTGTATTATCATTTGGTGCATTTCTCACATATAAATCACACAAATTTTAAGTTAACCAAAACTTGGGTCTCTCTCTGTAACATAACCACGCACATGTCACCCCACTACCTAGTGCCACCATATTTCTTTGCTTTTCCACGCGTGCCGACCTCTATTTATTTCAATAAAATATTCATTTTTCTTTTTGCTTTTTATGCTTGCATATATATTCCAAATCTTGCATTTATATAATAACTCCATAATCTTTTCTTGTGAAAAATATATACTTGGAAATGTTAAGTTATAGTTTACGTATCAAAAATAAGATATATAACTAATAACTGCCCTTCAATTACACTAAAGTTTCAAATTACAACAATTTTGCCGTATCGAATACTAGTCTTGGTGTATGGAGTAATTTAAGTACTCTAGCCATCAAGTCAAGAGTTCAAATGGCTAGAACAATTAGTTTTGATAGTGCCAAAAATGATGTTTGTAATGATATATCCATTTGGAAAAGAGACATAAATCTCTCTTGAAGATTAACACAAAGGGTATCTTCCAACTAAAGAGCACTATACTTATTTTCACTATTATTTAATTACCAACCGCACAAGCTATAATTCTCAAGTCTCTACTATATATAGCACTATCTGAGACGTCCTTCTTTGCAAAATCTCCTCAGCATAACCTCCTCTGACACCATATAGAAACACAGTCACTTCAATTTTTCATAGCTCTTTAATTTGTTGTGTCCTCTTTATCAATGGCTTTTGTAAGGAATTTTGCCTTTATAGCTTTGGTGGTTGTGTTCAATATCGGTGTTTTGTGTGAAAGTAGAGTGGAGAGAAAGGATCTAGGGTTGGATCTTGGTGGGATTGGGATTGGTGTGGGTGCTGGCATAGGTATAGGACTTGGTGGTGGCGGATCTGGCGCCGGCTCAGGCTCAGGCTCAGGCTCAGGCTCAGGCTCAGGATCTAGCTCTAGCTCTAGCTCAAGTTCGGGTTCATATTCAGGGTCTAGTGGAGGTGGGTCATCTGGGGCAGGTTCTGAGGCAGGATCATATGCAGGGTCTCATGCAGGATCTGGATCTTCCGGAGCGGGTTCTGAAGCCGGGTCACATGCCGGATCTCATGCCGGGTCAAGATCTAACGGAGGGGGAGGAAGCGGTGAAGGTGGTGGTTATGGCGGAGGCTATGGAGGCGGCCATGGAAAGTGAAGGCCTTTAATTGATTTGTGCATGCTACATGCAAGTTTAGAAGTGATGTGATCAAAAAGTGTTTGAATAAGAGATGTTAATCTGTATGATATCTGCATATTTGTGTTTGTCGTGTTGTTTTTATCCCTTGATTAATGTCATGTTGGATCATCGTCCTTGTTTGTGTTATTACATGTTGTAATAGTGTAATTTGTGATTACACATAACAAGTAATTGCTGTATTATAAATGTGCAAAATAAGAAAGCATTATTATTACTATTGCATGCATATAGTTGTCACTACTTTATTGCTGTCCAGAGGTGATATATGAACATGCGTTATATTTATATATATATATATATATATATATATATTATAAGGAGGGGTGAGGAAGAAGAAGAGAAAGCGTGAAGGAATGAAAGTGAAGAAGAGTGGAGAATTGTGTGGGCACATAATAATACTAGCTTAGTGAGAACACAGAAGAAAGTGAAAGTGGCATATATTACACCACGCATGCTACTTGGGGTTCAGACATGCAAATTATAGTGTGAGAGCCATGCGGGTAGAGTTGTACTGCTACAAATTATTAAATTTTAACCCATAATATAATAAATAATAATCCATTCCTGCGCTTCTTGACATAAGATGTATTTACATAATACAAAAAGATATTTAAATTAGTTTATATGGAATGGTTTTTAAAAAATACAAAATTGTCTTTCGAAATTCTTTCATATATTTCTTATTTGATTATTGTTAATGGAGCATTAATAGGGGGTAATATAGTGAAAGATAGCGAAACATGAGACATTGGTCATGCTTTTAGGACTGAGATTAATTCCCCGTTTTTGTTTTACACTAACGACCATGCGAGTGATATTCATTTTGTTTTTATTAATATAATACTCCTTCTTGTCCTAAATACAAGATTAAATTGACTTTTTTAGAAAAATTAAGGATGGAAAATAAGTCACTTTAAATAATTTATAATTATCTTATCTTCTCAAAACTAATTTATCTTACTTGTAAACTATCATATAATCGAATTATAAATTACATATGTTAAAGGTTAGAGGTATATTTTGCTTCCTTATTTTCCACAAAAAAATCAACTTGATCTTATAATTAGGATCGGAGGGAGTAGTTAGTTGAGAGGTTTATCTTTGTCTTAAATATAACACATCAATCTAGCTACTATGTCCCTCAATTTCATAATTTTTTTAACTATCTTTGTATATTGCAATGTAAAGAAGTTTTTATCAATGAGGGTAGTGTCCAACAAAAATAAGGGTGGGATAATGGTCAATTTTACTCCAGAAATTTTCAGTGAGGATCAATGGGTATCCGAAAGATTTTTTAGAATTAATTTCGCCCTAAAAATTTTCAAAGTATAGTAAGCGTGCCCTGCCGTCCTCCAAAGTTAAGCTTGATCATTAGCTAAGTCAAACAATCTATATGCCACGCCAATACATCATCCCATTTACTAAGGTGACACCACAACTCATCACTCTCTCTGTCTCTCTCTTCCTCCCTCCTTCACTCTCCCATAAACCCAACCCCTGCGCATCACGGCTATGTCCACACCCCACCCCACCTCTAGGGCTCCATAGTCAACCCTGACCCGGTCTCGTCCGAAGCAAACTCGATTTTAGAAAAAATAAGTCCAGGATCATAACAAATAGGTTAGGACCCACCTTGACCACCGGGCAAGATGGGACAAAGATCATAGGCATCAGAACCAGAGGACTAGGCTGACCCAAATTTTTTTTATTAAAAAAATAATTTCTTTTTAATACACATAATACAAATTTTTGATTAAATTATTTATTCATTTTTATTCTCAATTTCTTTTATTTTTTAATTTATTTCATTTCCTGAACCCCTAGTTTCTTATTTCGATTAGAGGACATTCATATTTCATTGTTATATCATGCTCAAGGATCAACATAACCAGTCTTGTGATCCAGAGGACATGGCCTGCCCAATCTTGGTCTCAGGCCAAACAAGACTGGGCAGGGCAAGGCCAAAAAGGTTAGCTCAAAGATTTTTACAATAGGACTTCATGCATATTTCTAACCTGATCATATATACCCAGTCTTTGTGCAGCCCTGCCCACCTCTGCCCTTAAACTCTCTACCTTTCTCAAATTCACCGACTTCCCTGTTCATTGCCTTCTTTAAAATACTGATATATTCATCGTCGCCTCCCTCCCCACCTCCACGTCATCCATCTCCCTCCAACCAATGTCTTGGCCACCATCTCCCCTGAAAGAGAGAGTAATCAAGTGTGGCGCTATCTCAGCAAATGGGACGATGATTTGGCAAGCCATGTAGGATGTTTGACTTATTTAACGGTCAAACTTAATCTTAGAAGGTCGCAGGGCAAAATTGCTATATTTTGTAAACTTTCGCGGTGAAATTGATCACAAAATAACTTTTGGATACCCACTGATTGTCACTGAAAATTCCAAGGATAAAATTGACCCTTATCCCTAAAAATAATTAGAAAGATGTTTATGGAAAATCAGTATACATTTTTTTTTTACAAATAGCTAATTTTATGAACATTTGTAAAATATTTATATAGCACTTATACTTATAATGGGAGGGAAGTATCTTTATGATTCATTCGGTTTTTTTGGCCTTTCACAAGCTACTCCTTCCGTTCATAAATATAAGACATATTTGGGGAAGTGAGATTGTTCCTAAATATAAAACATCTTTATATTTTTTCTCAACATTTCCCTAAATTATCTTTAATGATGCTCTTCAATAATAAGCAAGCAAAAGAGGAAGTGTGGGAATCAAAATATGTGTTTAAGGTGTTTTGATAATATTATGTGATTTTGACTAATTTAACTAATAACCTTAATCTAAATTAGATAAATAAATCTTATATTTAGGAATGGACTAACATACTACCTTGGTTTCTTAGCTTGCTATTCCATTCCTCAAGTACGGGTTATAGACAATAACTTTGCAATAGAAAGTGGGAAAATGACGTTTGCAACAATTTTTCATACACACATGATATAATATTAAATATTTATTAAATATGAGTTAAAAAATTAAAAATAAAATAGAGGCAAAAATAAAAATACATAGGATAAGATTAAAAAACTACTGCACAAGACTGCCTAAATAGCCAATGTTCTTGTTCTTTAATTGTATACACGTTCTTGTAAATAAAGTCATATTTGTTTCTTTATCATTGTACAGAAGAACGTCCTCTATTGTATGAATCAAGGAATAAAAAACCGGACCGGACGGTTTGACCGTGAACCGGGCAATGGTCCGGTCTGATTGGCCTTTAAAATCGAGAGGGCTTTTGACCCGGTCAAAACCGGCCAACCCTGGGGTTGAACCGGGTTGGCCTTTTTTTTTAAAAAAAATTTTATTTTATTTTATTATAACTCACCTAATTACTAACTTTTACTTCACTCAATTTTAGAAATTAGGAAACTATAATACTTTAAATGCTATTTTACTTGCATATACTTAATATTTAATTATTGTTACTCTTAATATTTATATTTTAGTCTATGGATTGTAGAATAATATTTATTTACACGTGTAATCAACTAATATTTTCTCTTTTTCCCTATATAGGAACATTAAAATATTCATATTTGATGAATCATGCATACCTATCTGCATTTACATTTTGATATTAGTGATTATTAATGTTAATATCAATAAAATTTTATTATTTTAATATAACCAGTTTGACCCGGTCAGACCATTAACCCTTGAATTAGTGCCTTGTCCGGTTCAATGCCCGGTCCGGTTTTTTGAACCTTGGTATGAACTATGAAATCAATTAGAAATTTATAAACAAATGTAAATGATTTTTTTTACATTCTAATCCCTCCAAACGTTCATATTCTATCCCATTTTTTTTCATTCATCTGCAAAAATTGCCTTAGACAAAAGTACACTTACTTTCTTCCTCTACCCTTCCCTCTATTTTCCTTTCCTTTCCCTTTGTTTCCAGAACCCTATAAAATCCTAAAAAATGCAAAAATTAGGGGGAAAACAAAAACAAGTTTAATTTACAGGCTTTGAATACCCATAATAAGACAAATACCACTTCACAAACTTCTTGAGCCCAGTTTCCAAATCCGTACTGGGCCTATACCCAAGTTCTCTTTGGGCCGAACTTATATTTGCATGTGTGAACGGAACGTCGCCGTTTCCAGGCATCTCCACAATATTCCTCTTTGCCTTCAGCTTCAAATGTCTCTCCAAAATCCTCACCAATGTCGGAACTGTCACCGGAGACGTATTACCCAAATTGAAAATCCTATATGGTGCTGGGCCCCGCTTTTTCCCACCCGACCCGGTACTCTTACCCGCAGTAACCAACGAAGCTACACAACCTTTCACAATATCATCAATAAACGTAAAATCTCGGGCCAAATCGGCCCGATTCTTCCCACGATATATCGTGATGGGCCTCCCTTGTAAAATACTTTTCGTGAAAGAGAAATACGCCATATCGGGCCGGCCCCAAGGCCCATAAACAGTAAAAAACCTCAGCCCAGTTATCGAAAGCCCGTAGATGTGATTATATGTATGTGTTATCTCTTCTCCTGCCTTCTTCGTCGCGGCATATAAGCTCGCGGGCTGGTCCGTCTGATGAGATTCCGAGAACGGGACCATCTCGTTGAGCCCGTAGACTGAGCTCGACGAGGCCCACACCACCACGGGCTGCGGGTTCGCTGACTTGCAGGCCTCAAGGAGGGTCACGAGGCCCGCGATGTTGCTGTGGACATACGAGAGGGGATTCTTCATTGCGTAGCGGACCCCGGCCTGGGCCGCGAGGTGCATTACATGCGTGAAAACGACAACGTCGAATAGCTTTGTTAAGAGTTTGGCATCATTTATATCTCCCTCGACGACGACAACCCCGTTGTCGTCGAGGAGATTACGACGGGATTTCTTTAGGGATGTTTCGTAGTAATTGTTGAAATTGTCGAGGCCGACGACGCCGTCCCCTCGTCGTTTGAGGGCGAGGGAGACGTGTGATCCGACGAATCCGGATAGCGCCGGTGACGAGTACGGACATCCCGCCACGGTGGTGGGCCCGGGCAGATGTACGGATTTGTTTCTCCCATTTGGATCCGCCCCAGGAAGAAGAAGAAGACAAATTATAGGGATTTCCTATGCTCTGAAAACTCAAATAGGAAACGGTTAATGCGATGAGGAAGAGGGCCCACAAGAACATTGTGCTTGTGGATGAGAGGCATCGGCGATTCATCATGAGGTGGTGAGCTCTCTCGGATTTGGATTTTCCTGGTGAAGAAGGAAGATGATCATTGTGTAATAATAATGGTGATGGCATAATTTTCCTTCTTGATGATTGTGATTAGGGAGAGAGATTAATTTGTTAATGATTTCTGGAGGGGATTAGAGGGATGAAGGTGGAGGAGAGTTTAAGGAGGAGAAGGGGATGATGAATGATGATGATTGATTGTTGTTTTGTAAATGGTGAGAGATAAACTTGGAAAGTCAAACATTGATGATCACATCATTATTTATCTTTGGTTTACTTTTTTAAGTATTATTTTTGAGTATTTTTTTTTATTTAATGGATTTTGATGGGCGAGAGGAACTGAATATAGTATGCATGGATGGAATTTATTTTTTGGTAGGTATAGAACTATATTGACGAAAAATATATATGTATATAACCCTGGTGTGTGGTTGAGTGGAAGGGACTCATTAACCCTTAACCAATTATAGAGGATCCGATCATTGGCGTTGAGTATGGAGAAGCATTAAATCTTCCGGGCCAACTATCACATCCTTTAAGGTGCCTACAATTCAGCGGAGTATTAGTCTCCACCTGTCGGGTGGAGGATACCTTAATGTTCCATAAAAAAAATATATATATATATATACACGTTTATAGCAATTAGCCATAGTCCAAAGCACTGTATGCCCTTCACAACGAGATGACGATGTCTAAATCATGGACTTCTTTTACATGAGGATGAGAAAGACAAAAATGGATTCCATTTATTCTAATAAGAATATACTCTGACCCGCATTCGTTTTATTTGTAAGCATTTTTTTTTGTGATTCGGTCCTTTTTATAAGCGATAATTTTATTTTATCCAAAAATTTGATACATTTTTTCTATTTTTATCCTCAATTATAATTATATTCCTCATGTTTCGCATTTTTTTTTACTCAGTTTTTGATATTTTTTTACTCATTTACTCATTGATCTTTCAATCATTATCTTTATATATTAGCGTATATATGCTTGAAAAAATCCGTATAACTTATAAATATATTACTTTTAATTAATTGTAATCGCTAGATTGTTTTGATATGAGACACTTCTACACTCATATACAGCCATTGTATTTGGGGACATGCAAAATCGTCCCACAACGTACATATTCTAATTTTCAATGTTGTACATGGCTTCAATTTCAGCAACACGCCCATTTGATTAAATCATGGTCGGACAGCAAATATGGACACATTTTTAGCCAGATTCAAATATTGGTTAATTATATTGTCAGCTAGACTCTTTTAGTCTTTTATTTCCTTCCCATGCATTAGTGAACATGCTAGGACTTGCAAAGTCAAAAGTGTTTTTTTCTGGCAAAAAAAAAGTCAAAAGTGTTTGCTATCTATTAACTAGCTTGTTGTATAGTATTATATTTTAATTCAAAACCTTAGATATAGTGTTAAAAGAAACTGCATCTAATTAATTAGGGTATGGTGGTTCAAATCGCCCGCCAAGGGCAAATCAGCATGAATCAAGCATATGCCATTTTCAAAATAAAAATTATTTGTTTCTTGGAAAAATTCCAGAAAAATACCCTTAAAATAGTTAAAGGACAATTTGCTACACCGAAATTTGGAAATGACAATTTAGTACAATGACTGAATTGTCCAACTCTAAATTAAAAGGAAAAGTCTTAAATGCTTTTAGTTAAACTTTTTGTCTTTTTAGTAAAGAGGCCCGCCACTACCACTAGCCACCATCGATCGGAGGGTTTCTGGCCGCTGGCAGCCCCCCACATGCCATGTGTAGGTGCGGGCCCCACATGCCACATGGCATATGTGTGTGGAGGCCAAAATAATTTGGAAAGTGGAGGGTCGGGAATGGAACTCACCCCTCCACTTTGTGGCTTTGTGTCATCAATGCTTATCATTATACTCCCTCCGGTCTTAATTATAAGACCACTTTGACTTTTTTGACTTCTTTTTCAGTCCCAAAAATAAGTAGTTTCAGTCCCAAAAAAAATCTTTTTTTCCTCAAAACTAATTTATTCTACTTATAAACTAACCTATAATCTAATTTCATGTGACATATGTTATAATTTAGTGGTCTAATTTGCTTCCTTAACTTCCACAAAAAAAAGTCAAAGCGGTCTTATATTTAGGACCAGAGAGAGTATATGTTACAAAAATTATATACATTTTATTTTTCATTCCTTCTTAATATTTTACCAGAATTGTATACGGGATTACCGAATTCGGATAAGGGATTACCAACATGTAATTCTACCCAATTACAAACATCATTATCAACTTCTTTTGTTCATTCTCAGAATTGTATAAGGGATTACCGACACATTTCTATCCAATTACGAACATCATTACCAACTTCTTTTGTTCGTTTATAGAATTGTATAAAGGATTACAAAATTCGGATAATGCATTACCAAATTCGGATAAGGGATTACCAACATGGGATAATGGATAAGGGAAGTCCCATGTTGGTAATCCCTTATTCGGATTTGATATATACAATTCTAGGAAAGAACAAAAAAAATTGGTAATGATGTTGGTAATTGGATAGAAACGTGTTGGTAATCTTTTATCCAGATTTGATAATCTCTTATACAATTCTGGAAACGAACAAAAGAAGTTGGTAAGTGGATAAAAATGTGTTGATAATCCCTTATCCAAAGTTTGTAAACACTTATCCGAATTCGGTAATCTCTTATATAATTTTGGTAAAATATTAAAAAGGAATGAAAGATAGAATATATATCATTTTTGTAACATATATAATGATAACCATTGGTTTCCAAATTTCGGTGTAATAAACTATCCTTTAACTATTTTGAATATCTTTTTCTAGAATTTTCTCTTGTTTCTTTTTAAATTCACTGCATGCTATACGTCATGACATGTTAAGTTTTCTTATTTACATATTTTTTTATAAAATTGGTTATATTACGTAACTAAAATGCATGCTTCATAGTTTGACTTGTAAAGCAATATTTTTTTTTTGAATTTCACTGCATGCTATGCGTCATAGTTTGAGGTGATATGCACGCGGGCTTGATTTTCCTCCTTCTCTCTTTCCCTTCTCTATTTTCATCAAACATTGAAATTTCGACAATCAAGATTCAAAGTTTTCTATAAATCATATTTTAATTATTTTTTTTAAATGTTTTAAACAATCATAACTAAAATCTTATAGTTTGCATTTTATTTATATATTTATTAAAAAATTTAACATATTATTAGTAATTTTATAAAACATTAAATATAGATCGTCAAATTACAGTCTAAGGAGGGAATAGAAAAGAGGAAAGCCAAGCCCCGCTCGGGGAAGTACTTCCTGTTTTGTTAATGTACTCATCTGGTCCTATTTATAGGACAGAGAGAAAACTTTTATTTGGTCCTATATATAAGTCACCTCATTAAATATTTAGTGTTCATGTACAAGTTCACCCTTCATTTATTATGTGTTGATTTTATTTTAATGTGGTATAGTGTACATTAAATATGGGTAAAATTGTAAATTTGTTAGATTTTAGTGGAAAGTTAATGAGCTTTAAGGCTTTCCTTAATTGGTCTGTGTGAAATGTGCTGGAAGTGCCTTATAAATAGGACCAGAGGAGTAGCATTTTATTGAGGAATTTATTTTGATTTCTAATATAGACCCACTTCTCAGATCATACTTATTAATTTTTTTATAATTTATCTCTATTGATACTTCTCAATAATAATAATTATAATAAAGAAAGTGAGCTATGAAAGGAAGTAAAGAAAATTATTAGAGTATTTTAGAAAAACATGTCATATAAACTAATTTAATTAAATTTTAAATCTAATTAAATTATATAAGTAAATATTATATTAATGACCGATATGAGTTTTTTTAAAAGTTGAAGCCTGCAAAGTGGTCAGGCCACCAGGTTTAACAAACTAGAAGCAATGAACAAACCAATGTGTGAAGCTGCAATGGTTTGAATTGAGCTTCAAGGCTAAAAAAAAATTGTTGACAATAGTTGGTCCAATTGATAAAAAGTTGGAATTAGAATTAGTTCATAATCATAATATTGTAGATTTAAATCCAATGTCAGGACTTGTTAATCATCAATTTGTAAATATTTTTGTAAACATTTTTTTGAGCTTGAGAGCATATTCTATTTTAAGTGAAGCCCCGGTCACCAAGACATTTGTTTTGAAAAAAGGGCAATTTTATAGTACTTATAATTCTTCATATATGAATTAGACAATAAGTTTACTTTAATTTGAAGTATAAGATATCAACTTACTTTATTTCTTAAATGTATAATTTCCCCCCACAGTATCCTTTTTTTTCTAAATCACAGTTACAATAAATGTGATTAGAAAATGATATCATAGGAAAATCAACATATATATCATAAATAGTTAACTTAGCTATTCTTTTAATCAACAAACTAATTATTTTATTCTTATATAAGAGAGAGGAGGGAACACGTGGGTAAGGTGTTTAATTTGATGTTTTAATATTAGAGCAGTGATTAGAACAGGTGGGTAAGGTACTAAGATGTTTGGTAATTATAGTAACATGGGCGCTTTTGAGAAGGGTTTTTCTAAAACACAAAGACCAATTAAAAAACGTATCGAGAAAAGGTTATTCTCATATGTTCTACCATGAGATAAATTATTCTAACTAAGGGTTTTTATAAAATTTCCCCACACCAACATTTAACTCCTAAACTAAGATTTTTTCCAAACACTTGTCCTCATAACAACGATACTCTTTCATTGAAAGTTCCACTTATTGTTCTTGCTCTGAAAAAGCCAATGTCTCCTACATGTGTCATAACTCATTTCTTTACTGTTGGGAGTTCTTTCTCACTCTCGACGAGAGCCATCACATCATTCACATATATCTCATGGCCTTAGTTGGATTGAAGTCTTAATCCCATGCTTAGCACCAAATTCCTATATAAGGGATTATTGATTGATATTAATTATTTAATTATATTCTGTAATTTAATCAAATAACTCTTTAAAAAATTAAAAAAAACAACAATCAGATACCAAGATTCATGACTTGAAAAGTCCATAATTATTTTTCTATATAAAAAGTTGGGGTTATTGTGCAAATTTGCTTTAAAAATTTTTGTTCATGAGCCATGTTGCCTCAGAAACTTTTTTGGATTCAAATTTGCCCCAAAAATTTCAAAATGTAGCAGTTTACCCTTAACGATTAATGTAACTTTTTTTAAGGTAAAATTGTTACGTTTTGAAACTTTTATGACATAACAGATTCTGATTAAAAACTCCTGGAACAAATCTGAACTTTAATCGTAAAAAGTTATAATTAAAAATGAGTAATTATAGTAATATTCTTAAAAGTGAACCAATAAATGCATAGCAATTAATTTGTATTAAACTTTTCCCGTATCATGAAAATGTTTCCTTTTCTAACATTTGCCACTGTAAACTAAATCCGGAACTTTGTCATGGACTCACGGGGGGGTACACTCTTCAAGCTTTCACCTTTTATAACCACTCGGTGCTGTAAAACCATGTATTCAAAAACCCTTTTGAGATGACCCCACACATTTTGCAAGGAATCTTCAATCTTCAATCAAAGTTTGTATAGCCAAGAAAGTGAGAGAAAAATTCAGTGAAATAGTGGCCAAGAAAGTTTGCTACTTCTTCCTCTTTTTTCCCTACTAGGGCCAAATTCATTTTCTGTTTCCCCAATAACATCTTTCTTCGTGGCCGAACATGGCACAGATAGCAGATAGCAGATATCAGAAGATGGTCCAACTAATGGCGCAACGTATATAAACCTTTTTTCTTCTTTGCATTCAAAGTTCAAATCTTTCTTCAAATGGCTTCTCTTCGTAGACTTCTTCATCCACCCCACCATTTCTCCATAAACGTATAGCCTCTTTCTCTATTTCTCTCTCTAATACAGCTTGTAATAATTCCAATGTTCTTCTTTGGAATACTGAATCTTTATTTCTCTATTCCTGCTTGCAGATTACTACTCTTTCTCCTTCTGCTATCAAAGAAGGTATCTTTATTTTTCTCTCTTTAATGTTCATAGTGATGCTTTCTCAATGTTTCACTGGACAATTTTTTTTTTTTTTTTTTTTGTATAGGGATTATGGGAAGCTTTCGAAGATTTTATAGTGTGATTGCGTCGTCAGGACATAGTGTATCAGTAAACCCTGAAGATAAAGTGGTTGAAGCTGAAGCAGGGATTTTGAATCCTGATGAGGAGATATATTGGATTCGACGTGATTTTGAAGCTGCTAGAGAGAGTTTTCGCAGAATTCCTGATACCCTGAAAGAAATGCCAAGAATGAATCCTAAAGGTTTCTTAAAGATTTCTTTTTTGGACCTCGAAAGAAATACATTGTTCAAGAAATTTATTGGTTCCTATCTTGCGTTGTATTAGGCATATATGCGAACAAAAACTTGAGATTGGATAGATTGCAAGTTTATGGGTTTGACTATGACTACACGTTGGCACATTACTCCTCCGATTTACAGACTTTGATATATGACCTCGCAAAGCAGCACATGGTTAATGAGGTTAGTGCAGAATAATTATATCTTTCATTAAATTTTTGAGTTTTTCCTTACTCTTCTCGTTCCTTTGTTTCAGCTCAAGTACCCTGAAATTTGTATGGAATTCAAATATGATCCATCTTTCCCCATTAGAGGCCTGTACTATGATAAGTCAAAAGGGTGCCTCATGAAGCTGGATTTCTTTGGTTCAATTGAGCCAGACGCGTGCTTCTTTGGGCGACGCAGGGTACTACACTGATTTTCTATGTTATTAGGCACGCATCTTACTTGGATTTTCTTATATCCGTAAGCTATTATTTTGATGTGGATTTAATGAATTATGTCCCTTGTTTGGTAGGTTTAGGCTATGCACAGTTAGGGCTTATTTTGTGTGTAGTATGAAATTGTATGTAAAATGGGCGTGAAATGAGGGGGGAAATAGTTTTTTAAAATGTAAAATGTCATTGGTGTCACAGGATGAAAAAATAAATGATTAGCATTGTGAAATATATCAATTGTATTTCATATTGGAGATATTAAATGCCTTTACTGTGGAATCTTGGCTTACTTCTGGTTGACATGCTACTCAAATTATGCTTTATTGTTGATTACAACAAATGTCTCTTCCTTTTGAATTTACAGTTAACCCGACAAGAAATTCGAGGCGTATATGGTACACGGCATATAGGTCGGGATCAAGCCCGCTCACTTGTTGGTTTGATGGATATCTTCTGCTTTAGTGAGGTCACTTTCCCCGATATTTTGTTTCCCAATGATTGTTGATAATTATCTGGTACATAGCTAGGGGACCTTTGGTAGTAACTATTTAGAGACACTTCCCCCCTTTTGTAATATGATTTTATTATTGGAAGATAATTATTATTCTAGTGCTGAATCTGTTCATTTATGTCTAAAAGTTATAAAACCAAGTAACACCCTGCCATCTACATGCTGCATTCTACATTCATCCAAACCAGAGCAGTCCTGTGGCAGTATCTTTACTTACTTAGAGCCCTATCTTATCTTCTTTGTGATGGAATAGCTCCAGGAGTGAGGACTCTAACATATAAAGATCAGTAGGTTCAGTCATATTTCGGAAATAAAGTGAAAATCAAAGTAGCCAGAAATAATTTGATAATTTTTGTTTCATTTAATGGAACTTGTATATAATTCACTGGCTCTTTGTTTTTTCTTAAATCTTTATAGACCATTTGTTTTGCTCTTAACTTCTAGCAATCTCTAAGCTTTTGTTCGTTTTAACCATTTTTATAGTTGGTATGAAGATATAAAAAATGTTGGTTTTCTTCAGGTTAACTTCTAAGTGTAAGACCTGCTTTCATAGCTAAGCAAGTTCAGATTTTGAGAATATTTTAAGGATTAAGTCGTATATCTCATCATAGATGGATGCTCCAAAGCATGTGAAATTTCAAAACGTTACTTATAGTTTTAAGGCTTAAAGTTTCCTTTTATAACTTCCCTTCCCACATCCTTCTGCTCCACTCGATGCATCTTTTGACTTGATGAAGCAAAGTTTCTCTCTACCATGAAAATTCTCAGTTTAGGACTGACCCCTTTACATAATTACTTTGTAGGCATGCCTTATTGCAGATATGGTGCAGTACTTTGTTGATGCTAAACTTGAATTCGATGCTTCATACATTTATGAAGATGTAAATCATGCCATTCAGCATGTCCACCGTAGTGGCTTGGTTCATCAAGGCATTCTATCTAATCCGCACACATACTTGGTGAAAAATGTAAGATTAGAGCATTTAGCTTCTTTTTCCTCTTTCTTATGAATATTTTCAACACATTCCAATATTGATGTTCTACGATATAAGAAAAAAGTTAGTTGGGAAATTAATTTTACAATTAAGGGTTAACTCTTCATTTTTTATCATCATCATCGAGATGTTCATGGTGCTATCTTCTGCAGTCATATTTTATGCTTTAATGGTTATATCCTCTGATAAATAGTTTGTAAATTTTGTTATTCCTTTTTGGGTAAATGCTTCAGGGGAAGATATTTCAGCTCCTCAAGTTGCTTAGGGAGAGGGGGAAGAATCTTTTCTTGTTGACTAATTCTCCATACAACTTTGTGGATGAAGGGATGCGCTTCTTGTTAGAGGTAATTTCTTGAGATGATATTACATAATACACCTACTGTTTATGGTGTCATGGAGAATGTCCGCTTCTCTGAAACCTTGCTTAAAGGAAGAAATCATTTCATCTCGCTGACAAATTCTTATAACAGCTGTGTGATGGAGTTTTGTGAAGTGCATATGATGCCTTGAATCTTTATTAGCACTGACACTTGCTTTTTGATGTTTTGTCTGCTCTTGTATTAATTTCATGGCTGACAGTTCCTTTTTGTTTTTAAATATAATAATTATTCATGGTGAAATTTTTGTTGTTTTCAATATCTGGCTATAATTTCTTCAGTTGATTCTTTATCTTTATTAGGATTCCACGGGTTATAGAGATTCCTGGAGGGATCTGTTTGATGTTGTAATTGCCAAGGCCAATAAACCACAATTTTATACATCTGAGCATCCATTCCGGTATGTATTCTATTGTTCGATTGTTTCTTTTAATTTAATTTACATTCTTGTACTTAAATCTACACATTGGGAAACAGTGGCATGGTGCCATTTGTATAAATTATACCTTAATTCTTTCTTAATTTTTGTTATACGTTTAACAAGCACATTAGGGATCAAATGCTATTTTCCTTTGATTTGATAAGAAGAAAACTGATACATGAAGTCCATGCCACGTTATTGCCCTCCCTCCCTCTTTCTCTCACTCACACACACACACACACACACACAAACAATTTCACAGCAAACCTGGAACTGATAGTGATTGTCTATCATGTTGCTGGGTTGAAAGTTTTCTCTTCCTCCCTGTATTTTGTACACCTGGGTTTTTTTCTTTTTAAAGTTCTTATTGTTAAATGATTTTTGCTCAGCTAGTTAGGACCACCTTTTTGCCAGCATTTCAGTATTTTTTGGTTAACCCTCATGTATATTCTTCTGAATTCTTTTATGAAGATCCTGAATTTGGTAAGTTCTTCCCTGCAGATGTTATGACACATTGAATGATACACTGACTTTCACCAAAGTTGATACATTTCTTCCAAATAATGTTTATTATAACGGTTGCCTCAAATATTTTCTTCAAATAACCAAGTGGCGTGGGCCAGAGGTATGCTTTATTTGGATATGTATAAGCCATTCATAATACTTATTCTTAACTGTTTAAACTCAATGAAATTTTGCTAGTAAGTAGATCAAGAATTTGGCAGAAATGATCTTTGTCATGGTGCTTTTTAAGAGCTGACAACCATCCTCATTATCAGGTGATATATTTTGGGGATCACTTATTTAGTGACTTGAGAGGACCTTCTAAGGCTGGTTGGCGAACAGCTGCAATCATCCACGAACTTGAGGTGTGTTTCATATTTAATTCTTTCTTGAATTGGTCAGAAGCAAAATTTATATACAAATTTGTTTGTCATGGTTAAACATTAGAATCAGATGCTGTATGTAATGCGTGTTCAATGCTGCAGAGTGAAATACAAATACAAAATGAAGATAGTTACCGTTTTGAGCAGGTACCATTCTGCCAATTGTTATGTTCACCTTTATTAATCTGAAGTTTCCTCCTTTCATGTTGAAGGATTTCATGTAATTTTACCCAAATACTGTATTGAACATGTCTCCAGGATGAACTATTCTGTGCTGCCTTTGGTTTTGAATTGTAGTCCTCCAATCAAACTTATCAATCGTAGCTGCTTAGTTAGCTAATGAACAACACGATAGAAGTTTGTAGCCACTGGTGCATATTTTATTATCTTTTCTGATTCCAAAAGCCTCTCAAATGTTCTTAAATGTATGTATTGTGGGGTTTGAGTTTATTGTGAGGTTACTCTTAAGAGTGTGAATCTTTGTTGAAGTAAATAAGTTTTATTGAGTTCGTTTTCTTGAATGTAAGGAGCTAATAATTAAGATTTAATTTTAAGGGTATAGTTGAGAGTTGTAAATGTTAGAAATATATTTTATCCAGTTTGCACACACACACGTTTGTATCCCAAAAGTCAAGTGACCATCTAGTAGTATCTTATCTCTACCCTTTTCAGTGAGGATTGACTACTATTTAGCACATGCCTTTTTTAAGTTGAGGGCTGAGTGGGAGCAGTATGTTAATGAGCTGCCTGTTATAGTGTACATGCATAATATTGAGGCGAAGGTGCTGATCTTTAGGGTGTTTTTTTAGCAAGATTGCTTGTAACTTTATGATACCTGTCATCTTTCCATCATCGTTTTGGCTAATTTTGGGAGCTAATTTGAATGATTCACTGGACTTGAATTTTGCATTTAGTATTTGTTCAGATGAAGACATAGGTGTAAACCATTTCTGTTCTCATGGAAAGGTCAATAGTTTCTACTTTAGAATGAACATTAAAGTAACTTTCAAAATCATGAACTAATCTGTTTCATGGTGGTGGGTGCAGGCAAAGTTTCATATAATACAGGAGCTTCTCGGTAAATTGCACGCAACTGTAGCTAATAGTCACAGGACTGAGGCTTGTCATTCTCTTCTGAAAGAACTTAATGATGAGAGGCACAAAGCACGTACTGCTATGAAGATGATGTTTAACAGATCTTTTGGAGCAACATTTCTTACTGATTCGGGCCGAGAATCTGCTTTTGCCTATCACATTCATCAGTATGCAGACGTTTATACCAGCAAGCCAGAGAATTTCTTATTTCACTCACCTGAGGGATGGCTTCATGTTCCGTTTGATATCAAGATCATGCCTCATCATATAAAGGTATCCTATCCATACTGCTGAAGAAATTATCTGATATATGCTGCTAGATAGCATTATTTTTTAAGAAGTTGTAATATAAACTACCTTTTCTACAATTCATTAGACGGAATAAACTGTTAATCTGCATGAGCCAACAGCAATGATATTCTTATTCTATTTACACCTGTCAAAGTCATTGGACACGAGATACATTTCATACAGCTTTAAATAGCTGTGGTTTTGTGTTTCTCATTGTTGGCTGATCCAAATGACACGAAAAGAGAAGACATTTCTGGAGATGACCTTGGTGCAGTATTCTTTTGAATATGAAACTCGAACATCGTATATTATTTTTCAAATATTTTAAATAGTTAGTTAAAAAAGAAATGGATTTCCCCTCATGCTCACCATAAATAAAAAAACCCTGAAAATTTCATGATTTTTTCACTTGATTCTCTTATTTGGGTATTCCGTGTTAAATGCATTCATTCAATTCAAATAGTTTTGGCTGTTGTTCATTGCTCGGTTCTTCTGTTTGTATTTTTAGGTTCCATCAACTTTGTTCAAAACATGATGAACCAGTTTTGGAAAGGCAAAATGACGCGACAGTTCCCAAGTGCTGCATCTACTAAATACAGTTGTTGCACCAGGAACTTGCATTTTTTTGTTCCCGACACAACATAGTGTAACACCACTTACATTTTTGGTGGTAGAGGAAATCAAAAGGAAGAAAGCAGATAGATAAACACAAATTATGTTTTGGTATTCAGAATAAGAACTTATAATTCAATTTTGTTTTAGCAAGGAACATATGACTACGTTTGTGTATTTGTTCCTTTCCTCAAACAAGTTTCATCATCAGTAACGAATTAACAGACACAGTTGATAACCTGACATACTGTCTAGTATTTGATAGTTTTTGTTATTTAACTGTAGCAAGCTAGGAAGGAGAACGTTAAGCTTATATCTGTTTTCACTTTCATTACGACATTACCCATAGCCTACTCGGGAATATAAAACTCGTTAGAACCGTAAAAAGAAAAAGTTGGAATCTAATAGAAGAGCAAAATGGCGAAAAGAAGACATGCAGGATACTGGCTGTCTTATTAAAATTAATCAAATACACAGGAGCAAAAAATGCCTGCTCCCCAATTAAATTATATAAAGTTCTGAATTCTGCCTCAGCATAAGACATTATTTTACCTTTCTCCCACTCAATACAAACTATATAACAACAGGCTTTGCTACACTTCTAGTTTTAAAAAGTTGTTCTCTTCATGCTTGAAGAGCATGCTCCTGAGGAAAACCTCCTTGTGTGAGCTGCTTCTCTGCTAACATGGAAGCATGCTGCTCTAAGTATTCTCTACTGTTGATCTCTGTTAATCTGCTTATTCATAGCACACACAATCAGCAGATGCTATAATTTTATGAAATTATCAATTCAATCCTACTGATTTTTTCATTTCCAATTATCATATCCAAATTTCCAAGAATTAACAAATTTTCTTAATATCCACAAATCAGTTATTTAGTTTTTATAATAAAGATCAGATGGACTATAATGATGAGAGAAAAGTCCTACCTACTGATGGTTCGGTCTTTTGCAAACCCCAATTCATTGTCTACACAAAGATCAGACTCATCGCTTTTCCTGGATCTTGAAGAGGTCCTGGGAGCAATTTGTTGGGCCTCAGATACTGTTACTATTTTTTCAAAAAGTTCTTGAGGGCTCCCTTCAGCTGTACACAATAACCTGGCCCTATTCTCATATGTCACCTGTAACCACAATTTGCAAGGAAAAGAACAAATGAAGAAGAGGGGCAATGCATAAGATTACTGGGCAAAACGAACAATCAGAACAAAATTTGTTTAGTTTATTTCATTGACAAAACTCCCAGAAGAAAACAGACAGGAAAAGAACTTACATCGATTAAAGTAACAAACCTATGTGCTGCTGATTTATTCTGAAGGCCAAAAATTGGGATGCCTTCCAATGCTAAAGTATGAAATCTCTCTATAAAGAAAAAATATATCCAGTATAAGATATTTTGGATCACTTTAAGAACAGAGAAACTAAATATGGGATTCTGCAAAAGTAAAGTTATGGTTCAACTTCATTGAATTCAAGACATGTCAATTCTATAATTCTCATCGGCAGTACCCTGCAAACAAGACATACAAATTCCATGTATAGTTTCAATGACAATCAATGATGACTTACTGAATAATCCGAAATAGTCAGCAGCTCCGAGAGGTTTATCGCAAAGTTCTTCAAAGGTAAAATAGGCACATCCATTAGCTCCCAGCGGAACCTGATGATTAAGTAAGAATAGTTTCAGAAAACACGGAAATACCAATAACATTTTGCCCGGCAATAGAAAGGTTTGAACATACATGTAGTGTCCTTCCCATTACTACTTCCACCTCTTGGGGTGTAGCTTTCTGTTCTCCAATTAATTGTTGAAACCTTTGCCTAAGAAAGCCAGATAATTCATGGCCAATAAAATAGAAACCTTGCTCACCCTGCAAGTCCAAAATTAGGGGGGGGAGGATCCAGTAATTAGATACAAATACTGGAAAAGGCTATATAAGATATGCCTGCAAATCTGAAATTCTGTCATACCGAAGTCATCTTGCGATAGTCAGTTGATGAACCAATCTCATGTACTACGCATCTTTCCTACACCAATATATATAAAACACTTTCTTTAGAGAAGCAAATTTAAAAAAAAAATACAACTATACGTTCATTTACGAGCATAGTCACAGTATAGTGAAGCTTACTAACAGAGACTATCTGAAACTACTCCTCTCAACTAGGTGAATATTTGTATATAAATACCTTCAATGTTGCAATGAATGGTAGGAAGAGGTCCCTTTGCAATCCACCCTCATATAGGCTATCTGGAGCACGATTTGAAGTGGCCACTAGAATCTAAACTTGTCTCCAAGTCCATACAAAGAGATCAAATGTTAGATATTAAAGTTGATTTTGCAGAAATTCAACAAAATTCTATTGTTTAAAGAGGCACTATGTGATTTTTATATTACTTACAATGCCTTTGCTGAACAAATGTTTGAACAAGCGATTTAGTATCAGTGCATCAGCAACATCTGTTACCTATGCCAAAAATCATATACAAAGCTCTCAAGTTTTGGAATCGAAATAACCAAAAAAAAAAAAAAAAATTCTCGATATGAATCAACTGCAAAAAAATTACCATAAATTCATCAAGACATAATAAAATTGCCTCCTCAGAAATCTCTCCTGCAACAACATCAAGTGGATCTGACACACCCTTGTGCCTCTGTAAAGTTGCAAAATATGAGGTTCGAGATAAATTAATATTGCTCATTTACTTCAAAGAAGAATAAATTATTACTGCATTAAGAAAGAAGATCCACATGTAATAATACTGACTTTATTTTAGGTATTAAGAAAGGTTCTGTAAACTTACTTGCAATCGGCTATGTACATTTAACATAAAGTCATGAAAATGAATCCTCTTTTTCCTCCAATTGGCAGGCCTGAGAAAGAAAAGTTATAAGCAGCAAAAAATTGTCAGACAAAGTTGATCTTCATGGGAACTCACTTCCATAAAATATGAGGATTTGATGACACGTATTAAACCAAGTCAATCCAAAGAGAACAATTTCATATCAAACTCACAATTGATAAAAAAACAGGTCCATCAGCATAGTTTTCCCAGTTCCCACTCCTCCATACAAGTATAAACCCCTCACTGGTGCATATGAAGGTTGAAACAAAAGACGGGACCACAACCACCCGCTCCTACACAAGCAAGTTATTTTGAATTTAGATGTCTAAACATGAATTAAAAGCAGAAGAAAAAGGCAAAAACTGCAAGATTTGAACTGATATATCAAAAGGGAATGAGATAATTACAAGAAGAAATGAAAGCATACCTTACAGGTTTTTCAGAATTGCGATCCAATTGGCAGGCTTCAGCAGACTCAACCAGCTCATCATAGAGTCTCTGAAGTTCTCTCAGAGTGACTAGCTGCCAAAAGAAAATGTTCATAAAACATAATCAAATGAAGAAAATGCAAACAAGGTGAAGCAATGGCCAAGAAATTGTCATGAGTATTCCATACAAACATCCGGTCAGCATCTTATCAATAAACAAAACTACACACACACACACACATATATATTCAAATGAATAACCAAACAGAACAAATGCTGCTTCATTCCTATGTTTGTTCTCATTTAGACTTGGGATTTTTTTTTTTTTGGGGGGGGGGGGGGGGTAATGGAAGAACCAAAATAAAAGTGAGGTAATGCCCTCATTTTTTTCATCAGAGTAAAATGTCTATAAATTTACCTGGCAAGTGTCACCATCTACAAGTTCGCCAGCAGCAATTCTACGTTCATATTCAACAAGTGGCCCTCCACTGTTCACTTCTGTAACTGAAACAGCAAGATTCAATACTCATGAAATGAGAGAAAGGTCTGAAATCCATCAATACACCACAAAATCCATGAGAGATCCTTAGATACAAAAAGGATGCACATCAGTAAGCCAGAAAAACCACACTTAACAATATATTTAAAACACACACACATAGTTGCTTGGTTTGATCTACAGAGAGTTATTTCATCAGAGACTAGAGAATAACCTCCATCTGTGAGTTTAATAGCATCAAGTGAAAGAGGTCTTGAGGTTGTTGCACATGTATTATATCCCAGTAACTTGGCTTCAGCATGATTATTATTAACAACTCTATAAGCTGAACTATGATATGCCTTCCTAGCATAACAAGATGCTTCTTCTCCTCTGCTACTTATAATCATAACACATTTTTGCCTCTGAAGAACTTGCCTTAATTGGCGGAGAGATCGAGCAAGGTTCCTCATCTTCAATCGAACTTCAATACAAATTTACTTGCCGCCTACCACTCCAAGCTCCCAAAAGCAAGAGCGTCAGGAGTGGTCAGCCCAGAACTATTCAAAATCACTGCAATGAAAGGCATAGATAATAAAATTTTGTATCATATAACAAACTCTCATATTACATGAAATTAGTAAGTAAAGAATCCACAAAAGGAATAACTTTATAATTGATTTGACTGCATTCAGGAAAAAAGAACGGCTTTCATTGTAATTAAAAATGTTATGAATCAGAATATGCAATTATTGAGATGCATAGACAGCCCGCAGAATTGATCGCAAAACGAAAACAGGAAAAAGAGAAAGAAAGGCAGAAAACTAATTCACAGATTCATCGAACCCAGAGAGAGAAAAAAAGGGTAAAATCAATTCATTCCAAATATGCAGGAATCTCAAAAGCAAATCCGAGATACTAGGAACGAAACTATCAAAAAGAGGGTGAATTTATTAAATGACATGATTCAACATAACAAGAAAAATAAAGGGGGAAACTGACATCACATCACAGTTCAAAGAAAAAGAAAGAAAGAAAGGATTTTTTAGAAAAAAGTAACGATCCGGAATGAAGAAAAATACCTCCGACACAACTGTGAATGCATTTGTGCGAAAAGATTGAGGAAAAACAATACTCACCGTTAGAGAGAGGGAGAGAGAGAATGGGCTAAAATGATCAAGTCTTAGAAGAATTCAAGTGTTCCTTGGGGTTGTTTAACTTTTTGGGTGTGTGTGGGGACTGGAAACTGGCGCAGGTTTTGGGGAGACACAGATATACTATGAACAAAGTGATGATCAGCTAAGCCAGTTTTACCTCTGCATCTGCAATTCAAGGAATCGTCAATGAATGGCTTCTTCTTTTTGTTTAAAAAAAAAAAAAAACAACCTTTATTGTTTTTTCACGGAGAGACAATAGAAAATCACAGCACAGGATTCATGTTTTTTGGACCAATTAAGGATTGATGTTCTTTGTTAAATACTGCTAGTAGGATTGGGTCGCCATCGCTACTTTTTATCATACCTATATTTTAGATAAGGAATAGTAATATGTGAAATCCTATTTATCTTCTTTATCTCACACACATATATATATAATTCACAATGGATAAAGCCACCGATAGTTTGGTCAAATTCTGTCAAAATATTCTATTATGTCTTTTACTAGTACTTCTTTTCTTAAAAGCTGCCTCTTTGACAAATAAAATTACAATATCAATTTCTAATATAATTTGAACAATTTAAATATTTAAAAAATTGTATTTTTTGTGATGATAATACATATTATCCCTGTTATAACATATATATATATACACACACACATATAAAGTTTAATCAAATTTAAGAAAATGTGAAAATAGTTTACTCAGTTTATTAAAAATCTGGGACAATGTCTTCTGTATTCCAGTCAACTGCTTACACGTTACGATGTCTTGATATCACGTAACTTTCCTGGCAAATCCCCCACAAAAATATCACGTATCATTAACTCAATAAAAATCCCAAAACTTTATCGTTAACCTTTTAAAAATTCCTGACAAGAAAAAAATCAATTCTAATCCGAAGGATATTTAAGTTCATCATATTCTTTTTCTCAAATTTTTTAATCATGATCATTTGTATTTTTTAAAATATTGTAATTAGCCCAAGATCGCCATTTTTGCTACCCCAATTTCATGATATTGTTGTCTTTTTCATAGCCAACAAAAACTATTATAAAGTGTATTAGTAGTCTTTTGGTATTTCAATAAAACTATTATTTAAGCTCATTAATTATTCTCCTGTTGCTGTCAGGAAAACAATATTCTCCTAAGCAATGAAAAGCAAATTGATTATGTAATAAAAAACAAATTGATTAAGCAAACCGTAGTATTTTATTTGGAAAAATGTGCACAGAATTTGGTAAACGATTGCTAAAGCAATTTCATGTGATACCTGTGATTCAAGCTCGAATTAAATTAATGCCAGCATTAAAAATGTGAATAAAATAGGGTTAAATGTCATATTTGCCCCGGAAGTATGTACGGTGGATCACATCTACCCCGGAAGTTTTTTTGAATTCAATTTTGCCCGGAAAGTGTGCAAAGTTGATCATATTCGCCTTTTACCGGTAAAGGGCGAATATGATCCACTTTTGCACACTTCTGGTGCAAAATTGGACAAAAAAGAGGGTAAAGGGCGAATATGATCCACTTGCACACTTCTGAGACAAAATTAGACTAAAAAAAACTTTCGGGGCAGATGTGATGCACCGTGCATACTTCCGGGTAAATCTGATCTTTAACCCAATAAAATACAAAAGGAGATTCCCTATTAATATTATGCCTCCATGTGATATGCTTCTGCAGTGGTGCATGCCTTATTTTTCAGATTTACTTTATTTCTTGAGCTCAAACTTCAATATGCAATTTCTTTGTCTTCATCTTAAAAATGCAAGTTTTAATGTTTAAACTTTATTTATACAAGAACAATTGTTTCTTAGAATATCAATTTGATTCTTGGGAATTTTGATAGTTGATTCTACTTCTCTGTCATAGGAATATGAGTATTTATTGGATTAAGAAAGAATGTGTATTCAATTTCATTATTCATCCATGTCTTCACAGTGGCAATATCTCTAACAAATAGCATGTTTATCAAATAATGTAGTAGCAATAATATTATCCAGCTTCATTTTTTATCTATTAAGTATTAGCAAAGTATGATAAATTTAGTAAATTGTTTTTTTTTACTACTTAGTAGATAGTTGAGTTCCTTAAATTAAATATGAAGTTCTGATTTTTGGCCGTACATGTTACAAATTTTGTTGAAATATACAAAATCCACTTCAGTGAACTATATACTTTAGAAGGATTAATTTCTAGTTATCAGTTATGAAATACTGCATGAACTTTAAGAAAAAAGGGAAAATTGAGATATATCCCTATTTGAAAAATTAATTGAGAAATTAAACCTAACACGTGTAAAGTATAATTTTCATTTATAAGTGTTAGGTTTTGATATATAGATATATATGAGTGTTAGGTGTCATTGGCCAATTCATTTGTCAAATTTTCCCAAAAAACACAAAGCTTTATTTCTTTTGGGTATAAACTTATTTTCAAATGGAAAACAAGAAAACGACCATTACATGGACAAAAAAAGAACGCCCATTGGACACTAATAGTTACAATTGGGTTTCCAGCAAAGCCCAATAACTCGATCTAGTTTTGTCGGCCCCAAAAAAAAAAAGAAATTTTGTTTCGAGCAAATCAAAGGTTTCATCTTCTTCTTCATTCTTACCTGGAAGTCCCCATTAAATTGTCGAGGTAGCTGAGATTCGTAGTCTTGTTCAAAGTCAAGGCGAGAAATAGTAATTGATATGGCGAATCAGGGGGCCAAGAAACGCAAGGAAGAGAACGCTCGTCACATGGCTAGGCTTCGTCTCATCATTATTTCCTGCAATGTATGCTTTCACATGCTTTGATGTTCATCCCTCATTTCTTTCCTCTTTTCTCAATAAAGTCTCTTTCTTTATCTAATTGGGTATAATGGGGAAATTGGGATTTTTTTTTCTGGGGACAAAAATTGGAATTCATTTCCATTTCATGTATATAGGTAGTTTTTTTTTTTTTTTTTTTTCATCCACTGCTAAGGTTGTTAGGGTTCTGACGGATGTGGTATTTCTGTTGGATCAAAGATTTTCCCCTTTTGTGGTTATTTATACTCCTCGTTTGATTACTACTTTCGCAATTCTTAATAACATCCTGTTAATTTGCTTGAATTACCTAAGGGTAAGGGTAGTCATGTTTTGTTTTTATTGGAAATGAATATGTGCACTGTGAAAAACTTGCGATCTCCATGCTTTGTTCACCACCCTCTACTCATTTGTGCAGCTTACCAGGCTAATCTTTTTCATTTTATTTACAATTTATTGAAAACATATTCTGATTCTATTGTGATAAAAACTATGGTATGTTATGTCCGAATATAACTCTGCAAGTTTATTCTGCTTCTCTCAACTCTATATTCAGTGTTTACAACGACAGGTAGAAAATTTTTAGGTCTTTTGTTGGGTTGTTATACACTAAGGACATTTTTGGGGCAATATATGGATAGTTTCTGACACACACACACTTCCTATTGAGTTTTAGTAACCTATATTGACGAGCTGAGTGATAAAATTTAGTGCATCTTTACAATAGACATGTTGATTCCTAATTGATATAGAATTTTGAGCATCCCAAATGATGTGAACAAATTTATTTCTTCTCATTTTCAGTTTCCAGTTTGTCAAATACCATTGGCAATCTAGCTTTTTTGGTTTGCTGACTTAATTCGTTTCTTTCATGCTTTGCTCTGCTTTTAAGTAGGCTGTCTATGTCTTGATGAGGATGTTGATCTACCATTCGACTTTCAACTGGAAGCATTGGATTGGCTTGGTTGTGACATCTCTGGCATATTACATTCCCTATCAGCAACTTGCTAATATGGCTAAGCCCTCTTATGCTGATGATGGTGAGCTTTTAGATGGTGGGTTTGATATGAGTACAGGTGGAGTTTGTGGGTATGTCTTCGCCTTGTTTGTATTGTTATGGATTTCAGTATCATATTAGTTGTGTAGCTCGTTGATTTAAATACTATCAGTATGTTTTCATCAATGATGATTTCCACTCATCAGTCATCACTGAGTTCTTCATCCATACCTGTTAAAATTTTAGTTGAGGATAACTTGATAAAAAGTTGGGGTTAATAAATGAAGACCATTTGCAGTACCTTGCTGAGTTTTTTGTACACAACTTGATATGAACTTCATTATGGGGTGTAAATTTCTGTTTTAGGTGAAAAAATAATTGAATTCCATGATTTATGAAGGAAACGTTCATCGATCTTGTTAATAAATGGAATGTTAGTCCTTTCATTCCACAATTTGCCTGTTTTGTCAGGTTTCGACCTCAAATAATTTCTCTTCTTTTTAAATTCAGTTGATCTCATAGGTCTAGAGAAGTTATCAACCCTTGTTTCTGGAATTTCTGAAGTCAACTCATCTTTACCTCGTACAGTAATTAGCTGTGTTGGAAAGTGGAAACTAATTATCAACCCTTGTTTCTGGAATTTCTGAAGTCAACTCATCTTTACCTCGTACAGTAATTGGCTGTGTTGGAAAGTGGAAACTAATTCCTCGCATTTTTGCTCTTTTAATTTCATGTTGGATATATGCTCTTTTTTTTATAGGCATGTTAAACATGTTCCTGTCTTACTTTTGGTCAATCTTTTGCAGATATTTACATGACGTGATCTATATTACGTGCTTTGTGCAAGTCATGTCCATCATCTCTGGAAAATTCTGGTACACATATCTTGTGGTAAGATCCTCAATTGTCTCATTAGCCATAGGTCTGCTTGGTTAAGTAATAATTGCATCTCCTAAAATTGATGGTCACAGTGTGGTAAGGGTTTAACTATTCAAAATATGTCATAAACTCAACCTTAACTTCAATATGCCTGAGGGAAACAAGATTGTAGTCGGTCTGGATCACTAAAGGCAGGAAGTCACAGAAGTGTAGTGCCAGATTTATTCATTTGTTTATTTGATATGTCATTGATAAGAGGTTGTAAGAAACCAATGAATTTTGAATTTAAGGGTCCGAATCTGTTATTAATAAGCCACGAGTTCAACGAAGAATACATTTGACACTAGACAAGTGAGATCAACTTAAGATTAAGGGTGTTCATTTAATAGATGAATTGTTAAATTATGTTTGATGGGTAAATCTTCACATTTTGGTAACCCACAATCGACCCTTTTAAGGAACTACATAATACAATACTACTCCTATCTGAATTGAGATGTAGGCAAAAAAATGTGTTACTACATTGTACGATATCTCCTGCAAGTGCATTGCAGTGGGGCTTCTATCTGTAATTGGCGTATACAATGGTTAGGTGTAGTCAATAATATCACTGTTCGTATCTTGACTCTTGCAGATACCAGCTTTTGGAATATATCAATCATTTGGCTTTATTAGAGGATTTCTGCCATCAGGTTCAGATGTAAGTCGTCTTTCTTATTTGAGTTCCACATTTAAGACCGCCAAATCAAAAATTACTCACTTTAAGCTGGTGCCATTTGTGAATTAGGAATCATCTGAAGATGAAAAAACCCGTAAGAAGAGAGAAAAGATGGAGAAGAAGGCGTCCAGAACCAAGTTTGTCAAGACAAGAACCAGATAATTTAATTGCTGAGCTTAGGAAGTACATAGAAAACTTAATCTTCAAGAAACCTACATGTGAGTTGCTGAAAGAACTGTCAACCAGGTTTATCAAGTGATTCAAAATGTTGTTGACGTTAAATGCCATTGAATGGCCGGAAAACAATGAGTTTGAATTGAACATAAAACTTCGAGGGATGTTAGAACTTAGAAGCACCAAAACATGAAAATTCATGTAATCATATATATTCACAGCCTTGGGGCACTGATGTTGGATGTTTCTTGACAATTAATAAATCTGTATTTTGAGTTCACATCTTAGTCATACATATGGGTGATCATGGCACAGATTAAGCCACATCCATGCCTAGAATGCTAGCCATGTTGCAAATAATAAACACATTTCTCCTAGTAGGAAGGGTTTTCCTTCAAACTACAGATTCATGTTTGGAGCCGATTAAGTTTTACCCGATGTTTGGATGGGAAGAAAATTAGGGAGGAAGGAATATTAGAAGAGAAAACTATCAAATATAGTAAATTTATTTGTTCTTATATGATGTTTTTTGCTTAGTACTTTCTCCCCATACTTTTCTCCCATCCAGACAAAGGTTTAGTGCAGCATTCAACTGGATAAGCAGTTTGTTCATGAGCTTGAGGTCCTATCCTTATCCAAGGGCACTGTCAAGAGATTGAATTCACGTCCTAAAGTCGAAGACAATTCATTCTGAGCGTCAAGGCTAACATTGTATTCTTGAAAATGGCCGTTGTAAGTTATTATTGACATAATGGCCCTGGGAAATTACAAACAAGAGACATGTTTAGCAAACAAATCAAAATGGTAGAGAACTTTTCTTAATACATCATTTTCTTGCATAGTAATGAGGTGCAACTAAGTATATCTTTCTATAAATTTGCATCATTTTTTTAATTGTTATTTGATGGTACTCACTACTGTCCATAATATAAGAGGTAATATGGAAATTTTTTCCCACATTATAAGAGGTAACATATTAAAGTCAACATAATAAATGTTTGATTTCCAGTTTTGCCCTTACATATTAAATGTGAAGAGAAGAGTGTGTGTGAGTGTACTATAATAAATGATATAAGGTAACATTAGAAAACCACATTAATTTATACATAATAAATGTCTCTACTATGTTTCCTTAGTTTGTGTAAAATAGTTGACCATCTCTTATAATATGGAGTAGAGGGAGTACGTGAGTTTAAAGCTTTATCACCATCCAAGATCTCAGTACAGTAACTCAGTTAAAGACAAAACGAAACAAAACGATCAGTCTAGATGAGAGGGGGAGAAAGAGACAACAAAAGAAAAATATTTCCAGATGAACTATAACAGAATGGTACTGAAGCCAATTAGTAGGCACTCACCTACAAGCTAGAACTTCAGATGTTGAGGGGTTTGTAACATTTTCAACCTTGCGAATTATTGCATAGCTGCATTGTTAAATCCATATTTTATTAAATAAGCCAATTCTCATCCATGCAATTGTAATCTGAGAATCTTCATCTAAATACCAACTAATAAACACATCCAAACTATAACGTAAGCTTTCCAGAAGCTAAAAATAATTCACCTTTTTACCCCAGCAGGAGCAGCATTATGCAATATGTGATGATCAGCAGGATCCAAAGCATCGGTTACTGCACCAGGTATTATTGATCCGAGGAAACCACTTGATCTCCTGGTTCTGCAGAAGGCACCAAACATGCATCAGATGACTATCAAATCCATTTTAGAGAAAAGGTTCCACAAACATTAGATTCTTCATGAGCATCAAAGATTAGGTGAAACGAACTTTATGAAAGAGCAAAGTGGTTTTTCAAGTTAGAAACAGATAAATCACTTGCCCAGGGGCTTATACATAAATATCCAAAAGGCAGTAAAATATGAAAAAAAAAAAATTAATTGCATTTTCACCTTTGATATGCGGCAAATCCAAGAATGAAAAGATGGACAGAACCAGAAGAACTTGAAGCTGCAAGAATATCTGGAAGGTTCTTTGATGGCCCAAATGACAGGGAGAATATTGTAGACGGATATGTCCCCCTTCGAAAGCTATATGACTGCAGAGAAAACAGCTGTGAGATTCTACACCTCCTTGGCTCTGTCTTTGGAATGATGGAAACTTCTAAGTAAGGAATAACATTTTGTAAAGGAAGATCCACAATAGATCAATAAAGCAGAATGAATATCATAATGTCCACCAAAAACAAACCGTATGTATTACAACTTTACAAGTTCTTTGAAGTTCTCTTTGTTTTGCATCAAGGGTAGTTCAATCCTAATAGAAGACCATTCAGCTTATTTATTCCAATGGAATACGTCCCACAAGTTCAAGTTGACAGGAAAACACCTTTCTTAAGAGGGATTCCAACCAGTAGAAAATGACAGAATTTGCAACTTTATTAAACTGACATACAGGAAGAGTTAACTAGTAGAATAAACACCCTCCTTTGAGTATTTATTATTTTAACACAATGAGATTCGTTTCTCCACCTTTGTTGCATCTGACACCAAATGGACTCTGATCATGGTTCCTTGCTCAGATGCTGTAGCTATATACATTCCATTTGATGAAAGGACCATTGCAGCCAGTGGTGAACGATGAGCCTCAATCTGCAATACAGTTTAAGTGACAGAAGCTCTAAGATTAAGAAAACTGACTAGTGTTCTACTAATGAAGGCACTTCATTAAAATTGTACTGCACAATTAATAGAGAAATATTTATGCCATAACCTCACAGTGTAAGTGACGATCCATGACATTATATAACAATGCAGATCCCTTGGTAGAGCTGGCAGGAAGAGCCAAGTAGCAAGCTTCTAAACAAGGGGAAAAAGCACAAAGCCCTGTGAAGAAAAATGTATCAGAACAGCAGATGAGAATACAAAGTAAAATTTTGCAGAACCCATAATTACAGTATATAGTCTAAAACTATTGGGTCAAACATGGAGCACCATAGCTGAATTGTAAAGTAGATGTGCTGGTGAATAACAATAAGTCACATGGTGATCTCTCTAAAACTCATGCAAATTATTATATTCAAGCACTGAAAAGAGATACAACCAATAGAATTGTGTATTACTTCAGGTGAAAATATTGCTCGTGCAAAAATTAATGAAATTGTCCATATTTTAAATCTCATGCCTATCACAAATTCTACTGATTGAATGAAACACTATAATAGGTATGATTTACAAACTTACCTTTAATATTCGGGACAGTGTCAATAGTGTCCAAGATCGTAAGACTATTTAAGTCATATACATATACATTATCTTGTAAAATGACAATAAGCCTGCATTTCATAAAAGATCAGACAGAGGGGTTATGTTATTTATATGATCGAATAATTATGTAAACTGAGCGAACTAGATACTGGATATTTATTTCAAAAGATATAGACGAAAAGGAAAAATCAATATCTCGGGAAATTGAAAAATTGGAAAACAGAAACATCTTCCTCGAATTTCCTGAATAGTGATAACACCTAAGTTTCACAAGGCATCTTAACTCATTCCTTTTTAATGGATCTTTTATTTTTCTAAAGAAGAAATTCCAAAGAAGACGGCAATCAGATAATGCAAGCCCCTCAAAACATGTTGACAGAAAATAGTCATGAAATAGATAAAACAACATACAAGCCTCAACAACACATCTTTTTTTTTTTTTGGCCAAATCAACAACACATCTTGACTTTATATATTTTTTCACAATCATACTTATTGAATAATACCCCCCAGACCAGCTCTGTCTCTAAACATGAAAAGCAGAAGCAAACCAGGTAATGATGAACTCATAAAATGAAAATAGAAATACATCTTTAACTCACGTTTTTTTATTCATTCGAACAGCAAGTATCGAGGTCAGAAAGTTCAATTCCCTAAGAGAAGCTCCTGTCTTTGTGTTGAATAAACAGAGTCGACGTGGTGACAAAGATGGCTGTATAAGTCAGAACCAAATAGTCAGAGACTAATACAAAAGAGAGAGAGCCTTAAGAAAGTTTTCCGAAGAAAAATTGCTCACACCTGTTCACCAGCACCAACGATAGCAAGAAGACTTGAGCTAAATAACATTTCAACAATACTGAAAGCTCCAAGAACTGGGGTAGAAATAAAAAAGAGACCGAGACAAATAAAATTCACAAATATAAAAGTGAAAAAAAAACGAAAGAAAATTGAATACTAATCTATATGTCTATATATGATTCAAGTATAAAACTTTTAACCGAATCTTTAATGATCGAACTCACCCCTTTCATAGCAGAGCCTTCCTGTATTTGTATCAAATATTCTGAACCCATCCTTCGTGCCAATAGCAAAGCAACTGAAAACTCAAACAAGAAACAAAATAAAATCAAAGAGAGATCACTCAAATGCTTCCGCTTCCGAAAACTTCAGAAAAGTGACTAAAAAAAATCAAACTTTACGATAGAAAAATGTTCAAAGAGAAAAGGGATTTTTCAGTAAAGTAAGAATTGAAGGGAATTACTTGGTTGATAGTGGGATTTACCTGTAATCCTGATTAAAAGAGGCACAAATGAGAGGAGAGGAAGATGACTGAGAAGCCATTAGAAATTAAGAATTCACATAGTACAACTTTGGCTTCTCAGAATTTCTGACGGCAGAATGGCGAAGCCGTGAGAAAGTTTCGATTTTTACGGAAATTTTTGGAGCAGTGAGGAACAGAAAACGGAATAAAGTAATGCGACCTCCGAAGGACTATGAATGAAACCCGCCAACGTGTCATTATATATTTTTAATTGGGAAAATGACAGAAAAAGACCCTCGAATTACACAAAGGACAGTTCAGTACAACGAATTTCGAAAATGACAGTTCAGTACAAATGACTGAACTGTCCAAACCCAAATTTAAAGGAAATGTCTAAAATACCCTTACTACAACTAAGTTGGGAATCCCTTAAACGAAGTTGGGAATTCCTTAAGGGAAGTTGGGAATCCCTTAAGGGAAGTTGGGAAGGCTTATGGGAAGTTGGGATTCCCAACTTCCCACAAGGGATTCCCAATTTCCCTTAAGGGATTCCCAACTTCGTATAAGCCTTCCCAACTTCCCTTAAGGGATTCCCAACTTCCCTTAAGGAATTCCCAACTTTGCTTAAGGAATTCCCAACTTAGTTGTACCAAAGGGCATTTTGGACATTTCCTTTAAATTTGGGGTTGGACAGTTCAGTTAT
Organism: Mimosa bimucronata; assembly: GCA_037074515.1. NCBI lineage: Eukaryota > Viridiplantae > Streptophyta > Magnoliopsida > Fabales > Fabaceae > Mimosa > Mimosa bimucronata. Next base: position 13,566,147 of record CM073448.1, on the reverse strand, counting down.
TTGTACTGAACTGTCATTTTCGAAATTCGTTGTACTGAACTGTCCTTTATGTAATTCGAGGGTCTTTTTCTGTCATTTTCCCTATTTAATTTTGTTTTGTTTTCTTAATACATTTTTGTTTTGGTTCATGTTAATGTTATTAAACTTTAATACTCCCTCCTCCTCATGTCCTAATTATAAGATTATTTTGACTTCTTTTACTTTTCTTTTCAGTCCAAAGAAAAGTAATTTCACTCACAAAAAAAATCTTTTTTCCTCAAAACTAATTTATTCTACTTATAAACTAACCTATAATCTAATTTTATGTGACATATGTTATAATTTAATGGTCTAATTTGCTTCCTTAACTTCCACAAAAAAAAAGTCAAAGTGGTCTTATATTTAAGACCTGAGGGAGTACTTGATAAGGAGAATTGTACTCAGTTTTAAGTAAGAGATCTAATTTTAGAGTAGTCTCAAAGAGTTATCAATGACAACTATTGACAACTGAAATAGCCTTGGTTAACAAGTGAAAAAGTTGTCAATTGACATGTTTAATATTAAATCTCTTATATGGGACCTAAGTGTAATTATCCCAACTTTATATAATAAATATATAATATTGAGAGAGAGAAAATTGAATAAAAGATTTATATAGTGACATAATTTTAATAAGATCAAATCCCACATAGACACTAAAAAGCAATGTTAATGGCTCTCCCCCAAGTTCGGTTGGGCTGGCAGAAACCAATTTCAATAAAATGGAGATGTTTGGATTAAGGCCTTAGGAGATGAACTTATAATTGAAAAGCTCAGTGGGTGGAGGAGCTATAATTTGGAGTCCAATCTTAATTCTGAAAAAATCAGATTGAAAGAAGTTACTTCTTAGAAATCAATCCAAACACACCTTATAGCTTCTGTCATCTGGCTTCTGCCAGTGGAAAAAAGAAAAAAGAAAAAGAAAAAGAAGAGAAATGAAGTGGGTAGGAAAATTATATTATTAGACCCATAAAATTCTCAAATAAGATATTTTCTTTTAATTTAAAATTTCCTTTTTATCTCCAAAAATTTACCATAATAATTTCTAATTATTTTCTCCCACAATATCCTCCTTTGAGTTAAAAATATAATTTTTTTAAATTATTTTCTTTAAAATAAAGGAGAAACTAGACCTTTAAAATATTAAAAAAAACCCTAAATTTCACTTTTTCTTTCTAAACTTTAGGAATATATGCATTTTATATATGTATTATTTAATAACAATAATGTCCTTCTTAATAATTTTTCATCTAAACTTGCTTTTCAAAAGAATTATCCAAACATGTTTCTAAAGGTCAGATTTTAAAAAAGTCAGTTCCATCATCACAAATCCAAACATAAATCACTTCACACAATTTGACTTTTTTCTAATCTTAATTCTGAAAAAGTCATATTGAAAAAAGTTACTTCTTAGAAGTCAATCCAAATACACCCGTTACTGAGGCTTCCCTTGGACTGGAAAACAAAGACAGGTGTTTTCTCAACATCACCATAAGATAATGAAAAAGATTGAGGTTCATTTTAGATTTAGAGAAGAAAACATCTCCCTTTAGTCGAGCGGCTTTCGCTCCTCTCCCTTTTCCATTGACATGCAAAAGAGAGATGATATTCCCTCTCTGACCAAAACATAACTTTACTTGTTCAAATACCACTCTGTTCCTTATTATAAGTTTAATTATTACAAATTTTTTGTTCCTAAATATAAGTCCAGTTTTAGATCAATTAATACTACTGTGACTATTTTACCCCTATAATGGAAATAGGGAAGATGAAAGAGAAGATTTATAGTGCGTAAAATATTATTTTAACACATTCTTAAATAAGGGCAAAATTGAAATTTTTTTTAAAATATGACTTATTTAATGTTATAACTTTCACTCCTTGATATATGAGAAGTAGTAAGGGTGGGTTTATAATAAAGAATAGAGCAATACTCACTCTTAATTATTATGACTCATTAATGAAACTTTATTATGCTTCATAACTTTACTTGAAGAACAATATTTAATTTTTTGAGCCCAAAAATTCATATTTCTTCTTTGGCTCTTCCCATTTATTCCTTCAATCCCTACGTATAAAAGCCTAAAATTCCTTTTTAAAAGAGATTGATTAGATTTGTTAAAACTTTTAATGACTTTTTTCTCACCTTACCTATTATTATTCTCTCTATTCATATTCTTTGTCATATTTATTTATACAATTTTCATCACATTTCTCTCTCTTATATATCCTATCATAAATATAAGCAAACTTGAGAAATCAAAAGTATTTCAGACATATTTATTTATTCTCTCTATTTAATGACTTTTTTCTCACCTTACCTATTATTATTCTCTCTATTCATATTCTTTGTCATATTTATTTATACAATTTTCATCACATTTCTCTCTCTTATATATCCTATCATAAATATAAGCAAACTTGAGAAATCAAAAGTATTTCAGACATATTTACCATTCTCTCAAACTGCGAGATTTTACTAGTTGAACTCTTATATATAGGGATAGATGGTGTATATTTTAAGAATATTCTTCAATTAATATAACCCAATCCAAACTCACACTTATTTACTACGCTTCATTAATGAAACCTTATTTTTTTTTTCCCAACATATGTTATAATATCTTGAAACAGTTAAACACACCAAAACTATTAAGTAACAATTTAACAATCTAATCTAAACTCACTCTTAATTATTATGATTCATTAATGAAACCTTATGTTTTTCCCCAAAATAAGTACTACCTCCGGTCCTAATTATAAGAGTCAATTAACTTTTTTTTTTGATATTAAAGAAGCAAATTAGACCCATGAATCTTAATATATGCGAAATGTAATTAGATTATATGATAGTTTAAAAGTAAAATAACTTATTTTTGAGGAAAAAGACAAATATAAACAATTCATAGTGGTGTATTTTACATCCTTAATTTTTTCAAAAAAACCAACTGACTCTTATAATTAGGACATGAGAGAGTAGTATCTTGAATCATTTAAATACTCCAAAAACTATAAGTAACAGTTTAACAAGCTTCAAGTATGGGACAATTGGGACATAAACTTACAGAGTTTTAGTCCCCTATCAATTATGAGACTATAGATTTTGAGTAGCAACTAGCAACACGTGATTTGTAACTTTTTTTTTTTGGACTGAACGTCATTTGTAATCCTATAAATTACAGATAAATATTCTAATATGATCTAGAGAATTTCAATCTTCTATGACTCTTGTCTTGTGTGGGAAAATATAAAGGTCTAATCAAGGCCAAATGGTGTAACATCATAGTAAAATTGTTTCAGTCAAATTAAAACATTCCTTATGTGTTTGTTTGTTATTAGTTAAACCATAAATAATGTAGAAAGTCGGCCTTGCTTTAAGAATTCTAATTAGATTGTAATTTTTTTAAGATTGTAAATATCTAATGTCGACCTGTAAATTGTGTGAAAGTAATAATGGCTACAGCAAAGTGCTCATCGAATCCGATTGTCTTGAGTTAGTGAGAGAATCAATATGACACATTGAGTTCGCAACAATCCTCTGAAAGCTTGATTGGTTATATTGTTTCTCTGTTAAAGCAATCCTGGGATGCCAATATTTCATGGTGCTGTCGCGAGGCTAATATGGCTGCAGACAGAGGCCCTGTGTGGTGCTGCTTAGTCTATTATAGAGGTTCTTAAGAAGGAGGCTACTTTTAGTTCCATGTAATCTGAATCTGCTATTATAATAAAAAAAAAAGATATTATTAAAATAAATATAATCATTCAAATGACTTACCGTTGTCCGCATTCTTAGGTCCCAATCCAAATAGTAGTGTTTTTGTATTTTATGCGGTTTAAAAAAATAAAATTAGTCTTTTAACACTTGCTTGTAATTTATAACTTTAAAAGGTCTTAATTTTCTTATAAAATATTTATTTATAATTTAGTAAGATTTTTATTATAATTTTATCTATCAACAATTAGATTAATGAACATTAGGTCCCACTTGGCAAAAAAAAAACTCATATTTAATATAGGAAAAATTGGAGAAAGTCCCCCGTTAAAAGTTTTACTAATAGATGTTAGGATATCTGATATAATTTGATATGCATAATATATGGAATATCTATCAATAAAATTTTATTTTTTCAATAAAGGTACCCGTTTTCCCTTTTAACTCATGAGGGATAAAAGGTTACCCTTAATTTAGACTTGAACCCGAGAATATATACAAGGAGAGGTGCATATTATGCAAGTGGCGTGTGTGTGTGGAAATTAAAGTGCACATTCCTTACAGCTTGAGAAAGAAATAATGGGATCACTTTATCTGCCCTATTTGCTTGCTTTTTAGGTTATGAGATAAGTCAGGCGTCCCTGTAAAATCTGCAGGCCTCAATATATTCTCTATACTTGCATTTGTTAAGCCCCTCTATCGAGGTTCCTTCACTAGTCTTTTTTTATGTTTAAAACCAGTTCAGTTTGGCATCAATGGGATGGGCCTTATGTCTTTTATCCTAGGGTTGCCAAGTTTTATTTTTTATTTTTTTAATATGGATATGAATCAAATTCGAACATTATCATGTCCAATTGGGGGTATCTCTTCCACAAGTGCATTATACGTCCACACAAACTTAAGCGTGAGACCTCCTGCTTAAATGGACCATTAAAGGAGCAAATATGATTTAGAGGTATCAGGTCTAATTAGGAAACATTATACGTGTGCATGGACTAGAGCAAACCTAGTTAGTCATCAATTTGAGGTTTGATTTGGAGAAGACCTCATTTTGAATGAGATAATTCGTGGTCTAATCTAGTTACAACTCAAAGTTGGGTCGGACCATACTTTATTCCAACGGATCAGAACATCAATTTGCTTTTTGTTTCCTTTATGGAAGGCTAGATTTCAACCTAATAAACTCAACTGACAATGAAAATACAAGTAATTTTGTAAAACGTATCCCAAAACATCAAAACTCAAATATAAATACCTAAGGATATTGAACAACATTCAACATCAATAAAAAGGCATCCAAATTACATTTTTTTTTTTTTTGAAAAATCCATCAACGCCAGATCAAACCAAACCAAGTGATCTGGTCACTTGGTCTAGAACTAATCCAACCCTACAGGCCAATGCGGGGTATAGATTAATCCAATTGGTTATAAGGTTTGATCGATTGAACTAGACCATATTATTTCAGGGTTGAATTAGGCCAACGGGTTTTTGCATGCCTCTAGAAAACTCACATGAACTAGTTCAATTAAATCAACATTTCGTTAAAAACACTTGCCTTGTATTTACTACTCATATCTCCCATTTCTTGACATTTTAAATTACTTGGATTGAATTTGGAGAATTTGGAGGCGGGAGTCAAAACCAAAAACTAACAAGGAAGAAAGAAAAAGATGCACTCCCTCCAGTCCTAAATACAATATTTGTTTAATTAATTTGATTAAATCAGGGATGTTAGTTATGTTAGGTAGTCAGTAGGGATAATTTAAGAAGTTGATAAAAATTAGAATTATGTCACATAACAAATTCTCTATATATAGGTCTGATATTTAGTAGGGAGTAATTGATTTCCTAGTTTACATTTTGGATAATAATAATTGTAGTAGTAATATGAGATAGCAGATAATAGAAGGTCATAGATCCAGACTAGCAGTGTACTAAAACAACAGTACAATACAATTTTTAAGGTAAAAAGAAAATGTAAGAAATCTCCACACACAAAGTAGAACTGAAAAAAGAAGGAGCTCCCTGAGAAAAAGCAAGTGCGCGTGACCTGCAAAAGCATCACATAGAAAATGACCTCTTTCACAGCAATAGTCTCAGACTGCGACCACCTTCTTCAAATTCACTCTCTGCTTTCATCAACCACCACCCACAATACAGACACAGCAAAATCCATTGTCTTCTTCTCTCAAACCAGTCAATAGTCAATACCATACCCTCAAACTGGAAGAGACACCCTCTGATAATAATGATGATGATGATGTTCTTGAGAGAAAAGAATCTCATGATGTTCTTCTGTCCCACCTTAACATTGCACATAAACAACCTCCTTTATGCATATCCCTCCTCAAACCTCATCTCATTATTTGATGAGAATATTGTGTACTGAGCCGCCCTTTAAAATAATATTACTACTATTTATTTACTATACAATAAGTAAAAGACAAATGAAAGGATCAGTTTCAAGTGTCCAACAAACTTGTCAGACACTAAGATATGACAAGACACTTCAATTACTCGTGGGCACATTAAATTACATTGTGCCAATATCGTTTGACAAATCCCAAAGCAATAAAATCGTATGATAAATATGTACATCATTATGTCCTAGAAAAAGAAAGCTCATATACCCTTGCTTTAAAGAATTATGATCATGGCCAAAAAAATTCACCCTCTTCAATTAATTTCCCTACATCTGTTTACCTAGGACCAGAGAGTTCCATGGCATAGGAATCCAAAGAATGTTCATCATCATCATCACCATCCAGTCCCATGCCAAACATGCTGGGACGATCATGAGCATTATTATTATCAGTATCATCTTTTGAAGCAAGGGTGGTGCTTGGGCGAGAAGATGAACTACTGTTGTTACTGTGGCTGTGGAAAGAGTTGTTCATGTTGAGATTATTATGATTCTGTGAAGCTGCCCACTTGTCGGCCAGGCCATCGCCTTCTAGCATTCGGACCACTTCTGACATTTTGGGGCGGTGGGCCGGTAGATTCTGAGTGCAAAGTATAGCTACTTGCAACATCTCCCCCACCTCTATCCTATCATAACTCCTTACTAACTCTTTGTCCACTAACAGTTCCACCTTCTTTTCTTGCTGTATTTTCTTCACCTGTCTCAACAAAATAAACAATATTGATCTCTGCTCTCCAACAAGAAGGTTGATACATATCTATATAGCACCATGCTCATCACATGTTTGATTTGATTGCACTTGATAGAAGAGTTCAAGTTCATGAGTTTTGGGGAAAGAATTCCAAGGTAAAACTATCAAGAAAAAATAGATAGACCAACTCATGCATAGAAAGATATACAAAGATGTTAGGCACAATTTTTGAAACAGTCAAACTCTAATACGTCTTCTTTTGACTACATTGACCCACTTATCTTTTTCAGGCTGGAAAGCATCAAAAGAAATAAATAAGACCACTGTTACCAATGTCAGCTTGCATCCCTTACATTATTGGAAGGATACAGGACTCATTGCCTGTTTGGAGTATGTGATAATAACTTTTTCTAATCACTTTTACGCTGTGTGATATAAAACTCTTGGCAAAATTAATCCAAGTGGGCACTTAGTCTTGCCTATATACAGGAACTGAGGCACCCATCAAACTTTGCCACAGTTCACTGCCTTCAACACATAGAAGGCCTCCTCTGGATGCTTTTATAATCTGTTTTCCTGATGGAGAACAGTACATTGCTAGGTTATGACATATTGCTCAGAACTTGCTAAAACAAATATAGCCAAGGATACTGAGGGCACTAGAAAAAAGGTATGCTTGGTGATAGGCCAAATAAGGCTAACTGGGTGCACCTAAACAACATATGACCAATGTAAGGCATAATAAAGAACTTACCCACTCTAGCATTGCACCTTTCTGATTCACCGTTTTTCCAAACTCCAGAGCAGTCATTCCAGTTATGAGCTCCAACAAGAGGATGCCAAATCCAAATACATCGGTTTTCTCAGATGATTGGCCGGTGGAGAGGTACTCTGGTGCGATGTGGCCTACGGTGCCTCGGACAGCGGTGGTGACATGAGAGTCAGCATGATCAAGGAGCTTAGCAAGGCCAAAATCACCAACAATGGCTTCATAGTACTCATCCAGAAGCACATTAGCAGCCTTAACATCTCTATGTATTATCTTTGGATCACACTGCTCATGTAGATACAGAAGACCTCTCGCAGCTCCAATCGCTATCCTCTTTCTTGTGTTCCAATCAAGAGCAGGCTTACCTATATCATAAAAATAAATGCTTATAGAATCACAGCAAAAAAGTTGAGTGTTTGAATTCTACAGCCAAAGTATGTATTCAAACAAGAATATTATTTGGTAAGTAGAGTTCTTTGCAGACTAAGCATAGTAAATAAACTTTTTAGCAAAACTCACATCTCATTCTATTATATCTATACATGACTGGATTAGTATATCCGAGAACATTTCCTCAGGCATCAAAAGACGTATTGGTTGGTTGCTAACTATTGTTTGGTTCCACTAAGAGGAAATCAGGACAAGTGCACATCACAAGATTTTAGAATGAAGTTAGAACTAACATCAAGGTGATTCTTTCATTAAAAAAGACCTGACAGCAAAAGCACATATCAAAATATCATAACAAGGTAAGATAAGTGCCAACCTCTAAGTCTGGATGCCACACTTCCATTGGACATGTAAGGATAAACCAGAAGCTTCTCATTAGGAGTAGCGCAATATCCAATTAAGCGAAGCAAATTGCGGTGAACTGCCAAGCTGATCATTTCCAATTCAGTTCGAAACTGTGATTCCCCAGCACTTCCAGTGACATCCTTCAACCTCTTCACAGCAACCAGTGTCCCATCTCCGAGCTTACCTCTATACACATTGCCAAAACCCCCAGCACCAAGTATGTTCTTAGAGCTGAAATTTTCTGTTGCATGTTGGAGCTGTCTGAAAGTGAAAATATTGAGATTCCCCAAGCGAACAAGTCCATCTTCCTGATAATCTGCCACAAAACCAGAAAGTTAAAAAAAAAAAAAAAAATCAATTGAGAGCCATTTATCATGTGATTAAAGAACTTCTGTTTAGATATTACCTACCACTGATATACAAAAGCGACCCTTGCTGTCTTTTCTTTCTATACCAGAAAAGCCCTAAAGACAGCAGTATGAGACTAGCAAAACCAAGGCTGACCCCGAGTGCAATCGCTATTTTCTTGGACTGATGCTTTCCTGCAAATTTGACACCAATCAAAAGTTGCACGAGGAGGTAAAGGGATTCTTATATTTGTCATAGGTGGTAGAATTATAGTTCAATTCTCCGCAAATCATTTCTTTTAGTTCAATTATTCAATCATTAATTAAAACACTAACAACAATATTGAAATCTATTGATTGGTAAAGCTAGGCATTAGAAGACCAAATTTAGAGTTTATCAGTCTATCAATAACCAAAGGAGAGTCTAAAGATCATGGAAGGTGGCGTTATAAGGAAGCTACCTTGTGAAGACGGAAGAGAAAATGAAACAGGCAAGAGGGTTGTTGCTCCAGAGCAACCTTCAGTAGAGCTGCTTCCACAAATTAATGGGTTTCCCACAACACTACAGAAGAAACAGTGAATGATCATATGTTCAGCAGAAAGTATATATTGCTACACAAGCACGCAATGGACGAAGAGGCCATACTTGAGAGATCGAGCTGGAAACTTGGGAACAGGTCCACTAAGATTGTTATAAGACAAGTCTCTGAATGATTAGAGTCACCATATCAGCATAAATAAGGACTCAAAATGAAACTTAAACTTGCGAAAGCAAACAAATATTTTTAGGAACTGAGAAAACTCATACTCACAAGAAAGCAAGTTGAGGGATTTTGGCTAGTGACACAGGAAAGGGCCCGATCAAGCTATTGTTGTTCAGTCTCCTACTCTCAGGATGGAAAAAGAACATAACATGAAAATCTATACAAGCGAAGTGATAAACAACTAGAATAATAAATAACATTAGAAATGATATCATAATCATAAGTCAACAACAACCAAACCGAAAGTAGATGTTAATCATTGGTTACTCGACTGTCTTCTGAATCTTACAAATATAATTTCAAAACAATTTTCCAGCATTTTCTTGGCAAAAAGAGAAAGAATATAAAAATTTACTCACAAGTACTTAAGATTATCCAAGTGACTTAAGGAACTGGGAATCACACCAGAGAATCGATTATTAGAAAGATCTAAAGTCTGTAGCTTAGGAAGGGAGCCAAGTTCCGGTGGGATTAGGCCAGATATATTGTTGTTCTGCAGTAACCTGCATTAATCAATCAACAAAACTGAGATTAGAAGTTTCAATCACCAAAGGAAACATATTAGCAAAATAGGTTCAAAGTTCAAACAATCCGTTTGCAATTAGAATTATGGTCAACTTTCTCAGAGTTTGATAGCGACCAGTCTTGGTTGCATAGACTATTCACAGGCATGGAAAAAGAGACTAGAAAACAAAAAAACAAAAAACAAAGATCAGAGGTCAAATATGTTTCAGAATGACGTGATGACAACTAAGCTTCAATTTCAAAAGCCAAAGCTCTATCCCCCAAAACACCCCAAAAAAGAAAGAAAAGCAGGAAGAAAAGAAAACTATAGCAGAAGCTAGAAAAATGGCAAGGTTCCCTCACACTTGTCGAAGATTTGTCAGATTTCCTATGGCAGCTGATAAAGTTCCAGAAAGAGATTGGCTTGGAGCTCCCCTGCAAAACCCAGAAGAGAAAACAATGAACTCGTCAAGCGCCTCATACTCTTCTGAAAACAAAAAAACACAGTAAAGAAGAAGAACTCACAAGCCTATAACAAGTGCATCAGAAGAGCAAGTGATCATAGCCCAGCTACAAGGGTCTACTGAGTTCTCATCCCAGTTGCTTAATACTCCATGAGGATCATTCAGAGATGCTCTTATACTTATCAAAGCCTCAACTGCATCATTAATATGCACACAATAAAAGAAACTGAGAAAATTAACCTTAGTTATTTAGGTGGGGAACAAAAAACTTGTTTAAGGGAAGGTTTCTATAGTCTATACACTACCTTCATGGTTACGAGGCTCGTAAGAGAGACAGAGAGCAGAACAAGAGAGAAAGAAGAGGAGATAAACCCAAGGAAGAGCCATGATTATTATGGAACAATGGTGGCAATGATCATATCTCTCACAAAAGGAACATGAAATATGCTAAAAGCAAATCCTCATAATGCATAAACAACGTTTAAAAAAACCAAGTTTACTCCTTTTTTAAGGAATGCAAAAAAAGAAAAAAAATGGTAAGAAGAATTATTTATGTCCCCTCCTTTGGGGGTCCTGGCCTGTATCTCTCTCCTTTTCTTTTCATTCCGTCACTCCCTCCCATTAGCTTTACAACAAATTCCACAAAAAGGAAAAGGAAAAGAGAAAACTTGGGGAGAGTAAAAAAAAAAAAAAAGCAAAGGGAGAATCAGCTAGATATGATACGAATTTGTCAGAAGTTAGTGGATGTGTGTATGTGTAGTGCCCAGAAATTGAGAGAAATGGTGCTCAGAAGAAATAAAATAACACAACCTCTGCTCTCTCTAACTATCTCTCTCTTGCTATTTTTTTGTCAGCTTATTCCAGCAACAAGAAAGATGAAAACTTTGGTTAAGGGACTTGTTCGTCGTCACAATCAATTCAAGAATTCTTGAGACTCTAGCATCAGATTATGATCTTGAAGCCCTGAGCTGCCAACTGTTACATATGAAAGCTAATGGGAGGGGGGTCCCTGTAAATGGTAGAGAAATTCAACCTTCTCATCATCATCCTCATTCCTCCATTTGTCCTTTTTTGATGCCACTTTAGTTTATACTAGTATTATATTTATAACATTAATGCATGTCACACAATACCAAGAAAAAGAAAAAGAAAAAGGGATTGTACACTCGTTCTTTTTCTTCAGTTTTATTATTTTATGGACGACTTTTTTATTTTTGTATTCTGGGTTTTTCTGACAACACCGTGGCCCAAATTGTTCGAATTCATGGAAGGTTATATTGTAAAGCATGAGCATGATATGAGAGAGAATCAGAGCGTGAAATATCATAACGTGAATGAGGGATATAATGATATGAAAGGCTTTTGAAGGGGTTGATGAGATATAATAATGCAAAGACAAGTTAAGAAAAGAGAAGAAATTTGACTACTTTAATTTGTCGGGAAAAAGGAGTAATAAAGCAAGAATTAGTTAGAATGTAATTTCAATAATAATAATAAAAATAAAAATAATGGAGGCATTGCCAGCCACCCTAATTCTTACTTTGTTCCCTCCCACACGTCAACAAAAACAACGTGACTAATCTACTTTAACTAAATTTGTTGTCACAAAGTTTCATTTTTCATGACCTCTCACTTTTTCCAAATCAAATTAAACTGGCCCTTTTGAGTTGTAGGTAATATAGCCCCCTCCTTGTTACCTAAATGACATCGAACATAAGTAAAGATATTTTTTTACACAGATCGTAAAGATATTAAGTATGAGGTTTTAAATCTAAACTTTTGTTAAAAAAAATTGAGATGATGTGTGTATGAGTCACCATAGTACAAATTTAATATCTCAGGTAGCATAATTACTTTTGATTTTAATAATGAAAAGTTAATAGATTAAGTATGTTGAAGAATGGGAATGTAATACTATAAGTGTTTAAATGAACTGGACGTTGCTCCGATCTCATTAGTATTTTCGTATTCAAACTTTAGGTATGAAACTGTGATAATTATTTGGATGTAGTGAAATTTCTCACACTGTTTCACTCTTACAGTCCAAATTAGTTGGTTGTTAGTTAAATCGGGTATCGATGAACAAATAAAAAAAATTTGAATGTAGTGGGCGAATATATATAGAAGCAAAATCTTCATTGGAGAGCGTTTATTCCTTGAATCTTCGCCTTCCACGTCTCTCTGTTCTAAAAAAAACTAGTAATTGGGAACATCAAAAGCTTCTCCACTCGTGGTTTCCTCCCAACAGCTTTTTTTTTTTTTTTAACTTTATTACATTTTCATGCCACAAATTTAGATCTGTATATATTGTTTAGGAGTAGAGTTATTTCCATTTTGGGCCTACATGTTTCTTTACTTTTTTCTTTTTTAAATTACAAAACACTTACTATTTCAGCAGATGCATTATATTTAACGAGTTATGATTAAGAAACCGAAATAAAATTATGTGGATTGAATTTCCTCTGAATTGAATAGATAAATAAACAACGAAGCGAAACTTTTATTTTGTAAAATACACTCGGTGATTTTTACAGGGTGCTTTTAATTTTATAGATATTGGTAAGAGTCTAAGAGATTACAGTCTAGAACTAGACCTGAACTTGTGTGTTGCGTGTCTTTCACGTCATGATCAAACATGTACCTACTGTTGAATGTGAAATCCCTTATTTTACAGGTAAATTTTAGCTTTTAGAAAGTGGGTTAGCTCCCACTAGAAGAAATTAACCCATGACCTATCAAAGCACATGAATCAAACTCCCTCTATTCGTGAGAGTATTGGACCCCCATTACCAAATTAGCAAGTACAGAGGTTGAATGTGAAACTCGAATCATCCAAACATATGCTAGATATATTGCTTCACATATTTAAGGAGCGTTACAATATATTTGATTCTATAAGATGTTTTGTTACATTATTCAGCCATCATATTCCAAGAAAATTTCATTTTGCCCCAACCCCCAAAAAGTTCACTGAGTATGATTTTATAAATACAATTTTTGTTTTTTTATAAAATATCAAATGCATTAAAAAAACTAACCAACGAAGTCTTACAGAGTGAAATTAAAAACATGATAAGCATTAAGAGACTGGAAAAACCTAGGCACTATTAAATTTTGCATTCAACTTTTGTTATATAAAAATTCTCTTGGTTTTGCATTCAAATAGGTAGGAAGTTGGCTAGTCAAAGTTATGGTCCCAACCTCTTGGATTATAGCCCGCCACGCCCAACATGATTACTCCAATATGTTAGTTTTGGTTATTATTTATCTGTAAATAACTTAAAGTTTAAGAGATTTATTTGCATATTACTTACAACTTGAGGGTTGTACTACTTATACAAACATAAAGTCAAAGGGACATAAAATTAAATAGTTTGCAATTATCTACATAAATTTGAAATTCAAGGGTTTATTGTTAAGTTTTAAAGTTTGAGGTATTTATTTAACCCTGGTTTTAAATTAAAGGAAGTTTTATGTAATTTAACTTAAAAAATATTACTCTCTCTGGTCCTATATATAAGACATATTTACTTAATTTGATTAGATAAAAGATATTGACTAATTTAGTTGATATGACATACTTTTCTAAAACTTCCAACCATATTCCTCAATTCCCTTACAAATTCTCTTATTCCATTATTGTTAAGCGAGCATTGCTATGGATGATCTTGGAAAAGAGTGAAATAATTATAATTTTGTCATAAATCTAAGGACGATATCAACTTTTCAAATATATCATATATCAAGATCCTAAGGGAATAATGTGCTCCTTCCTAACCTTAACATGTGACATATTCGGAGAGTTGATATAGATCTAAATATAGAACATGTATCTAATGTTGGTTGTTTTCTAAACCACTTATATTGATACCCTCAATGGTAATCAAATAACATAGGAGGGAGAAAATTTAAGAAATATGGTGTGAATGTTTTTAACGCCATATTAAGTAGCTTAATTATACCCAATTTAATCAAATTAAATAAGCATGTCATACATTTACCGACGGGAGAAGTATGAATTTTTAAAGCAAATTCATATTGACGTAAAATTAAAAAAAATCAATAAATATGTGAATTCTTTAATCATAGGACTATTTGTCATCTATTGATCAAAACATTTATAGTTTTTTCACCAAAAATTCATATTGTAATGGATATTACAATATTCAGGTAAAAAATGGATGATACTCCTAAAATATCACCTTGGGCAAGATATATATTAAATATGGCACTCTTCTTGTTTATTTTGTTCCTTTGATAATGAGACCATTATGATCTTTTTTTTCTTCTAATTTTTTCCTTGGACTCATGCTATCTGGTTTGCATTTCTTATAGGTTTATTATTTAATCAGGTTCCTGAAACACACTTAATTGTTTGGTTGTTACTTGTTACATACTTTGGAGAATAATTCGAAATTCATTGCACAAATGGTTTCTTGGATCCTTTATTTTTTATTTGGTTTTTTAGAAATAAATGAGATGCAGGGGATGAATCAATTCAACTTCAATAGGTCGTTCGTACAATTTGTTCTCAGATCTATGTTCAATGTTCAGTAACAAGTAACAACCTTTCATTCTCGTCTGTTACCCAGTTTGTCTAATGATATAGTTAATGACTTTTGCTTACAATTTCAGCTATTTAATGATTGGGTAATTGTGGTTTCTAGGATCACTAAATTTGAGCGGTTTTGAGATGGATTACTTCATGCTATTTAAACGAGCTAAGCCCGTTTAAGCCCGTGAAAAAAACCCATATTTGTGAAGCTCAGCCCTTGAGTAGTCGGCCCTTGAGTAGTCGGGCCTCGGGCTGGCCTGCGGGCTTTGACGTTTTTAAATGTTTTTTTCCTAATTTTGAGTGTGTATTGCTAATGAAAATAATGGACCTATAATAAAAAATATAAATATATATGATCCAAATTATATTTAAATACAAACTTATCAAACATTAGTGCATTGCCATATACCAACTCAACAACTCATAAATTATGTACTAAGTCTAGAACTAGAAGTCACACTACAATTACATAGAATGTTATTAGTAATAAGGAATTAAAGTATAAAAGTGGGACCTACGAGACTTGAATCTAACCTAATAAGCATTTAAATTATTATCTTCTATATACATATATACAAAAATAGCACACCCATTTAACTCTTTGAGCAAATAAAAATAAAAAAATGTAAAAAAAAGGGAGGGGCAATAAACGGGCCAGCCCGTTTAAGCCCGCTCCCCCCTTGTTTTGCTCTAAAATCAAAGCCTGGTCCTCCTCAGGTTAGGGCCTAAACGGACCGGCCCGAATTCAGTGCTCTAATAAATAATGAACAATGCATTTATAGTGCATACAACTATGGCATTGCTATTCATGCTGAAGATCACACTGAGGAGGGCGTTATATAAAAAGATCTCCTTATCCGCATTTGCTCATGTGATTTTAGAAAACCGTATGTGTATTTTAAGTAGGCTTTCTAGAATTACAGTTATGTAGTTAAACATGATTGTAAGTTAATGTTTATCTTTTTTTTTTCCTGTGTAACATATTCATTATAAAAAATCCCATATTAAAAGTGTTGACGCCCACTCTTTAAGTCCACTCATTTACCCCAAAACTTTTATGGCAAAGGAAAGAGTCAAAAGACCATCAGGACAATATATTTTTATGTGAGGTTAAACATATTATAAAAATTGACGAATTTATTGTAGGAAAAAAAGTCAACCGGGATGAAGAAATTTTGAGGAGCTTCTTCATTTTTAAATAGGCTGGCTAGCATCCTAGTTGACTAAGAGCACAAGAAGACAAATGTACCTATGCTCCAAATTGCCAACTTATTCTGCATCATAATCAACTATAAAATATTTTAATCATAATGGATTTTGGTATTATTAGGTTTGTAGACCTAGACCTAGATTTCACTTATATATATAATATAATTAAAAATTATGCACTCATATTGGTTGAGCCAATCACTTAGTGCACTTGAATAAGCCTCCACCAGGATTACCCATATTCTTTTTAGGGTTTTTTTTATAAGAAAATTTTTAATGAATAATGCGGTTACTGGCTAAATTGGAAAGGATTTGAATCCTGGTGACTATCAGTGATACCTCATCTTATTGCCACCACACAAAATAGCTACAAGTGGCCTTTTAGTGTAAAATTTTAAGATACATATAAATATTTTCGGACACAAAATGCTATTAAATGCTTTAGCATCAATTTATATTTTTTAAATGCCTTTTTTCTTATTATAATTACACATACTTAGAATATTTGAAAATTGGCAGCGTTTGTCTTAATATGTACTACCTCAGCATTCAATATAAGCTTCAGCTGATTAATTTGAAGATAATGAAAAAGCTAAATAAATTATGTAATTGTAACATACATTACATTTAAAAAACACTTATACTATCATTATATTATATATCAATTTATAAATCAAATAAATTGGTTTAGAAAAAAGATGACTATAATATATAAAATGAAAAAAGATCTTAGATTTTGAATAAGAAATTACCCAAAAAAATATCTAGTAATAGACGTGGCGCCATAATAATTTGTTTTTGAAATAGTGTGTCATAAGAATTAATGAAAAAATGTTATTATTTTAATAATTTGATATCACAGTACAACAGGCCGCCAAAACCACTAAAATCATTCACTCTCTTGTCCTTGACATGGAAATAGGATAGTTTTAGTTGAATCATGCGGTTTCATATGAGAAGCAAAAATTAATAACCCTAATTTTTTTAAGATAATGATAATGATAAAGTCCGCCTCAAACTACAATGTCATTTATTTGATAGTCATTTGAAAAATGACAATAAAATACTTTGTGAATTTCAAAATCCCATATAAATGATTAGCAGCTGTTAATATCATTATTCAACTCGCTAATATCATTTCTCAACTAGGTAAAATCTCCTACATGAGATTTTAAAATTCCAAATGTATTTTTTTATATATTAATTGACAATCAACGTCTTTTCTAGATCTTATTATTAGGTATCCAAACAACTGACTGCTCAAGTTTCGGGGTTTATAACTTTCCCTCCCGACATAAGTATCTCCTTTAGGACTCGAACTCAATACCCTAAAGGATCTAACGGAGCTTTATACCGTTAGACCAACTATATATTAAAAATTTTCAATCAAATAACAATTCAAAAAGTATTTTACTATCATTTCCTCCATTATTTCCTCCAACTATTATTCTCTCTCATTTGAAACATTGTAAGATGCTAGGATAGTAGGATGTAATCAAAATAAGAGTATTTTAAGTAATGCCTTGTAATTATCAAATTGAGTTGGCCCAGTTATTACGCTCATATCGACAGCTCTAATAGAATTATATAAATTGGAAGAAATTGTGCAATAATAGTATTTGGTTCTAGAAACAAATCGATAACAATGGTCAAATGAAAACTTACTTGACATAAATAAAGGACAAGAAAAAATATTGTAAGTGCAATACACAGTTTTAAAATGCACTTACAAATTCACTTTGTTTGGCTTTTATCCGAAACAGTAATCATCCCATGATTGTGTCCCATGAGGACAATAAATGTAATGATTTTAGTACTGATAATAACTGAATTGTATAATTCAGTTCCAATGGGTAAATCTAGTTGTGAAAGCAGCAATAAAGTTTGTTCCAAGAGCCCACAATAATGATCTCAACATCATGTCTCAAACCCTTTTATAATTAATAAGATTAAAGATCATTCATAATATTACTCGCACAGTTTACTCACAGGTAGGACTGCAAAAGCATCATAGAAAGATCTTCAAATCATGACATCCCAATGACCAATTGGGAAAAAAAGGGGGTAGTATGGATGGATACTTGGATGTGATTTATCATCTTTTCTGATTTCCATTGGCACAACACAGTGGCATGCAATGTTGCAAATTAATGGCTGTCAACTTAGAATCTTTTTTGATTTATCCACAACTATCCGACTCTACTGGCAACTGATTAATCTGGTTTACAGGAATGTAAACTCACAATGGAGGAATCTCGTTACCTCCAAGTAATTATTGCGACTGTATACCCAGGGCTAGAACTTAATACCATCGGTTAAGTTAGAACAACCCACATCCAGTGATATATATATACTCCCTCCGGTCCTAAATATATGACCTATTTTGGGAAATGATCTTTGTCATAAATATATGACTTGCTTCTAAGTTTTATCCATTTTTTTCTCTTAAATTACCCTCATTAATGCCCCTCAACAATAGTTAAATAAGAGAGGGGAAGGGGAGTTAAAGAATATGATTGAGGTCCTTTGGGAAAAACATATTATATTAACTAACTTAGCTAACATTATTGATATAATCAAATTAGATAAATATGTCATATATTTAGGACTATACATGTGTGTGTATATATATGGTGTAGTTTAGGATACAATATTTATTTCACAGTATAGAGTCTTAGCGAGTTGCCATAAATTATCATTTTCCAATTTTCCCACAATTTATTGGTGATATACATCAAGGGTCTCTTTGGTCTGGTATAAGGGGAGAACGAAGAACGAGGTCAAAAAAAAAGGAGAACGAAGAAGATGAGATGAGAAATTTCAACAGGTTCGATTTAAAAAATATTGGAGAAGTGGGGTTAAATGATTTAATTAATTTTTTACCCTTTAATCTTTCAAATTATCTTCATTGAAAATTATAATATCACTTCTCAGTTTCTTTTAAACTAAACTCATTAAAAGTAGGGTTAAATATCATTTTGACCAATGAACTATTGTGTAAGTATCATCCGACACAAATATTAATAAAATGTAACTTATATGCCAACTAAATTTTAAAAGTAACCAAAATGGTCAATACCGCCAAATCTAGCGAAACGATGTTAAGTCTCTGCCACGTGTCGACAAGCCACTCATCCACGTGGATTGCCAGCAGATAAAAAATGACGTGGACCAGTGACATGTTGACAAGTGGCAGAAACTTAACGATCATTTGCCTACATCTGACGGTGTTGGCCATTTTGATCAATTTTAAAACTTAGTTAGCATACAATATATGTTTTATTAATACTTATGCCAAATAATATTTATGCAATAGTTCATTGGCCAAAATGAAATTTAACTCTTAAAAAGTATCCTTTCACTCCCTTCATGCCAATTAGACCATAAATTTTGAGAAAGATGAGAGATATGAGACATACTTGAATAGGGGTGAAGTTGATTTTTTTTTTTTGAAAAATAGACATGTTTGATAAGTTAATTATTCCACATTAATTTCATAAAAATACATAACTGTGATTTAGAATTTTTTTTTGAGTTAAAAGAGTAGATACTAATAACCTGATAATATAGAGGTCAAATCTTAAAACTCTCATGTCACTGGTTTACAAAGTCAACCATGTATATATGACCCTGAGTTTGTTCTTTCACCACCTTCATATCTCTAGTTTCAATCATCAATGCATAAAAGAACCCACGTAATTCTTTTTCATATGTACCATCAATCTCTCCTCCAAGTGGTGTTCCACATAATTCTTATCCCCTACTAATGCCTGTCTTTGTTCTATACTATATGCATCACCACCTCAAAATCAACCACCATCATCCATATATTATGTTCCCACAATATAATTCCTCCCTTTCTCATCTTTCACCACAAAACATTGCAAATATGAAATACAATTATCATGTCTTCGATTTTTTTAAAAAAATAAATGACTATAAAGTATAAACAATGAAAAATAAGGCATATTGTTCATGACCCGTGAATAAAAAAACCTATTTTCAATCCTGCTATCATATACATTGATATGTTCACATTTTATCTTGATCATGAAGTTATATTATTGCTCATTCCTTAGATTGTGTGTTGAGCTTGCTTGCTACAAATTTAATTTACAAAGAGACACAAACACATTAAATTTAGAAAATTGTGCTATATTATCATAATTTTTTTTTCAAAACAATGCTGGTTATACATCACGGGATGCGTTTGATGGACCTCAAACACAGGGCTTTCATGGTAAATAATATTGTTGGGCTGTCCGGGGATAAAGTTGCCTATTCTAGGACAGGGAAATATATATGGGCCTGGGATTTAACACAATTATAAAGGGAAAATCATTTTAAGGCACGTCGATAAAAAAATTTTAAGGCATGTGGATTGTAGAGATTCCTTCAATTTTTAATTTGGTATCAATGTGTTTTCTATCCTTATTATATTATTTAATTTCACTCTATTAACTCAATTAGTTTCTGTACATGTGTTAACAATGTTAACAGAACAAGGTACAGGGATTAACGGTAATAGTATGATTTAAAGATTTGATAAGAAACAAAACACATACCACAGTAAATTTTAATAGAAACCGCATATTCATCCAGGATGGTTTTTCTGTTATACATATGCTTTGGATCAAGGAAACTATCTTTAATTTATATGTAAGAGCTAATAGGGGGTTTATTTTGATTCTAAATGTAATACTTCAATACCATTTGCCTCTTAGATTTATATTAATGGGATTTATAGGGGAAAAAAAGCAATACACAAGATAAATGATTAATGCAAGGGTATTATAAGAATGAGACGCATTTTTTATGAATAATAAATCTAAATAATTTTCTTCACTTTTAGAAATTAGTAATCAAACTTTTACATTTAGTATTGAAGAACAAAAAATGGACTACAGAGTGGAAAGAGGGCGTGTAGAACTTTATAAATAACGAAATATTCCATCATGTTTTATCGAATATAATCATCTATATAAAATATAAAATATGAAACATGGTGATGGTAGCCACCTAAGGTTAACTCCAATGGTAAAATGCGATGAAATATGGGTAAAATTTGTAATCATAAACTATGGTAATTAGTTATCTATTTAAAATACACACACACACACACACAAATAAGATAGAGTAAGAAGTCATCTTAACTTAAAAAAGTTACCTATAATACTCATTTAAATATTTAATGATGTTTAGGAAACCAATAAACTACTTAATTATAATATATATATATATAATATGTCACCAAGTCATTCATTCAACTTTTTTAATATCCACAGAAAAGTTAATTGTGTTTTATATTTAGGGTTGGAGTAGAAATTATCTTGATTATTGTATAAATACAGATTGTTCCAGTACTGCCATCAAATTTATATGTATATTAATATGCCACATGATTTAGATTTATAAACATATTCATGGAATTAATATAATTTTTAATCCCTCTAATATGCTCTAGTTTTGTGGTTTTAATCCCTAAAGTTTTAGATTGAAGCCTCCCATTACCCAACTTTCATTACATTTAAAACATATGACTTTATAATTTGAAAAAGAAATGGACCATTTTCCCAATGAACAACTAAAGGAATATGAGTCATTTTTACTCTGAAAGTTTCTATTGAGGATCGTTGGGTATCGAAAATTTTTTTAGAATCAATTTTACTATAGAAGTTTGCAAAATGTAGCAATGTCACCTCGCAGTTATCCAATGTTAAGTTTGACCGTTAAATAAATCAAATGTCTTATATGACATGACAGTTAAACATCCTTGTTACAGCTATTTTGCTGAGGCGGCATGCCACATGATCATCTTCTCTCCCCTCCTTGTTCGATCTTTCTAGACAAAAAAAAAAAACTTCCAACTTACCAACCCACCCACCCACACACAAACATCATTCACCCTTAACCTATTCTCTTTCACAAATCAATCCCAAATTACCTTCCTAACCTCCTTGCTTCACTATCTAAATCTATTCTCTTCCGTTCCACTCCGTTTCCTAACTTCTCGCCGAAGAGCCCCCGCCGATGAAGCTAAAATATTTCCCAATATTAAACAAAACCTAAACCAAACAGGATCGCAGAACATATGGCAAAAACAAGAAGCAAAACCTTACTCCTTAATCCCGAATAGAGTCCCAAATTTGTTAGCAACAACCCCAAAATCCCCAGAGAACATATAGAATAGCCAATAAAACTCGCCCAAACAACAAAGTAAAAGCTTCTACGAATTTGGCAAAAAAAAAGTACCTTGGGGATTCATCCACCAAATAAGTTTTACATATTCATGTTACATTTCTGAAAACTTTAAGAAAAACATGCACCACGAGCTCTTGGGAGATCTCGGAGTAGGCTCAGAAGCCAAAGTATGCTGGGAGATCAAAACTAAAACTCTAGATGTATGAAAAAAACTAAAACCCTCCTAAAGCTTTAGAGATCTAAGTTAAAACGATGAGAAATTTAATAAACAAATTTCTTGAGCTAATATTATTTTTAATATTTGAATTTTTGCTCAATTTTAGTTTTAATCGATGAACTTTTAAAAAACGGTGATTTTGGTCATTGAACTTTTAATTAATTTTGTTTTTACTCCATAAACTTCAAATAGGCGGTTTTAATCCTTTAACCTTCACTTGATTTTATTTTTTGTCCTTAAATTTTAAAAGGCTAAAACCACATATTTCAAAGTTGATAGAACAAAACCAAAATCGAATAAAAATTTAAAAACCAAAACTAACGATTTTAAAGTTTAGGATTAAAATCATAAATCGAGTTAAAGTTTAACGACTAAAATCATTAATTTTAAAATTTATGGACCAAACCAAAATTAAGCCAAAGTTTAAAGACCAAAAGTGATATCAACCAATATCATATTAATCTTACCACTTTGTTCCTGCTTATAAGTCCAACTTCTCAAAAAAAAATTATTCATTATCATAGTCCACTTTATGATGAATTAATGCAAGTATGACTACTTTACCCCTACTGAATGTAAAAAAGAAAGAAAGAAATAATTAATAATTTCTATGATCCTAATTATAAGATTAAGTTGATTTTTTTGGAGAAATTTAGAATGCAAAATATATCATTTTAAATTGTTTATATTTATCTTTTTTCTCAAAACAAATTTATTTTCCTTATAAACTAACATATAAACCAATTACATGCAACTTGTGTTAAAATTTACTGGTCTAATTTGCTTCTTTAATTTTAAAAAAAGTCAGCTTGATTTTATAATTAGGACTAGAGGGAGTATTGGTATTGTGTGTAACTCTTTCAACCCATTCTTAAATAAGATTAACCTTTAAAATATTTTAAAAAATAACATATTTAATACTATAACTTCCACCCTTTAACTTTAATATGTGAAAATAAGTTAAAATTAATTTATAAATAGAAACAGGGATATCCCATAAAGTTGCCATTCTTCTAAGTTATGTGAAACGAAGGTTCCTTGATCCTTCGCATGTAAGAAGCGCCGTACAGCGCAATAACTTTACGAAGCTTCCCGCTTCATTTTAAAATGTAAATCGTGATTCGTGACGCATGGTTTTGCAATTTAGCAGCATGAAAAAAAATAATTCCCTAAGGTCACATGCTGGATCTTACATTGAAATTTCAGCTTGTGCCTGTAATTTAATTCAAATAAAATGCAAATCCTCTCTGAAGGTTTTCTGGAGCAGGCTGGGATCAATTTTGAAGAGATCTTCATAGTTTTTACTTTTTAAATGAATATTGGATATACATGGAAAAAAATCATGTCTTCAATTTTATTGTTAACTAATATTCAACTTTTGCATCATTTATCCAATAAAAAAAGATCATGTTAATCATATTATTAAAGAAACAGTCTAAATATGTTCAGCTTTCTCTACTCATTCTTTTATGGCTAGAAAAATCCTTTCCTATTACTAAAAGGTGGAACTTGTAACCACACATTGAAGAAGTATGTTAGATTATTAGTAATGCCTTTGGTGCATTAAATTAAGATTGGATGAGAGGGTGCCGCAAAAAAAAAAAAAAAAAAAAAAGATTGGATGAGAGGTGAAAGAAAATTAGGGAAAAGTCTCATAAAACATCCGTCAGTGAGGAGAACCTAAATCAAAGTATAAATATTGCTTATGTAAAAACACTTGCCAGTGATATTTTGGTCATTCTTATAAATTAAATCTTTATAGGAGTTTTTTTTTTGGTACACATGTATCTCCTATTCACTTACTGAATACAATAGTATTATTTGAAATATTATTGATACTAAAAATGGACGCCTCTATTAACAGCAATTCGAACATTGGTTCCCCTAGATCCAACCCATTTTATATTTATTTTCATGTTAACATATTTTTTTTAAAAAAAAATTAATGTGAGTTGAGTCTCAAGAACTTACTAAAGCCAGTGTAAGCCACCGAACTTAAAGAACGCTTATAGAAGCACTTATAAATCGCCCACTAACAGTATTCTCACATCATCAGAATTTAAACTCACAACCTTATAATTATAAACTAATCATTTTACCATTGGAACCAACTTTTATTTGCCTGCATTAGTGTGTGTGAATAGATTATCATGATTTTTCTGGCAAAAAAAAAAAAAAAAAGATCATCATGATTTTCTTTTATTGAAAGACTCCAAGGAAAAGGCCTGTCGGTGACCATTTAGGGCCCAATTTGTAAGCCTTTAAATCTGCATTAAGATGGGTTTGATTTCTGAACTCAGCTTTGGGAAGCCACGACGATGGGAAGCCACGACGACAATGGTTCGCTCTCTTTCTCTTTCTCTTTCTCTTTCGTTTCCCACAAAAAAATTTCATTCCTTTTTTCATTTCCCCCATCATTCTAACTTAGATTCACAATACCCATATCACTGATTCCATTTTTTCCCTTTCTTTTCTGTGTTTTTTTTTTCCTTGCATCAGCTCAATCATCGTTTCTTCTCGACAAATCTGCCAAGGTCTTCGTCGCCGGCCACCGTGGCCTCGTCGGCTCCGCCATCGTCCGTAAGCTAACTCAACTCGGCTTCACCAATCTCGTTCTACGCTCCCATGGTGAGCTTGATCTCACTCGCCAATCCGATGTTGAAGCTTTCTTTGCCTCTGAAAAACCAAAATTTGTTATTGTTGCTGCTGCTAAAGTTGGTGGTATTCATGCTAATAACACTTACCCTGCTGATTTCATTTCCATCAATCTTCAAATCCAAACGAATGTGATTGATTCTGCTCATCGTAATGGTGTTAAGAAGCTTTTGTTTCTGGGATCTTCTTGTATTTATCCTAAATTTGCGCCACAACCTATCCCAGAAAGTGCTTTGCTTACTGGTCCCTTAGAGCCTACAAACGAATGGTATGCAATTGCTAAGATTGCTGGGATTAAAATGTGTCAGGCCTATAGGATTCAGTATAATTGGGATGCGATTTCGGGTATGCCTACCAATTTGTATGGTCCTTATGACAATTTTCATCCTGAGAATTCGCATGTTTTGCCTGCTTTGATGAGAAGGTTTCATGAAGCTAAGGTGAATGGTGCTAAGGAGGTGGTTGTGTGGGGAACAGGGAGTCCATTGAGGGAATTTTTGCATGTTGATGATTTGGCAGATGCTGTTGTGTTTATGATGGATAAGTACAGTGGATTAGAGCATGTTAATGTAGGGAGTGGGAAGGAGGTGACTATCAAGGAGTTAGCTGAGTCAATGAAGGAAGTGGTTGGATTTGAGGGTGATCTTGTTTGGGATACTTCAAAGCCTGATGGAACTCCTAGGAAGCTGATGGATAGCTCCAAACTTGCTGGATTGGGTTGGACTCCAAAAATTTCGCTCAAGGATGGACTTGTTGACACCTACAAATGGTACATGGAGAATGTCAAGCTATAATAATGCAGTTTATTAGGCGGAATGTGGCATACAAAGTTTATAGGTACTTCGGTACTTGTGCTTTAGTGATGGAGTTATTTTAGTTCTATTCATATAGGGCCAATATGATTAATGATTCTGTATCATTTTGTGAGGAGTCAGTTTCTTAATGCCAGCTTGTTGTATGTTATGATATTTTGACAATCAATTGAGCTATCGCTTGAAGCTTTGAATTGAATCTTATTTATTTCGACTATTGTTGGCAATCAATTGCTATGTTTTAAGCTTAAGTTTCCAGTTGGAAAAAAAAAAAATGGTTCTCCCATCGATCCATTTTTCTTTTGAAGTCCATTGTTTTATTTTCATTTAAGACATGTGTTATTGAAAATATATCGCAACTTCAGTACGCAACTTCAGTATGAATGCATGTTGATAATTTACCACGGAGTGTAGTGTCCTCTTCTTGGGGATGGGAATAGACATCGATGCAAATTCATGGGAACAAGCTCAAAAGTTTATCATCACGCTTTTACATTTGTTTCTGAAGTTGTATTGTACAGTGCACACTGCTTAACATAGGTCGGCTGCTACATATTCTCTTTCTCTTTTCTTGTAAGCTTGTCCTGGCCCTTGGTAGGGAAGAGGGATCTGTTTAATTGTACGCTATAAAAGTAAGACTATTTGTTAATTGCTTTATCGGGTTATTTTAGAGTAATGTTAGTTTCTCCCTCTCATTTTGTGAAAGGTTTGGGTACAATCATTTGATTATTATGATGACCACATCAGTGCGAAGCATATTAGATGTTTTAGAGTAGCTGCAGCCTACTTCATTACACAATGGCAAAGCATTGAAATTGGTGGCTTAGTTACACCAAATTACCAATATATGTTTTGCTTTGACTGTAAGGACTAAGGATTCCTCAGGTAGTACAGGATGGGATAACTTATTTCCTTCTTGATAGCTTGAAGTGGTTTTATTGGATGCACATATTCTGAAATATGGTATTTGGGGTTCCCATTGGGATCCATGATTTCTATAAGGATGGATTGCACTGGTTTGGTCAAAAACTTCGGGTCCTGAGAGATTCTTATAAACTGTTTTCTATGATCCAAGAATGGGATCGATGTAGTCTGTTTATTAACCGTCTTCACTCCCTGTTGTGCCTTGGTTTTTGGCTTACTGTCTTCTGTCGTTACTGGTCCTTGCTTAATCAGGACGTTAGAACTTCTAGTGACTGAATTGGGTGATCTTCTTGCTTGTTTATCATCTCACTGCAACCTATATGGGATGATTTGTTCATTTAGTCATCTCAGCTTGGTCTTATTTACCCAATGAGTTAAAATTTATGGGCAGTTTAGGGTGGTTTAATCAAATGACATTAGGCATAGTAGCTTATGTTGGCAAAATATTTCATTTTCCTTAGTCCTAGTATTACGGGAATTTAGTTGCCTGCTGATTCAATTGTACTTCTAAGGAAAGTACCCAGAATGTCAATATATAAAAAGGGCTTTCGCCAATAGCTGCTTAGGATTTTTTTTCCTTGTTCATTCGTTCAGGCTTTAGGCAAATTGTTATTACATGCTCTACTGCTGCTACTCTAACAAGTGCTGAGTATTGAAATTTTCGTTGGCTGGTTCTTTCCCAATATCTTGAGGATATCACTGACTGACTCAGTGCTATTTTCTTTAGCTGATTTACATGAAGGCAAAACAAAGGTACAAAAAAGTGTTGATATTCTATCACTTAGGTTTCATCAACTCAGTCATAGCTGCTTTGTTTATTTCCACTGTTCAATAATGTTAGTCTGGTTGTAACATCTCTCTCATGGTGTCACTAGTTTTGTTTAGTTATTGGGCCTTCAACGTCTGTAACAGCCCAGTGACTGATAAGAAAAGCATATTAAAAAGAAAACATAATGGTTTCTTTTTTTTTTTTGCCAACGAAAACATAATGGTTTCGGTGTTATGTAATCACTTTCCATTGAGAAGAACTACCCTATGATGGGTGTCTCTTTCCTCAAACATGGAGTGCAACCAAAATATACAGTAATAACAATTCCAAGTTTGATTTTATAGGGAAAGGTATATGTACCACCTAGCAAATTCTAGTAGCTAGATTAGTGTAGATTCACAATAATCTTCCAATTCCCATATAGGGGGCTATATTTGTACGCTTAGACTTTGTTGATTTGCTTTGAAGTCATGTGACCTCATCTGAATAGAAGTTTAAACGGGCTGCTGAGTTGAAAATTTGAAAGGACAGTTTTGTTACTCTAATCAACTTTTTTTTTTTTTATGTAAAATTATCCTTAATTTTAAATATCATTAAATAATAAAGACAAACACAAGATAATAGACGGAAATATTTTCTTTCTTGGTCTGGACAAAGAAATCTGTATATAGCAGAGCCTTAGTAGACAGTAGGAACAACAATAATAGTATGGGGGAGAGCTCATTGTTGGTACACAGTACATTTATAATTGCTGGGACCTTTCTTTGCTTGCAATCAAAAGAGCTCATTCATTATTCTCAATTCTTGCAGATGGGTAAAAACTTCCAAATAACGATAATAATTTAATTTTAGTGATTCCGGTGCACATTTATGGCTTCTGGAACAACTTCACATGTGAGTCCATGAATATATGGATTTCTCTTCAAGAACCCCAAAAAAAAAAAGAAAATCTTTAAATAAACATAACCATTATTTACATGCTCAGTAATATCTGCGAGAAAATTTTATCCGAGAAAGATCAAACTCGACATAATAATCCCAAACGAGGAAAGTTCGTATACTTTTGTCCTGCATTGTATTTTTGCCTGCTGCAATACTTTCCCATACAGGAACAAAAATCTCTATCGTTTACCTCAGCACAAGGTCCTACTCATGCTGCTACATACATTGTCATCTCATTCACTCCCTCCTCCACTCCAATCACATTTTCAAAATTTAATATAACATAGAAAATCAGTTATTTGATTCTTTTCTAAAAATATGTTTGGGTCAATACCATTGTTAATCCTTGTAATATGATTAAATTTGGGTTTTGATTTATTAATCTCAAATAGTTGGTTGATTTAACAATTGATCCCTATATTTTTCATTGATTTTTGTTTTCATCCCTAAATCTAAGCTCAAACCAAGTCTTTATGAAACAACAAAGATCAAAACCAACTGATCAAAGGCAAAATTTATTGAACTAGTAAAAACCAATAATGACGTTAACCAATGGTCTTTTTTTAAAAGAAAATTTCTCTATCATCTATTTTAATTCTTAAAATACACATTGTAACTTATAAACACGTTATTCCAACAAAAATCATGTTCCTATATCAATAATCAATAGAAATGATCATAAGAAACTGAATGTAACGAGGGAAATGAGATTCATAAAAGGAAGTCAGATTATAATATTGCTAAGCATCATAGGCAAGTACAAGTATTCAGAAGATGGGTCCTCTGGTTTTAAAGATCTGAAAGACAATGGTTTAATAATATCATGACATGAGACCCACGTTTCCCAAGAAAACACCAATATTAAAGATTTTGTAGAAGAGACAGAAGCTAAACACTGACATTAAATTTTCAAACGGTAATAAAACAGTGTTAGGATGTTGAAGGGTCTGCACAGGGGACCCCCCCAAACTTTAAAGCATCACTGACCCAAAAAATCCTACAGGATTAGGTTAGGTGCATCCCCATTTACTTCTGCACAAACCCCAAAACCTCAAAACCCAATAATAACTCTTACCCACAATCTCAGGCAAAAAAATATGCAGAAAGGCACTAAATTTTACTAAAATTGAAGAATCCACCCTTTACCATCATCATCATGATCATCATTAAGATTGATATCAGAAGAAGAAGAAATCAGAGCTGTGACATAGCAACATTTTGCTTTCTGAATATCCACAGATAAAAGAAGCAAAAGGTTCAAAAATGATTTTAATAGAAATCTAATCACTAAGCTAAAACCAGATTGAGCCGTCTAGCCAATATCACCACCACCATCATCGGCACCATAATCAAGAAGAGAAGCACCAGATGAAGAACAGCAACAGGAACAAGATAGTTATTAATTGAAGCTTAGGAACGGAGTAAGGCCATTCTTGTACCCATGAGCTAAAGAAACCCATTTTCCTCACAAGCATTCTCATGCCAAAGACGAACCATTCTTCGATCCCAAAATCTCTAAAAGCCATAACAGTTCTCAACATGCTCTACTTCCTTCCTTTGTGTCAGTCTACTTCTGCTTCAGCTGCCGGAAACAAACACAACCCCACAATCTCATCATCTTCATCGTCACAGCAAAACTTGATGAGAACCAGCAAATGGGGTGGAAGTGTTCTTCATTCTAGGACGATTTACCTTGTCCTATGATAAGGAAATCGAAGAAAATTAAGGATGTCGGAGATGGGTGTTTCTGTGGGTCTGAAAAAGGAGGAGGAGGAGGAAGAAGAAGAAGCACAATGTGAGTGAGGAAGGAGAAAGAAGAGAGGGGGAAATAGGAGTATGTACGGTGGATGGTTGGGTGTTGCTTTGAATTTGGCTTAAGCACACCATAAAAATCCAATCTTTTGCTGCATATTGGGTAGCCCCAAAGAGGAGCAGATTAGCTAGATTTGCGCAAGCAACCTCTGCGTCTGTCCTATTCTTCTCGCTAGCCCTGCTCTATCCTCCGTCAATTGCCATAATCCCACTCATATCCCTCTGCACTTTAAAGGTTGGATTTTTATACTCATTTGGACACAATAACGCCTTCTTCTTTCTTCCCTTTTCTTTTCCTTTTCCTTTCCCTTTCTTTTCCCATGTTCTGACCATTTCTTTTTTCCAAGCAGGGAAAAAAAAATGGGGTTTCGAAATTGAAGGTAGTGTAGGTAATTGTAGGAACTTTTCTAAGTAATACTCCCTCCACTGGGTAATATAAAATTTTTTTATCTATATCATAAAAATTAATATGTAAAAGTTAAGATAATAAATGTGTGATTTTATTTTTACCTTTTCATATTAAACGTAAAAGGGGGGAGAGTTTTTTTTTTTTTTTTTGAGTTGAAAGGGGGGAGAGTTTGAATGTATAATTAATGATATAATAAAGGTAAAATCGAGAAATCACATTAATTTTAACTTTAATAAATGATTTCATCATGTTTATTGGTTTGTGTAAAATAATTAATTATTAATATGGATTAAGGGGGAGTAAGTGATAATAAATGACTTATAAAAATGTTAATTAATTAAAATCAACTTATATTTTTTAAGAAAAAAGGTGGGTGTTTTATTTTGTGTCCGACCAAACAAGCAGCAACGTCGAGGTGAAATTGTATCGAGACAAGCAACAAAGCCTAGAGAGAAGGGAGGAAAAGGGAGGATGGAAAAGTGGGTCTCTTTCTAACATTCCTTTGGGGATTCATGCTTTGCCCTCTGGGGATGGTGAATGGCGCAGGCGCAGCCCGCTGGACCCTCCTGTACTATATACACCCCTCTTTGTTTGTTTTTTGTAAAAAATATTGTTGTTGAAAAATTCCCATTCCATAGTTATATGAAATCTGTTTAACACCGCAATCTACGTTTAGTTAGTATGTTTTTTCAACTGTGTGTACCAAATCTTTAAAGGATTAAATGTGTATTTTTTGCCCCCCACAAGTAATGGCAAAAGAATATTAAGTATTCGGAAATAATTTGAGAAGTATTTTTGTTTTGGAAGTATCCAAATTATAACAAATTTATCTCACTGTTTAAAATATTAATTTTGACCGTTAAATCTTCTTTTTTAACCCACTAATACTGACGTAGATCTGACACCATATACATGTTATTATTTTAAGGTTCATTTTTATCCCTGAAAGTAACCACTAAGGAACGATTTGGCCCAAGAAGTATCTAAATCATAGCAAATTCGTCCGGACAGTTATTCAAAATTAGGTTTGACAGTTAAATGAAATGTGACACTCCACATTATACCCAATAATCTATTTCATCACATAGCTCATTACCACAAGTCGTTTAAATAACATCTAAAAAAATTAAAATAAAAATAAAAGAAAAAATATTAGCATAATCTACTCTAGTCCCTCCAAGCTCTCAACACATACTAGATTCATTATTATCGACAAAAATGGACATTAACCCTTTATTTCATTTATATTATCTTTTAAGTAATAAAAATGTCAATTTTGTATAATCCCATAATTCGTTTCTCTTCAATCACAATTCATTGTTTAAACGACTTTTGATGATGAGGTATGATCAGATGGATTATTGGGTGTAATGTGGAGTGTCACGTGTCATTTAACGGTCAAACTTAACTTTGAATATAGGTCCAGAAAAAAAATTTACGATTTGAATATTTCCGGAAAAATCTCCTTAGTGGTTACTTCTCGGGTCAAAAATTGATCATGAAATGATGACATATATATAGTGTAAGAGTCATTCCAGCATCAGTGGGTCAAAAAGGAGGATTAACGATCAAAGTTAACGTTTTAAATGTGAGGGTAAATTTGCAACAATTTGAATACTTTCGTGGCAAAAATACTCCTCAAGTTAATTCTGAATACCCAGTGCTTTTTTGGAGTTACTTTCGGGGTAAAATTGGATCTTAATCCGTTCAAAATTTGTCCAACCCATCCCAAAAAAGGCACTCAAGAAAATTTTGTCCTAGACATGGTCGGATCAATTATTGGACAAGGGTGCACATCAGGTAGTAGATGTTGTCCTACCCATTTAACCCGACCCAAAAAAATTATATAACATTTATTTAAAATTTATAATTTCATATAAAATCTTTAGCCGCTTATGGTGGCCATTGCAGTGTAATTAACCACTGTCAATTGCAACAGTGGCGGATTTGTTACTGCACTATAGAGGATGCTAGAATATTTCATTGATTAGATCATTATATTCTTCTTAAGTGGCAGCCAATATCATTGCTCTGCCCTTCTCGATTATTAATCACAAAGACACTCTTTGTTGGAAAGGTAATTCGAGCGGGCATTATACAGTGACAGATGGATACGAGTTATTAACTCAGGCTAATAGGTTTCACCATTTTAATTTCCAATCTTTCTGGAAGCATGTCAGGCAATTAAAGCTAATACCTCGGTTGGGTTTATTTTTATGGAGATTCATCTGGGACTCTTTACCTGTTAAATCAAATCTACTTAAACATCAATTGCAGGTAGATCCATCATGCTTATTTTGTTCTTGTGATAATGAGACTACTTATCATATTTTCTTTCAGTGCCCTTGGTCACGGGTGATTTGGTTTGGACTACCTATTGGTTTTCATTCTAATCATATTAATCAATCACAAATATTAAATTGGCTTATGGATACCTTAGAGGAAGGTTCAGATCATCAAATTCATCTAGTCACCTGGACATTATATTTCATTTGGTTCTACAGAAATAAGAGATTAGCAGAGAATGTTTTTATTAATCCTCAACAAGTTATACATGCAGTCATTTCACATATTTATTTTCAGGGTATTCTCAGTTCAGATCATATAATCAATGTCCCTACTTCTGATGACAATAATTTAATACACCTGATGATCATCCCCAGTTGCACCAAGAATGGAATATTTATGTTTCGAAAATCAAGAGAGCAAGACACCATAATAGTAAGTCAATCAAATTCTTGGTGTATTTTAAGGAAGAATTGCTTCGCAGGTTTCATTTCTCTGGAAAGCCATGCCACAATAAATGGGTTTTTGTTCTATATTACCTAAGACGGGTTTTACTTTTCATTTGTCAACAGCAATGGATAATCAATCAATGGAGATACAGTATTTCCTTCCATACTGAAGAACAGGGTCTTAAAAGAGTACTGAAAGGAGAAATATCATTACCGCTAGAAGCTCGTACAGAATTATGGGATTGTCTAACTATGTTCAATAATTTCTCTAGTTGTAATATATTATAAGAACTGGATGTATAATTTTATTATAAAGTTGTATTTGATTATAAAAAAAAAATTTCATATCAAATAAATGTCATTTAATATATATTGTTTTATTTATATATATTGAATAGTATTATTTTGTATATATTGTAAAGAAATATGATATTGTTTATAATTTCAAGTCTCAAATCGCAATTTTATTTCAAAATATATCAATGTTCAGAATTACTAAATGTATTCATAGTTCTTATTATATTTATTACATATAATTAGAGTTATTTTTTATATATAGTATGGGTAGAAGTCACCATTTGAGCAAGAGCTTAGCTCACCCTGCTAGTCCGCCTTTGCCCAACTCAACATTATTAAATTTCTATCGGATAGGGCTAAATAGGGCTCCAAAATGCAACTCATTTATCTTTTAGATTGGATATCGAGCAAGGTCTCGCCTACCCATGTCCACTCTTAGTAGACAATTAGACAAGAATAAAGCTTGATAAAAATTATCTTTAGACAATAAATTTTAGAATAGAGATTAAAGTCTTATACTTGAAATAAAAATAGAACCTAACTAGATCATACATTTCAAAGTAGAGAGTTTTTTTTCCCCTCACAATTGATCATGGATTAAACATGTAGAGATATGATCCATACCATATGAGAGTCAATCATGGCACCGATGTTCTCTCATATAGGGTTGGTCTTGCATATTTATTTAAATTTTAATGCATTTTTTTTTCATTTTTACGCATATTTGATTGTTTGTATGTCTCATTTCTTTTGTCACTTACCCTTTCATTGCCTCACTCTCTCTGTAATTAGTTGGGAAGAGACTTAGAACACAAATGATTTTTGTTTTTATGAATAAATATGTTTTTTGAAATTCAAATTTGTATTCTCATTCCTACAGGATAAGGTAGTTTAACACATCAACTAAGAGTCTGTTGAAGCACTCATTTTCTTCGTGAATAAGAGTACATTTTGGAAAAGACATCCACAACACAGCTATTATGTTTAACAAATTTTAAATAACTACTTGATTTGCATGATTTTAGCAGTCAATTCTATCCATTGACATTTTCAATCTACTCACATGCATCAATAAAAACATTTATAGACAATAAATTTGTTATGATAAACTATTCAAAGTGCTTAGTTTCGAGTCGTGCTTTTTATTGTTGGCGGATCTAGTTAAGGCCAGATCTAGATAATCTCCTTCTTCCAAAGGAATATAATTAATGTCATGTGTTTGGAAAAGGGTCTGTGAAGGGCAAAAGAGTAAATGTGTGATAGGTGTGGAAGGAGACAAAGGTACCCCGGATTTGGCGTATGGGAAGGTAATAATAATAACAGAACAGAGAGAGAAAAGAAAAATGTGTTTGAGAACCAAACAGACATGTGAGGCCCTTTTCCCTTTTTGTGTTGTCTCCTCTTTTAGCTTCCTTCCATTCCTTCCTTCGCACCCACCCTACCCCATCATTAATTTATAATTCACCAATAATAAACACGAATGTTAGTATTATGAAATACTCTAATTCGTAGGTATTAAAATAATAGTTTGATATCATTATTGATCCTTTTAGTCTGATGGGATTTTGGTTTTGATTTACATAATTTTAAATAGTTGGTTTTAAACCTTTAATTTCATAAAGATTTGGTCTAAATTCAATTACTAGTTTCCATACTTTTAACAGGTTCTTACCATGGTCTTTTTACTAAACTTAAGTTCTTATGAAATTATAGAACCAAAATCAACAATTAGAAATTACATGGATTAAAACCAAAATTTGATTACAGTAGAAAGACCAATAATAATATTAACCCTGGAAAATAGTTAAGTTAATTATTTATTAAAAAATGTGTTTGTTTTCCTAAAATAGCCCTTAATCATGATCCCCTAATCCCCTTCAATATACACGGAATCCAAAAGGATAGTTTAAAAAATTATAAATTTTAGAGGTAAAGTAGATTAGGATCTTACATTAAGTTTTGTACTAAAATAAATCCGTCAACTAATTCCTAAATTTTATGTAATAATATTTCACTATCATTCAATCTAATCTTGACCAAATTTTAAATGAAAAAAAAAGTAAAAGCAAATCTGTCATGATTCATAGGATTTCAATTAGCTTTGCTGACCTCTGTTTTTCTAATGATTAAGGGTTTTAGTCAATAGATGATAAAGAAATGAAAGAGAAAGAATGTCTGTGTCTATATCTTTTGTATATGAGAAGGAAAAAGAAAGGGACAGGAAAATAAATAGCCAGAGAAGTAACCCCAAGAGCATGTAGGGCAGCTCTTGCACCCACCTAAGGTTTTATCTCTCCTTTTTTTTGCCTACATACGATAAAATCAACAATCGATTAGGATTCAAGACAACCATATAGCTAATATGTTTTATGCCACTTTTTCTTTCGTATTTTTCTATCCTCAAAATCTTATTTAATATGAATAAAGTTAAACAAGATTCAATTTAAGTCATACTTAACAAATTTACTGCCATTTTTTAGTTAAGATAAATTATTTGAAGTGGCTCATACTGGGTACTGAATAGAGTATAAATTAGATTTTTCTTATTTATCTTCATTTACTAAAATAATTTTAAAATTTATTGAATCACTATATTAGACTTCAAGTATCCTCTTAGTGAATTTTATTATAAGTAATATTTAAAAAGAAAAATCAATAACCCATTAAGTGACCTATACATTTGGAACCATCAATAAATAGATGATCACTATAAGTCTTTAGGAAGGACTAATGAGTTTAATAATAGAAAAGTACAAGTTTCTACATAGGAGATGATAACAGTTTTATGTTTTTGTTATAAAAGATTTTTTTAGTGATTAGTGATCACAAACAATTGATGTCAAACTCGCGATAAGAAAGTTAACTCGGATCGTAAACTCGTAAAAGATTAAGTTTTATTCGTAAATATGTGTTTATAGTACATAATCAAATAAAAAATACAAAAGATAACGATAACTTGACTTAAATATATTTTAAATATAAATAGTTGATATTAAATATATAAAAATTCATACTTTATCAAACTCAATAAAGAAATTTCTATAAAATTTATATATAATTTTATAGAATATAGTCAAATAAAAATAACTAACATGAGATTTAGAGCAAGTTGATATGATTATTTGGTACTGTAGAATCGTAAAAACGGTAAATTCAGTGTGTAAATTTGTGAATTTAACCGAGTTTACAACTAATATAAATTTAGGTGGCTTGTGGCACTTTTGGTTAGGTAAAAATGTAAAAAGGGTAAAATCGGAAAGTGAACTCGTGAGTTTGACAACCATAATCACTAACATTATCAAATTTGTGATTTTAAGTAAACTCTTGAT
Organism: Mimosa bimucronata; assembly: GCA_037074515.1. Classification (NCBI taxonomy): domain Eukaryota; kingdom Viridiplantae; phylum Streptophyta; class Magnoliopsida; order Fabales; family Fabaceae; genus Mimosa; species Mimosa bimucronata. The sequence continues at coordinate 13,528,792 of CM073448.1, read as the reverse complement.
AAGAAGGTAAAATTAGATCATGAACTCGAATCTTAAACAAGTAAAAGTTTACGTTTTATTTATAAATATGTGTTTATAGTACATAATCAAATAAAAAATACAAAAGATAAAAATAAGGGAAAATTCCAGAAAAAGAACCTCAAAATAGGCAAATGACAGTTTACTAAACCTAAATTTGGAAAGGACAATACAGTACAAATGACTGAACTGTATATACCCAAATTAAATTGAAAAGTCCAAAATGCCCTTACTTTAAATATTTTTTTTATTAAAGGGCCAGCCACCACCGGGCCTACTTGCCACGTGGCAAGTGTGAGGGGGGCCACGTTCCAAATTAATTTTGGCCCCCTCACACATGCCACGTGGCAGGTGGGCCCGGTGGTTGCTGGCCCTTTAATAAAAAGAATATTTAAAGAAGGGCATTTTGGACTTTTTAATTTAATTTAGGTATGGACAGTTCAGTCATTTGTATTGAATTGTCCTTTGCCTTTTTTGAGGGTCTTTTTCTGGAATTTTCCCTAACAATAACTTGACTTAAATATATTTTATATATAAATAGTTGATATTAAATATACAAAGATTCATATTTTATGAAATTCAATAGAGAAATTTCTCTAAAATTGTCAAATAAAAATAATTAACATGTGATTTAGATCAAGTTGACAAGATTATTTGGTAACATAGAATCATAAAAACGGTAAATTCGGTGTGTAAACTCGTGAGTTTAATCGAGTTTACAACTAACATGAATTTAAGTGACTCTTGACATGTTTTGGTTAGGTAAAAATGTAAAAACGGTGAAATTGAAGAGTCAACTAAAGAGTTTAACACATTCTAATTCACCCAAAACTAAATACAAGTAAGCTAAAGCAGAAGAATTTTATTGAAGGACGTAAGAAAGCTATAGACAGAGATATGGTGAAGGAGAAACAAAAAGCAGAGGAAGTAGAAAGCCGTAATAAGAAATTGTTCAGTAGAAGCAGCAACCCAGAACTCAGCTCAGAGATGAAGAAAAAGAGGAGAGACCCCAGAGATCTTAATCACTTTCCACTTTGCTGTTTCTTCCTGTTTTCTCCCTCAGAAGCATCACCTTTGTTTTGGTCTTCCCTGTTCAATAGTATTTTTTCTTAAAAAAAAATCTTATTTAATATATAGTTTTTCTGCTTGTGATTGTTGATTAATAAGTGGATGAACTTGATTTGTTGTTAACCACCTTTACTTAAGGTTTATTTTCCTAGGTGTCTGGAACAATTCAGATTATCAATATTTAATAAACAATAGACATAAAGTACTGATTTATATGTTTTAAAGGTAGAATCTAAGTACTAAAAAAGATTAAGGTGGAAGATCTTGAAAATCATGATTATTTTTAAATATGTAGGTTGCGATTAAGTTTTATAACATTTAATAAAAAATTACTAGTGTCTGTAAAAAATAAAATTATTGCTACTGAATAAATTTTGATATACTTGTGATTGTGATCCTTTGATAAATTGGAAGCACCATTTTTCTATACGTTTTATAGAACCCAGATCAATTCCATCGCACAAATCTCAATCTCAAAAAATCATGAAAGTCTAAAGGAAAAGGCAAAAGGGGCCGTTCCCTTTGTCAGTCCCTCTATTTGTGAACATGATGAGAAAAGCTTTCTGGGTTTCTTATTTCCTTGTAGAAGAAAAGGACAAATAGGCACAAACATACTATATATAATTATATATATATATACACACACATCTATATAATATGCGCTCAAATTAAAAAAAAAAAAAGACTTTATGTGAAGCATACTCATGATTTGCCTTTTGTATTATGAAAAGGCCTTTACTTTACCAGTCATGCTTCGAAAATATTAGTAGGATTTTGTGAAGTTCGCTTTTATGTGGGGAGAACAAGACAATGTTTATTGTTATTGTCAAATTAGTGAGTTGACTCTCTGATTTTATCATTTTTATTGTTGTATCTACCTAAAACGTGTTACGGGTCACTTAAATTCGTACTAGATGTAAACTCGGTTAAACTCATGATCTTACGCAACGAGTTTACCGTTTTTACGTTTATACTTTACGAAATAATCTTGTTAACCTGCTCTGAATCTCATGTTAATTGCTTTTATTTATTTATATTCAATGAATTTATACATAAATTTTATAAAAATTTCTTATTGAGTTTGATAAAGTATGAATGCTGATATATTTAATATAAATTATTCATTTTTAAAATATATTTAAATCAAAATATTTTTATTTTTTGTATTTCTTATTTAATTATATACTTTAAACATGTATATATTAATAAAAGTAAACTCTCACGAGTTTACCTTTCGAATTTACGATTTGATTTTACACTACCATCATGAGTTAACTTAAACTCACGAGTTTGACAACCTTGATGTCTAGGCTTATAATTACAATACCTTTATTAATTTTACTTAAGCAATTTGTTTATGAGTTTTATTTATAAGTTGCCTTTAAAGTAGAATAGTAGCTAAAATTGTAATGGTTTAATGGCATTAAAACATGTCCGAGAAGTTATGATTCTGAACCTCTTAATTTTAGTAGATGATAGTGCCACTCCCTCAATCTTTTAAATAGTTTTGCTAACTCAATGATACATTATCAAAAGTTTTTCATTTGTTGAGAATTTAAATTTTGCAAACATTAAAATTGCAAATATTTCATAGATGAGTTTATTTTTATCTAATGCCTTGCTTGAGGACAGCAATTTGCATACTTGTATATGAGATTTCACTTGAAAATACAAAAGAAATTGTGTATAATTAAGAGAGAATTACTGTTAGGGTGCCAAATCGGATTAAAAATTCAACGACAAATCTTATGTGTTTAATTGTGATTGGTCAAACAACAAATGACGTAATACACTGGGTTCACACAAGAATTCCTCATAATAAGTTAATCCTCCCTCGTTCCCTTATTATAAGTTTCAAATAACTACTTTATGTTTATAAAGAAAACTAAAACAATTGGTTAGAAGCAATAATTATGCTAGAAATGTAACTTGTTTTCCCTGTTATATCCTTATTATTAAAGATGAAAGAGAATGTGTGGAGAGGAGATAATGAGAGAGAATATGGAAAATAAAAGATAATAATATAAAAGAGCATGTACGGAAAAGATAAATAAAGAGCAAAACTGAAAAAAAAAACACAATAAATGCTAAGACAAACAAAAAGTGAAGCTTATATTTTGGAACCATCTGTTCATAAAAGTGATGCTTATATTTAGGGACGGAGGGAGTAACATGAACATGTTATTTTCTAATATCATAATTTGTCATTACATACTATTACTACTCACTCCGATCCAAAATATAAGACCTAGTTTGAGAAGGTGAGGTTAATTCCTAAATATGACAACTCCTTCTAATTTTTTTCAACATTTTCCCATATTATCCCTAATGATATTCTTTAATAATAAATAAGGAAGAGAGTGAGGATGGGATAAAAATAGGTAGTTAAAGTATTTATATAATATAATGGGATTTTAACTAACTTAAATAGCATATTTAATATAGTAAAATTAGGTAAGTACTTTCTCTGGTCGTTATTATTAGGCACCAACTAAGTTGAAGTTGAAAAAAGTGACAAATTTAGCCTAAATTTGGTAACATAATTACAACTCTTTAATTTGTGAGAATTGGTAGTTGGTGCCTATAACAAAGATAAGAGATAAGAGGGAGTAGGTCTTATGTTTAGAAAGGAGCAAGTATTACTAAATAATGAGATTTTTTTTTTCATTATATTCCTTCCCATAAACAATTTTTTATATGATCTATGCTAAATAAATATAGCTGAAAAATAAATAAATAAGTTTGGAGGGTGGGAACATGAATGCCCAAAAGTCACAACCAAATTCCAACAAGTGAGAAGAGAGAGCTCCTTTTTCTCTTGGGCAGCGAGCATGCGGCGTTAAAGCATGCCTCCAGATACACTCACTTTTCTATTGCTGTTATTATTATTATTATTTAAAACCCTTTTTTCCTGCTTATTTTTCTTTGGATAAACATAGACCAACAATATAAATGTAAAGGGTATACTCAAAAAAAAAAAAAAGTTTAAAAGATGGTTTAGCTATGATGATGGCTCGTTGCATGGATGATTTTGGATCCTTTCCTTCCTGTTTAGGTGTATGTTTTGGAATTCGATTTTCTTTACGGTCCTCTTCTGTGTTTTATCGTGAAATTATATAATTTTGAGATCATATTTTTTGTTTGATTTCATCATTAGATTCTAAATATATAGTGACATTTTGATATTTTATGGACAAAAAATGGTTCATTTTTCAATTTTATATGATTTTTCAAATATTTAATGCTTAAAATTCTATATTTTTTTTTCAATTGGAGCATTAAATTTTGAAAAATCATATAAAATTGAAAATTGAACCATTTTTTATCCATAAGATATCAAAATGTTACTAAGTTTATGTAGAATTTAATGATGAAATCAAACACAAAAAATTTAACCCCAAAACAATGTAATTTCAGGGTAAAATACTGAAGATGATAGAAAAAGTATAGGAGATAATCCAAATCCGTATTTTTTTTTGTTCTCTTCACAATCTCTCTCTTGCTTCCAATTTTGTTTTGTTTTTCCCCATGTGCTATATTAATTTTCAAAGTGCTCATCATCAAGGCATGGGCATTATTGTCAAACCATACTCTCCGATTTTACCCTTTTTTAATATTCTACCTGACTAGAACGTGTTACGAGTCACTTAATTTTATACCAACAGTAAACTCGGTTAAATTCACGACTTTACATACTGATTTTGCCGTTTTTACGTTTTTACCGTACGAAACAATCTTATTAACTTGTTCTAAATCTCACGTTAATTATTTTTATTTGATATAGTCAATGAATTTATATATAAATTTTATAGAAATCTTTTATTGAGTTTGCTAAAGTATTAATGTTGATATATTTAATATCAATTATTCATATTTCAGATATATTTTAAGTCAAATTATTGTTATTTTTTGTATTTTTTATTTAATTATATACTTTAAACACATACTCCCTCCGTCCCACTATATAAGGTCATTTTAACCGAATTGCGAGTTCCTAAAAATTTAGTTAAAAACAATAAATGTGTAGAAAATATACCTTTTTTTTTTCAAATGTGCCCTTATTTATGAATGAATAAGAGAGAGGGTAATTATGAAAAGAAGATGAAAGAGAATGTGTGAGAAAATTAATGCATGGGTAAAATGGGAAAAAGTGCATTTATTACTCAAACAAAGTCAAATAGGACCTTATATTGTGGGACAAGGTCATTCAAAAAAGTAGACCTTATATTATGGGACAAAGGGAGTATTTATTAATAAATGCAAACTCTTATCCGTTTACAATTCAAGTTCACGATCTAATTTTACATTATTATTATGAGTTTACTTAAATTCGTGAGTTTAACTATCTTAGTCATGGGCACTCCTAAATATTTTGAATTTCTGATCGATACAAAGTTACACAATTTTTAAAATAATTATTTTACAATAAATAAATTCTATTATGTGACCATTGAAACAGTGGAACAATAGTTATTGAATTAGCTCAAACTCAACTCGATCATCAGACCGGTGAGAAATAAAATAGTTTAATTTTTAAATTTACCATCATACCATCATACCATCCAAATATTAAATACCAATTCAATACCTTAAACTATTAATAAACAATAATATATTTATCCAATATTCTTTACAATTTCTTTGACATATTACCTTAATAGTATTAATCTATTATTCAATAACATTACAGTCACTAATCACTAATATTCTTGCTAATAAAATTTTAAATAGATAAATGTTAACAAAATATTCCTACAAATAATTTTTTTGGTCACTAAACTAATAGTCGTTAATATCAAAATAATCATAACAATTAAAAAATAAAAATTGTCATTTTCAACACTAATTTTTTTTCAAAAAAAATGCAATCTAGATCAACCCAACAACTCGCCAGATTTCCTGGATTGCTTCTGTGTCAGTCTGGGTTAACTGCAAGTCAGGTTAGTTGCTTACTTAGACCTGTCTCATGGCAGGGTCGCCAAGTTCCAGGCTGACCCAGCCAGTCCAACCCGAGATTAGTTACCTAGAATATGATCGCTTCACAGTTATTCAGCAGAATATTAATCAACCTCCTTGAAATAAAAATATTTACCAGGAATATTCTATCAAAATTCAAAAAAGAAAAATAATAGTGCTGGGAATCACAATCCTTGAAAATGTTAAATGACAGTACTAATGAATTTTATTGTCTTATTTATTATCTGTGCTGCTTCATTCACGTACTTAGAACGAAACTCCATCAAAATCTCCTTGTTACTTGGAAGGCCAAGATTGCAATATGCTCTTTAAAACATAAATCAACCTGAGTTCATAGAATTAACAAAATTTTCTGACACTATATGTGATAACCAATACAGTAACAATGGTACAACATATCTCAGAAGTTTAAGCTGAGAAAAAGCTCCTTCACAATCATATCAAGAACTAGTCATCTATTGCGTGAAAGGCTCATCATTACCCAAAAAGAAAAGGTGGGGAATATCACTTTGGCTACATTATATAACGGTGAGTGGATGGCAATGCTCATGAACTTTTTTATCAACTCTTTTACCAAATGTTCATGAACTAACAAACCAAATAATAGAGGTAAATCATACAGCTGTTATTATTGCAATGCAAGTAGGTGAAGTTCCCCTTTTGGTCCCCACTGTAACACATGTTGTTCTCTTCCGTTTTGAGCCCCAGCAAAGATTCACCTTCTCAATCTTCTTTTTGATCCCTAGAAAGCCTTGACAATTTGGAGCACCACAGTGGCATTTTACCTCTGGTCCAAATTGCACAAATCTATACAGCAGAAAAGCGCCAAATCATTTATTATCATGACATCACTTGCAATTAAATTCAGAATCGGAAAATCGCTATGGAAAAAAAAGTATGCAACTTGATGCATCCTACTATCAAATGTAGGACTTGGAATACCAAATTCTTGGATGAAACGATGGACAGTAAAAGCCAATCTCTACCCGAATATACATGAATCAAACTAATTCCCATAATATAATAAATGCACAAAAGAATGTTAAATTTCCTTATTTTCGATTTTGACTGAGACTATTGAATTAAGGCACGTGCTTGCAGCTATTTAAGAAAAACTATGCATCCAGCAGCAACAACGGCCAAAATAACCAAAAAGGACCTGTAGTCGTATGTTAAAGGTTCTCCGACTTCTATTGAGCGGGCGGCAAAGACTCCCACGCGTGTTTCACCATCAACTTGCCTGGAAGAAACCGAAAGAATTTAGAGAAACAGAGCATGGAAGTTGAAACTGAAGTTATAGTGACACATATGAGAGGACCAGCAAAGGTGTACTCAGATCAGATGATGCCAAGCATGCATAAGTTAATCAACCAAAAAAAAAAGTTTTATAATATTCCAATTCCTCACATTAACTAAATTTTGACATAAAAGAAACTACATGTTCAGACTATCCCCGAAGAGCAAGAGAAATGTGAAGAGAGGAAGTGAAATTCACGACATTTACCACTTCTCCAAAACACAGTTGGGGTCGCAGCTATGGTTTAAAAAGCGTGATGTATTCCCTTTGAAAGTTGCATCTATTGTGAAGTCTTTCCGAATCTCACACATATAGAAATTCTGTTCACCTTTGTATTTCATGTCCCAAAGCCTTTTTTCACATAAAGCATCATTTATTACTGCAGAAGAGAAAGCAGAGTTTAATAAGGAAAGATATTTAAGGATTCAAGCCAAGTTCAATATAAGCTTGTAAAGTACATGGCATTACAACAGCTCTTAAAAAACCGGCATTTTTAGCCTTTTAGAAGAAAATGGACGTAAATTACGGAACAAAAAGTGGAGATAAAATAAACTTTTCACGATATAGGCTATTCAAAGTTACGAGTTACCTTCTCCAATATATTCAATTACAAATTCTCCTTTTTTGATGGTTTCAGCAGCTTCTACTCCCCAACCACAAAGTTGAGTCTGGGAAAGAATAAGATAAAACACAATTATGATACACGTTTTTTACAAAAATGAAACTATATGAAAGAAAACCACGAGTATACAAACATTATATAAGACCTAAGAGGGATTACTATATTCAAAATATGCTACATTCGGAAATTTCTCACCTTGACAATCTTCATCTTTTTATCCTTACGAAACGGCCGATTATTGCAATTTTCCGAGCAGCGACAAGCCTTAGAGCAGCTTATGCATTGAACTCTAATAAAGGATGAATTATTTTTATAGATAGATATTAGCTGAAAATGTTTGGGAACTCTTAATTGGCAAGATATCAGATAATAGGAGGTAGGCGGCAGGTGTCTATATATGGCATTAGTCCATAGAGAAAAACATATATTCATGAAGTCCAGACAAAAAATATTCTTTTAATAAAACGTCATTAGCTGCACAAACATCGCTACCTTCACTCTTCACGCTTCAGAATCACCACTGTTGCAATTGTCGAGCATAATCAGAAGGCATGCATTCGTTCATCTTTATCTATAATTTCTAAAGAAAAACTAATACAAGATAAGTTGCATTCACCTGCACACGCAATCATCAGAACATGTAGAATTGAAAGAGCAACTGGTGCACCCTGCGCCATCATTTGAATCACTGCGCTTCTTCTTTACGAGGTATACATCTGATATCAACGTCAAGACTAACAAACGGATGATCATAAATGTCATTGATTAAGAAAACCCTGAGTAATTGGAACGCCTAATAGTACCACCAAAAATGAAAATAAGATAATCAAACTACTAATATTATAGTTGAGTGCAGAGGAGAGCTAATTCAATCTCCACTGGTATGCTTAAGTTACTATCTTCACCCGAACAAACAAAAGGAGAGATATAGGATACTGCGTCTTATGTGTACATATGGAGGTGGTTCAAGCTTACTCTCCATGTCTTTCCACGTGAAATCAATCTTGAACTCCTCATTGACATAAGGAGTAGGCAAACGACAAAACACTTCCTGGAAAAAAATAGGATGAACAAGTTAGCGAGGCAAATTAACCCAATTAGTTTGTTTTTATTCTATTGATTTCTAAAAGGAAAACGTTCATGGGTACCCAAAATTAATTATATAACGAAGGCCTTTAATATTTGTGGGAGGTATCTCAAAATGCCAAATATATCAGGCAATGCCGTAATTACAGGCAAAGTTTACACATTAATTAAAATAGAAACATACAACAGAATTTATATTATACGGAAACCTGACCTCCATGTTACTTGTTGAAGCTTCATGCTGCTCATCCAACAAACACAACAGTCCTGTCAGCCAGCCTAATCAATGAAAATTCAAAATACCAATAAAAAACAACTTAGAAAGAAAAAAATCTAGGGACATATTTCGAAAATCTGTCAACCAATATGGTTACATTCAACCCCACATGTAATGAAGTATTCACCGGAAGTGACAATCTCTGAGTTTAATCACCACATAACTAAAGAAAATATAGTTGTTTGATCACTATATACATATCTGAAAATAAAGTTGTTTGACCACTATATATAAATCTGATATAAAAAGACATCCATATTCCATAACTATGAAAATATCTCCAAGTAGTTTAGAGTGCTAAAATGGTACCATGAAAACCATTCAATGGAAACATGGGGGCATGTATCGGGGAATAACTAACAATTGAAAACAAAAGGTTCTGGTGAAAAGAAAAAATTGACCTTTCCATCCAACCGCCAGTCAGTAGGATGTCTCCAACAAACAGCTCGTCCAGGATGATCCTTTGAAAGCACTATATTATCTGGCCACGGTGCGCATTTAGTGTGAAATGCCATTGTGCACCGCTCGCACCGCAAGTGTAACTTTTGTTTGCAAATAAAGCAAGCCTGTCCATTGGATGATATTACATGACCACACAACTAGACAAAAAAAGAAAGAAAAAATATTGTTCTCTATATAAAATCAATATATATGGATAATTTTAATTGATTCCTTATTATGAGTTACAACTCAAAGCAATCCCACTGCCTTCCATGTTGCAGCCCTACGCCCCACCCGAATACACATTCAGTTGTGTATAATATTGATAAGTACTCGGAAACCATTTGTAACGAATTGATTTTCCAAGTAAGCTCATCTATTGCCTGCGTTCCAAATGAATGAGACGGTACCCATTAAGTCAAGGTCATCAGACGCCAGAAACTAAGAGTGGCGATGGTTAATTTATATATGTGGCATGAAAGGTGATCAAATGCAAAACATGTGGCACATGGCAAACTGTCAAAGTCTAGCTGTTGGATGTGATAGCGTGAGTCAGGGAAATACCTAGGCCTATAAATAGAACACTTACATAAGTGTATTAGCAGGACTATTGTGATGAATGATGTGAGCACTATTCAGAATCTCTGTCTCTCTTGTTTCTTATATCTGATCTCTCTCTCGCTCTCTCTCTCTCTCTCTCGCTTCCCCAATTCTGTGTGTCTTTCTACCCGTTGTTCCTATTCTTCTTATCAATCCTTCCCTTTGTCTTTCCCATCCGGATTACAATAATTCCAACATAATAAAACAAATCTATGTTTTCTTTACAAATTTTATGACTTTAATGTCTACCCTAAGATATAAACCCATCCCTCCCCGTCAAATGCAGTATCATTAAGCAATCCTTTAACTCCCCCAATCCATTAATCCTTTAACAAAGCTATGTGAAAATTGTAAGGCTAGACATATGACACGGTGCTAAGAACTGTGGCATTACGACACGAATTTAGGTGAGAGGTGTGTAGAGTAAATAATCATAGACTACGAGTAAATAATCATAGACTACAAATTGAAAGGTCGGATAAACGCAAATAGCTGATAATCACTAATGTGGAAATCAGGAAAGTTAATAGCTACACATCTATAGCAATCTTTTCATCAATCTTGACCACCAATTTGTAAGTTGAGGACAGTTATTTATTCATTTCATCAGTTACCCAAGATATATATCTTATTCTCTTCATCATCTGATACGCTACCTATAAATAGAGACAGCTGCATATATCGAAACCCAACTCTATCTCAGGTAACAATCACCCTTGCTTGAATTTCCCAACAGATGCATATAAAACTTGGACTAAGTTCATCAGTAGGAAGACAACTAAAACAAGCAAGATTAACTCCTAAAAATTGCTCATGAGACGCGGTCCTGAGGTGAAGTGTTTTAGAGGTACCAAAAGGTAAAGTTCATGTGCCCATAACTATCTCACATTAGAGCAGTATATCATGGAGATGATTATCACTGGCTCACCGCCTATAACAAAAGAGATTATGTTAAATTAACCAAAATCTTACATGTTGTGGACACTTGAATTTTTTGATATTCGCGATCCCACCAGCTTCTTTTGCACATTCCATATGGTAGACTCTTTCACAGCCACGAACAGAACATATAACCTCGTTCCCAGGGTAGACAAAATGATGACAAAAAAGACATTCAACCTGAATCCAAACGCATTAAAAGAAGAAAAAAAATAGAAACCATCAGTGTGAAGTAGCTATTTTATGGCACATAACATAAATACTATAATGTGACTGTAATCATAAAGAGACTTGAGTTAAAGCTTCATCCAGATGCACATAAATACAACTGTAACAACAAGCAAAATATGCCGCTCAAAGATCCTGGTTCGTTAACAGAATTAACCAGCCTAGTTATCCAGATCGATCGAATAAAATATCAGGTAGACACTTTTATAAGTGAAATCCTAATGCCTTTCAACTCATAGATTTTTTATCAGTCTCTATCAATCAGCTTCGTTTTTCCAGCACTTATTAAAAAGGGAGCGTATTAAAAATACAAAATTTCCACAATGGACTACATTTTTTTACTTCACATTCTTCCCAGTGCCCAAACAAGAAAAGATGCACTTTTATTGATCAAATAACCAGCCAAGCTATCCAAATTTCCGTATAAGTTATATCATAAATCCTAACGCCACACAACTCAGACTTTTGAAAGGTCTCTATCAATCAGCTTCAAGTTATTTTATACTTATTAGTAAGAGAGTGTGTCACAATTAAAATGAGTATTAAAAAGACATAATTTTGACAATGCATATTCTTCAAGAAAAGATGCCCAAGAAAAAAGAACAGAAATAAATAAGCAAATACCATCTTCGGAGCACCAACAAGAAATGGAAGAGTACAGCTAAGCCTACAAAACCCAGAATCTATCTTCTTCTTCTCGGAACAATCTCTCACATGATCCTCTAAACCCTTGTCGTTGGCTAGCTTATTGACCCGATCCAAAGAACAACGGCTCCTCTTTGAAACCCTGAATTCATTTCCATCCTGCTGAGAAACAGGGAATAAAAGATTGTGTTTTGAAATGTAAGGGTAATCAAGGGATTTAACAGGAACTGTGTACAAAGAAGTGGAAATATCAGATGATGATTCGGCAGGGACATTGAGATTAGGGCAGTGAGGAAGCTCAAGAGCTTCTGAAAGCGATAAGCTTCCTAAATCTGGCATTATGGGAAGATGGTAAACCCTAAAATTTTGTAAGGAAAGGGATTTTCGGACATGGAGACAAAGGATTTGAGATTTGGGGGAAGAGGAGAGAACTGAGAAGAAATGAGCGGGAAATTAAGACTTTTTGCAATTGAAGGGCTATGGGTATGTGAAATTACGGGAATATACGTTGAATTTGGCTTGATTTTACTGTATTGCCCTTGCCGCCAGATGATTACTTGCGCTGAAATTATAAGCGGCGCGGAATTTGAATTTTGGTACGCAAATTGATTTTATGATGGCTAAAATTACACGAGAACCCCTGAAATTAAAATCATGGCCTCTCGCTCATGAAATTTCACCAAAACGTCCCTCCTCCTAAACTTGCAATGATGTGATGATAATTACTCTCTCCCTTCACATATATTTGGACAAAACTTATATCCAACTGGACATAACAAAAATCCACTTCATCAGTAAATACATGACACACGTCTGTCTTTTAACAATACACTAAAGGTGTTTCTTAAATTGGTCGCTGCCATATATGACGTTGCTTGCCCGCTGCAGCCAACACCACATCGTCCTGTTCCTTCTGCAACATCCTCTTCCATTAATCTCTCTCTCTCTCTCCCCTTCAGCTTCTCAACCATTTTCGCTCCTCCTTCCCCACCCCCCCAAAAAAAAGGAAAAGGCCAAAAGTTTTAGTCACTAGAGAATTTCACAATGCTTCATGAAGTGAGTGGCATCACTTGGATTGACGAAAACAAAGATGGGGATGACTCTACTTCATATTCATGGGCTAATGTGAACACCAACACCGTCATCAACAAATAACAAAAACTAGAGCCATTATGGTTTTATCCAGAACAAAGACGAGATGGATTCTTTGGGTGCTTTCAAACCCATGCTTGAATTCAATGACGATTGGTACATAGCGAACAATGATATCCAAAATCAACAAGATTTTATTTTATCACATACATCTCTTTCTCCTCCAACTTTGTTGGCCAAGATAATTTATCATTGAACCCAATTCAGGAGGATTGGCATTAGGGGTATTTATGGGATGGGACAGGGACTGGACGACCCCATCAGGTCTCATCCCGTCAAAAGGCATACGAGACAGATTTCCTGTCCCATGTCCTGTCCCATCCCATTCGGGACGTGATAACTATGTGACGGGAATTTCTTTTTTTTTTTTTTTGAAAATAAAAATAAAAGGTCATTTTCGCAGAAAAATATGAGTCAAATATTACACCAAAAAATTTGACTATGGCTTTTACAAAATACAATTATTCTAACAATTTTTTTTGTCTTGACAACATAATAAACCATAATCAAATTCAATATATAATAACAAAAACACATCTAAATTGAGTCTAAAGAAACTTTCATATTAATACATAAATTTTAAATTAAAAACATGTCTTCAAGGCTTCAATAAGATCCACATTCCACATGAGGCTTTGTTGTGCCATACATTACTGATTCCTCCCATTCCTTTGCCACAAATTTGATAAAAAAAATGAATTTTATTATTCTGATGCATTATAGTTAAAAATGCCACACATTCCTCCCACACAAACCAAAAATATTAATGGGTTTTGGGTTTGGCTTTTGTTCAGGACATTATCTCAAGTTTCTTCTATTTATCATCAAAGTTTTTAAAAATTTTGAAATTTAATTTTAAATTCACATGTAAGGCATGATTGTAAAAATAGTACAAAAGGTTTTAGCATTTATTATATCTGAGCTCAAATGATAATTGTCTGCTACTGGTATTACAAAAATATTATTGGTTTCCTTATCAATACCATGTTTCTTAATAAACGTTCAAAAAACAAGTATTGAAAACAAAAGAAGAGATTTTTGAGTTAAATCCTGGCATCTAATGTACCAAATGGCTGCTTAAGCATGTATCAAGAGGACAAACAAACATCAAGTATCCTCTGAGAGGGATTTTGCCTCTCTAGAATAGATCTAGAGTAGCTTTTTTCTTTTACCTTTCAAGCTATAGTTTGCCACACATGTTCCAAAAAAAAAGAGCATCAAGTAAAAATTTTAAAAAAATATGATACTAATGGGACGGGGATAAGAATGGAACAACCTGATCCTGTCCTGCAACCAAAATTTTTCTCGTCCTGTTTTGTTCTGTCCCAAAAATTTTCGGGACGGGAGGTTCGCAACGGGACGGGTGGAACGGAATATTTTTGAACACTCCTAATTGGTATTGATCGCAGAGGACAAGTGGAATCATATATGGCAGCGGTTGTTGGGGCAGTTCCTTCATCAATTCAGTTATTGAAAGCTGCGAATTTAAGTAATCGCCGTTAGTTTGCTGGTGATGATTTAAAAAAAGAAGACATGTGCCATATTTATTGGTGAACTGGATATTTGTTATGTCCAGTACTGGATGTAAATTTTTTCCTAAGATCTGATTGTTTTTTATTAAAATACTAAGAAAGTTAAATAAGTTCAAGCACGGAGTTGTAATCACCTGGTCACAGGCTATCATCGTTAGGGCAAAAAGTTGTTCTTTACAACTCTGTGGGGCCTCATCTTAATTATGTTTTTTCTTTGAGATCTGTAATTTGTTTTCGCAATAAATTACTTATAAATCAATTTATCTATACATTTCTACAAACTAATTTGTTTGATTCATAGTTTACACTTAGTATATAATAATATACAACTTCTATTATGATTGAATGACTTATTTAGATTATTTGCAATTGCAGAACTCATAGCAATCATCAATGGGTTACAATTGTGTTGAAACAAAGGTTATAGGAAAATAGTTGTTAAATTTGTTTGTATTGAGGCTATGAGTTTTTGTATTAGAGGATGTAGTCTATACTACCCCTTCAGTGATGTAGTTCATGAGGCTAGATGTCTATTGAACAAAGATTGGCATGTATTATTGATCATAGCTATAGGGAAACTCCGGGAGCAATTGATAAATTAGTTAAAGCTTCCCATAATGTAGATGCAGGATTTCGCTTGTTTGAGCCACCTCCCTCTTTAATAAGAGAGGGGGGTGCAGACCCATGATGTAGCACTTGAAATCGTGCTGTTTTAGCTTTGGAATGACTTTCATTTTGCTTTTAATGAGAGTTGTTAGAGAATATAAAGTATTGCGACAATAGATTTTAATGTAATAAACAGGATAATATTGAAAAGCACTTAAATTTTATGACAAATTTAATGTTTTTACGTGGTTTTTTTACTAGGCATGGATTGATTGGAAATGACTTACAATTGTTGCAAGAATGGTACTTTTGTGTTATGAACACCAATTGCTTTAAATTAAATATCTTTTTCGATAGTGAAGAGTCTAACCTCGTATTCCATTAGTATTATGAAAAAGTAAAATAAGAAGGAAACAAAGACCCATGAAGAAAGAAAAAGAAATCGCTTAAGTGGTTATCAACACAAAAGAGTACAAATCAAAGACCAAGAAAATAGCACCGGATTAACAGAAGAACAGATGAAAAAAATGTTTTCAATACAAACTGATGATACAGAATATAAGAGTACATGGCTGATAACAATACTTCACTAGCCATTAAAAAATGTGTTAATTTTAATCACTGATGTGATATTTATCAGTCTTATGTAACAAGAGAATCCAAGCATGAGTAATCAAACCTCCACCCCTCCTTATTTGCTCAGAATGTTCATCTGCAGAACAATTAGCAGCAGCATAACACAACATCTCCACCCAAACACTGCATATAATATCCCATCTATTTTCCCTCCTCATCAAATTCCTTGCTATTCTCTGAGCATCCTTTAACATATTCCATTTAGAAGTCACCACTGTTTCAGAACTTCTTTCAGAGATTGAATGAATACTTTCCATCCTCAGAATCCCGCAAACTTCACCTTCATCTTTGATAAGCTGTTCTTTCTGAATCAAGTGTTTGAGCTTATCGTAGGCGTGTCGAAATATTATGGTTGCCGTTGCCATGGACAGCATTTGAGGACGCATTGCAAGAAGGTACATCATGTAATTTGACAGGAATTTTCCCATTTGGGTTTTGGAATCTGTGGCTGTATTTTTAGTTTGATCATCATCTGAGTAATAGCAGATGTCTGTTGCTATGTGCCATATAGTGATGCTCTTGTCAAAGTCTCTTTTAAGACTCCATTTGAAGTCACCAAGGCAATTATACCTCCCAAGTGACCATTCTCCTCTTTGGTTGAAAGGCTTTTGTCCTCTATCTGCATCTATGAATTTCATCTCTTGAACCATCAAGGCTTTTAATTCTTTGGGCAGTTTCAAACGAGCCCTGTGTCTGTGTTTCTTAAAAGCCTTGTCGAAGCTGCGAAACTGGAGAATCTTGCTGCATTTCAGTGGCTTGTCATGCAGGCAATAGCTCAGCAAGTTGAATTGTGGTAATATATTTGACCATCTCTTCCAAAAGCTTGCCCTGTGGCCTAGAATCCTCAAGCATGGTGTCACCAGCGGAAGATTTCTGTGCTTTATCAATTGAATTATTGCCCAATCTGAAAAGGGCAATTGCACAATCTGATAAGCCTCAAGAAGAACAGCTCCAGCTAGCATCACAGCTATGAACCAGGCTTTCCAATGGTGATTAAATTGATGCTCAAACATGATACAGAATCCACACAAAGTTAGAACTAAGTTGAAGAAACTCACAGCACGGAGAATGCAACCTTGTTTTGTGTAGATTATCGGCGCTTTAGTGTACAGAACATCATACATGAAGCTCAATTCAGCATCAGTAATTTGAAAAATCTCCTCTGGTTCATAACTCTCAATGGACATATGGGGAAGAGACTCATAGAGAGGAAGGTAAAGCCAGTTTTCACGGTGAGGCTTGAGAGAGAAAAACCTATAATAAGCCATTAAGATGAGTTCAATGTAGGGGACATTGTGAGGAAGCAGTCTAAACAAAGCAGGCATGCTTGCTTCTTTGTCAATTTCTTCAACAGTGATTATACCAGATTTCTTACTGAGAGATGACTTTAAAGCCCACACAACTTCCCCATATTTGATCAGACCAGACACAAACAATGGCAAGTAAAGATAAGAAAGCCAAGAATGTGTCCAGCTCTTGATGATAATCCAAGTCACTATGGCAACTTGGAAAACAAGGCCAATAAGTTGTCTCACCCCCAATCTATTATCTTCAATGGAGTATGCAGTTATGGCATCTGGGTTTCCTATTTGAACCAGAAGTAATGGTGCATATAATGCTTTGAGTTCCCTTCTGATGTTTCTTTCATCTGGGTCACTTTCTGGTATTACAGTGAGCTTGCCTAGGATAATTCTTGCAAGAGAAGCAGAAAGTAAATAGGATGACCAAACAGTTAATCTGATCCAGATACCTGGAATGTCCTTTCTTCGGCTGCCATAGACTGTGAGAATCAGCTGCAAAATGAAGCTGAAAAGCACAAGTATTTCTAAGCCCCATTGGTCCCACAGGAGTTTTAGTTCGCCTGGGACTAAAGATACATGCATGTTTCTGTATATCCAATTGTCAAATGCTGCAGAAATGAGGTAAAGCCACAAAAGTTAGCATTTTCTCTAATGAGCGCAAGTTCTTGGGAGAATTACACCCCAAAAGCTAACTATTGAAGTAGAACCCAAGGCCCAGTAAAATCTTTGTTTCAAATTTACATTCCCGGTATGACCCTCATGACATTTTCACGAACATTTAGTGCTAGATAATGATATTTTGATTGCAGACATAATAAAATGGGAATGAAAGAGCATTTTATATAATGAGAACAAGTTCATGGGAGAATCACACTCTAAAGGCTGGCTGTTGAAGTTAAAAGATACAAGGCTATGTAAAGCCCTTACTTCAAGGCAACCTTCCCGAGACATGTGACCTGTGACATTTTTACAAACATTTAATGCTGCTTGATAATGAAATTTTCATTGCAGACTTAGCAGAATCAAAATGAAGAAAACATGAAAGTAAAGGGATTATATGGATTATACCTGATAAATTCTCCTCTATATTGAATCCATTGGGGTCAAGAAACAGCAAGCTCCGTTAAGGTAACAATGGGAAGATGAAACACACATACGTGATAGTGGGTTTGGGTATTAGTATTAAATCTTCAGCCAACACTCCATTTGTTTTGATTGTTAATATAGTTAAGGGGAACATGGACAAAACTGAGAACAGCAGGCAAACAATGATACTCTGCTAGATTGTCAGATCAGAAACCTTTTCTTAATCTGGAGGGTATTGTGCCTGGTTTTCTGGGATAACTTAGATCAGACACTAATTATAAAGCCTTAATGATCCCTAACTTGTCTGGATATGTGTGCATGTACAGAAATCGTTTCTTCCATCAGAGTCTAATTGCATGATGACATTTTACGGCCTCAAAGTTTATCTCATTCCCTTTGATTCTTAGGGTACTTTAGATTACTAACTGACCTGTTTTTGCATATGAGCCTAAAAAAATTACCTTTGTGTCATAATATTACAGGTAAATACTTGTTGCATTGTTATTGCCCACAATTTACCTTAAATATACGCATTTAAATGTTGATAAAGTAAACAATTTTATGGGTCTTACTAAAAACTGTTGAAATACCAACAAGTTTATGTCTAGTACTAGGGATTAGTCCCTAACAATATAGTAAATCAACATTCGAATCATAGTTGGAAGAAAACGAAAAGTGTTCACATTTAGTATTTGATATTATCTCAAACAGCATTGTTTATAGAATGAAGCCACATGTATAGTCAAAAAATAAATGTAGAAGCAAACTTTAATGAAAATTGTATTAATCTTAAAAAATTTTAGTGATTATTTTGATATTCATTTGTTTGTTTTATTTCCAAACTTTGATGTACTGAGAAAAAAACATTGACATAAGAATATGATTTTTTTTCCAACACAGACATTGTGGCATACAATTGTACATTGCAATGCAACATGCGTTTAAGAAGAAAACCATTAAGCAAATAGTAATTGTTTGCCGTATGCATTAGGCATACTCTTTTTTTTCCTTTCCATATTTTACGTTCTTAGAATCAATTTGAAACTTCCGTGGTCACGTGACCACGTGCTTGGCACAGCAATTTGAGGATGAAAGAAAAGAAAAGGAAAGGAAAGGAGAAGGTCAAGTTATTTAATTTAATGCTTTTTTTCCTAGGAGTCTAGGACCAACGTATACTTTTGTTTTAATATATATATATATATATATATCTTTATAGATATATTCTGTATTTGTTTCTTCGTAACTTCACAATTCAAATATCCTATGAACAAGTGCAAACATCCTTGAGGTTTACTGCTATATATTTTTCTCCAAAAATAATTATTTTTTATTTCCTTGCATAATCATGTCCTTCAGGTTTACAAGTTCTAGTAAAGTTTTAATGTTAATTAATTTATGAGCGAGGACGCCCAAGCAAGCAATTTTTTTTTTAAAAAAAAGAAACAACTGCATAAATATCAACGAGAAAGGTTAATAAATAGTAATAATAATTTTAATTCGTGTGTATATATAAATATATATATAGAACTCGTTTATCTGATAATTAAAAAGGATATTTTCATTCGGCCAACAATGGATTCATTGTTATTAACTAATAACTAATAATGATAGAGACTAGAGTGGTTTGTCTTCAACCCCAACATATGAAATTCTTAAAGTTACATTGTATATACTCCCTCTGGTCCTAAATATAAGAGGTAACAATACAAATTTTTTGGTCCAAAATATAAGAGGTAATATGCAAAAGTCAACGTAATAAATGCATGTTTTCCATTTCTGCCCTTATATATTAATAAATGTAAGGAGGGGAGAGAAAGTGTGCATAATAAATGAATAAGGGTAAAAATGTAAAATCTACCTATAATAAATGATTCAAACATGTTTTTATTGGTATGTGTAAAAAAGTTGACTGCCTCTTATAATAGGGACCAGAGGGAGTACGACGTATATTCTATAAATGCACATAATTCATATAGCATAAAATACGGATGCACGCCTCCTTTTTTTATATAAATTTTTTTGAGAAATATTCGGTTTATCAATGGAATACCCCGGAGAAGAAAATTTAATTGAAAATTCAATAATAACAAATGCCTGCTTCCTTTTCGACAGGCTTGATATTATTTTATTTACAACTACAACAAATCAATTAGAGAAATCAAAATGAAATAAATTGCCCCATCATTGTACCTCATCACCATCTTCACCATATGTAATGATGAAGACAAGCTCATTTAACTACCAAAAAAAAAAAAACAAACAAACTCGCCTCCTTAATTCCTTCGTCATCTTCTGATCAATTTTGTCACCAACAAGAGGATCAACCTTCCATACTCACAGCTAGAGTAAGAGCCAAAAACAAATTAATTAAAAAAATACAAAACCTAGCGAAAATAATGTAATGAATCAAATAAAAATAAATCAGGTTCATCAGCCTTTCTAAAGTCATAATGTATGTCTCGAAAGTCTTTTTTTTTTTTTTCCTTCTCAAAGTGACACTTGGTTCTCCTTCTTGATCATGTCTCAAAGTCATCATGATAGTTGAACATAGAAGAAGACACAAAAGAATAATTATTAAGCTCACTAAACACTGTATTATAATCCCCTTCACACTCAAAATACGTCTGAATATCCTCTGGAAACCTACATGCAGGCGCCGGCAACTGAGACTCCTCCGGCTTCATCGGCGACAAATCAGCCACCGACGTCATCTCCGTCATCTCCTTGAACTTTGATGACTGAAGCAGCAGCCCTAGGGCTGACGTGGCATTCACCTGCCGTGACTGAGCAAAACTCACGGTGGCGGCACTGGCACTAGCGGTGGTTTCATCCCCACTACTACTGAATGAAGAATCCTGATGGTGATGGTGGTTGGTGAAGAAATTATTGAAACCATGTTCTTGATAACTACTATTAGGGTTTGGTGATGTGGTAGTACTAGTAGTGAAGTTAGTATCAGAGTAATTAGGGTTGTTGTTGTTATTAGAGTCACTAAGCACGGTACTAATACTATTATTACTAGTACTGTTATTAATCATGTTGACGCCGTCATTAATTTTGGGCTTAAGCCACTTAATGTAACGACTTAGGTCAAAATTGGTGACAGCATTAAGGCCACGATATTCAATAGCTGCCATATCATATGCTGTGGCTGCTTCTTCTTGGGTGGCTGCAAAGGAATAAAAAGATCGTTGTCATCAAATGATAATATCAATAATAACACTAATAATGTATATTATACATATAATAATTGACACGTCATTATCATAATTAAATTACGTGCGTGTGGTCCGAGGAGGTTAAGTTAACAAATCTGTTAAAGAGGGTTGGCCATATACTTTCTATTTTCATACCCATCGAATGCGACTGATGATATCGATGACGATGATGATGATGTTGCACATAGTTTGTCATGGTTTATGGTAGGGACATGTTTTGTTTTGTATCATACAAATATATATAGAAGTATATATGCACGTACTACATAATTTATAATTAAAAATGTTTGCTAAGCAGTAGTACATGTTTATTTTTTGTAACTGTATGAGGATGAAGCATGTTAGATACATTTTGGTTTATGGTTATTATTTATATTTTTCTATACTACTAAGTGAGTGTGTGTGTGTGTGTGTACTTCCGTATATAATATGCTGAACTTAACTATTATATGCCATAATTAAGTCCCAGTATAAAGATAATGTTAATTACCATAAGTCCCAAGATAAAGATATTTGTTGCCAAAAACTCTACCAATGCGAGCCTCCCATCTTCCATTATGATGATGTCTGAGATAATTAGATTAAAAGATATAACCATAAAATTAGTAATTAACTATATTATGACTATATACTTTTTTAATTAATAAGTACTAATTACGTACCTTGCCACGCCTCTGTATTTAGAAACTCCCCGAGAAAAACCGCTGCTTTTCCTGCAGTTTCTTGTTTGCGTAAGTTACCTCATTACATATTTATTTAATGTAATCAAAGTAGACTTTTTTCATTAATATTTCTATAAATTTGAAAAAAGAAATAGAGAAAGAAATTTTATTTATTAATTATTACCTTCTTAATGATCCAATATATTCTTCCCTTGATTGACCCTCCATTTCTTTCATTTCGTTGAGATAGGTCGATAACTACAATAACATTATATTGACAGACAAACCAATTACAACTGCTTAATTAATCGATTTCTTTTATTTTTAAATATCATTGGCTGAATTAATTTAATCAAGTACAAACCGGAAAGTTGAGAATGGTATCTGGACCCCAGTATTTTAAAGCTGCGAGATCATAAGCATGTGCTGCAGCCTCTTCATCATCATAAGCACCTAAACATGGACATAGAAGTTAGAAGACACCAAGTATAGTATATAACGACATCCGATCTATAATATAAGATAAAGTTTATAACGTAATTAATCGTAGTATATCTCATATTTAAAGACTAGAAATAGTATATGTTTCTCAAGATATATTATTTTGATTTTGTTGTACTTACCCAGATACACTGAAGATTATAAATTTAAAGCAAGCACCCCCACCGCAATGCCATGCACATGCACGCACGAATGGCACAATAGGTTAATGATAGCATATATCTATCTGCAAAGCTATGTACGTTGATAGAAATACTAGTGTGTGTGTGTGTGTGTGTTCTCACTCAAATTAAAGAAAAGCTAGGTGTGAGTGTGCGCCTGTACCTTGTCGTCCTTTCTTGTTCTGTGATTCATTCCAACAATTCTTGTCCCACAGATGAGCTTCATATCTTCCTGTCCATCGGTGCCTGTGAATTCATCACATTCATAACACATCCATTTCACATCTTCATTTGTAAGCAACAAGGTGTACAGGTTTGAAAGGAGAGTTCATTCCAAAAACTAGCATGTTATTAGATGAGAGAATCTTGTAATTAACAGTAGTCGGTCTCGTACCGGTCAAAAGGCTCTATGGTACTCTATATGTGTATATGTATATATCTCAATATTGATCTCCTAATAATGAAAGCACCAATATTTTGAGTACAGATCTAGAAGAGAAAGCCTGAACCAAAATATCACTAGCCTGTATAGCAATAGAACTCCTTCAACTTATAAACATAACTTCTTTTGTAATAGTAACACAACGCAAGTAGACGCCAATATATATATATATATATACACATATAAATATTTATATATATGCATGTGTGTGTGTGTATACCTTGTGACTCCTCTATATTTGGAGCTACGTTGAAGAGGTATATCTCTGGGGACACTTCTTCTGGTTCGTTTCTTGGTGGTGGTTGTAGATGTCACACTGGTACTGTTATTAGCTGCCTTAGGGGTACTGTTCTTGTTTGAGTTATTGTTGTGTTTCCCCATGGAAGTTGCAGAGAGAGAAGCTTATAAGAAAAAAGTTATGTTCGTTGGTATAGAAGATATATGACTTAGAACCCAATGAAGATGAATGATTATAAAGGGAAGGGGAAGAATAAAGAGGTTGGAAATGTTTGAGCTGGCAATTATTGATAGCCGGCTAAAATTATGTCTGTTTTCTTCTGGCCGTCTATGAAGCGGCTAATTAATTAATTTATCTATATATTATTTTCATCTTCACGTAAAAAGAAAAAATAGTTATATTGTATACTTTTTTCCCTTATTTTTTTTGTCCCTTAATTCAGAATCTTTGTTTGGTGTGGCTTTTAATCGGTTTTGATGTATATGCTATTCTCTTGTTCTTATAGCTTCAATAATTTTTTTTTTCCTTTTGTTTTTTTACCTCTTTGACAGTTATACCTTGTTCCAATTTTTTGACATTTTTTTATTATTATTGATACTAATAACTTACTAATTTGATTCATAGAAATGTTGTAATCCTTCATGAAACACGCATCACCTTCACTAATTAAATTACCCTATCATCACCTTTAGTTACAAATTTGATTCTAAACATTTTTTTATATAAAGAACAATATTCATCAAGAAGAATGATACATTGGCCCATAAGTTTAAATAAAATGCGAAGAAGCGGCATTAATCAAAGAATGTTCCTTCATAAAACTAGAAAGCTTACTTTTATCTATATTAATGCAAGATGAAGATGTGAAATCACTGAGTATATATAGTTTGAATATCCAAACCAACAAAATCTGATTGTAAAGAATACTGATTAAAAAGCTGAAGGTTTGAACATAAAGAAATAACTGTAAGAATTTGACGAGTAAAGCATGATAACTTAGCTCAATAATTTATTTAAAAAATGACACAACTCTCAATAATATATTGATTAAAAATATAAACCTTTATTTCAATAGAGATAAGAAGAATGGTTGGTGATTCAAATATATAGTAGTTGATTTAATTTGTAGAGAAAAAGAATAACTTATAGATCTTGCACAAACTAAAGAATGAGATTAATGAAAGAATTAAGTGAATTAACAACTTATTTTGTTAATTTGAAAAAACAAATTATGTCTCTTATTAAAGATGATAAAAGGAAATGAATCATAACTTCAAGAACACAACACGTGTGTGCGTTATTACAAAAGATTAAATGGAATCTACTGAGTTATAACCAAGTGCGGTCGTACTCTTTTAATTTTCAATTAATTAGGATGGGGCAAAATTAAAGGAATGGGATTAGGATTAGAATAATAATGATAAAGACGTAAAAAAAAGTGCTTTATCCACGTTAAAAAAAACAAAAATAATTTTAACCGTAGCATTTGTCAGTTTCTCTATCGATGGTAGGATCATTTTCTCAAACTTTTTAAATTCTACAAATGCAATCTTTATCATCATCTGGCAGCTAATTGTTATTTTAATACTAATTAGTTTTTAAAATTCACATTGATCCTCGGGTAATAAAGGCTAAAATTACCACTAGATGGACGAGAAGCTTTCTAAATTAAACAGCCATTTTCTCCATATAAAAATCTTAAAACTGAATAATTAATTTTCGAACAGAGTTTGGGCATTATGGCCATGCATATGGATGACAAAAGTTTATTAATTTCTGATATCATTCATCGAATAACCCTTACTTGCATGAGGACCGAGTCAAATCAATTTTGAAAACAAGTTCTTTTAATTTGGATATATTATGAGTAATATATACCAATAGATATGTACTGTCCACTTTCTATTTGTATTTTCTAGTGAATTTAATCTTACCCGGATTTATGTACAATATCCGGCACTATTCACAACCAAATAGTTTATCTTTTAACCATACATAGGTAACTTCAATGGGCATAAGTCTACAAGCATGAAGTTCACAACTCCTAATATAGGCGGCTCGAATTTAGAAAATGAAATGCAATAGAAAACATAACGGAATCAGAAAAATACTTCTTAAAAAATAAAATGTGGTGGGTGTTTTTAGATAAAAAAAACTTTTAATAAAAAATACTCCAATATTGTGATATATATAGATATATATATATATATATATATATAAAAAGACTTATATTATGTGTCTTTGCTC
Source organism: Mimosa bimucronata (assembly GCA_037074515.1). Lineage (NCBI taxonomy): Eukaryota > Viridiplantae > Streptophyta > Magnoliopsida > Fabales > Fabaceae > Mimosa > Mimosa bimucronata. The sequence goes on along the minus strand of CM073448.1, from coordinate 13,502,812 downwards.
TCTAGGCCGCGAAAAGGTATTCATCACTTTTTTCAGATAGAAGACGTCTCATATATTCTTATATAAAAATCGATAACATGAAAAGGAAATAATTTCTATTAATTATAAAAATATGCTCTCCCATAATTCATATGTAAGATATATTTCTAATCTTTTTTTCAAATTATATTTATTGATAATTCCTCAACAAAAATGAAAAAGAAGGAGGGATTTAAAGGAGATAATTAGAGTGTTTTTTTTTTTAAAAGTTGTCTTATTCTATAAATATATATAATTAATACCCTTAATTCAATCAAATTAAATAAATATACCATACATTTAGGAACAAAAAGGTTAATATATACTATTTTCCCTCAACGTAAGATTTCATCTTTACCCAGTAATATATACATTTTGATATATCACTATAAAATAAAACCAGTTATACTATAAAATTTAAATGTATTGAATTGACAAAATATTTGTAAGAATTAGTGCAATAAGTCTTGACTCAAGCCATAAAAGGTTGTCTTTTTTTGTTCCATATTGATGGCTTCCATTACTGAACGAGTTGAGATGACACATAAATACATCCTTTATTCCCTTGTTATTAGTGCATATAGCGGATTCAACGTGGAAATATCGTTGAATTTTCGTAAAATTAACTCAAAATGCTAGCACCCAAACCAACCCGGCCCATGAAAAAAAGTTGCGAGCGATGTCACTCCATAATGGCCATGTTGGCGCTGTCATTTATAAAAGGACAAGATAATTCTCAAACTTCTCCTCATAATAACAAACGCTTAAAAAACACAAAAGCAAGCTATGGGTCAAGAGCTGAATATGGATTACAACAGGGGGTAATTAATTATAGGTCCCATGTAAGGGACTTAATTAAGATAAGGTCCTATGAAATCACCTAATTAATCTGAGGTCCCTACCAGAAAGTTGTTATGGCAGGTCAAAAAGTTGTTATTGCAGGCCGTGATTAAGCATTCACTAACAACTTTTTGGCTTGAAATAAAACAACTTTTCGGCCTGCAATAACAACTTTTTGACCTGCCATAACAACTTGTGGCCTGAAAATCACTCTTGGTCTGTAACAACTTGTGACATTGCGATAACAACTTTTTGACCTGCAATAACAACTTTGTGAGATCTCATATTAATTAGGTGATTTCGTGGGACCTTATCTTAATTAAGTCCTTTACACGGGACTTGTAATTAATTACCCCTTAGAATAATTCATCAATCATACTATCAGAACTTTCATTTTATAAATTATCACCCACTCACACCTTCTATACCCTTAATACACACGGCATGCTCAAACTAATAATGATATATACGCCAAATCAATAGAGGGGAAAAATTACCACACGCATTTAGGAACATCATCAAATAAATGTGTGGCACTATTTTTGCTATTAAATCATTTTTTATAAATAAAAACAAATGTAACTGGTTGTAATTGTCTAATTTTTGATAAAACAGTTCTACAACTATTAATCAGCAGTTTGTTTTTAAAATAAAAAATAAGAAGAATTCGAAGAAGAGCGATGCTTTATTAAAGATCCTAAGTAGAAAGCTACTCTAAGCTTTCACCACAATTTATTCTATATAAATATTTATACACTTTCTTAAAAATTAATTTAACAGATTAGATTTGGTGTTTTGGAGGATATTTGCATGTTCCAACAAAAAGAAAAGCTCAAAACAATATGATTGGGTTGAGCGATATGAGTATAGGTAAAAAAAAAAAAGTTGAGCCATATGGGTACTCCTATTAAATTTAAAAGTTGAAATTGTAGAGGAAAAGCAGAGCTCAAAATGTTAAGTAAAATTTCTCAATTATTTCAATCTGATAGTTTAAGTTGCAAATTTTTCCATGAAATTTGAAAAATAAAAAATTTATGGGGACACTGATAAGGATGACAAACTGGTGGAAATAACGTACAAAATTATATTTGCTTATAAAATTGCCAACTACTCACAACAAGTAAGTCATAGCCACAGTTCCAATTGCTATATATATCTCCCTTTACACAAGCTAATATTCAACTTAAACGTAACATAACTTTATCATTAGCCTTAAGGCTGGTTTAAGTAGATTAGTTCGTTTGTTGTTTCTTAAAGAGCAAATAAAGTGATGGGCTTTAATGTTATTTCTCATATTAATGGTGCATATAGAACCCTGGTATTGTTTTATTTTCATCTAGCAAGCATCCCTATATATGTTAATTTCCAGCTACATCCAGTACACTTATTTTATTGATAATATGGGGCGTTGGATACATATAATAAATAAGATCAGGATGTTGAAAGCAATTACCCTCCCTCCGTTCCTAAATATAGAATCTAATTGGTTTTTTTGAAAAATCTTACAAAAAAACTATATAAATTACTTATAAATTAATTTGACTGCAATTTTCAATAAACAAATTTAGTTGACTTGTAAACTAATACATAATCTAATAATATGCAGTATATGTTATAATATTAAATGACTTATTTCACTTTCTTAATCTCTAAAAAAAAGTTAACTGAGTCTTATATTAAGGAAGAGGAAGTTGAAATTAACATCTAGGTGTTGGATCTTGGATGTCACGTTACATTTTTTTTAACGGGATCAGATGTCTATTTTACCCTGAAAGTTTTAAAAATGAGTTATTTTATCGAGAAGTTTTTTTAAATTTAAATTTGTCCCGGAAGTTTCAAGGGAAAATTTCAGTTTACCCCCCTAATAAAGAATTAATCTCAGATTCCCCCCTAAACATTCTGAAATTTCACTGCACCCCCAAGGGACTAAAGTGAAATTAAATGTTTCAGCTAAAAGACCAAAATGTCCTTATTGAATTTTGTACTGATTTTCAAGACACATATGAAGAATTTCCAAGACACATATGAAGAATTTCCAAGACATTTATGGGAAATTTCCAAGACGCATATGAGGGAACTTTTCAAAACATTTGTGCTTATTTTCAACATCAATGTGAGTATTTTTAAGTCTAAAAAATCATGGAATCCAAAACTAAAACATCTAAAATTTCACAACTATATTTCCAAGACACATATGAAAAATTTCCAAAACACATATGGAGAATTTCCAAGACACATATGAGAAATTTCCAAAACGTTTGTACTTCTTTCAATAAGGACATTTTGGTCTTTTAGCTGAAACATTTAATTTCACTTTAATCCCTTGGGGGTGCAGTGAAATTTCAGAATGTTTTGGGGGGAATCTGAGATTAATTCCTTATTATGGGGGTAAAATGAAATTTTCCCAAGTTTCAAAGCTTCCAAGACAAAAAAACCTCAACAAGAAGATATTTGTATAATTGTATCAATTACCACACCATTTATTGTTTGACTAATAACAACCAAATATTTGAAGAATATTATAATCTAATATGGAGAATTTTCAAATGATGTGACACTTATATGAAGATAAGATAAAATGAAGGTCTCATTTACTTTTTTTGTGTGGGAGAAAAATCAAATTATGTAATGGCTTTTATGTTTGGATGGGCTGTGCAAAAAATGACTTATAAGTGACTTATTTTCCATAAGTCAGATTGTGTATGTTTGGATAAGTTGTGATTAGATGTGAAAAATAAGTCAGAATTTGTGGGCCCCACCTTATAAGTGACTTTTAAGTCAGAAAGAAGTTGTTTTAAACAGCTTATGCTTATTTTGACTTATAAGTTGTAAGTCGCTTATAAGTCACATTAAAAATAAGCCGAGACAAACATGCAAAATAAGCTACCAACAAAATAAGTTACTTTTACCCCAAAATAAGCACTTATTTCTGGGAAATAAGCCGAGCCAAACACACTGAAAGTTTCATAGTGTCTCATTGTATTAAGTTTCTTAAGACAAGATTGAAATATTCAAAAGATGTTTGTTTAAGATTGATCATATCTAAGGTTCAAAAAACCAGACCGGACATCGAACCGGATGAGACACTGGTTTAATGGTTAATGGTCGGATCGGGGTCGGACCGGGTCAGACCGTTTATATTAAAATAATAAAATTTTATTGATATTAACATTAATAATCATTAATATCAAAATGTAAACATAGGTAAGTATGCATTATTCATTAAACATGAATATTTTGATGTTTCTATAGAGGGAAAAATATAAAATATTGGTTGAGTACATGTGAAAATAAATATTATTCTACAATCCACAGACTAAAATACAAATACTAAGAGCAATAACAATTAAATACTAAACATATGCAAGTATAATAGCATTTAAAATATTATAATTTCCTTGTTTTTAAAATTAAGTGAAGTGAAAATTGGTAATTAGGTGAATTATAACAAAATAAAAAAAATCAAATTTCGAAAAAAAAAAGAAAAGAAAAGAAAAGAAAATGAGAGAACCGGTTCAACCCCCGGTTCTGCCCTGGTTGAACCTGTTCAACTTCCTTCTCGGGCTTGTGCCCGGATCACGGTTGAATCTGTCCGACCGCCCGGTCCGGTCCGGGTCTTTGAACAGTGATCATATCATATATCATAAATCACATGAGATATTGTATTCATACAAGAAATTTCTACTTTATAAGTCCCTAACATGATATTTGAATGAGAATAATGAGGCCCTGTTTAGAATATAGATTACAACTATACAACAATTTGATAAACATGAGTGTTGGGGTAGATATTGAAAACTTTTGTGATGATTCAAAACAAAACCAACAATTTGTATTTGGGTTAAGGTTAGCACTCTAAAATATTTTTTAGGTATACTTTGTATCTTGAAATATTTTATAATGCAAGTTTGTTCATGTGATATCTTAAAAATGAACCAATCTAAGCCACACCATTGTCAACCACGATTAGCCCACAACGTCACCCACCCTTGAGTTTGGAGATAATCTAAATTGGTTGTCAATTACTCCCTCTCCGTTCCTAAAATATAACGACTATTTAGGTAGGTAGAGTTGAATTTAAATATAAGATCTTTTTCTATTTTTATTACATGTTTTAAAATTGTCTCTATTAATACTCTTTAATAATAGATAAATAAGAGGGGGGATACGAATAAAGAGATCTGATTATAGTGTTTTGGTAATATCATGTGATTTTAACGATAGAAATCCCCAATAAAATGCCTTTGAAATATCAAAAGTACAATTCAGTGCCTCCAATATTACTAATTACAAATCAGTCTAAAACTACCAAATTTGGGATTTCAAAATGTTATCAATTTACCTTTAAGTGATCTTTTCTCCTCCTCGCGCAACTTGTTCTTCCTCTTCCTCCAATGCCTCCGCCTCCCTCGTCAGGGATTCAATAACTCAAGAGGCATGAGAGGAATAATCCCACCTCTCCATCATCAGGATTCCAATTCCAAATCCAATAATATATAGTATTTCTCTATACACACCTCTTCAACAACTATCTTGATTACTACTCATCTCCTCCACCTTCTTCTAATTATAATCCATCATCAGATATGCTGTGTACAACAATAGTGGAACTCAGTTGGTCATAGAAAGTGTTTTTAATGATACGCCGTGTCATGGTCATGAAGTGTCAAGCATATGGAGAATTTTGATTTTTTTCCCCCCTAAATTTGTTATATCCTAATTCCCTGATTACAACGAAAGTTATATATATGTACTGAAATTATTTTTGGATTGAGATTTATTCAACACCATTAAATATTTTTAGAGGTGTCATTATAAAATTGAAAAATAGAATATTTTATGATGTTGATAAAAATACATTAGCATATATATTAGACATGTGAACAAATATTTCAGGATGTTGTATGATGATTACTTGTTTTTTTGGCCAGAGTATGATGATTACTTGTGTTCATTATTCTAATACACATTAATTTCCTTGTAATGGGTAAGGAATGGGAAAAAGAGAATAAACAACACAAATGAATAAATTCAAACATGTGAAGTTAGCGTAGATACACATTTTGCAGTGACACTTGTTAATTGAAGGGACATGTACTCCATTGATGAGCCAGACAAATAAATTAAAGCTAAAGGTAGAATATATAGTGTTGTCTTTAAATCCATATATGGTATGACTGGATCTCAATAAGCAATTTGACTGAATTGATGTGCCCTAAAATTTTTCTTATGCACTGAGTTATTAAGTTCCTAACCCAAGATGCACGATATATATCAGCGTCAATCTATTACAACAAATTGAATGCATTTTAGTATATATATATATATATAACACTCATCTTTGTTGAGTTGTCAATGTCATTTGACAATAAAATATAATAAGTATTAGGGGGCGTCCAATTAATGTCGGTCTCGACCATCACGTCCCAATCTCAACAATTCAAAATCAGAAGTTACCCCTCCTAGAAAGTATGGAAATTAAAATCCCTAGTCTGGGACTAGAGCTGGTAATTCGGGTTGAGCTCATCTGGCCGGCCCTTTTAGGCCCTGACCTTTGAAGGGTCGGGGCTTTAATTTTGAAGGCTTCAAAAAGGAATCGGGCTTTACGGGCTGGCCCTGTAGGGTCAAGGGCTTCAAAGGGTCGGCCCTGCAAGGCCGAGGGTCGGCCCTTTAAGCATGTCACATATTTATATATTTTTTAAAAAATTAACAACTATAAAATAAAATAATTAATTAAAGGTAAAAAATCATAATACCTAATTCCCAATATTTATCATTGTTTGATAATTTCTTAGTGAGTGACTTATTTATAAATATGGACAGTGTTTATTAAAATAATTAATTAAAAATAAACATATATTTTGTGACTTATATAAAAATATGGACAATATTTATCATTGCTTGATAATTTTTTAACGTTTGTTGCTTATTGGTGTTTGTATTGTAAATTAAAATTGATACTTATGTTGATGATAAGGATTTTTTTGCTTTAATTTTTTTTGTAGAAAAAGGTTAAAAAATAGTGTATAAGTGTTAATCAGGCCGGCCCCTGAGCCCTGCCAATCAATGGCCGGGCTTTGAAAAATATGGATATTTACACTATCCGAACTTTTCAGGTCGGCCCTTTTAAGGCCCTGACAAGGGCCAGCCCTGTAGAACCGTGCCGGCCATGCACAACTCTATCTGGGACAGGATCCAATAAGGCCTTTAAGAATCCCGATCCCCGTAGGTGTGGCTATATAGTTTTTTCTTAAAAACCTATGCCAAATGTGCACACTTGGTGGGAGAAAAATGCAGTCGGCCCAAGTCGAGTCTGACTCCCCTGCTCTAAAATAGACCCCTTGCAGCCATATAGTTATTATGTCTCATAACTAATAAATCTTCATTGCTTTATAAAAATACTTTAGGTTACCCTTCTAGTTCTCACTCTTCATTCATTTTTTATTTTTTGAGAAAAATAGTAAACAAAGTATGGATATTCATATATAGCGCTATATAAAGATAAGAGGATTTTTCGGATACTTTGTTACAAGATATGAATATTTTTTAAAAGAGAAAAGTCAAATCGAACTACCTCGTTTTTGTTTTATAAATTTGAGCATCAAGATATTTTACAATTTATTAACTGAATGAATATGGCACTGGTTTGCAATATTGTGAGGTTAAAAAACCACTTTCAACCCATCTTTCAAGCGCTATTCCGTTAGCTCTCCTCTTTTTAATTTTCTGGGAAATCCTGATCCTATTCTCGGATTTAAGCATCCTTAATAAATATAATGTATTTAGAGTGCCTCCTAATTAAACCATATAAATTAAAATTTTATTTTTCTGTGAAGTGAGAGCTTAGTTGTAGTTATGATGTTTATATATAGTTCCCAGCCATGTATTTGAGGATAGATGTATGCCATTTGTTAATATCTCAATTTAAACAATGTGCATAATTTTATATATTATGAGACATGTTTTTGTGCAGGTGAAGGTTGGAAAACCAATCATATTATCAGAATTTTTATATTTAAACTCTCACCTCACACTTTCTTCACCTCATAATATACACGCAAGAGATATGTTAAATATATATAAAAAAATATGGTAAAGGTATAATTTTAGTAATGAACAATTACACCACGTGCATTCAGCAGAAAAATGAATTTTGAAAACACATTTTGGTTATGAAGAATAAAACTAGGGGCAAATTCGGTAATGCTGTTAACTTGACCAACGTTGACTGTTAAGTTTAACCACAGAAGTTGATGTGGCAGAACTGAAAATTTTAATTAAAGACTATTGGTAATTTAAGAAGTGATTTCGTGATTAATTAAGGAGTTTTGAGAGTTTTTTAAATAAATTCAGGAAAATAAAATTTCTTTTTTGACTTTTAAAGGCCTAGTTTCTTCCTTAATTTGGTAAAATTAGAGTGAGAGGAATTATTTTTTGACCCAAAAAGGATTATAGTGGGAGGAAATTCTTAGCGCGTAATGCAGAAAATTTTTAAGAATTGAAGGGATAAATTTTGATCCAAAGAATATATTCTATTACGAAGATTTAAGGACCTAATCGAAAATTATTTACCTGATCTATTGTATTTTTCTTTAGGCAAAAAATTATCCCTTCAATTCTTAAAAATTTTCTTCATTACTGGCTAAAAATTTCCCCCCGCGATAATTCCTGTTGGGTCTAAAAATAATTCCCGTAACTCTAATTTTCCTAAATTAAGGGAGAAATTAAACATTTAAAAGTCTAAAAAAACTTTTATTTCTCTGAATTTATTTATAAAACTCTCAAAACTCCTTAATTAATCACAAAATCACTTCTTAAATTACCACTAGTCCTTAAAATTTTTAGTTCTGCCACATCAGTTTCTTTGGTCAAACTTAAAGTCAACGTAGGTTAAGTTAACAACGTTACCGAATTTCTGTCTAGTTTTATTCTTTATAACCAAAATGTGTTCGCGAAATTCATTTTTCTGCTGAGTGCACCTGACATAATTGTTCGTTACTAAAATTGCACATTTACCCTAAAAAAAATATGTTAAAGTATACTTTTAATACTTTATATTTGCATCGATTTTATTTTAGTATAAAATAAATTATTAATCCTATAATTTTAACACAGTTGACATTAATAATGAAACATTACCTTACATGAGGGAAGAACATATCCCCTTCTCACTGTTACACAGGAAATTAAGAGTATCCTATCATTCTCTAATCTAACTTATTCTCAAAATCCGGACAGTATTCCTATTGCTTCAAGTAATGCTGTACGGCCTCTGAATCAAGCCATGAACAGTGACGATTGGACCATTGTTCTTCATAGAATGAAGAGTAAACATGTTACAATATTTTTACAAAAGCACACACAAATATTTTCAAAATTTCTAATAAATTTATTAATTTTTATTTAAATAATAAAATTCATAATTTAAAATTTTAAATATATTCATTAAAAAAATATTTTAATTTATTTTAAATTTATGAAACACGTTTCAGTTATGCTTTTATTCATATTATAGTAAAAATTATATAACTATTTTAGATCATATTATTCATTTAAATTTATAATTCAAAATTCTTAAATATATATTTTTAGCGGATATAAAACATAATTTTTTGTTACAAATTGTAAACACATTCAACCAAAAAAAACATTTATTAAAATAAAAAATTGAATTTTTAATTGCTTAACATCTTTTTATACAAAAGGAATTCAAAAAACAAACTACATCAAATAAGCATCCCTATTGTGCAACATAGATGACGCTGCCTCCTTCAACAAAAGATGAAAGCCCATGTCAAAATTGAAGATTTGCCTAGCCAAGAAATCTACATCCTTGTTCTCTTCCCCGTTAAGAAAGTTTAGCTAAACATTCTATTCTTGGCCCATCAAACCCGGTACAATAAAAAATATTGAGAATTACAATTAGGCCTCAAGGAAGGTAATTAATCACAATTATGTCCTAAAAAGTTATTAAATTACATTAAAATCCCTAAGGATTTGGTTGGTATTAAATCCCATGTGTCGAGAGTTGTCGGTACAGTTGGTTGAGTTGTCAATAATGATTAGGTTTTTGAAGCTAAGAGTTGTTAATAACAACTCGTGGAGTTGTATCGACAACTTTTAACATATGCGATTTAATATCACCCAAGTCCCTAGAGATTTTAATGTAATTTAATGACTTTTCGGAAGCTAATTGTGATGAATTACTTTGTATTATAATTCTCCCTAGAAAATAAGCCTTCATCCTCATGTAAGGCCGTATCCCCCCTTTCTATCTTAGCATCCACTTAATTTTACATTATCTATGGGAATGGAGTTTTACGAAACCAAAAAAACTTATATACCCCTATAATTTAGGAATTAATGAGAATGGAGGGTAAAATAGTAAATTAAATATTAATTAAAGATAAAACTATATTTATAAATCTTTTCAGAATATTCTTAACGTTATTAAATAATTGGACCAAACCGTATGTTTTCAAAATAGAGAAAAGATATGTATAATTAAGGTAAAACAAAAGGGATGTCAGTATATTTTACTCAAAATTTAAAGGATTAAAATAAAATATCTCAGTTTAAAAGTATGCTTTAAAAAAATCAACATAGTGGCTACCAACGTCTAAAATTAAAATAATTAATTCTTCGGATATTTGTAATAGGATTAAAAAAGAACCCGATTATATGGTTGACAATATAAAAAATAAGTTCACCCTATGTGACTAAAACTCTTGGAAAAGCCCAAAATAGGTCCTTATATAATCAGTAATGTCTTTACTTTATTTTTCTTGAAAAAGGAAGAGCAACGCTTTATTAGAATCGATCGATCCCTGAGTAAGAACTAAAAAGTAAGAAAATAAGATTTTTACCAGTTTTTTTCCATAAAAATATTAATATACGTTTGTTAAAGGGTTAATATCATATTACATCCCTCAAATTTGTTTACATTTGGTTTTAATCCCTCAAATTTCAAACTAATGGTTGTGTTTCCTTAAATTTCATTTTGTTTAAAGTATTTGTTTTTAGGATTAAATGGTAAAAAATGACCATATACTTATGTACAAGGTACTTCTAACACCTTGTACTTTATTTTTTGTTTAAAATTGTCCATCAACTTTCAAATTCGGGTCAATAATGACTTTTCTGTCAAACTGGCCAAACAGACGTTTTAAATTCGGGCTAATAATGACTCATCTGTCAAACTGACACAATTTTCATTACTTTTTTATGGGTAGGTCCCACACTGGAATTGTACAAAAATCTAATTTTTATTGGGCCAGTTTTACGGAAAAGTCATTATTGACCCGAATTTGAATTTTGAAACATCCGCTGTGTCAGTTTGACGGGAGAGTTATTATTAGCTCGAATTTGAAACGTCAGTTGGGTTAATTTGACGGAAGAGTCATTATTACCCCAAATTTAAAAGTTATTGGACAATTTTGAGCCAAAAAAAAGTATAAGATGTCATATGTACCTTGGATATAAGTACATGGTCATTTTTTACCATTCACCCTCCTTTTTACTATTTTTTTGGTGAGAACAGATTTTTTTTTTAGTTGAATGAAAACCTGGCTCATTTTATCTATAGGATGACCGAAAAATCTTGTTTCAAATTTTAGAGACCAAAATCAAAATAATAAAAAATTTGAAGGATAAAAAATTAGACTAATCATCCTTCAAAATTAATTGTCCTTATCAAATTTGGTGCTTTGGTGGACAATTATATTAAAAAAATTAAAAAGATTAAGTCATCATGGGAACGCTTATAAGGATGACATACTGGTGGAATTTACGTACAAGAATTATTTGCTTATAAAATTGCCAAATGCCAACTCCCCCAGACTAATAAGTCAAACGTATAATCCACAGTTCTAAGCTGATTCCCCCTAACACAAGCTAGTATATATTTGACTTACAATTAACTTTATCATTAGCCTTTAATATTGGGAAAAAAGGCAAATGAATTCGTCTGTTTCCTCCCTTCTTAGATACATATCAAATTAAATCTCTTTAAATATTTACAATCTTAAAAATAAAAAATTAATGAACAAATAGAAAATTAAATAAAAATAATTCTATGACAAGGGTCAGATTATTTAATATTTTATATGGCCTGCGAAGTTTTGAGTAAATTTTAGGGATAAAATATAATTTTGCCAAGTTTTTGTGTAGAAACGGGATGTATTCAGTTTTTAAAAAGATTAGTAATATACACAAAAAAATATTATTGGTTAAAAATTAACATTGTTTATAATATTTTGTAAAACTTCTACGTGTGCACTGGCTACAACTCTCACGCACAAGCTTCCAAGTAAAATTGTACTTCATCCACTAATTTATATTTGGACAGTAACTTTATCAACTTATTATTATTTCATTTGATTGATGTTGGAGGAAGACAATAACAATGAAGTCTTATTTCAGTAGGTGAGGTCAACTACATGGATAGTAATAGTCATATATGTGAATGAGAATGAATGACATCTATAGTTGAGAGAATGGTATAAAATTGTTTGAGGTGGTTTTATTTAACACATTTAAAGAAAAACTATTACATGCACAGGCGAGAAGAATAAATAAAAAACTCCAAATGTTTTGTAGCCAATCTCAAACCAGATAAAACAAAAGAGTTGTATCAAGCCTTCAACAAGTGTTAAATCTTTTATGACCATAGATTATGTCACATGATGGAGAGCATACAAATTTCCTAAAACCAAACTTTTCAAAATATCATTTGCCCCAACCTTTTTTTTGCCAACATTCCCCCAAACTATTTCAGGCCATTTCCCACCATATTTAATTTCAACATATTGCAAGAACTTGTATATATATATTTTTTTTCAATATCATACATTGATTAAAATATAAATTTCATATATGTAACGTCCAAACAACAACAATCTCTCATAAAAACAAACATCCCCACCATCATCATCATCACATTCCTCGATGATTTTATCCAGCTCTTCACGTTACTTGTTCTTCACCCAATCCTATAAAATGAATCCTATAAAATGGATATCCAATCCATATCAGAAAATCCTCAAAGTCGATCACAAAAGAAATCGAAACAGAGAAGAAGCACAGAACAACACGAATCGATTAAAACTATAGAATGGGAACGAAAGCGAAGAGCACGGCGACGGAATTCGAACGCCGATTGTTAAAATTCGAAGAATTACCAGAGTATTTACAAGACAACGAGTTCATTCTCGATTATTACCGATCTGAATGGCCTCTCAAGAACATTTTATTGAGCGTCTTCTCCTGGCACAACGAAACCCTAAATATTTGGACGTACGTCACTTCTTCTTCGATCTAGTCCGCCATTTCTGCAAAACACTGTTAATTATTGCGTGTATGATCCGTACAATACGGTGCCGTTTTTGGTTGATGCAGGCATTTGATAGGTTTTGTGATATTCGTAGCATTGACGGCGATGAGCTTGACGGAGACGGCGGAGATTGAGCTTGTTGGTTGGGTGTCGAAGATCTTCTACTTGTATTATTCCAGGTATTGTTGTTGTTGTGGAGGAGGACATTTGCGTCATTTTGTTGTTTGTTTTGGGAATTCACGTCTTACTTTTTGGTGGCGGAACAGAGATCCGGCCGGTGGTTTCTCGGCGCCGGCGAACCAGAGTGATTGCTTATACTTCGGTAGTTACTTATTTCTGGTGAGTTGAAAATTGAAATTGTTATTTTATTTTATTTTTGTCAAATTTTACAATTTGGTCAGCACGGGTAATCAAAGAAAGGCGCCAATCAAGGCAATCACACATTCATATATTTTAAATACTTAATATAAAATATAAAATATAAGACTTATTTGACTTTTTTTTTTGGAAATTAAGGAAGCTAATTATAGCATCTCTCTGTTCTTAAATATATGGCTCATTCCGTTCCTAAATATATAAGACTTCTTTATATTTTCTCTCTCATTTTCATAAATTATTCTTAATTGTGCTCCCCGATAATAAACAAATAAGAGAGCGATGATATGAATACAAGTAGGTGATTAGGGTGCTTTGGTGATATCATGTAATTTAACTAACTTAACTAATATCTTTAATCTAAATCAAATTAGGTGAATATGTTTTATATTTAGGAACAAAGAGAGTATATTATCATATTATATATAAGTTTTTAAGTGAAACAAACTAGTTTGGAAAAAAATTCAGGCATATCGATTTATAAGTTACTTATTTAGTTATTCCAATATTTTTTTAAAAAATCAACTAGATCTTACATTAAGGATCGGAGTCGGAGGGAGTATATCCATAACGATAATTAGTAGGAAAACTTTCAAAAAAAAAATATCACTTGAATTCCAAAATCTAAGATTGGAGATTTTGACTATTCAAGTAAGGATTTTAACTTAATAAGTAACCATGATGATAACTCTATACCACCTGAATTTTCAGAATTTAAGTAATTTTTTTTGGGAATTTTATCGAATAATTACTATATAAATTGTATTTTTTTTATTATATTTATTTATTTTTGGATTGATACAAATTCGAATTATACAATAGACGATTAGCGTAACACCCATACAATGATGTAGGATAACGCGTAAATGGAAAAATGTTGAACTTTATCAACTATCACTCAATCAATGTTCTATAGAACTATGAATAATTATATTTTGTTCAAGAAATATTCATTTAAGAGGGAAAATTAAATTCCTATTTATCAAAATGGCTTACGAACAAATGTAGAATGTTAAAAACAGTGGGACAAAACATAACATTAAAAATGGGCCAATGTGAATCACGAAGAAGTAAATTAATGAGAAAGCCAGGCAAAAAAAAAAAAAAAAAAAGAAGGAGAAACGCTGTCTTCTCTACGTAATGCTGGCATAACTTATTTTGTAGAGTATTTGAATTTGAAGTAATTCACCGTAGCGAGGGGGAAAATGATTTGAACACAGATGACAGTTGTTTTAATTAATGACTCTGAACATCAAGGAATTCTTAATTTCTTGAGTTGTTATAAGACTTATAGAGTGTGTTTGGATCCTCCTTCTCAGCCCCATAAGCACGTTGGAGAAGAAGTGAAATTAAAAAAAAAAAATGTTTGGTTGGGCTTATTTTCTGAATGACTTTTGGTTCAAAATGACTTCTGCAACGTGAAAATTCAGAAGCATAAAAAAGTGACTTTTGGCTTCTGACTTCTGACTTCTGACTTCTGGTGGATCCCACGCCTTTTGTTATGTATTATTTAATAAAGTGGGTAGGAAAATTATACTGTTAGACCCCTAAAATTCTCAAATAAGATAATTTCTTTTAATTTAAAATTTTCTTTTTATCTCCAAAAATTTACCATAACAATTTCTAACTATTTTCTCCCACAATATACTCCTTTGAGCTAAATTTTTTTTTTAAAAAAATTATTTTCCTGAAAATAAAGGAGAAACTAAGCCTTTAATAATAATATATGCATATTAGATATGTATTATTTAATGACAATAATGCCTTTTTTAGTAATTGTTCATCTAAATGTGTTTTTCAATATAATCATCCAAACATGTTTTTAAAAGTCAGATTGAAAAAAAGACATTTCTATCATCACAAATCCAAACATAAATCACTTCACACAAATGACTTTTATCCAAAAGTCACTACTAAAAAAGTTTTAGAATGTCACTTCTCCAATGACAATCCAAACACACCCATAGTCGCTTAATGCTGATTATTCGCTTAGATTTTTATTTTAGCTCAATAACATTGGCTTGGATTTTCGAATAGAACAATGAACCGCATGATTAAGGTTTATAAAAACATATAAAATGAGCAGGTTCGATAATATAATACGATTGACGCTGTAATTTCATTCTAAACTACGAATCGACGACATGTGTTCATACACAAATTAGTGTTTATTTGGGTCCTTATTGTTTTAAATTGTTAATTTTAATTCCTATAATTTGGTAAATATTTGGTATACGTTTACACGGTCTATACTTTTAAAGAGTATTAGAATCAAAATCTACATGGATCAAAATCAAAATCAGATTAATCTATGAAGAACATAAAGAAATGCAACATTGTGCAAAGATGACAAAGCTTAAAAGACAAGCTAGCACTTGGACTCATGATTTATTAATGAAACAAGGTTGCAATTACGTATTTCCTTGTAGGAATCCAATCTAAGACACATTTGGGAGGCACCATCAGAAAATAGTGCACAACAACTTCCAAGATGGCCATGGTTTGTTTTCTTAGGTGGAGCAATGACATGCTTAATCTGCAGTTCACTCTCCCACCTCTTTGCTTGCCACTCCAAACGCTTCAACCTCTTCTTCTGGCGTCTAGACTACACTGGAATCTCCATCATGATCGTCTCCTCCTTCTACGCCCCAATTTACTACGCCTTCTTCTGTCAACCCATCACAATGTTCTTCTACCTAACCTCCATAACTATCCTTGGATCCCTCTCCATCATTGCCCTTATCTCCCCTGCTTTATCTGCCCCTCACTTTGGATCCCTACGAACTGCCTTATTTATCGCCATGGCGTTCTTAGGCATCATTCCGGCGACACATATCGCCGCTATCCACTGGAGCAATCCGCGGATGTTTGTTGCCATTGGCTATGAACTTGCCATGGCATTACTATACCTCACAGGTGCTGCTTTTTATATCAGCAGAATGCCTGAGCGTTTGAAGCCTGGATCATTTGATATTGCAGGCCACAGTCATCAAATTTTTCATGTGTTTGTTGTTCTTGGAGCTCTTGCACATTGTGTTGCCACACTTCTGATATTTGATTTCCGAAGGCTTTCACCAGCCTGTGAGTAATTTTAGCTCAGTTCATTGGTATCACTAGAGGTTTGTGACACCAATTTATGTTTAGATACTCTGTATATAGTATTCTGTTGTATAGCAATATCTGTATCTGTAATTATTAGGTTAGCAATCTATCTATTCTTATTGAATCAAGAGTAGCCACCAATTTGTATCGCATATGGCTACTTTTAGAAGCATATGAATATGATTATTCTGTGGCCCAGAATCTAAGAATGAATTCTGGTGCTTCCCCCCATTCTTTCACAATGAATAAAATAAAAGCCTATGGATTGATAAATCGACAATTTACCTCCTATTTCAACTGTTTTATAATTTATTACATATGTACTTGGTCGACAGTTCTAAACAATGTGTGACCTTTTTGACATACCCACACACAATTATCACAACAATAGGGACATTATAAATAAGGATTGTTAAATCTTGACCGCTTATTGATTTGTCCAATTTTGTCACTGAAATTATTTGCGCACACACTCTTTTCTGACAACACTTTGGTGGTTTGCTAAGAATGAGACATAGCAAAGTTCATCATGGTTTTCTCTTCAATTTGCAGATAAAAGATAATTAAAGCCCTGAAAAATTATACCCAATCACTAAACCAGACATCACTATGATCCTCGACAATTAAAAAGAAATCAACAGCAGTTAATTAAATGGAGTAGTAGAGATGATTTCCAGCTAAATTAATCACATCAAACAGTGGGAAAAAAATCTCAAGCATTTAATTTGGTTCTTCAGTACTAGAAAGGATGAGAAAGACACACAAAGGAACCACTAAAAAAGCTGCGATCTTGAGCAATTCTTCAGTTTGTGGGGTAATCACTCCAATCCTCGACCAGTCTCCACTGTACCTGAAACGAAAACATGTGAATCAGACGAATGAGTGGAAATTAAGAATCTTTGTGTGCTCAAATTACAGAAATCTAAGGTTGGTTAAGCAAGCAAGTAACCTGACCCTGCATCTATGAAGCCTAATCCAAATACAGCAATGGCTGTGCGAGAAAGAATGGATTTTGAAAGTCTCAGTGGGAATAAGGGCTTTTGTTGGGTTGTGGGTTTCTCTTCAAAATCTCTCTTTTTGGCGTAAACTTGTCTGAATTTTCCACCATTTTTGTTTACAGATGGATGAAGAGGAGTGAAGCTGATAAAGATAGCGCTACTTCCTGTCATCACCATCTCCTTCACTTTTCAGGCTTTTGTGTTTGAAGATAAAAGTAAAATTCCATAATTATTTTAATATAAAACGATCCTTTTATAGGCCCTCTGCTTTCAGATTAAATAAATGTATTTGTACTTTTTATAATTTATATATTTGCATTTAGTAATCTATAATTTTTTTGAATGTTTAAGCATTTGATGGATTTTATATGTCCAAGAGATTTGAATAAAACTAACGAGTCCATGTTTAAAATTAAAATGCAGATTACAACTACACACCACTCTGAAATGTCCACACGACCCCTTTTTTCCTCTCTGGTTTGTCCCACCTTCATTTTCTTCTTACTAACCACACCAATGTCATCTACTTCCTCCCATCTTAATAGTTAATATGACATCAAATTATTTTTTTATGGAGAGATTTAGAATGCAGAATAAATCATTTTAAAATATTTATATTTATATATATTTTTTTAAAAAAAGATACATTACTTACAAAACTAATTTATAATCTAATCTTATGTAACCTATATTAAAATCAAGGAAAACACCTTTGATGGTACATATACAGCTATACTATTATTTAATTTTGATTTTGGTCTTTAGGTATATTTTTTAATTAAATGCTTTAATTTTATTTTATAAACACCATTAACTCCTATGCAAAGGATGATTATGTTAATAGAACAAAGCTTGATAACCTAATGGTGGTAATATAATAAAATTGATGATTTAATTAGGAGATAAAAAACTACACGTATGAGAATCAAAATTGAATAAAAGTATAGATACCAACAAATGGGTTTTCTCTTAAAATTAAGTGATATATTTGATTTCTTTAATCTAAAAATGAACTTAATTTTGAGAGGGAGTATTAATCACCCACAACATCAATGACCATCAGAATAACACCGCCAGTATCAGGGTGTGTTTTGATTGGCGGTGGAGAAGTAACTTTTTATTTTCAATGACCTTTTAAGAATTAAGATTGGATAGAAGTCAGATTGTGTGATATAATTTATGTTTGGATTTTTAATAATAGAATTGACTTTTTTTTTTAATCTGACTCTTAAAAACATGTTTGGATGATTATTTTAAAAAGTAAGTTTAGATAGAAAATTACTAAAAATGACATAATACTGATTAAATAATACACTTATAAAATTTGCATATATTGTTGCTTAAAAAGTATGCATATATTGTTAATTTACCAAGTCTTATAATATGAATAAAAAAAAGTCAGTTAAAACACAAGGTGGCAAAGTTATGAATCAGAAATGGTTTACATGGTTTGCAGTGGTTTGTAGAGTATTATGGCTAAATCGGAATGCAGCAGTTTTTGAGGATAGAGCAGTTGGGTCAGCCACGTTAATAGCTCAAGCTCGTGCAATGATCAAATGGTCTAAGCATAATGTTAATGCAACAGTTGGGGACCTTGATGCATCGTCGTCTTGGAAGCCACCACATGTAGGGTGGATAAAAATTAATGTAGATGGGGCGGGGCGTATAGTAGTCTGAATAGCTGTGTGGCAGGAGGAGGAGGAGTAGCTCGTAACCATGACGGTGAAGTTCTAGCGGGTTTCATGCTCAATGTGGGTTTTGGAGATAGTCTTCTTGCAGAAATATGGGCTGTTGTATGGGGATTGAAGAGAGCGTGGGACTTAAATCTTCTCCCTTAACATTTTTATTACCAGACTCTCTCCTATGATCGACGCAAGGAATAGTTGCTATTCCCATCACCATCATCCTTAGAAGCTAATAAAAACTACTTCATCCCAGAAATCTAGTTAGCGTTAGAAGCCCATCACAAAATAAGCCAACCAAAACATATTAAAAAGTGATAAAATCACTTTTGCGGACCCAAACGCTGTACCAAACACACATTCAGTGTCTCACCAACTACAGCGTCGTCATTGCCCTTGAGTGGAGGTGCAAGGCATTATTTATAGGAGATTATCCAAATCAGTCAATGACTAAATTTAAGGCAGTAGATATTAGTTAACGTACTCAGTTTAAAAAAAAAAAAGATATTAGTTAACGTAACTATATATATACACATTTTTTTGGATATATTAAATAAATCATGTAATCCACTAAGCCACGGCTCAAAAGGTGATTTCAGACTAATTTTATCCTTCATAAGGAATATGCACCTTGTAAATAGAATTCTTTGGTTTAGTATCAATTGGCTTGCAAATATTACACTAACAATCATTGTTCACAACTGATATATTTCACACGTAATGATTATAACTTTAAAAAAATGTCACAAAAAATGGGTATAGCACATCAATAAAATTTTTTTTCCAGTGTGACTTTATTTAAAAACAACAAAGCAGCGACAACATCGCTAACCCCAAAATAATAGATTGAATTATTGATAATCTAAAAATACTAATAAAATGATACTCCAGAGTGCCTTCTCATCGTATCCTGAAATAGTTGTTCCAATTTTTCGACTAGCCCCCATTCCTCCACGCTCAGTTCATCCTACACCACGTAATAATAGAATCAGCAAATATGAATCAGAATCCAGACATGCATACTAATCGTCATGCTCTATCAAAACATACCTTATAACAAGCTTTGAGAATATCGATAGATCTCCTTGAGATATGGCTTACAAGTTCATCATCAATCGCAAAATGCCTCCCGTACATTTTTTGTTGTTCCTCGGCATTGCTGCCAACAATCTGAAAAAAGCATAGGGAACTTGCAACTATAAGAATAACTTGAAAACTATGCATGCAAAATTTAGTTCCTTTTGAATGTTGATTGTCTTTGAACTTCAGCTCAAAACAACTTTATCTAGGTAGCTTCTTAACTCGAATTGATTTAGTTCCTATAGTTTCTTGACTTGATACAACTCAATCCCTATAATTTCTTCACAAACTCATGAGTATCAAGAAGTCAGTGTTTAGGGATTGAATTTAATAATTTAAAGCAAGTTTAAGGACTAAAAGTTATACTGTCCCTTAATTTTAGAAATTCGGATTCAGTCCATTAAGCACATTAAAAAAGGTTTACAAGAAAGGTATCCTCAGTTCAATCCAACATAAAAGGTCTCCATAAAGCAAAAATCCTGATTCCTTCATTCTATGAAAGAACATCCAATATATAAAAGGTTTGAAAAATAAAGAACAGAAATAGATGAAAGAGAACTAGTGGAATACAAGGATTATTCATACTAAGGGAGCATAAAATCTGCGGCATACCTTAATGGCTACGCGCTGTCCTTTCTTGGCATAATCAAGAGATTCGTTGTTATTTTCAATGGATGCAATGCGACCAATATCAATGTAATCTCTGGAAGGAATACAAATTGGAGTCCCAACCTGTCGAGCACATATTAGATACAAATTCAAAATGCCACAAATCATATCAAGAAAAAAATGTCACAAACACGATCTAATATTCAAAAGTTCACAAATTTAGCCTTGTCAGCATAAACCAAAGAGATAAGGTGAGAACTAGAAAGTGACTTGAATATTCTTTCCTTTTCTTGGGTTCAGAGCTAGGCATTGAGAGTGCTTGGAAAATTACTTATACACAACTGCGCAAACACTCCTATTGTCCTAAATGTAAGACCTAGTCAGAGGTATTACCAAGGAAATGTATAATCTAAACTATGGCGGAAAACATCATAGATAAAGATTAATACAAATGAAAAAATATATTATAATAAAATCAACCAACACTATACCTTTAAAACACCTTCAAGAATATCAACTCCCAAAATAATTGGATCCTTCTTGTTGAAAACATGACCTGGTAAGATTTTCAGAACACATGGGAAGACTGCCTCAGCAGCTGCTTCTCTCTTCTTTTCCTCCTTAATGTTGTCAACATAGGCCTTAAATTGGTCAAATAGGCGATAAATGGTGTCGGACATAAAAATTTTCACACCAAGTTCTTCCGCAAGATCTTTAGCCTCCTGATTGACTTTGACATCAAATGCCAAGATAGTGGCAAACTCCCTTCTTTTCTTTCCAAGCATTACACTGGCCTGCACTACATCTTTTTTATGTACAGGGCCTATGCTCATACCTCTCACAGGAATATTCACTTCTGGTTTTTTCAAAAGCTCCAGCAATGCTTCCAAAGAACCAAGGGTCGATGCCTGTGCCCAAATTCCCTCACCACTCTTATCAATCCTGCTCATGACGTGCTTCATTTCATCCTTAGCTAATTCTTTTACACCATCTACATCATCCTCTGGCTTCACCACATATAGAGCAGTGCCAGCAATAACATGTTCAAGGCCCTGACATAGAATAGAATAAAATCATTAAGACTTCCACATTCATAGAAGGAAGAGATAAATGCTCCATCCAGTCCAAAATATAAAAAATTCTTCAAGAAGGAAATCTTGGTCCAAAAAACAAGAGGTTAACCGGGTAATTAAAGATTGTTTTCCACTATTACCCCCAGCAAGAGAGAGCTGATGGATAATGGATGCATATTTGAAAACTTACTGAGGGTAAAATAGGTAAATTTAATCAATTTAAAACACATTAAATGACTTAACTAACATTTCTTGGTTCATGTGAATTAGTTAACATCTTATATTTTGGACCAAAGGGAGTAATATGTTGGCGCCAAAATGGCAAGAACAAGGTCAGATCAATATCAGCATAAAGTACCTGGGCAGTGATTTTGATGCCCATGGCAGCCTTAATTTCTTTATGATGGAGATATGTGCCCTGAAATCCAACATCATAAAATTATGGTACAGAATATATAAGCACGCTGTTAAAGAATGCCCCTCAAGATAATGGTTCCCATCCTCAGTACATGACGAAGTATGATGAAAGATCAATTATTACAAGGTCTCTCCAGGCAGTTAGCACAAACAAACATAATACAATGTTTGCAACAACAATACAGGCCTAACACTAAAATATCTCAAATAGATAGAAAAAGATGAGAAGACAAATACAGACGTTTGAGATTTTAAGCCCCAAAAAACAGATTACAAGTACCATATGAAATTTATTCAGATCAGTGTTGCAAATAGAGAAGTCATGTTTAGCCATCATATAATATCTCAAATAGATAGAAAAAGATGAGAAGACAAATACAGACGTTTGAGATTTTAAGCCCCAAAAAACAGATTACAAGTACCATATGAAATTTATTCAGATCAGTGTTGCAAATAGAGAAGTCATGTTTAGCCATCATATAAGCCTTCATAAGTTGGTGCAAGAGAAAATAACATTTCAAGGGGAGAAGAGTCAACGACTCCTTCATCATTAATTTGTTCATTTATTTATGATCGCTCAATGTTCCAAGAGATTTTCACACAAACCTCCAAAAAACCCACAAGTTTACCCCAAAAAATAATAAAATAAAATTAGAAAATGGTCCCTTTCTTCAATCAAGGAAGGGACATATTTGGCAAAATTTAAAATAGTCAAAGAAGGTAATCAAACCTTAACACGGAGCTCTTTCATAGGATGAGGTGTCAATAGAGCTCGAATGGTAGTAACAATTGGCTCCTATGATAGAAATTTTATTAATCAAAATCTGAATATTGTAAATTAAAAATGTTGCAAATACAGTTTTGAGATACATGCCTGCATTCCGCACACAACTATTTGATCTCCTTCATGAAGAACACCATTAACCAAGACAACATCAATAGTTGTCCCTTGACCTTCAACAACCTTAACCTCTAAAACTGTACACTGGTGGATTAAATCAAACAGTCAGTGCCCTACAATTAAAGCCATCTCACAGCACTAAACCAGAATAAACTTACGAGACAAAAAAGCTAACCTGCACTTCGTCATTATATGTGATTTTCTGAGCCATTGTTTTTTGTGTCCATTGAACCAACAACAATAACAAATCCGGGATACCTTCACCACTGTAATATTGACCACTCAAAAAATCAACACAAAAACAAACGAAATACACAGTGAGGAGGAGTTTATGCATGTGCAGAATAAAATGCAACTATGCAACAATGAGATTTCAAGGGCAAAACCCCCTATATTTAGAGTGCTGGCACCATTAGAACTAAGAGTGACTAAATCTTTCGGGCGATTCTTCTTCCACATACAATAAATGGTCCCGGTTCAATTCATGGACTTCAAACTAGGCAGGTGTGCATTTGAATTAATAACCATAAAGAGTTCAAGAAGGCTCTGGGTACTATAATTACCTCCTAGCACTAGTGGGTACGATACTGAAGGTTTCTCCCATTTCTTTGTTCTTATAGTACAACTCAGTGTTTAACCCCTGTTCCTTGAATTGAGTGATAATCTAACATAGAAAAAGATAAATCAGAAAGAGATGAATAACAAAATATATTTCTATGACAGATAAGATGTGACATCTTCCAAACCTGAGCTACTCTCATCTTGAACTCATTTTGCACATCCTTGGTTTGCTGTTTCATTGCCTTAACAATTGGAGAATTGTGGCATTCTTTCCAACCATAGAGTCTGTCAACCTGCAATATTGCAAGTAAAGAGTGGCAACCGTGAGAACCAACTAAAATAAGATATAAAAATATCGAATAAGAAGAAAACTGAAATACTCACTTTGTTCAATGCAACTATGAATTCCGTATTCCTTATTTTCAATAGATTGAGTGATTCTATTGTCTGTTGCTTTAATCCATGCATAATGTCAACGACTAGAATTGCAATATCACAGAGACCAGAACCCCTAGACCTTAAGTTAGTAAAAGATTCATGCCCAGGAGTATCTATGGCCAGCAGACCTGGAACTTTCAGCTTTGCATCAGCTTTCAGTTCCTTTGTTCTTTCACTTATGTTCTCCGCAGGAAAGCATGTAGCACCAATCTGTTGTGTGATGCCACCGGCCTCACCTTCCTGAACATTAGTGCCTCTCATACAATCCAGCAACATAGTTTTTCCTGCGTCCACATGGCCCATAATACAGCAAATTGGGGAGCGAAGGTTCCCTCCACTTGGCTGAGATGGCACGGCTGAATTTGAGGGTAGCAACCCATCCTGCTTAGGGGGTTGCTTCTCAACCTGCTTGTTACTTTCAATTTTCTCAGTTGGCCGCTGTGAAGCAGCCTTATTAGTTGTGCCTGTTGACTTTACAACGGCTGGGGGAGCTGAAAGGTAGATAATCAAAGAAGCAAAAGGTAGAAATTAGAAGGGAAACAATTAAGTCCCTACTATATGCAGTTCACTATAGGTACACAGGACGACTAATTAACAAGTTTTTTTTTTTTTTTAATTAGCACTAAGTAACCAAATGAAAATTTTGAAATAGGAACCATCCGACAATGAATATAATCAAAACAAACGAAATTAAAACCTATTTATTGAAACCAAATAAACAGTTATACAATCTAGAACAACAGGAAGGAAAAAGTAAGTTTCATCCTGCCCTTGTCAGTTGTCACCCGGAGTTTATTAGCAAAGGAGAGTTAAAACACACTCTTGGACCCCCCTTTTTCTATTTGCAGGGGGGAGGAATAATAAAACACACTCTCACCTCTAAGTAACAAATTATCATCTGAAAAGAACATTAAACAAACAAATAAATCATTCAAACAGTACAGCAAACGCAGCAAGCCAGCCATGAACTGGAACAAAGAAATTTAATGCATAAAAGGAAGATTAATGCACATCTTACCAGCCTTTTTTATCTCCTTTTTCACCGCAGGTACTGGTTCAGAGTCAGCCTCCTCATCAGCAAATGCAGTTTTTCCATTAAAATTTACATCATCCCAACTCTTTGCATCCCATTCATCCTCTTCAATATCTTCAGAAGGTTTAATTTTGTCCTCATCCAGCACTGACTCAACTACTTCAACCTTCTCAGCTTCCAATAACTCTACAGCAGGAATGGTCTCCATATTTTCCTTTGCTTCCATATCTTCAGCTGCCTTAACATGGGCAGTACCATTCTGATGATGGCGGGTTTGTTTTGACTTCCTTGTCTGATATATGGGTCGTTTGGGAGGTGCACCAGAGTCCCCAGTGGGAAGAGTGATGGCCCCTGTACCAGCAAGAAACTGCTTCCTCATGGCCTCCAAACGAAGAGCTTCTTCCTTTTGCTTACCAGTTAACAATTTCCCTTCTTGTTTCTTCTTCTGGAGCTTCTCCTTGTCCCTTTCCTTTTTCCTACGTCTTGCCTCTTCTGCTTGCCTCTCAAGCTCCTCTTGCCTACGCCGCTCTTCTTCTTCCTTCCGTAGCCTCTCCTCCTCTTCCCTTTTCTCCCTCTCTTCAGCCTCTTTTCTCCGAGCCAGTGCCTCTTGCATCTCCCTAACATGCTTTGGCACTGTCTTTTCAGCCCTTTTACTCTTTGAATTATTCTTCTTTGATTCTGAGGTCTCCGTTTTAACTTCTTCATTCCTTTCATCATCAGGGATACTTGCAGCAGCCTTCTTCTCCTTTTCCTTTTTTTTCTTCTTCTTTTTTGCAGCAGCTGACTCCATTGTCTCTTCTTCCCCTTCTTTTTCCACCAAAGCAGTAGCAGAAGCAGCTACTTCAGAAGAAGCAGACTGAACTTTACCATCATCCACTGGAGGGGAGGCAGGTTTTACTAGAGGCCCCACCCCAAGCTCAGCAAGAAGCTTGTCCAAATCTTCCCTTCCACTCTTTTTCTTAGAAGATTTCTTTTTACCAGAAAAGGCAACAATAGAAGCACCTTTGTCCTCAGCATTATCTCCATCAACTCTAATAGACTCAAGCACAGAATCATCATCCACGTCCTCTTCAGCAAAAGCTGCACTAAATGAATTAACAGCCTTCTTAGAAGACTTCGATGTTTTCTTTTTCTTCCAAGAGAAAGTGATCGGAGCAACATCTTCATCCTCACCTTCTTGTACATTTTTGTCCTGCTCTAAGTCAGTGTCACCAAAACTAGATGTTGTGAATAAGGCAGCCTTCTTGCTACTAATCGATGATTTTGTCTTACCCGTAAAAGCAATAACTAGTTCATCCATGCCATCATTCTCCTCACGGCTGGCTTCCACAGAATTATCGACCACTTCCCCTTCATTATCTTCGTTCATAGCATCAAAAGCTGATGCAGTGAACAAGCTACTACCCTTCTTCTTGGAACCCTTTGATGACTTCTTCTTACCAAAGAAACTAGCAACCAACTCCTCGTCTTTGTCATTGTCCACCCCACCAGTTAAGCCATTTTGTTGGTCTCCATCATCATCTTCTCCTCCACCCGCCTCATCACCAAGCACACCAAAGCTCGAAACTTTAAACACACAGTTACCACCAACCTTTTTTGATTTCCCCTTCTTCTTCCCAGTAAAGAAAACTTCAGGCACGTCATCATCATTATCATAATCCATCGCCTTTTCTAAATCTTCGTCCTCTGCTTTTGAAGCCTTGGGGTTACCTTTTTTATATTTCTTCTTTCCCGTGGCAGGAGGCTTCTCCTCAGACAGCTCCGACCCAATAGAATACTCATCATCATCGATCACAATACCCTTCTTTTTCGACTTTCCACCGCCTTGAGAAGCAGTGGGCACATTATCATCCTCACGGATCACAGTCGACTTCTTTCTAGCCATTCAAGATTTTAGATACCTTCTGCCTTAGTGTGCAAAACCAAGCACTCGGATCGTAATCTGCAAATAGGGAAAAAAAAAAAGGTAAAGAATGTACCATAAACAAACATCAAAGCATGAATAATTGGATCAATACCACGAATTCACAGGATTTAAAAAAAAAAAAGACGTAACAGAAAACAAGCGTAATGAAGCGTACCTATGAATCTGAAATCAAGAGGGAAGATGAAGAAGGTTGAAGCGGAAGAAGGATTCCTGGGGAATGATCGTTTGTTTTGAAATAGCCGGAAGTTCATATTATGTTGGTTGTCTCCGAATGAAATTGCCTTCACAGGAGATGAAAAGAAGAACCGAATTCTTAATGGCGATGAAGTATGGAAGGGGTTCTGACGCAAAGGGAGCGGGTAAGCTTGATGAACAAACCAAGAAGGCGGAAAAAAATGCAGAATTATGGCGCGAGGGAGAAGACAACGAGAGTTCAGATCAGAGTATGACGAACAGGAATTATAATTATAATAATTCTTTCTAGGGTTTAACTTATATACAATTTGGAATCCTCCTTTTGGGCCCACCTTCCCCCAAAAGGCGGGGAGAGGATTTTCATATTTTAATGGGAATACTTAATCAATTTATAATAAGACACATTTGAATTTTTTTTTTAAACTAACTTACTCATAACATATTTTATATATTATTAGATTATATATTAATTTATAAGTCAAATATATTAGTTTAGATAAAAATTTTAGTAAAAATATAGTTAACTTATTTAGCTTTCTTAAGAATGCTTCAAAAAAGTCAACTAAACTCTATATTTAAGAACGGGAGGAATAACAACTAACTGAACTAAGAATTCCTATAAGATATTTAAATAATTTAAAAGCTCCATGAACCTAAAAGTGAAAAATAGGCATTTATTCAGGTGAAAAAAATTAGGTATTTATCACTGTGCCCTCGTTATTAAAATACACACAATAATCGGCACAAGTGATTTTGGCAGTAAAATAATGGGATACCCACTATCGAGATCGGAGTTTTACTTTTACTACAAGTTATTGAGTTAATGTGGGGCGAGTTTTACAGGTCAAAATGGTGAAAGTGGGGACGATTTACAGGTCAGTTTGCATTCATCAATCAAGAAAAAACTTTGGTTTATTGGGAAGACCTGTGGAAGTGTTTCACGAAAGTTATGGAACAAAGAAATTTAAAATCCCAATGAATAGTCTTGGGAATCCGCGGGGAATTTCCGAGATAGCAGCTGACATAATTAAAAGAAAATATTTGGGCCCTTTGCCCAAGAGCCCATGGTTAATTTCTTTTTATTACAATAGTCAGCTACAGAGCTAGCCAAGAAGAGGAAAAAGAACTTGATCTTACAAGAAAAATGTACTAATGGAAAGGTAGGAATTCAAAACAAACAAGCCTACAACTAAGTGATTAATGACCCAGATAGCTTCTGAAAAGAAATTTTCGAATGCTGCAGTAATTGGATCAAGGAATTACAGCTCACAAGGGCAAGAAGAGACAGCACAGATGATGATGGACGCAAGAAACAAGAAGCAAAAACCTCAAAGCATCATGGGAAGAGACCCACAAGCCGACATTCAAAGATATAGAAAGGATGCAAAAGAAAAAAGAAAAAAAGAACACCAACCCAGTACAAGTGAAATTAATTATTCCATGTAACGGTGAAGAGAATGAGCAAGGAAAGTAGAAGAAATTACCTTAAAGAATGACTGTAAATCTGTAATTCAAAGGGAAGAAGAAAAGGCGGGGGTGTTATGCACACAGAAAGATGAAGACTTGGGGTGGGAGCCGTAAATTTTTTCATTTTTTTTTTAATCCGGTACAGTGGGAGCCGTCACTTGAAACTTGGGGGAATTTTTGGGAGTAGTGGTATTAGGAAGGTGAAAACTAGAAAGAATGGGCCTGATAGGGTAAAGTGGGACTGTATCTTCATTGGGCCGGTTTTTTTAAAACTTGTCTACTCAAATATTTTTTAATTAATAGGGCCGGGAACGGGACCAGACTGGCATTGTCAATGAATATCATCTTGAATTTGCTCGACGTTCTTCAAGAGTGAAAAACTGGCTAGAACATTGTCTTTTGGGTGTGATCGTAGGCTTAAAGAAGAACACGTTCTTTTGTGTGTGTGTGTGTACATATGCATATATATTGTGGGAAAACTCTATGCATTGGATATAAGTTAATCCAAGTATTTTTGAACATATTTTTAGCTGTACTATCCTTTGATCTAACTGTCTGAAAATATTCCTTCCCGCAATGCTGATAAAATTTGACCAACAAAAAAAAATGCCACCTGATAAAATTTGGCCAGGTGTCTTCTTACTTGACCTGAAAAGGATATGAGATATTTTCTTAATGATAATTATTTTCTAAATAATTTGCGAGAAAAATTTGTCATGAGTATATCAGTGATTCAATGGCGTTTCAGAGGGAAGAAAATTTGTAAGGGGAAAAAAAAAGTTGGCTACAGTTTTTTCTTCTTTTAAAAATTTAAAAAATTAAGGCCACGGTATATGAAATCTTTTTTGGGATTTTATTTCCAGCTTTTATCAACTGAATTAGATATATTTGTTTTTCTTAATTATTTTCTAATTTTTTTTTTTTTTTTACTGTAAAGCCTGTATCCTTATGCAAGTGCATGTGTTTTGTGTCCTCAACACAACGCAAGGATAAAACTTAAAAAGGACGTTGAACTGTTGAAGTAGTTCATCTTCATCTTCCTTCTCATTCACTTGCCAAGCTCAATTAAACGCTTCCTCTTCTATGGGTATCACTGTATCGAATTGATCTAATTAATGCCTATGGAAATATGTCCTTGCTTAGGTTTTCAATTTCTTTGGGCACCTTTGATTCAGAGAAGCCCAATTTCCCTTTGAATCATACGGATCGTATCTCATGGTTTTCATCTTCTAGTTGCCTTCAAGCTCTTAGTTGGCCATTCTCTCAAGTCTTACACTCTCACCTATGGAGTGAGATGAGTAAGAATTCCTTGGCAAAAAGCAGGCTGCATCTGTTGAGAAAAAAAAAAAAAGAGTAATCAAAGGATTTTTATTGGTAACTACTCGATCACTATTAGAACAATTTTATTTAACTATTAGTTTGTTTATCAAATTAAAGGTGGTTAAGAATAAAATGCTGCGTTTTTTTCTTTTTCTTTTTTTTTTTTTTGATACAAAATGAGAACACCTACTATGAGTCTATTGGACCATGAGACTCAGTGCTATCCATTCGAAGAATTGTGGCGAGTTCAGTCGGCACCTGATCCACAATGTGTAAACCACTGAGAGCTCCTAAGCCAAGTTTTGCAAGATAATCAGCCGCCCTATTGCATTCACGAGGAACAGTGACGATCAAACACTCCCAGTTTCTATCTAATAGCTTCCTTGCTTCTGAGATTAAATTATAAAATGCATGAGAAAGCAGAGGCTCCTTGGATAACAATTCTGCAGCTTCCATCGAATCAGTCTCTAAGATCACCTTCCTCCACCCCTTGTCCCAAGCCATCTTCATTCCATTAAGGCACGCCCAAAGCTCCGCAGATAACGCTTCACCTTCATTCAATCGTAACAAGAACCCATGCATGAATTCCTCTCTGTCATTCCGAATGAGCCCACCACAGGCGCAAGCTCCCGTTGACTGTGAAAATGCACCATCAACATTCATCTTAACCCATTCATGAATAGGGGGTGCCATCTAACATCTCTTTTCACTGTAGATGTACCTAGAATCCTAGTACCCGCCAAACGAGACTGAAAACCATTCATGCTCTCAATCATGGCTCTAGTGCTAACAATTATAGAGTTATTTGACACATTCTTCTCTTCAAAGATAATTTGGTTCCGACGACGCCAAATCCACCAGCAGACGATCGAGAAGGTAGCTGCCCAGTCTTTCTTCTTCTCTTCTCCTCGTCCAATATTCCACCAAAACCACTCAGTAAAATTCATTTCCCAGAATCGTCTCCAATGGCAGGGGTAAACCAGCTGTCTCCAAAGGGCTTTAGTATTACTGCAATCTCGAAAGACATGCAAAAGGTCCTCACTCTCCTGCTTACATACCTGACAAACTTCATCATTTGTTAATCCCCGGCGGCATCGATTAACATTAGAGAGAAGGGCTTTCCTTGAAGCTAACCATAACAAATAATTACACCGTTGGGGGGCCTTAATCTTCCAAATCTTCTCCCAACGCACATTCTGATTAGATTCCTTCCCAGAAATGGCTTCGTATGCAGACTTCACTGTGAACAATCCACTATTTTCCCATTTCCACCGAACAGAATTTTCCAGAGAGTTAATAAACATACCTTGTCTAACTTTGGACCAAGTTCTCTGTATTCCTGACCACAAGTTAGATCCTTGGCGATTATTATCAATTTTAGGAATTAAATCATCTCCACACCTATACTTATCTCTAACGACTTTAACCCAAAAATCCTCCCGGTGAGTTACCATTCTCCAGCCTAGTTTCATAAGCAAAGAGTGATTTTGGTACTTAGCATGCCTGATCCCCAATCCTCCTTTCTTTTTACTTTTACACACCTCATCCCATGCTACCAGGGAAATCTTCTTTTTTTCTTCTGTACTCCCCCACAAAAACTTCCTATTTTGCTTGTCTAACTCATCATAGACACTGGTAGGAACATAAGAAGTTTGCATCGTATACCCAGGAATAGCAGAAGTGACAGAGGAGATAAGAGTAGATCTACCTGCAAGAGATAAATTGTTTGTCTTCCACTTTGACAAGCGAGTCTTCACTTTATCAATTACTCCTCTAAAAGTCTCTTTTCCTACTTTTTTATGATGGATAGGAACTCCCAAATATTTCCCAAGATTTGCAGTAGGGGTGAAACCCAAAGCTTCACTAATCTCCATACTTCTATTATGGTTGACATTCCTAGAGAAGAAAACACGAGTCTTCTCTGCATTAATCTTAAGTCCCGAGCTTTTGCAGAACATATCCAAACAATCACGAATCATATCAGCTTGGTTTAAGGATGCCTCCACAAACAAGATAATATCATCAGCAAAAAACAGGTGAGATATTGGAGGACCCTTAACAGAAAGGCGGATGGCATTCCATATCTTTTTGTCTACTCTCTCTTGAATAAGGTGAGCCAGCCTCTCTATACAAATAACAAACAAATAAGGGGATATTGGATCCCCTTGCCTTACGCCACGAGATGAAGAAAAGACATCTGCTTTGCTTCCATTCCATAATAACCGAAGCTCAGCTGAGTTCAGACAATTCTCAACAATTTTCACCAAACTTTGGGGAATTTTCATATCATGAAGGCAATTCAATAAAAACCGCCAATTAACCCTATCATAAGCCTTTTCCAGATCAATTTTAATGGCCATATACCCTGTCTTACGCTTCCTGGTTCTCATAGAATGAATAACTTCTTGAGCCACAATGATATTATCAGAGCTATGACGCCCGGGAACAAAGCTACACTGATTAGGAGATATTACCGTTGACATAAACAACTTCATTCTATTTGCCACAATCTTCGTAATCACTTTATATATAACATTACAAAGACTTATGGGGCGAAGATCCTTAAAATTTTCAGGGTGATCCTTCTTTGGAATTAAAACAATTAGAGTTCCATTCACCTCCCTGATCAACTCAGGGTCGCAAAAAACCTTCTTCACTAGACTCACCACAGATGGCCCAACTATTTCCCATTGGCTTTGATAAAACAAAGCATTGAATCCATCTGGACCAGGAGATTTTAATGCCCCCATGCTGAAGATTGCTTCTTTAATTTCATCATCTTGAAACTCCTTTGCACAATTTCTCAACAAGACCTCATCAATTTTTGGATAAGAAATCGAGCAAAAAAGAGCATCCCTGTTAACCTCCTCTTCCCGAAATAGCTCAAAAAAATATTCAGTAGCTTTGCTCTTAATAACATTTGCATCAAAGCACCAATCCCCATCTTCCAACTTGAGACCATCAATTTTATTCAATTTCCTTCTTCCATTTGCAGTTGCATGAAAGAGTCGGGTGTTCCGGTCTCCTTGAATATTCCAATTCATCCTTGCTTTTTTAGCCCAAAGAAGAGCCTCTTGATTCAAAATCTGTTCAAGCTCCCTCCATAATTCTAACTGAATCTGATCATACCGAGGAAGATTTCCATTTCTAGTAATTGCTTGATTCAACCCATCCATCCTTCGAAGCAACAACTTCTTACGACCTTCAATATGACCAAACGTAGACTTATTCCATTCCCCACAAGCAATCGAAAATTGGTTAATATTAGCATTCCACCCACAACCATCATCCCAATTTGTCTTAACAAAATCACTAAAATCATCATGAAGGACCCATGATGCTATAAATCGGAAAGGACGATTTACCCTCATTATGTTTTTACACCCTTCAAGACAGACAAGAATTGGCCTATGATCTGACTTATAAAAAGGGATATGAAATACCTTAGCATCACGGAACTTATGCATCCAAGCCTCATTTGCCACAAAACGATCAAGGCGAGCTTCAGTAAGCCCTCTCTTCCAAGTGAATTGAGGCCCTTCAAAGCCCATATCAATCATTTGCATATCCTCAAACCACCTACAAAACTCTCTATCCGGAATCAAGCCCGATATAGCATTTGTCTTTCTTTCTTTCCCCAAAAGAGTTGCATTGAAATCCCCACCAATCACCCACGGATCTTGCATTGAATTCCTAATCCGGTTCAACTCAATCCATAACAGTCTTCTTCCTACTACATTTGGACAAGCATATACAATAGTCACATACCAGCAACTTTGATTCATATTAACACAAAGGTGAACAAACTGCTTATGTTGCTCAACAATTGATATTTTAAATATACCAGCATCCCACAAACACCAAATACCACCACTAAAGCCTTCTGCAGCAATAAAACAATATTCTTGGAACCCCAAATTTTTAATTCTCATTTCAGCTTGCTTTTCATTTGCCCGAGTTTCCAAAATAGCCATAAAATCCAACTTATGATGCTTTTTAATTTCCCGTACTAGGCTCGGAAATGATTTTGAGCCCGTACCTCTAGAATTCCATATTGTGAAATTCATTGGGAAACTTCAAGAGTTTCGAGCATCTCACCATCATCCATGGTGACTTCATTATCCTCTTGGCCAAAAACTTTATTTTCAATATCATTCTCCTCTCTAGTAGAAATACACTCACTACTCTGCACTTTATCCAAGTGAATCTCCTCCATAGCCTTTGGATTTGACTTCACATTTTTAGAACAAATTATTACATTCCCCGAATCAGCCATATCACGCACTGGGTAATCTTTATTTGATGAAGAAGACGTCGAAATTTCTGATTACAGGGGAGCAAAGGAGTTATTCTTTGCAATGGGCCTATTATTCACTTTATGCACACCTTTAGTCTTGGGTTTTGGATTCAAGGGAGCTCTGTTCTCCTTCACAATTGCTTTGGGCCTTTCATCTTTCTTCCTTTTAGAGCCCACGACAACCCATTCCTTTTTATTACTTATATCCATTTCAAAATCCCCACTAATTGACTTCTCATTTCCTGAGCATTCTCCAATATCCTTCCGAGAATCAATCCCACGTGTTACCTTATTTTTCTCCTTCCCCTTCTTAATTACTGATTGATTTACCAAGATTGTATCCATCTCATTATCCCTCCTAATCATCCCACGAGAATCACGCCTAAAATCACGCCGTAAAATCATCCTTGGCCCTAGCGGATTAGCTTCCTCAAACGGTGCCTTCTTTGATGCTAGAGACTGGGTTTGAACGCCGGCGCTCCTCTCACCTGAAGATTCTGGAACCTCCATGCACGACTGTTCTTTTCCTTCACCACCATTTTCTGGCTTTTTCACCCCTTCTTCATTCAAACTATTACCATTACCAGTAAAGTTCTTTGGACAAACTTTTTTCCCATGACCATAACGGCCACAACCAAAACATACCATGTGTAGACCTTCATAAACAATTTGTCTGACCTCCCCAAACGCTTTGAAAGCCGGCAGCAATGGTTTCCCAAGATCAACCTCAACACAAATTCTAGCAAATCCTCCTTTATCATATATCGACGTAGATCTATCGATCTTAATGGTCTTTTCAATCATGTTACCAATAATTCCCAATGATTCCACATTATACAATTCAATTGGAAGATCCGGTATTCTAACCCAGGCGGCAATCCTCCTCTGTGCCTCTGCTTTCCACGGGTTGAAATTAGGTCTCCATTTTTGAACCATCAGATAGTGATCATTAATCATCCAAGGACCTTCTTGAAATGCATAATCCTTATCCTCCCTACTTGAGAATGAGACTATATAGTAATCGTTACTCATTGGAACCACCTTCATCGGTTGTTGTGGTTTCCACATCCTCCTAACTCTGTCAATCAACACATTCTTCGGCACCGATGTACCCAACAACTTGATAATCACCGAGTTCATCCAAGGCCTGCACCAAGCCGTATATTGTTCTGCCGTCACTGAGAGAGTAGGAAAATTACCTTCCTGAAGACCACCCTCCGACTCCTCACCTTCCTCACTACTATCCTTACTACTTTCCTCTTGCGTATTTTTCATGGCAAAAAACGCTTTCCAACCATTGACTATATCCTCCTCTTCATCATGCTTCATTAAATACCCCGCACCCCCAAGTGACAAGAGCTTCTCCTTGTAAGAGATGGAAACTGGACTACGGTTCACCTTTGGCTGCATTTTAACTTCTTGTCCTTCTCTCCCACCCTTATGACCTTTAGTATGATCAACCCCAAACACAAATGGGGATTGCACCAACGGATCACTCTTTTCTCCACCATCATCACCTTCTTCACCACTATGGCCACCGCCATCATTGCCACTGCCATCGCAATTTGCTTCCGTCCCTCCACGCCCTCGTTTACTCTCTCTCATACTCACTGTTAATTTATTCTGTAACAATATACATCACTCTTTTTTCTTTTTTTATATATAGAAACAATAATTTTTTTTCTATTGAACCATTGCATTGGAGTTTGATTCTACCTACACACTGCAACATTTGGCGGAACAAAAGTCGAGTTAATAGAGTTTGTACGAGTATAATACAATTTTTTGATAGCAAAATTTTAGAAAAGGAGTTGTGCATATCAACAATTTAAGGGTGGGGTTCTATAAAAACATTGAATCAAGTAATAAAGTAATATTCCATTAAAATAGAAAATAAAAAAAATAATGTTGAAATCAAATTCATTTCAAACATAATAGGTCAAATTTGTTAAAGACTTAACTCTTAAGGCATAGATATAATTCTTATGGATAAACATCTTCATGTAATACCTGCATAGAGAAAATTTAATTAGTTTACATAGCTTATTAAAAAACAACAAAAAGAGGGATTGAAAAATAGTATGCTTGCTTGCTTCAAATATACTATGTACAATTCATAACTTGTTAATAGAATATTTGAAAATAGGAGAAAAATATTTGAACTACACTTTTAAGTTTTAACCTACTTCAACCATCTTACATTCGCATCACCACTTAATACCCCCCATAAGTTGTTGATTTGTAGTTGTTAGAAGGGTAGGAGCAAAATCCAATTTGAAATCTACATTTGCAAATAGACCTAGAAGCACCTAAAGGAAAGCACTTGAAGTACATAGAAAAGCAAGTATATTGTATCAGAGCCAAGTTCGAGTCGACGTGTTAACGTAGAAGTTGAGACCAAAAGGGTTGATTGTGAAGTCTTATATTGGGTTTAGGAAGGGAATGAATGATGCTTATAAAGGTCTGATACCTCACATACGTTTTAAAACTGTAAGGGATAATTGACCTTAAAGCGAACAGTTTTAGAAGCTATAAAACAACAAGAGTTCTAATATTGACCTAATTGAATTTGTTTGCACACATGTCAAAGATCACTTAAATAGATATTTGAATGTAACGAAAGAATGAGGTGGAAATATGTAGTAGACTCACCTAACGAGCTCATCCATAGGGACTGGTAACGGTGACATAGTCAAATTGGTGTCTCTCAATGCAACAAGAATTGTTAAGGGCAAACAATATTTTCTTCTGAATGAGCTAAAGTGAGAATCCAAAAGGCTCACTCACAATAAATATACAGAAAAACATAACCTATAGAGCACTTGAGCTAGCTACGATGAATACTTTCTTCCATTGCCTCCATTTTTTTTTACAATAATTTTCTCTCTTCCAATAGTATATTTGACAATTTCACCGTTATTAGGGTTATTCATTTTTTTGTCTTAATTATTATACAAAATGTAATTTTTTTAACAAAGAAGTGATGAAAGGACAAAACTTAAAAGCACCTCCACATGTTCATCACTATAGTAAATAGCAAAGTAGATAGAAAATTTAAGGGGAAAAAAAATCTTTTTTTTTAGCATTGAATGAAAGTATAGTTTATTACTTTCCGCATTAAGAACTAAATTCCAAAAAACTATAACTTCAAGAATTTACGCCATTGAAACCGAATTGGCCCAGTCTTTCTTGAACAACAAATCTAAGAACAACATTCTAACAAACAACCAACGTAAGAAATTATCGCTCATTACTTTCTGCATCAAAAACTAAATTCCATAAAGCTATACTGTTGGAAATATACGCCATTAAAACCAAATAAACTGACCCAGTCTTTCCTAAACAGCCAACCCAAGAACACTCCTAACCAATAACCAAACTAAGAGTACATTTCAAATTCACGACACACCGTCTCCATCTCCAATGACTCCAAGAACTATTACAGTCCATAGTCATCTGATTGTAAAATATAGAAACTCTTGATCTCCTCTTTCTTTTTCATTATATCGTGATAAAGTTTCATAAGTTGACCCCACTTCTTATAGCAGCTACTCCCACTCAGGCTGTGGCTTTTGGTTGTGAGTTATTAAGAAATCCAAGTCCAGATATGACATGGATCTCCAATGGGGTACTTTATCCTTTAGGCTATCAGTGAATATGTTTCTTCCTCCTTCCACCGTGGGTTGATCTTCCCATTAGCCACCATTTCGTTCAGTTTGGCTATAGCCCTCCGTGATTTCTTCCACCTTCTTTTTAATACACGTGATCCTCCCAATCAAATTGTTGATTTCTTCCGCCATCTTCGTTACGAATTTTCTTAAAACCAAGGGAAAAAAACCTTTTTAAATACTATTGGACTATTATTTTAATTTATGCAACAATATAATAAATCTTTACCTTAAAAAAATCAACCCATATAAAAAAATACATATATTTTTTTGACTATGGATCCAGACCATAAACTTAGAAGACTCAATAATAAATATAAAAGTACTGAATCTTTTTTTATATAAAAAAAATTGTTCCATTATCTAGAATACATCATATTTGCAAAATTTTATAAATATGGAGGTTTAATATTCATATATATATATATATATATTAATATAAAATTATTGATATTATTAATTCGAGTTGAGGATCAACTTTAGTGAGCTATTTTGTTTTGGAAGTTTTTTTTTTAATTTAAAATTGTTCAAAATATTAAAAGGAAACAATTTGTCCTGGTAAAATATTAATGGTTAATAACGACTATTTAACTATTTAACTGTTAACACGTACTCCTTCTGATTCTAAATATAAGATACATTTACCTAATTTGATTAGATCAAAAATTTTTGTTAAGTTAGTTAAAAGCACATGACACTACCAAACACCCTAACCATCTATCTTCATCCCATCCTCCCTCTCCTGCTTATTTATTATTGAAGAGTATCTATAGAAATAATTTGAAAAAAAAATAAAAAAAAATTGGACACGGCTTTCTTCTTCTGCGTGTTAAGATTGAGACACATGGACTCCGCCTAAATCTGACGGCAATCATCAGCCCCTCCCTCACTTCAAAGCCACCTGGAGCTTCTTCTTTCCCCAATCCAGTTTCGCCACAAGACACGACGTCCGCACAGTGCTCTTCGATGATGACGATTGAGGCGGCAGGATAACCACAGACATAGCCACCATTGCAGCCATTGTTGCGGTTGTATTCGCCGCCTCCGCCATATCTGCAGTTGCCATCACTGCCATATCTGCCGCCGCCTTACCCACGGTGGAGATGGTGGAATTTTATGAAACTGTAACATCTGCCATCAGCGGCAATGGTGACATCGTAGGAAGAGGAAGTGAAGGGAATGGGATGGGCAAGTGCTGTTGGAGGGAAAACTAACGAAGGGATAGGGAGATATGCGGCAGGAAGACAGAGAAAATCGTTGACGGCTAGGATGTTGAGGGACACACGTGTACGGTCAGCAATGAGTTTTACCCACAGAGAAAGAAAACCGTATCCAAAAAAATTAGAAAGAATTTTTATATTTAAGAATGAACTCAACCCCAACTAAGTGTTATATATACAGCAACAGAGGGAGTATTTTTTAGCCGAACAATATTATTATGTAAGGTCTGAAAAGAAAAACTTTTAAGACAAAGTAATCCACATAATCAGGTTACCCCTCTCAATCATGCATTTTGCTGCGTGTGCATACTGCATAGAGACCATGGAGACCGTGGAGACGCAAAGTTCATCCTCCTCCTTGGCCTCTTGCTCGGCCTTTTATCAACAGATGTTGTTGGACTTGGAAGACACAATTTCCTCTCAGCCATGGCGTCTATGGCTACGACGCTGTCGTTTCGCTTCACCATGTGTCTTCTTCCTTCGACCTTTTCCACTACTCGTATTTCTCATGCTTCACTTCAGTTCCCTCCATTCAACAAGACCAAGTCCCTTAATTTTTAGTCTTCTAGTAGCATTTCTGGAGTTCCCTCACTTCTTCCCCATCAGCTCAGCATTCTCACGCCTCAACCTCATAGGCTTCGTTCTCTCACAGGTCGAGGAAAATTAGTGCGTAGGAGAGCTGGAAAGCAGCATCTGTTGGTCAGGAATAACAGAGAGAAAAAATTAAGGCTCTCAAAAATTGCTAATTTAGTTTAAATTTGTCTATTTATGGCTTCTCAGGTACAACATGCTTGTAAGTCATTGATTTATTTGAATGTTCTTCTTGGTGCTTCTGTGGACAAGTATGTGTTTCTCTCAACGGATTATTTTTAATGACGGAGATCTATTAAACATAAAATACTATTCCTTCCCGCCTTTTCCTTGTATTCATTCTGTTCCAGTGCAAGCCGAGGTTCATGGTCAGCTCCTGACCCAAAACACTGTTCACAAGCCTTTCATCCTCTACATCGGGCTCCGTGCAAGCTGATGACCAAGCAATCTGGGCTGAGTAAGCCAGGATTTGCAACACTTTCAAAATTCGAATTTGAATTTGAAAATAAAGTTTCCCTCCGAAAAACATAAAGGCAACTAAGTATCCACCATTTTAAAACCCAAATAGCAAATTCAAAGCAACTTGGAACAGTTAGGCTTAGGCTCCATTATTTCCTTTTGATGCACCCAGCTCACATGCTTCAGAAATCTTCGCCGGCCTCTTCTGTTAGGTGAGAGCTCATATCCCTCTTCTTCTGCTTTTCAGATACATAGTAAATGATTGTTTGTGCATAATTTATGTATTTGCTTCCACCTGTTTCCTTCCTCCTTCTTCTATAAGAATGTAGGTGTTCGCTTTTGTTTTACACAGCCAGTCTCTGTTCTGTATTTTTTCTCGCTAGATAAATGATGGCAGATTTTGAGACGGCGTACTTGTCTGAAATCCACCCCTCATTCCCTAATTTCAAAGAGACCGTAAAGATTTTTCGTTCCTTCTGCAGGGACGTCATCAACTTCGTCGGTTCGTCGGGCCGTGAGGTCGTCTCCCGTGGTAATTACTGATCGTACCTCACATCTTTAATTTTTCAAGATACCACTCAGTTTACATCCTTTAGTGTTTCATTTATGATCACATACTGGAAGCGGATGCTAGCCAACTTGCAGCACAAATATTCATCCTTGGCTACCGTTAACAAGCGATGAAACAGGTGAGGAGCAAAAAACAGGGCTTGAGAACAGAACTCCCACAGAGAGTGACGAATTCACTGAGCAAAGAGAGTCAATAGGTAAAGAATTAGAGGACAAGTTAAGTCTTTGCAGAAAAATACGAGATTAACATAGGGAGTGTGGGGTTGGAGGTAGACATGTGTTTGAAAAAGTAAAATACCAGATTCAATCAAAGAGAGACTCCTTAAATTTGAAGAGCAGGAATTTAGGAGAAGAGATGGAGGAGGGGAAGACTCTTTACATCCTCTGGTCCTCACCCGGTGGAAATTAGAACCAGCAAGAAAAGCGTATAAAATCGATGCTAAGGTAAATTTCTAGAAGAAGAGAAGTTCTGGTTTCTAGGATCTGTGATTGTTAGTATACTCTTGTCTGCATAATTTTGAATTGTTCTGTTAAATCTTGGAGCACCAGAAATTTCTGGAAGCAAAATGAGAAATTATATTGGAATATGAAAAATACCATTCATTGTTTAGCCTCTCTGGCCCTTTTATACATACAGCAAAAACTGGGCCTAGGTGCCTAAAGCCCAATTACTATATATAATCCTATACAACAAAAATAATCTATTTTACAAAATTACCTCACACTATACAATAAAACCTATCTCTCAATACTCCCCCTCAAGTTGGGAACTAAATAGGTCTATAGTTCCCAGCTTGCTCAGAAGTTTCATTTGCACTTCTTTTCCAACTGGCTTAGTTAGAATGTCAGCCTCTTGCTCATCTGACTTAACATGCTCCAAAACAATTACTTTCTGACATACTTTCTCTCTTACAAAATGACAGTCAATCTCTATGTGTTTCGTACGCTCGTGAAAAACTGGATTGGTTGCTATGTGTATAGCAGATTTGCTATCACAGAAAACTTTAACAGGAATTGAACTAATGATATTCAAGTCAGCCAGCAATCCTTTTACCCAGATTACCTCAGCTACAGCAGCTGCAAGAGCCCTGTATTCCGCCTCAGCTGAAGATCTGGAAACAGTAGTTTGCTTTTTCGTTTTCCAGACAACTAATGAGCCTCCAACTTTGAGTGCATATCCTGTCACAGATCTCCTTGTAGTGGGACAAGCTCCCCAGTCAGAGTCGCACCAGCACTCAAGATCCAAACCTCCATATGAACTTAACAAGATTCCACGTCCTGGTGACTGCTTCAAGTATCGTAGCACTCCAAAAGCTGCAGCCATGTGGGATTTCATCGGTACTAATTGGCTTAGAACCTGCACAGAAAAACTAATATCAGGCCGTGTTACTGTTAAGTAAATTAAACGCCCAATTAGTTGCCTGTATCTCTCGGGATCCTTCAGCAGCTCCTTTTTCTTATGTTTCCCTTCTTCATAAGCTGAGAGTCTCAAGGTCGGTAACATTGGCAAGGTAAGTGGCCTACATCCACTCATTCCTGTATCATACAAAAGATCCAGTACATACTTCCTTTGGGAAAGAACAATGCCCTTCTTGGATCTTGCAACTTCAATACCCAGGAAGTATTTCATCATCCCTAAATCTTTAATTTTGAAATTTTTATGCAACAGGTCCTTTACCTCTTTGATTCCCTGTTCTGAATTTCCTGTTACTAACAAATCGTCAACATATACCAAAACTAATATAGTCTCATTACCATTATTGCGTATAAACAAAGAATAGTCAGTCTGGCTTTGCTTAAAGCCTCCTTTGATCAAGGATTGAGTCAACTTTTGGTTCCATTGTCTCGAGGCTTGTTTTAAGCCATACAATGATTTTTTAAGTCTACAAACTAAATTACCTCCCTTATTGTCAAATCCTTCAGGCACATGCATATAGATCTCTTCATCTAGGTTTCCTTGCAAGAAGGCATTTTGTACATCCATTTGATGTAAATCCCAATTATATAAAGAAGCCATTTTAAGTACTAATCTAACAGTTGCCATTTTTACAACAGGAGAAAATGTTTCATGATAGTCTATGCCTTCTTTTTGATTGTATCCTTTGGCTACCAATCGGGCCTTATACTTATCCACCTCCCCATTAGGTTTATATTTAATTTTATATACCCATTTGCATCCTATTGCCCTTTTACCTTTTGGCAAGGGAACTATGTCCCAAGTTTCATTATTTTCCAGGGCCTCTATCTCTTGTTCCATAGCTCTTACCCAATTACTATTTGTTACTGCATTCTTATAAGAATGTGGCTCAGGTATAGAATCAATGGCACACAAGTAATGCAAATGAGAAGGAGAGACTTTGTCATAGGAAATGTACCTTTCAATTGGATATTTACATGCCTTTTTGTTGAGTTGTTGAATCTGTTCACTCTGATCAGATTTTGCTATCATGAGATTACACACGTAATCAGTAGCCCAAATTGGTGGCCGCCTAGCTCTATTAGGCTTGCTTGAAGGTGGCTCCAATCTTGGCTCTTGCAAGGGAAGCCCATCATTAACAGACGATTCAATAACAGCCTTTGTGGGTGTTGGTGACACATTATGTGAGCTTGACTGTATTTCAGTAATAACTTTCATGGGCTGTGATTTCATTGTATCAATTTTCACAAATTCATCATTAAAATAAAATATATCATTTACTTGTTTTAACACCACTCCCCCTTGATCAGAGCCTAGACTATCTTTGTAAGGAAACCTATTCTCAACAAATTGAACATGCCTACTACTAAAAACACTGTTATTTTGAAGATTTAATAGGATAAACCCCTTTTGGTTGTCTGGATAACCTAAAAATACACAAGGAAATGATCGAGCTTGAAACTTATCCTTAACATTAAGATCAGTTGCATATGCAAGGCAGCCAAAGACACGAATATGATCATAAGATGGCAATCTTTTGTGCACAATTTCATAGGGAGTCTTAAAATTGAGAATTTTAGATGGTATTCTATTAACTAAATGTGCTGCCATTTTCACACATTCCCCCCAATATGAAATCGGAACACCAGACTGAATTAAAAGACTTCTTGAAATTTGAATTAAAGTGCGGTGCTTTCTTTCTACAACACCATTTTGTTCAGGTGTGTAGGGGCAAGTTGTCTCATGG
The DNA here is from genome assembly GCA_037074515.1 of Mimosa bimucronata. Taxonomy (NCBI): domain Eukaryota; kingdom Viridiplantae; phylum Streptophyta; class Magnoliopsida; order Fabales; family Fabaceae; genus Mimosa; species Mimosa bimucronata. The sequence goes on along the minus strand of CM073448.1, from coordinate 13,458,476 downwards.
ACAATGCCCTTTTCAATAAGATAATTTCTAAGTTCATGATTAACAAACTCTGTCCCATTATCACTTCGTATTCTCTTAACTGTAACTGAAAATTGTGTTAATATGTGAACAATGAAACGTTTGATATTTGAAGTAGTTTCAGATTTATGTTTCATAAGGAATATCCAAGTTGCACGGGAAAAATCATCTACTACCGTTAAAAAATATTGATGACCAAGATGTGTAGGTACCTTATAAGGCCCCCACACATCCATGTGCAATAAATCAAAACATTTGCTTGTTTTAATCATACTATGAGGGAAATATAGCTTGGTCTGTTTAGACTGAAAACATATATCACAAACTTCATTGAATTTGAATGTCTTATCAGTAAGGATATGCAAGTGTCGTAATACAGATATAGGTGCGTGTCCTAATCTATGATGCAGTAAAACAATTTCAGATGTACTGTATGAAGAGACAGCATGGTTGGCTGATACACGTGAACCAAAAGAACTATCCAGATCCAGTAGATAGAGCCCGTGAATCATTTTACCAATCCCCATCACTTTCCCATCCTGGAGGTCCTGCAAGACACAATTGTTAGGAAAGAAAGTAGCTTTGCATTGTGAATCTCGGGTCAGTTTGGACACAGAAATCAAATTAAATTTCAAGTTTGGTGCATATAAAACATTCCTGAGTTGCACAGAATTAGGCAAATTAATAGTTCCTTCATGAGTTATAGGTAACAGTTGTCCATTAGGAATCTTAATTGACGTGATAGGACCTGCATAGGGCTTATAAGTATCTAATAATGACAAATACCCTACCATGTGAGCTGTTGCTCCAGAATCTATGACCCAAAGGGCTTGTTTGTGTTTATTAAGAGTTAAAGAATTCAAACCTGTACCCGTCAAAGCATGAACAGAGCTTTCTTTGTTTCTTCTGATCATTTCCAGGAGGGTCTCATATTCTTCTTGTGTAAAGGATGGTGAAACTATACCAGCCTTGTGGGTAATTGCTCCGGCCTCATATCCGACTTCAGTTATTGATTGGCTTTCTCGTGTTTCTGGGCCTTTCTTAAACCCTTTGAAGTCTGGAGGGTATCCAACCAATTGATAACAAACGTCCTTCGTGTGCCCTTTCTTGTGGCAGTGCTCACATTCTGGCACTGGGCCTCCTCGGCCACGCCCTCGGCCACGCCCCCGGCCTCGTCCAGCCATAGCAATTCCTTCAATGGGTGCAAGCATGCTTGAATTGGCTATATTTCTCTGTGCCTCATCTTCTTGAATCATACCATAAGCTTGATTCACAGTGGGTAAAGGAGACATAAGTAGGATCTGACCTCTAGCTTGCGTGTGACACTCATTCAACCCCATAAGAAATTGAAGGAGCTTTTGTTGTTGAACTATCTGGGCGTAGCTTTGCGTCCCTGCACATGCACAAGAAGGTAAAACAAGGAGGGAAGACTGTTCTTCCCATAGGTCCTTAAGCCTACTGTAATAGCCAGATACTGTAAGCGAACCTTGTCTCAACGAATTTATCTCTCTATGCAGACCGAAAATTCTTGATCCAGTGATCTTATCGAATCTCTCCCTTAAATCTTCCCAAAGCAGGTATGCGTTCTGAAAATAAACCATACCATTTGCCAATTCTTTAGAAACCGAGTTAAGTATCCAAGAAAGTACGACGGCATTACATCTCTCCCAATGCTCATGTAGGTGCATTTCTTGATCTTCCTTCCGGCAAGAACCATCAATAAGCCCAATCTTTTGCTTTCCGCGAAGCGCGATCCGCATCGCTTTGCTCCACACAGTATAATTTTCGCATCCTATCAGTACCTGTTGAATGATATTTGAACCCTGTGTGTCCGATGGATGCAAGTACAGAGGGTGAGAAAAGGAAAGCGACTCGATGGAGGAGGGTTCTTGGATGATCTTCTCAGCCATGGAAGAAGACAAAGAAATCGATGGTGATGAATTAGCGTTTGGTGGAGAAGAAGAATCTTCAAGAATGTGAGAATTTTGGTTTTCGTCGTTTGAAGGAGACGATGAATTGCTCGGAGATGAAGACGGCGAAGGATGAGTTTGCGTTGGGGAAGAATCACTCATCTGAGAGAGAGAATACGATGAAAAGAAATCTTGATCTTTCTTGATCAAGTGAAATCAACGGTGCAAAGCTGTGATGAAAATTTCAGATCTTGATTGGTAAAGAAATTTCCAAATCGACGGCTCAAAATCCTTGATGAAATATCAAAACGCGTTTCACGTGTTGAATGGATAACGCATCAATTAAAGATGAATCTTGAATGCAAAAGGCATGACACTTGGCATATCTTCAGCGGATTGCGTGTCTGCTCAATTTCTTGGTTGATGGATCTTCACAAAACCAATCACTCTGATGCCATGTTAAATCTTGGAGCACCAGAAATTTCTGGAAGCAAAATGAGAAATTATATTGGAATATGAAAAATACCATTCATTGTTTAGCCTCTCTGGCCCTTTTATACATACAGCAAAAACTGGGCCTAGGTGCCTAAAGCCCAATTACTATATATAATCCTATACAACAAAAATAATCTATTTTACAAAATTACCTCACACTATACAATAAAACCTATCTCTCAATATGTTCATTATTCCGATCAATGGTCCCTCACCTTAACATAGTTCTGGAGAAGTTTTTATCGTTTTATTTAATTTTCCCTCTGGATTATTTAAGATAAAAAACGTTTATTACGGCCTTTTTCCTCTCTTTGGAATTGCTCTGACAACATCCCCACCTAAAAAAATTGACTAGCAAAATTACCTGTCATCAATGTAGTGCTAAAGTAATTTCCTTTTCACCTTTTGTATTGTATACGTAAAGTTGGCTGCTTTTCCTCCAGTTGAATTGTAAACACAAGGTTATTAATATAACATGAATGTGGCAGTTTCGATGCTTATATTATTTTTCTGATTAACTCTATTTGAATGTTTCAAAGTTATAATGAAAACAGACAAGTATATGACATCTGAAATGCAATATAACTTTCATTTTCCTTATGTCATATTTCCTTTAGAGGAAATTAAAAAAACATTTTTTATTTTGTGAAGTGACAATATGAAATTAAAAGTAATTAATGGTAACATTAATTTAATATGAGGGGATATGAAGTAGAGGGTTCAATTGTAGTGTCTAACCTGATTTTCAATATACAAAAGCATTGTAGTTCTTCTATGGATACCCATGCCTGCTTTTAAAAAGAAGTTATTTAAGGTTTTAAAAGATATGACTTGACAGCCTCTATGGATACATAAAGGCAATGTTGTAAAATGTCATGGGTGATGCCTTTTGCTGTATCATATAATTATATTTGCATACTCAATATCATTGGATTTCTATTTGATAGATTCAATGTTTTGACACTCTGTTTAAGATTCATTTGACAATCCAGAAGCAATGAATTTCAACGTATTCCAAAACCAAAGAAAAATGAGTTTCTTTGTTAAAAAAAAAAAAAGAAAGCAGACGAAATTCTGTTATGAAGTAAGATATCTAATGTTCATAAAAGGGAGGCATTCATTCTGAGTACATAATAATCCTAGGTTATGTTTGCTGCCTTTTTGAACAGATGTGATTCAAGTTGTGCCAGCTAATTGCAGATGGTCAAAGGTTGTAGCTTTATTTGACAGATAGTAAAGGGAAACTATGAATAAAGAGTACACACTTATTTTCTTTCTAGAGTGTGGAAAGTGATCCTAATATTTCCACTTTATAGCAGATCACATTTCTCCAGTAATAGACTTAACATAAATTGGTTAATACAACTTCAAAGTGAAGCTATGTTGCTAGATATTATATGAACGATTGACACCATTAACAATAAAGACTATGTCATGGGTGAAGAAAACTGGTTATGATACATATGTTTATAGCTTAGATGTTAGTATTATTAAAGCTTGAATTAATGGTATTAATTTGAATATCATTCATTCATATAATTTTATATATCCTGTACATATATAAATTTTATATGAAATTGAAAAGTGATTATTTTAATGACAAATGTAATTGATTCCCTTGATTCATGCTTTTGACTTGGAACCAAATGAACAACTAAACTGTCATAAAATACCGGACAAATTTTTATAGTCGGCCTAGGCAGGAAGTCATTATGAGTATATATAATTATATATAGCAATCCTAACACATAGGGCAAAGGTAAAAGAACTTTGCAGAAGTTGAATGGTTACCTCCGAAAGAATATTACAATATAAGTGTAAACAAATTCAAATTTAATGAATTTTATAATGAATTCCAACAATAGATAGAAATACCTTCATAAAGCCTACTGATAAGTAGATTTACATATGAGCCTTTCTTATGCAATAAACAGAGAACATTAGATGTTTTACAAGTGGAAGTAATGCTTTCTCTGTAACAGACTGATGCAACTGTCTTTGAATATAGTAATGTTGCTTCAAATTTCATGTTGAAGACATAGGGAATATGATTATTAGGATATTATGCATCAATCCTAGCGATGAACCTATTCTTACCATTTTGTTCCATGGTTTTGAATTTTCATTTAATTTTATTAAACATATTTCGGATATTCAGTCTTCAAGATTAGGAGATTTTCATTATGATTTATGATTGAGGAAACTGTTCCTTTCCTATCTAATAAAAGTATAGAACTGTCATACTTTCTTTATGACTAAGATTTGAAATTGCATGTTATTCTTTCCCACTTTCGTGTAAGTTTTGCTACTTCACAGTTTTCCAATTGACTTTAATTATAAACTGCAAAGTCGGAACAGGTTTTTACATAGGCTTCATATATTATTTGTATTAGTACTAGATCTCTGTACTATTTTTTAATCAATAAGGATACTAATAATTTAATTACTTGAAAAGAGAATATATGAGAATCTTCATGAGAATCTTCATGTGCACAAAATATATGAGAATCTTCATGTTTAATGCCATTCAGGTGTACCCTCAAATACGTCCTTATAAGAAGCAAGTAAAAAAATGGAGTTATACAAAAATATAAAAGAGAACGTATGTACCAATTCCCCTCTTTAAATACGTCTTTATTTATAAGAAACAAGTAAAAAAATGGAGTTGTACTAAAATATAAAAGAGATATAATATATGAAAAAGATGGGGAAAGAGAAAAGAATTAATAAGGGGGAAATTAGTGAAATTTGTAAAAACAAATTAAACGGGCAAACAACCCAATATCATCTCTAATAAAAGAATTAATAAAATAATTTGAATTTCATACTGTAATAAAAAGATAATGAGTTTAATTTATACATAATATGATAACTCTGGAAGGAATTGCTTCCATGCGCACTATATGCTCACTTCCTAATTTCACACCCTTACAAAAAAAAATCATTTATTATTATTTAAATTACTTGAATAATATGCATTTGTGGCAAGTAGAAAATACTTGAAATAAAGCTATAAAAATGAAATAAAAAAATATTTCCATCTATACAAGCTCTCCGTGCAACGCACGGGAGTACTTGCTCGTTATCATAACGTGATACTTCTTTAACTAATCATGAGTTCATCTCAACTTCATGGTCTTGTTGTTTCCTTTATCTAATTGGGATTTTAGAGTTCAGTTGAAAATTATTTCTAGTAATTAAAGATAGAATTGTAAGGACTACCAATTATAATCTTTTAGCTTTGTTGATGGAATAGCTCTGAAGATACAGAGTTCAGCTTGGTATGTTGGCCATATAATGTCATTTACTATTTCATTAGCTGTGGTTTACCTCTAGAAACTTAATTGGATTTCTTCTGACTAGTTGCTATACTCTTGTAATGTGAAGTTTTAAGGCCTTTGATCCTGAGAACTCTTTAGTCTCAAATCTTAACCCTTTGTACCAAAAAGAGTGAACTGATAGAATAATTTTTGAGCTGTTGCATTGGGTGAGGTTGCAGGCATCTTGGTTATTCGTGGTGATGTTTTGCTGGTAGTATAAGAATAAGATCTGTTTCAAGAAGTTTTTTTTCTATGCTCTTTGGATCTCAAGAATTGGATGGCCTTGTGCTTTATGACCAAAAAAAAGTCATGTGAGCATTTTTGGTTTGGTTGGGATTGTTTTCTAGTTGAGAGTTACTCTCATTGTGAGATTAAGACAATGAGAGTGGCCCTGTGGGCTTAGAAGGAAAAAAACGAGGGCTGGTTTCTCTTTGATTCCTTCTCTTTCCCTTTTGACTTATGAAGGAAACATGATATAAAGCTCTGTACTAGGATTTTTTTATTTTGATGTAAGGAACCTTCTACTGTATCCATTGTGTTGCCTTTCTTGTCTAAATGTGAAAGATTAAACTAGTAACATGACAGAGGTTAGTAGTAGGTGACAGCAATTATTGAATTGGCTTACCTCACTATCATGAATATCAAATTGATTGCTTTGAGTCGAAATAATCTTTGGACTTTGGGGTTGTATCAAAGATTCCTGACCAAGTGGTTACATGTGTAATCCTTTCCAACCTCATTTTTGATTGAAAATAAGGTTTCAACCCTGGATAATATTATTGTATGTACTGTGTCTGGACTTCAGCGCAATGGGTTTGTGTGTGAGAGAGTGTCTTGGAGATTTAACAAAAATATTCATGACTCATGAGCCTTCACTTATCAGTTAAACCTCACAAATCATTGAGGCAATTTCTATTCAAATGATTGCCTAAGACTTGGAGAAGTTATTTATACTGGAGATTTCTCCCCTGCAAAATTTTTTGTCTTGATCCTGAGAATAACCATGAGTGAACAAATCATCAGGCTGATACTAATACTATAATATATCATGAGGCTCACTTTCTCTTGGTCTAACTCTGATTTTGGTAATTCACAGCATTCGGTCAACAGGAGTGACTATGACAATGTGAATGGAGCCTTGCCTTATCTCAAAGTGAATAGACAAGTTCCATAACACTTGTGTTTGTTTCTTGTAACTTCTTGCGACTTGCTTCCCATTTTTCCACCCCAAACAGAGTGATGTAAGCTTGTGATGAGAATCGAACACTTGCTTTAATTGTTTTAATTTTCAAATAATAATTATGTAGTTTCTTTTATCCCGTTATTATATCTGCACATAATGGCATTTCAGTTCAGACTAAGCGACTAGGGTAACTTGAGCTTGTTTGTGTGTATAGAAACTGTTGTTTTCGGACTGCCTCATAATCTGTGTAATGATCATGCACAAAATTTGAGTAGTGAGTATGAGTTATAGGTAAATAATAGAGTTTTCCGGTAAAATAACACTTTTTTTTTCAGAGAAAAAAATTAAGGATGCAAAATATACCACTTTAAATTGTTTATATTTTTTTCTTAAAAATAATTTATTTTAGTTATAAACTATTATATAATATAATTAAAATGTTGCATATATTCAGATATAGGGGTTGATTTTGTTTTCTAAATCTCCACAAAAAAGTAAAGTTAACTAACCCTTATAATTAGGACTGGAGGTAGTATATTTTATTATATATTTTATTACAATTAATAATAAGTTTTTGGATCCTTACATTGCACAAAATTTTTAAATTTTTTATCTTTATATTTTTATAAAAATATATGTTACTTCATTCGTGACAAAGTGAGAGTTATTATAAAATTTTTATCTTTATCTTAATTAGTAAATAATGTAATATGCTATATTAATTAAAAGAGAAAATCACTATGCAACCTCGAGGAAATAATGTAATTATAAGATAATCCCACGACAAGTTAGAAGTGTAACATGTAATGACAAATAAAGTAAGAAATAATTAGTTTATACCACTCACTGTTATTAGGATTTTTAATGATTATATTATTTCATTAGCATTCATATTAGTTTTTTCTATTGGGTAAATGTTCAATTTTGCCCCGGAAGTAACCTAATAGGAGCTGATTTACCCCGGAAGTAACAATAAAAGCTTATTTACCCCAGAAGTAGTAAAAGTAGCTCAAAATTAGACCTTTGCTCAATAACAAAAGGAGCATTCAGTGTCCTCTATGGGTCAATACAAGTCGTTTTTACTACTTCCAGGATAAATAAGCTCCTGTTATTACTTTCAAGGTAAATCAGCTCCTATTAAGTTAGTTCAAGGTGAAATTGAACATTTACCCCCTTTTTCTATTTAATGTTAATTAAGTGCCTATCAAGAACAACAACTTCTATGCTTCTACGTTCTAAATCGGTCCGTAGACCTAATAAAAACGAGAGAGAAAAGTATAGTACTGTATTTATTTATTTGACGAGACTAAACATGTCAATCACTCCTATTTACTGATCCCTGATAATTGTTGGCAACTTGGCATCGAATGTTGTCCCAAAAATTTTGTTGAGCTTGCATCATTTTTCGTCTTTTTATGTCTGTTAATACTTATTCTGCAAACCAAAAAAGGGAAAATTTTAGTTTACCCCCCTAATAAGGAATTAATCTCAGATTCCTCCCTAAACATTCTGAAATTTCACTGCACCCCCAAGGGACTAAAGTGAAATTAAATGTTTCAGCTAAAAGACCAAAATGTCCTTATTGAATTTTGTATTGGATTTCCAAAACACATATGAAGAATTTCCAAGACATTTATGGGAAATTTTCAAAACGTATATGAGGGAACTTTTCAAAACATTTGTGCTTATTTTCAACATCAATGTGAGTATTTTTAAGTCTCAAAAATCATGGAATCCAAAACTAAAACATCCAAAATTTCACAACTATATTTCCAAGACACATATGAAAAATTTCCAAGACACATATGGAGAATTTCCAAGACACATATGAGAAATTTCCAAAACGTTTGTACTTCTTTCAATAAGGACATTTTGGTCTTTTAGCTGAAACATTTAATTTCACTTTAGTCCCTTGGGGGTGCAGTGAAATTTCAGAATGTTTTGGGGGGAATATGAAATTAATTCCTTATTATGGGGGTAAAATGAAATTTTCCCACCAAAAAATTCCGACAATGAAGAAATTGATCCGGTTTTCCAAAAAAAAAAAAAAAGAGTATAAACTTGTATTAATATCTATTTTTCAATTCTTAATTGACCATATTACGTCTATTGTTGTCTAATCCACGAGCTGATTCTCCGATTCTACCCCTTTTATGGATCTATCCAACTAAAACATGTAACGACTAATGGGTTACTTAAATTCGTACTAGTTGTAAATTCGGTGAAACTCACGAGTTTATACATCAAGTTTACTGTTTTTACATTTCTACCTTACGAAGTAATCTTGTCAACTTGCTCTAAGTCTCGTGTTAATTATTTTTATTTGATCATATTGGATGAATTTATATATAAATTCTATAAAATTTTTTTATTGAGTTTGATAAAGTATGAATGTTGATATATTTGATATCAGCTATTTATATTTAAAATATATTTAAATCAAATTATTGTTATTATTTGTATTTTTTATTTAATTATATACTTTAAATACGTATTTATTAACAAAAGTAAGCTCGTTCGAATTTATGATTTGAGTTTATTAAAATCCGATTTTATATTCTTATCATAAGTTTATTTAAATTCACGAGTTTGACAACTTTATATATCTGCTGTCATGTGGGTGCTTAATTATTTTTTTGTACTTCTTCTTTTTCCTATAATACTATAATTTGCTACTATGATATAAATAAACATTTCTCAACTTACAATCTCTTGTGTATTGACTATTGATGAGGGGAAAATTAACCTGTTTATTTGATGTCAATATCATCAATGAGTTACATGCTTTTATGCGGTGCATGATTTGATCATTTTTGGAGTTTTCTTCCCTGCGATTGTGACAAAAGATGTTGATGGTTTTGGCCTTATACATTAAGCCTGTTGTAGAGTTTAAGGTTCCAATTAACCTAAGTTAATTGAAACTTCTTTTTCGGCCACACCTTCGATGACCCAAATTCTTCGGATATTTTTGTGCTTACTCAAAACTTGAATTAAAATCATGTTTTAAGTTATCATGTTGTTTAAAAATAACATTCTATTATCTAGAGACTTCTTCCTAGATTATCAACAACGATATTTATTATATTACGAGTTACTACTTCCGATCCTAATTATAAGATCACTTTAATTTTTTTTTAGAGAAATTAAGAATACAAAAGTAATCATTTTAAAATGTCTATATTTATTTTTTTTCTCAAAACTAATTTATCTTACTTATAAACTATCGTATAATACAATTACATGTAAGATACGTTAAAATTAAGTGGTCCATTTGACTTCCTTAATCTCCAAAAAAAAGCTAAAGTAAACTTTTTTTGGATCGGAGGGAGTATGAGCTAACTTTTTACCAACCAGATCCATTTTTATCAAACATTATTTTTAAACTATATAATTTGTTAAACACCATAGGCAAAAAATCACCTGAAATAGGAAATAACCAAGTGATTTACTATGTGTAAAAAAAAAAAAACAAGTGTTTTACTATTTAAATTAGTCACACCATATGCATGCATACAGCATACTTATTTATGCTGAAATTTGATAGGGTGAATCTGAATTTAATGATATCAGGTACATGTGATAGGTACATGGATATTTTTAATTCAGGTTCAATTAACATAACAGAGCCATATTAGTATCCTTGTTCACGTAAGATTCGTTTTCTTGGCAAGCTGTTAATACAAGATTTTTTTTTACCATATAAAATTTAAAACTGACGTAGGGCCAATCTAACTTTTTAAAAACAATTTTTTTAATTTTTTTTTATGTGAAGTTGATTCACCACAGTTATGGTCTGATAAAAAAAATTCAACAAATTTCAATCATCATTAGCACAATAATTTTCAGCTAATATTATTAGGGGACAATGGAAATTAAAATTTGGTAAAATATTATATTTTACTGGTTAGACACAAATAAGGTGACAATTGTGTCCTCTCTGTTTTTTTTTTTAACAGAATTGTGCCCTCTTTTATTCTCTAAAAATTTTAAATGGTAGTACTTCCTCCATTATAAAATATAAAATATAGTTGATCCTTGAAGAAAATTGAGAAAGTCAAATGAGTTGTTTATTATAATGTATTTTACACATTATTAGATTATATATTAATTTATAAGTTAAATAAACTAGTTCTGAGAAAATATTGAACAAAATCAATTTTCAGTAATTTCTTTAATTTTTTTTTTAAAAAATTTTAAAAAGTCAATTAAATACCACGTCTGATCTACATTCGGCTGAGTAATAGTAAAATAAAACCAAACTCCAGCCAAGTGCGTATGGTTGAGTGATAGGGCTCATCCAACCTTAACCACATGTCTCGAGTTCAAGCTGTAGGAATGGAGCGTCGCTTTTAGCCAGCCTCAGCCCACCTTTGGGGTGCCTATCCATTGGGCGATCCGCATTAGTCCGGGGCCGTTGTTGTGTCTGAAAGATGGCCTGCCCTGAGATACCGGGTGCTCCACCCAAAAAAAAAAAAAAACCAAACTCCCCCCAACCCGCCGTCATTTTAAAGCGAAACATAGGGCCCACATATGTGAATCGAAAATCCCACGTCCCGACAAATCACGCCGAAATGACAAAAACAGACAAGGCAAGTTGATGGACGTGGCATATTTTCATTTGTAAGAGCATGAATGATACAATGCTCCTAAAGCAGGCAACAATTTCTCCATTCCTGGCTGCTGTTAAATCATCAAATTTTCATATCTATATATACAGACACACACAACCAAAGCAGCCTCGTGTTGTTCTATAATATCATCAGGGTTTTTTGTTTTGGAATCTCCGGTCTTTTTCTCTATCACACTTCTTAATTACTCCTTAAATTCCTGCTTCGAATCTTTTTGCTCCTTCAAATCCTCCCCATTTCTTCCTCCTTCTTTGTGTTGTTCCTTGCAATTTTTGATGGTTCAGCTCATGAAATCTGGGAAGTTGCTTTCAGACCATGAAACGACGCCGTCATGCCGTGATAAGATACCCGTGAAGTTAGAGATCGAGGATCCACTTGAAGAAGAACATGGATCCTTATGCAAGCGTTTGAAACCCTCATCTGATCAATTTGAGGTATGGGATTAGTTTATTTTAATTTTGGTTTCTTAAAGTTTGGTTTTTTAATTTAGTTTCTGGTTTTTTGGTTGTGCATTTTTTAAATTTCAGTTTGTTTGGTTGCTGGGGTTGATCTGAATTATGAAGATCGTGTGTTTGGTTTGATCATTTGATGTGTTTTTTTGTCCAGCATGAGAGTAGTCGAATTTCTCTAGTGTTTTTGTGACTGGAAGAATGGGAACTTAAGCTGTTTGTGTTCTAATAGTTCTGCTAATTTTTGTCTCACCGGAAACTAATTGATGATTTAGGGTCTATTTTTTTTCCAAAAAAAAAAAAAAAATTAACTCGTTTCCTGGATGATTATTGCTGCTTTGTTATACCTTTGTAAGAAAATTTCCGATTCTTCTATTCTTTAGTATTCAGTTCAGATGCTTTGTTTTCTATTTCGGCCACACTCTTGTGCGTGACGCTCATACTTAATTGTTAGCTACTCACAAAAATCATCGTATTTGGTATTGGCGCAAGCCTGTATTGAATATTGTTCCACATTTGGGGGGAAATTGGAAAGTCCTAATTGTGCTGATGTAATTATGATGGAATAATTCTGATTGGCGATATTCATGTACTATATTTAAACTATTTAAGAAGGATTTGGTGTAATTTCAATCGCAATAAAATCTTCCTTTTCCTAAACGAGTCTCACTCTCATAAGTTCACTTATTTATCAATATGAGTATCTAATGGTTTGAATATGCGAGATTTGGTGGTAAAGATGTTGCCATTAGACTCAGGTCATTCTTAAGCGCCCGCGGCTAAGATATTAGAACATGGACTTTGGTTACAGGCACAATTTGAAAACCTTGTATTACTTTATAACTTGGGTTTTTTATCTCCAATCTATAGGATGTAAATTTAATATGCTTATCTTCTTTTCATTTGATGCATGATCTCTCCAACTGGCTAGCAGCTGAGTGCTTCAACAAATACATCAATCAGCTCTCCTTCCACATTCAATATTCTCAATGAGCCTTGCCCTTTGGGTTTGCGGTTGAGGAAGAGCCCTTCACTGTTGGATTTGATCCAGATGAAGCTTTCTCAAGGCAGTGTATCTATTGCAAATGCACAAAATGAATCTGAAAGCTCTGGAGTGAAAGAGGAGACCGAGAGTATTGTTGCATCTAGCACAACTGACAAGCTTAAGGCTTCAAATTTCCCAGCTACACTTTTAAAAATTGGTTCTTGGGAGGTATGTTTAAGGCACCACATGTCAGTCTTGTATTTGGACTACCTCCCTTTTCCATTAATTTGGCATGGTTAAAAATTCTATTTGTTGCAGTATAAATCGAAGTATGAGGGCGACTTAGTGGCAAAGTGTTACTTTGCCAAACACAAGCTTGTTTGGGAAGTCCTTGAAGGTGGGCTAAAGAGCAAAGTAGAAATTCAGTGGTCAGACATCATGGCACTTAAGGCAAATTGTACTGACGATGGACCTAGCACATTGACTGTTGTGGTAATTTATAGCTTGCCACTTGTTGTTTAGATACAAAGACTTGTTCTGGGTAGTATTTCAGTGAGTCATTGGTCCGTTTGTGTATTGCAGCTTGCTAGACAACCTTTATTCTTCAGGGAGACTAATCCTCAGCCGAGAAAGCATACACTGTGGCAGGCAACGTCTGATTTTACTGATGGACAGGCTAGCAAGTGCAGGTATATTGTGGATTCACTGTTATCCTCTAATATGTGGATATGGGGCTTCTCTTTTATGTTTTGGTTTTAATCAGACAACCATGACGGATATTTAAGTTTGGTAGGAAATATGGTATTGCATTGACATTGAACATTGCCAATGCTGTCCTGCCATGTATAGAAGAGAATTACAGTTGCAATATGATATTGGCATTTTTCTAAAGGGTTTCTTCTGTTATCTGAAGCAATGCAATGACAATATTTACTTTTTAAAGGGCTGAACTGTCCATTTTTTACCATCAAGAAAAGAACCACACTTTATGGGAAGAAAAAAAAGAAGGGAAACAACCACATAAGCTGCCAGTGAAACCTGACTATACCAGTGTAATGAAACTATTAACTCATCTCATGCCCATTAAGTGACACAAGGATTGTATTTTTCATTAAGGCCCTTGCGTTCCTGTATTTCTCAGTGTTGTAATGTTTACTAACTTCATCTTGTGGTATTTTTAGGCAGCATTTTTTGCAATGTGCCCAGGGAATGTTGACCAAGCATTTTGAAAAGCTTGTTCAGTGTGATATGCGTCTCAATTTCTTAAGCCGGCAGCCAGAGATAATTCTGGATTCGCCCCATTTTGATTCGTGGCCTTCTGCTTTAGAGGACCCCAGCAATCCCAAAGATCTGGATCAAGTATCTGCTGCATCTTGTTTTCAGCAAAGTGGATCACCTCTTGCATCTCGATCATCATTTAAGACTGAACATGATGATTGTCCCAGCTTGACGTTGGATTATCAATCACAAGAAGCACCTTCCCCCAGTTCAGGTACCAATAGAATTTGGCTTTAAATCTCCTCAAGGGGTTAAATTAACCCCCCCCCCCTCCCCCCCAACTTCCAACATGCCCACGGACTGAGAAAGTTTGACATAAAAAGAACGGCCACAAAATAACGTAACACCTACTGGCACTAGCATGCTGTTGTAATTTTTCATAGTAAGAACACAAAGGAAATGTCATAGTTTTTCCAGGAAGAGTGGAAGGCATTTGTTAGTAGTGTTCTTTTAGATGCATCAGTAGCTCTACATGATCTGACTTGGCAAATGTATGCAAGTGCTTTGGGGATATGATGTGGATTTCAATGGACATTATGTCTGCATGCATGGCTGCATAATGGACTAAAACTGATTAACCAGTTGATTCATTTCTGTAACTTTGTACTCATCCATTTTTGTAGGAGGTCATTGTATATTTGAAGCTGCCACTTGTCTGTCTTCATGCATGTATTTATGTATTTTTTTTTTTTAAATAATCATTTGTCTTTTCCATATTAAGTGATTGGCTTTTGTGCAATTGAAGGGAGTGGGAGTTCTGAAACCGATATCAAGGGCCTAAGAAATTTGGATCAGATAATACTTCCTGGACTGCACCCTTCTATGTCAATGAGTGATTTTATGAACCATGTCGAACAGTGCCTTTCAGAACAAATAACCTCTGGAAATCCAACCTTTTCCATTGGAGGACCAGAGTACAAGGATATCCTTGAGGACATTACTCAGCATCTGCTCAATGACAATCAAGTTACAGCCGCCTCAGACGAGAAGTCACTCATGTCAAGGGTCAATTCTCTCTGCTGCCTTTTGCAGAAGGACCCTTCAGCTGTGCAGAACTTGAATATGACAGAGTCGTCATCCACTGCTCAGGACTCTGAAGGTGGAACAAATACTCAACTTAACCAGGCTTCGGTATTGACACAGGACAACAAAAGTACAACAAATGTCAAGGTTTCTGAAGAGGACACAAAGGATGTTTCTGATGGTAAGCAGGCATCCAGCATGTCCAGGAAAGACTCATTCGGAGATTTGCTTCTTCATCTCCCTCGAATCACGTCTCTTCCAAAGTTCTTGTTCAACATATCAGAAGAGGATGGCGACAGTCGAGCCAGATAGTTATTTTCATGTTTTACATTTGTCACTTCTCTAAATGGACAAGAATGGAGTTGCGCTGCAGGCTCTAGTCATTTTAAAAATATGTTACTAAAAGTACTCAGGTCATGTTTTTTATATCCAATTCGTCAAGTTCTCCAATCATACATGATCATGCATCCAATTTTTGAAATATTGTCATTTAAGGATAAATTTACATGAAATAAATTGGACACATGGTCTTGTGTGATTGGAGAATTTGATGTAATGGATACAAGAAACCTGTAAGTATGGTCTATATGTTACTCCTCAGAGTTTATGTGTAAGATTAATTTGAACCTTGGGAAACCATTAGGATTTTGAAAATTTGTTTTGATGAGAAATCCAGTGGAGTTCCCCTTGTAAAATATGTGTAATATAGGTGTTTACGCTCTACCTTTCATCTATTTCCATCTTTTATCTGTTTCCATCTCAATGAATCCCAGTTGTGCAGTTATATTTTTTTCTCCGGGATGACATCAGTAAATTATAAAATCTATATTGACTACAATTAATGTAAAGACAAGTACAAATGTTGGAAATGGCAATACATCCATGTTGCTTACTTTTTTTTTTCAACAATAATATTCACTTGTTATAGGGTTTTTAAGTGATGAAATTTTTTTTAGAACATCCTAGTGACTTAACAATAACTAGATTTTTCTCCTCATGAGCGATGCACAGAAATTAATAATGAAAAGAAAAAAAAAACAAAAAATTTAATGTTTCTGCAACTCTTTCATGATTAAAAAATAATGTTGCTTGAAGACAACATAATTGATTTCATATGCGTATATTTCATATGAATAATCAATTACATTTATTTGGATAAAACATAAAATATGAATTATTTTAATAAGGCTTGATTTTAAATTTGTGAGTTATCAAAATGCAAATTTAGATATTTGTTTAATTTTAATTAGAAATAAATGAGATTGTACAATTGTTTGGACAAGCTTGAATATTGAAAATAAATCAAATCATATTAGTAATGCAATAATGATTCAAATAAAAAATAAATGTGATGGGACAATTGATTGAGTAAAGTTCAAATTGCAAAAATGAAAATGGATAGTTGACATTTTTGTTATTTTTGCACATTTTGGAATTTTTCTTTCTATGAATAATTTTTAAAAAAATATTAGTATAAGAATCAAATTTACAAATATATACTAAAAAAGTTATCAAATTTACAAATATATACTAAAAAATTTAGGGTTTGATGGAAATATGATATATATGTGTTGTGGCGTATGCATATATATGATTTGAACTTTGTAGATTTGGTTAAATGAGGAGATATAAATTATTTTTAAAAGGCATGACTTCAAATTTGTGTGAGCTATCAAAATGAAAATATTGATCTATATTTAATTTTATTCAGAAATATGTGATTGGTCCGCTGGATAGACAAGTTTCAATTTTAAAAGGCGATAATATAACAACGATTTAAATTGAAAATAAATGTTAAATAAAAATTATATAGGTAAGTTTAAATTTTAAAAATAAAAAAATCATGTAGTTAATGCAATAATGATTTGAATCAAGAGATAAAAAAATAATGATTTGAATAAGTGCCAAATGTGTAGATAATTCATTGACTATGATACACTACAAAAAAAGCGTGTATTAGTAGCGTTTATATAAGTTGATTAGTAGCGGTTTTAACCGCAACTAACACATTAATAGCGGTTTTTATTTCCGCTACTAAATCGCCTGTGACAAACATTTAGTAGCGGTTATACAAAACCGTTGCTACATCGATTAACACCGCTACTAATTCAGTAGCAGTACAAAAACCGCTAGTAAACAACAAATGAAAATTTCGCTGTTTTTTTTAATTAGCGGCGGTTAAACAAACCGCTACTAATGTCAAGAAAGACAGGAAAACGTAATTTTATTTATTAGCGGCGGTTTATAACCGCAACTAAATCCACGGACGTTTAGTGGCGGTTTTAACCGCCACTAAGGATACGATGGATTTAGTGACGATTTTAAACCGCCGCTAAAGTTATCAATCTTTAGTAGCGGTTGTGTAACCGCTACTAAGTTTTAAAAAAATAAAAATAAAAATCAGCACGGCAAATTAAAGTTGTCAACTATTTTTATCAACCAAACTGCTTTTAAGCAACAATTTACAATATATATTTAAGAAAGTTTTTTAGCTCAAGAACATATAAAAGAATTTATCAAATTAATAATTAGCACCACAAAAACAATTTACTACAATTAAAAAACCGATTTAATTATAAACAAAAAAAATCTGATATAATAGTGTAAACCTGAACCAAAAATTAAAAAACATATTAGCATATACAACAATTAAATATTACATAAAATAATTATATCTACAAAATAAAAAATTATAACAAATTTGTTAGGGAGAAGGAGATGATGGGAAGACGAGGTCAGATGGAAAGAAAGAAGAAAGTTAGGAATGAAATGAGCAGAGGGTGAAAGAAATAATGGGAAAGTGGTGGGTATTTATAGATGCTGGAGGCGTTAATTAGTAGCAGTTTTATGTGTCTTAGTGGCGGTTAAAAACCGCTACAAAAGGTAGCGTAATTTAGTAGCGCTTTAAATCGCTACAAAATGTAGCGTACATTTAGTAGCGGTATAAACCGCTACTAAATATTCGAAATTGAAAAAAAAAATTGATAAAAGAAATATATGAATATTCATTTAAAAAAAGACATATATTAATGTTTGATACACACCGTTATGTAAAGTGCTACAAATTAAAAAAATTTGTCTCTTCAATCATCTTCTTGCTCCCGCTTAAGAAGAAAATAAACACTTATATCAATTTCTGATAATAAAATATGTGAAAAATTGTATAATAACTTTGTAGTGAGCAAACTCACCTAACTACTGGTAAATGCCCGTATTCTTCCGGAATGAGGTTATCGAAGTTTTCAGGTTTAAAATGCTGGTTGCCTAGTTCCACATCATCTTCGTCACCCATTTTGTAGAGGTCTCGGGGCTTCATATGAATCACCATGTGCCAATCTTTGTGTTTCTGATCTTGCACATAGTAAACTTGTTGCGCTTGTGAGGCAAGAATATACGGCTCGTCATCTGGTACTTCCCTTGTGTGAATGAGTCTTGAGAAATTGACAGATGTGATGCCCAAGCTATCTACCATAATGCCTCGAGAAGTTCTGATGTCCACCCACATGCAGTTGAAGAGAGGCACGGTGAAATGGCCTTGATAGTTTAGTTCGATGATATCAACGAGCTTCCCATAATATGATACGCCTCCAAATTGCATGTCAGTATCACATGAGCTGGCATAACTCCTTGTACCAAATGTGCCGAACACTCCGGAATTTTGGGTGAGGGAACCTTCATCCTATGCAACGGTACAGAACTTAAAACCGTTGACGTTGTATGCCGTATATCTCCTGACACGGTCGAGCAGACCAATTGCTAGATTTATCATATCAGGCGGATGGGGATTGTTGTCGTTAAGTATTCTGCGTGCAAACCAATCTGGAAACTCATGGTGGACCTTTTTATCCACTTCAGCAGACGACCTTGTGCGGCTACGAAGCTGGCGTTTAACATAACGCCGGAAATCCCTTAAATTCAAAACAACAAATCAGAAGATTTCGTGGTTTGTATATAAAATAATATGATGCGTGTGCATAGTGTTATGATTCTTACTGAATGTAGGTCTCTACTTAAGGGCAATTTGTCAAGACATGTCTGTGTGCTTGCAACCTCTCAGTAGGAGTGAGCTTGTAATACTGACTTCCTCCATTTGGCTTTCCGACGGGTGGGAATAATGTGTTAGAAGGTGAGTGGACATTGGTGGGGCTGTCATCGACGCGAGGAGGGCGGTTGAATGAGGTCTCCATGTCATCAAAATACCGCGAACAATATGTTAACACCTCTTCACGAATGTAACCCTCTGCTATTGAACCCTCTGGAGATGCTTTATTCCTGACGTACGACTTCAATTTCCCTAGGTATCTGTAATTGCATTTACAATCAGATTACTGAAACAACAAATCATGAAATTACTGTACGGAGTAATTAATCAACTTACCTCTCTATGAGAGACATCCAACGGTATTGAACAGGACCACCCATCTTTGCGTCTTGAACGAGGTGAACAGTGAGATAGACCATCACAGTTAAAAAAGACGGAGGAAATATCATCTCCATATGACAGAGCGTTAGAATTATTTTCTCTTGCAATTGATCCAACTCTGTTGCGTCCAAAACCTTTGCACACAATCGTCGGTAGAAAGAACTGAGTTGAACCAAAACATTTGACACCTCCGGGGGCAGTGTGCTTTTAATTGCCAGAGGTAGGAATTACTGGAGCAAAACGTGGCAGTCATGGCTTTTCAACCCGGCAATCTTCTTGGCATGCATGTCGACACATCTTAAGATGTTGCTTGAATAACCATCAGGAACCTTAATGTCCTTAAGTGTGGAGAGGAAGACTTCTTTGTTGCCTCTTGTGAGTGTGAATGAGGCTGGGGCAAACTTATCATTCTCATCTGGCCAGGCATCATGACGTATTCCTATCGTCATGAGATCTTTCCTTGCTTGCATATGGTCCTTGGACTTTCCGGACTTGTTCAGCAACGTGTACAAAACATTGTCACACACATTTTTCTCGATGTGCATGACTTCCAGACAATGACGAAGCTTATTAGATTTCCAATAAGGTGCTGAAAGAAAATGCTCCTCTTTCTCCACTGCTGCACGTTATCCCCATGAGACTAGCCGCGAGACCTTTTGCCACCGGGCTGAACGTCAACTTGCTTCCCGAATTGTACGTCGACATCTTCAAGCTGTTGAAGAACATCTACGCCAGACAACAACACAGGTGGATCTCTCATTTCCTGTGATCCGTTGAATCTAATTTTCTGCAACATGAACCTGTGACCTCGAGGAATGAACCGTCGGTGACCATAAAACACCACTTGCGACTGTGGGGAAGGCGAACAGAGTCTTGATCAAAGTTACAGTTAGGACAAGCTAACCTTGTATGCACGTTCCAACCAGACAATGTGCCAAGTCCAAGGAAATCCTAATTGTCCACATCAAAGACGCACGGAGTGTGAATAGCGTCAAACGTCTCAACTCCGTCGCTCCACAATTCCTTCAACTCTTGTATCAACGGTTGAAGGTAGACATCTATATCATTTCCAGGAGCTCTCGTCCCCGGAATAATCATCGAAAGAATGAATGAGCTTTGTTTCATACACATCCAAGGGGGCAAGTTGTACGGTATCAATACAACAGGCCATATACTGTACGTAGTGCTAAGATTCCCGAACGGATTGAAACCATCTGATGCGAGAGCTAGGCGGACATTTCTTGGGTCCGCAGCAAATTCCGGGAATTCCGCATCAAATGCTTTCCAAGCCTCAGCATCCCTAGGATGTCTCAACTTCCCATCCACGTTGGCCTCTGATGAATGCCATTGCATGTGCTCAGTAGTTTTAGACGAAGTATACAACCTCTAAACCTCATTGAGTGCAGTGCTTTTAGTGGCGGTTTAGAACCGCGCTAATTGAGTCAATTATTTTTAGAACCGCCACTAAATTTAGTAGCGCTTAATAACCGCCACTAAAATCATTGACAATTAGTGGCAGATTGTAACCGCTACTAAAATCAATGCAGATTAGTAGCGGTTTTAAACCGCCACTAAATAAGTATATTCTTTTTTTTAATAAATATCGCATTTATAAAATATACGAGAGTAGCGGTCCCACTCAGTCGCATTTATATTTTTTTTATAAAAATCGCATTTACATATAAAATAACTTCAAATATAAATAAATGATATCACAACAAACAATTTAGAAATTTCTGCAATCGTAGCCAAAATAAAACACAAGTTTCACAACTAAAAAAAAGATGCAACAGTCTTGAAATTGCAAACGTTCAACTAATAAAAAACCCTATAACTACGCATCTGGCTGGGTGTCATCCGACTGACCACCATCTGGCTGATTGACCTCTGCCTGGGATCCTGAAGAACGGTTGCGCGTTGGTCTCGGTGGACGTGGTGGTAGTCCTAGTACACGTATAGAAGGTCCGCCTGGGTCCACCCTCTGAATGATCCGGTCGAGTGCACTGTTGGTACTTTCGACCCAGGACTCAAATCGATCGTACACCTAATCTGCAATCTCCTGAGTCAACAGTTCCCTCATCCAAGCCTCATACTCTGGATCATGCATCATAGAGCCGCTGGAAGTCGCTTGGCCGGCTGTTGCAGACTGGGCGGTGCTTGCCGACCCAGTCCGGCCATACACCACTGACGGTAGGGCTCTGTAACCCATCCCGCGCACACGGCCAGGGTGCTCACGGGTCCCAAGGGCGGCCCTGAGTGAGGCAGTGGGGTCTATATTATCCCCCTGCGACTCCTGAAGCTCTCTCTCTACTTCTTCAATTCTAGCCTGAACAAAGAACATATATTAGACTTTTCTACAAATATAATTGTTATAAAAAATATGATAAATCCAAATAAAAGTAATAAAATTCTTACAATCTGCTCCTCAGCCTCTGTGGATTTTGCACTCCCGTCATGGTGCCTGTATTTCTGACGGTAGAAAAGGCCGTATGTAGCCTTCTTCCCTTGCTGCAAAGCTTCGTCCTCGTGAAATTATTGAATAATTTATTATTATATACAATTAAATAAATATAAATTAAAAATAAATATCAATTAAACAAGAAAGGTTTGTTGTTTCATACCATATCTCCGTACCCGACCGAAAATGGCTTCGTGCCAGCCGTATGATGAACCTTCTGCTGCGACCGGCTGTAAACGCCTTGCTGCGATTTCTTCTATTAACGTAAAATAAAATTTAATCATGATTATAAATAAAAAAATATTTCTTAATAATGATGAATACCTTAATAATTAAATTATTAAATTTACCTTTCCTAAGTCTCCCTTCCTCCAACGGACATATCTCTCCCAGGCATCCGGAGGGACTTCACCAGGGGCATCATCTATCAACTCCTGAATCGACCTGCTCCCACCGGCATCCCTTTTGTTGAACAAATCCAACCTCTTGTTCTTCTAACCGTCACCCATCTTCCCTTCTCCCCAACGTTTGAACATGTCTTGCACATCAAACTTCTTCTGCAAAATATGAAAAAGATCATTAAACAATTAATGTACTTACAATTACAATAATATTTCAATAATAATAAATAATAAATAGAATTCATATCATTTAAGAAAATCATATTCCTAAAATAATAAATAATAGATAAACTATAACTCAATTAAATTGACCTTCACGATTTCCCTCCACGCAAAATCCTTCGTCTCTGCATTAGCCTTCCTCCAGTCTAAAGCGTCAATCGGGAAGCGTTGGTAATTCTGGCCAACATTCCCGCAGAACCTGTCAAACAGTTGACCCCCCTTCCCTTTAGGTTGAAGGGTGAACAGGTTCCAGTCAACCTTTACCCTGTGGCCGGTCAGGAGGTTGTGCGCATCTTGCACACTCAGCGTCCTCCTCATGGTACTACCAGAAGGGTCTTTACAATTTAAAAATACTGTTAAACCCAAGTAAAAATTCTAATTATCTCATAAAAACGACAAAAAAATTAATTCCTTTACCCTGTACTTGTACATTGTATCCAGTTGTCCTTCCACTGGACCATCTGCTAGCACCCCCACCGACTTCCTCAGTGTCCTCACTATTCAACCATTGTTTCAGGTCATCAAAATTCGGAATCTGAGGAGAGTTCTCATTGTAGAACTCGTTGATGATATGCTCGAGAATTACCTCTCGCTGTACCGCTCCGATTGTATATGCCCCTCCTCTCTCAGTTGATTTTGGCGTTGTCGCTCTTACTCCTCCTCCTCAGCAGTCATATGCCCCTTTCCTTTACCGCGGTCGTTCTTCTCTACCATGATTGGTGCCTAAACTGGTGTCTGAAAATCTGAATTTCCTTCTAATTTTCGAAATAACCGAATAATGTACGTGCGTACATCTTTTTCACCAAATTCCTCATACATTTACGAATGGAACCGAGGAAGTTAAATAATACGTGCATTTAGTAGCGGTTTAACTTTTAAACCGCTACTAATAGTAGCGGTTACAGGCAAAAACCGCCACTAATACGCTCTAGCAATAAATGCGACCGTTGCGTTAGTGGCGGTTAAAACCGCAACTAACATAAACAAACCGCCGCTAATATCACACTTCAATTAATGCATCCGTTCAGTCAGTGGCGGTTTTGATATAACCGCAACTAATTTAAAAAAAACCGCCACTAAATCATGACATTCTATTTACCAACGGTTTTGGTCTACAAACCGCTACTAAATTAACGCCACTAATGTTCCCGCCTAAGGGTGCGACTTTTGTAGCGGTTATTTTGAATGTAACCGCTACTAATGTACGCCACTATATTCAATTTGGTCAAACTGACCATTTTAGTCACGAATTTTGTCAGTAATCGCTACTAATATGTATTTAGTAGCGGTTTCTTTTTTCCGCTACTAAAGTAACCGCTAGTATATCCCGCTTTTTTTGTAGTGATATATGTAGTATTTCCATATATTTGATTTGAATTTAAATAACAAACTAATTATGTAGGTGGCACCACTAATTATGTTGATTGAAGGTGACATCAAAGATTTATTGATTAAGAAATTTAGTAATTTATTAGTGATTTTACAGAACATTAAATCTAGACCGTTCAAGTTTTAATCAAAGGATGAGGATAGAGAAGAGGAGAGGAAGTGGACAATGAAGCTAAGTCCACAAAGCAACACAACCAATCAAAACAAGTGTGATTAAAAAAAACGTGCAAATAATTAATAGGTTAATAAATGCGTGCTTCAAATATGGATAAAAGAAAATGGGTGTTAGAACTTAGAAGGTACTCCCTCCATTCCTAAATATAAGCTTTAAATAACCATTTTATTTTATTCGAAAAAACTACTTAAGTTAGTTAAAAGCATTAGTTATGTGATGAATTTAATTTATTTTCCAACTTTATCCTTACTATTAAAGATGAAAGAGAATGACAAATAAGAGATAATAAAGATGAAAGAGAGTGTATGGGAAAAAGATAAACAATAGGTAAAATTGGAAAAAATGCAATAAATGCTTAGACAACCATAAAATGAAGCTTATATTTTGGGATAAGCCCATTCACAAATATGAAGCTTATAATTAGGGATGGAGGGAGTAATATGATTCTTTGAAATTAAGTTAATGCAATTAATGAAAATTTTGGAGAAGGAAGATACATAATAAATGAACATAAACCCCAATAGTGTGTGTAATTATATGGTTTATATATGTAAGTGGCACCAATTAGTGAGCTCTAAAATGCTGACATCATTGTTCAGGTGGACTAATAAAAAGAGTGTTTAGACTTTAAATAGGTATATTGATTGATGATTGATTGATATAGATAGATAGATATAAATAGATTATTTTTATTTCTATGCATATGAAATAATTATATCTCTTAAAATAAGTTTGTGGGAACTTAATGAAACCAAAATTGAATGAAATTGAGGGGAAAAAATAAAAAATAATAGAAACTAAGGTAACAATATGTCGCAAAAAATGCAGTGACCATCACGGAAGTCCTCATCCCCACAATTAAATCGCAAGCATGAACTGTGAAAGGCATGACCACATGGGAAAACTGAAACTTCAGGATAAAGATAAGCATCTTCTCTTTCTCCTACTACAAATAACTTTACTTCTTCTTCGTCTTCTTCTTCAAAGGGTGAAATTCCAACGTCTTTCTTACATAACTCACAAGCACACCCCACTAGTTGTCTTTGCCTCTCTGAACAAAATCGAAATGTCGCATATTAAAACAGTTATGTGATATATACATATACATATACATATACATATATATATAGAGAGAGAGAGAGAGAGATTGAAAAAAATTTAAGTCATATGACAAACAAACATAAAGTTCTTTTTGTGCATGCTATATTGGGTTTTTCAATTATGACACCCATGTCAAAAACTGATTTAATAATTTGTCACAAAAGGCGTACACACTCAAACACACAAATCTGGTTAATCATACGTTTTTTTTTTTGGCCGAAATGTTATCATACGTATACTAGCAGGGAAACATGCAATTATATACTTGGCTTGTTTCCCTAAGGTACATTGCATTACATCTGCCGTCACATATGCATAGTATTACGGATATAGATCTCTTATAATTTATTTCTTAATATGAGACATGTTTATTTAATTTGAAGAGATTAAAGAATATAAATAAATAACTTAAATATAGTATATGTGACATAATATTTCTAAATTATTTTTATGTAATATTATATTATATATCACTTTATAAGTAGAATAAATTAGTTTGGAAAAAAATAATAAATATAATAAATAAAATGGAAAAACATCTTACATTTACAAATAATATTTACTTTTAAACTAGGTTATACATTTAGGATTGATTACATAGAATATATTCAAATAAAATTAGCATAAATCTAACCTTCCCTCTGGTCCAAAATGTTTTTCTAATTTTTATTAATTTTTTCTAAATTTCCCTTCAATAATTATCAAGTGAGAGAGGGAGAAAGAATTAAGTAAGATTATAAGAATGTTTTTTATTTTTTAAAAAATATAATATATTAATTAATTTAAATATCATCCTTAATCTAATCAAAATATATTTTAAACGGATTACTTTAGTATATTTTTGGGAATTTTTCACATGGAAGAAATATAGTTAATTAATTAAGAACCTAAAAAGGGTGTAAGTACCTTCGGATCTTATATAGATTGCGTGAGTTTCCACAACAGGTAGGTCATCATCATCATAGGGATCTTCTTGATGTGTATGTTCAGGAGATTCTTTTGAAAGTCTGATATTTTTCATTTTCTGATCTATCCGAACTATTTGAGAAGAAGATGAAGCGTTATCGTTGTCGTTGTTTTTGTTGTTGTTGTTGCCTTCAGTCTTATTATTGGGTTGAGCATATCCTTTATCTGCAATTACTTGTTTCCCTGTGTAGTCATGATTTTTTGAAGCTGATCTTGTTATGATGCGTCTTGTGCGACTAGTTGAGAAAATTTTGACTCCGTTATTTTTCTCCATGACTTCAGACCAATTGCTCTGATGTGTTGAATTTCGACTTTTTTATCTGCAGAAAGCAAGAAGAAATAAGATAATACAATTATTACCATTTAATGAATCAAGCTAATCATAATGATGAGTAACGAACGTAAGTGAAAAAGATAAAAGTATGAAATATGAAGTATGGGAGAAGCATAATACGTATCTAATTAGTCTAGATCTCACCCAGGTGATCTAAATACAGCTAACTCTCTACACTTTTTTTTTTTTTTTTCTAATGAGTAAGTAAATCGATTTCAAAGAATACCTGCTGAAACAATTGAATAATTCAAGGGTTTAGACGGGAGAAAATAACACTAACAAATAACCATAACCTATTTTTTATAAGTATGAAAAAAATCCTAATCCTACTCAAATATCTAATTCTAACCAGATATAATTTTATTCTTAATTCAAATCCAAAGATATCGGATTCAAATCATTAAATATATATCTAATCCTATCCTAATATCTAATGATATCAATCCCAATATATCAAAATATCAATTTTAATTTCTAAAAATATCTAATACTAGTAATGATAAGATACTCTGGATCTTTTGATTATAATCAAATGACTCAACTACCCTAAGTCGCTACCAACCGTTGTTACAACGGGCCCAATTTTTTTTTTTTTTTTTTAAAAATGACAAAACTAGTAGTCCCTAACCATAGTTTATATATCAGGTCAAAAAAAAAAAAACCCACAGTTTATATATAATTCACACACAATGTTTAACAAATCTGACGAGATATCAATCCACGGTAAAACCGATTATATTAAATTAATATAATTTTATTGATAATAACAAAATACAATAACATTAATCATCACTAATAGGTATACATACTAAATGTAAAAAATCTGACCAGATATCAATTCAAGGTCAAATTACATTAAATTAATATTATTTTATTGATAATAACGAAATAGAATAACATTAATCATCACTAATATGTATATATGCTTCATTAAACATGAATGTTTTAATGAAAATAAATATTCTTCCAAAATTTAGAGACTGATCAAATACAAATATGAAGAGCAACAATCAAATATTAAATATCAATAAGTAAAATAATTTTTAGAATAATCAAAATAACTACTACTATTGTAAAGTTAAAAATCAAGGTAAGTATTTCAAGCTCCCCAGCTCAACATCCTATTTTGACCGGTTTTTCACCGGTTTGACCTATTCACAAACAGTCTATTATTACCTGGAAATCTGGAATAAACGCCTTCAAAGGGGGAGCTGGGAGACACAAACGTCGGACTGCTTTATCTCTCTTCAAGACTTTATTGCAATAACAGTGACTACCTTAAAGTGGCGTGTAAATACTCATTCAAAAAAAAAAGGAGTGGCTGTAAATATATATATATATATATATATCAGATTTAGCCATTTAAGGATATATTAGATCAAATCTATAAATATACTGTGCGTGCGTGTTTATCTATTTAATTTATTTAGATATTTTCTCATAAATATAGTTATATATATGATAGATATATTTTATAATTAAATAAAACACATATAGAATTAGAGATACATTATATAAAATCTATAAATATTTATTTTTTATTTAATTTATTCTTAAGATATTTTTTCCTAAATCTAATTGTATATATATGATAACTGTATTTTTGATGATTAAATAGATATAGATTTTGGGATATATTAGATCAAATCTATAAATATTTCATGTATATTTTTAATAAAATAATATATTTTGAATAATATATACTGTCCAACCATAAATAGTGAATAATATATATTTTAAATAAATGTTATAAACCTTTTTGGGTTGGGCCAAATAGGCCAATAATAGCTCGGCCCTACCAGACCAAACTTTTTTGGGCCACTTTTTGAGTTGGATGGGCAATTTTTTATATATTCAAATAAAAAACACGAGGCTATATTTTCAAACGTGTAAAATAAAAAAGTAAAGATGATGGGTGTGTTTGGATTACCGTTGGAGAAGTGACTTTTTTTAGAATGACTTTTTTCATAAGTGACTTTTGGATAAAAGTCATTTGTGTGAAGTGATTTATGTTTGGATTTGTGATGATAAAAGTGACTTTTTTTCAATATGACTTTTAGAAACATGTTTGGATGATAATATTGAAAATCACGTTTAGATGAAAAATTACTAAAAAGGACATTATTTTCATTAAATAATACATATATAATATGCATATATTCTTATTAAAGGCTTAGTTTCTCCCTTATTTTTAGGAAAATAATTTTAAAAAATAATATTTTTCGCTCAATGGAGTTATATTGTGGGAGAAAGTAGTTAGAAATTGTTATGGTAAATTTTTGGAGATAAAAAGAAAATTTTAGATTAAAAGAAATTATCTTATTTGATAATTTTATGGGTCTAACAGTCTAATTTTCCTACCCACTTTATTAAATAATACATAACAAAAGGTGTGGGACCCACCAGAAGTCAGAAGTCAGAAGCCAGAAGTAACTTTTTTTTGCTTCTGACTTTTCACGTTGCAGAAGTCATTTTGGACCAAAAGTCATTCTGAAAATAAGGCAAACCAAACATGTTTTTTTTTTAAAATTTGACTTCTCCTTCTATGATGTGCTTCTGGGCTGCAAACGGGCAATCCAAACATGCCCGATAACTTAGAGATAGTTGCAACTTGTAATTTTAACTAAACTCAAAAGATAAATATATCTCCTGGGAAAAAAAGCCTAAAGATATCTATATCATGTAATCTATAACTATATGTTTGGATTTTTCTAGGGCTAAGGTCCATAAGTTCCATCCAGAACCCAAGTATTCCTTTTGCAAGTTCAAGCTTTAGTCGATATAATATTTTTTTTTATGTATTTTAATTGATATAATGATCATTGAAACATTTAGGGCTTGTTTGGTATGAGGGATTTAGAGGGGAGGGGAGGGGAGGGGAGCGAATTTTTGTGAGCTGAATTTAAAAAAATTGAAGAAGTGGGGTTGTAATTATTAAAAAAATATTAGATGTAAGACAAATGAGTAAGAGAAAATGATTATAAAATTTTAATCCCACATCGCTAATTTTCTTAAATTCAACTCAAAATTTTTTTCCCTCCGCCCATTTTCCCTCCCCTCCCCTCATACCAAACAGACCCTAAGTGAAGATCGCAATTTATAGTGAATCATAATTTAAATAACAAGATGTACTTATATATTTCGATCAATAAAAGTAAATAATTTATTCTGCTGGCAATAACATAAGTAATTGATTCGTATTATTAAATTTTTCTTAAAAATTATTATACTTCAATGTTTTTAATTTATTTCATCTGATAAGTAATTTTTTAACCTGTATCACGTGCGCGTAATTTAAGCACTAAGCGTCAATATCAATAAAGACTGTTAATATTTTTAATAAAACGTATCATTAAACATTTCAATAAGAATACAAGCTATTTCTATATTTTTCCCATGCGCCTAACCAATATATTGTTATCGTCTAGCTTAAAGTTGTCGTCTGACTAAAAGTTGTTAGTAAGAAGAGTTTAAAAGGTTGCTATTGGTACTCAAAAGTTTCCCTAAAAGCCTTTATGAATATTTCTGGCTATTCACGGAACGTGAGAAGCAGATGATTACTTGCCATGGTAAGGAAGAAGGGGGGAACAAGCACACTTGGAGAGTGCAGTATAGTAGAGAGTTGTATGCTGAGTTCAAGAGATGGCATCAAAAAGGCAAAAGGGCTAATAAAGACAGTCTTTACAAGGGACAAAGACCCAAACAGTTGTTACCATCTTTCCAAAAATTGTTAGTGAGCAAGACTTTAAAACATCTGTAAATAATGCTCATAATGTTGTTTCAAATGTCCAAAAAGTTGTTACCATCCGGTAAAAAATTGTTAGTACTAGAATTTAGAGTCTAGGTCACTAACAACTTATGAGCATCAACTATAACTTTTTAAACTCTTGTCACTAACAACTTTTGTTTAGACGATGATAACTTTCTGATCAGAACTAAAGATATCAGTTTAATTAGATGATTTCATGAAACCTCACTTTACTTAGGGGATTTCATGGCACCTCAACTTAATTAAATTTTTTTTCCATGAGGCCTGTACTTAATATCCCCACAATAACATTATTATATGATAGAATTTATAAAAAATATTGTTCACTTTTTTCATCTATATATTCATGTATCATAAATAACGACTTACTATTTTTTAACTGTACTTTAAGACATTACGATTTTAATATAATTATATTTCATATCAATAACCGTATAGATCATGCAATTTCTTGCTGGTATAAAAAAGATTATACGATTTCCCCTTTTTTTTAAACTTTTAGATCAATCTAATTATAAGTGTCAAACAAGATTAGGAAAAACCCAAGATCTATGTTTCGCCTTGAGCCCAACAATGGTGCAAGAGGCTTGAAGGGCAAAGACATTAGGAAAACAACTTGCATACTAAACGGAACAAGAGAATTTACGAAGATAACCCCAAATAATCAACTAATGCCGTATATAATATTCACATCTAAATAGATAATCACAAAAGGAAGAAATATATACAAAGGGAAGAGTAAGCAGATCTTGGATCATCCTGTACAGAATGGTTATAAAGTTCAACAACTCCCATGAAGATCATTTCATGTTTGAAATGTCCAGAGTTTATTTACAATTGACTTCTTCTTCTTCCATCACGTCTTTATCAGCTGCTAGGATGAAAGCAGGGATGGGGATCAGGAAGTAGGGGATGCTGAATGAATGATGGTATCAGGTAACATTGCTACTGTCACAACAAAATATTCACAGCCAACAGGTAGACCATATGGATTTGAAGTTGATCCCGAATTCAGGCTCAACCGGTCCGTCCCAGTGTCAGGGGTCAGTTGATCGGCTCTGCTCAGCTCGGTTCGAGCTGAGGTGGTCGGCAGAGCCTTAACAATTTGGCGCTCAATATGCACAATCTGTCCAACAATGTAGTTGGGCCGGCTTGGAAGATGGTCAGCAAAGAGGGCCACAGATTCAGAAGATAAATAGTAGTTAGGACAGGTTCTACTAATAGCCTCGTAATGCCCAGCTGAATTGTGGACAAAGGCAGCAATCTCATGAACTTCTAAACGACCAAAAGAAATCTTTTCCTTATTTGCCTGCAGAATATAGTTATAGGTGAAAAGTAAGTTTCAAATCAGATGATTTTCCAGCCACAAAAAGCTAAATCCAAAATCAGAAATTTCCAACAAGGCAGAGGCCTCAGAACAAAAACCATAAATACAAGTGAAGTTCAATATTCAGTACAACAAAGGCCATCCATGATATCAAGTGGACATGAGGCATTCATTCTTCCTGGCTCCCAAAACAATGGTTAAACAGAACACAAAATGGATACATAGTAAAGACAAGAAGTTACCTGCTTCTCCAGTTGATGCTTATTGTAGTAAGTTTTGACCTGGTCTGTTTTCTCCTCCAGTTCCTTCCTAAGCTGTTCATTAGTGGCTTCAGTTCTAGAGTACTTGTCAAGCAGCTCTTCACGGTGCCTCGACAAGGAACCGACTTTATCAGCTAACACGCGAATGCATTTACGGAACTCGGCTAAATCATCATCATCCCTGTCATTAGTGGAACTGAAAAGGAGAAAAAAAATTGCACAATCATCACTCTCGAAATATTCAACTCCATGGAGTTTAACTCTTATTGCTGACACTTCACCACCAAAACGCAATTTTCTGCCCTAAGGCATTAATTAGGCAAGTAATCAAAGCAAGAATCTTACTTGGCCAAAGATTGTGCTAAAGCACGCAAGAGATCAGCAAAACCAGCCACACTACCAGGAGAATAGACACAGCTTTTAAGTCTTTCAAATAAGCTGCGCATTCTAAGGAAAGATGCGCGCAACAAAGCATACTCAGAGGCTCTTCTATCAGCAGAACTTTTTTGGGTTTGTGCCTCCTCTCTTGCCTCATGCAAGCAATTCTCCAAGTGAGCACAATTCATCTGTTGTACAAGAGGAGCATTGAATTAACGAAAATAGTTGGACTCATTCCGACCATGGACCCCATGCTGAGATAAGTAAAAGGGCCTTTATGGATAAGAAATTCAACTATGTCCAGTTTATCCAAAATGGCTTTGTATCCTTATCCAAGCTTTAGATGCCTTAATATAAGTCAAAAGTATAGAGTAACCTTCACGTTCACAAGGATTAGCATATTGTTGTGCTTCCACGGTTCCAACTAAAGCAGTTAAAACATTTTATTTGGCTGGCTTTTACCAAGTAACCCATTCAATGCAGCAAAATTTCAGCAAGTAGTTTTTTTAAAAAAAAAATCGAAACAATGTAGAATAATTAAGTTTGAAGAAAAAATTCACTAGATGCACCAGGACACTAACAATATAGTTGTCATCAAGCTCAAGGGTAATCTAATCAAGTAACATTGCCATCGGTTAGCAACTCAATTGATATTCTTACGCTGAAGAATTAAAATATAGAAGCCAAGGAAATCCCATAATCTAAATAAATTGTATTATCATTTAACTGGAACTCCAAAAACAGCAACAATATACTCCTTCCATTCTCTAATATAAAACCTAGTTGACTTTTATTGGAAACGAATAAGAAAGTTAATAAGTTACTTATAAATTAATTTGCTTAGATTTTCCCCCCGAATTAGTTCATTTGACTTATAAACTAACATATAATATAATCATACACAACATATGTTATAATTAATAACTTATTTACCTTCCTTAATCTCTCCAATAAAAGTCAACTAAACTTTATATCAAGGAACGGAGGGAGTAATCAAGTTAAGGTGAGGATCAGCCGTTGACGATGGAGATTATTGAAAAAAGACATATAACTATTTTTATTTATGGTCTTTGACAGAATAATTTTGCACAATTTCTCAAATGAAATGCCAAAGAAAGAATGCAAATTCAAGAGCCGGTTGGTACAAAATGAGCATAGAAAAAGGAATAACAATGAAAAAGCTCCGTCCCATAAACATAGAAGCTCTCTTAACAATAAAGTCATTTTGCCATTTATCAACACAACTAAAAATATTTTCCCTCGCCTTTTCCCTTCCATTAAATCCCCCTTATGTGGACCAAATGCAGCTTCAATGAAAGAAAGGAGGATAAAGGGACAGAGATTAATGGATATTAACATAAAGAAAACACTGAACAAATGAAGAAAACAAAGCAACTGCTTTTATGTAAACTAAACTAGCACCCCAAAATTATGTAATCATGTTCACATACCTGAGATTCATCAAGGAGCTTTCGATTTGCTTCTAACTCCCTTCTAAGGGCAGCAACCTCCTCCAAAACGGCTTTAAGCTCAGTTTCAGTTTCATTTAGTTGTTTAGACTTGTCTGCGATTGCACTTTGTAGCTCCAACAACTTCCCATCATTAAATTTGGAATCCAAGTCAGAAGGAGCTTCTGACTCACAAGGTACAAGGTCCTGAGGCAAAGGCATGCTCTCAGCAGTAGAACTGGCTGTTAGTGACATGCCCAATTGACCTGCTATCTTATCTTTCCTATATTTATCCCCACCTTGAACTTCTTCACGATGATGCTCCACCATAGATGAATCCAATTGTGAGTTTTGAACTCCAGAGGAATCCAGCATGTTTTCATCTGCCCCATGATCCAAATCTTTGCCTGTATGAGCTGTAAATAGGCCACCAAGTTTTGCATCCAAGGAACTTGAGATGCATGAAACCTCATCCATGGCCTCAGTAGTAGATACATAAGGCATGTGGACTTCACCACTCACATATTCTGGTTTGCAATCATTTGCCTTCTCAGCCAGAAAAGCAAAGTGAGCAGCATCATTTACACTGGAAATATTTTGCCCGTGCACATACTTTTCAGACAATTTCTGCTCCAATTCTTGGATACGTTTCTCATATGAAACACACTGCATGTGCTTCATTTTAAGCATGGATTGAACTTGTTTAGTGTATTCATCTTTTAAGTGCAAGGCTTCAACTGTCTTCTCTGCAGCATTCTTCATTATTTTATCCAGCCTATCATCATCCAGTGACTCATATTCTATCTCAGGGCAGAGAGAACAAATTAAGGCTATACTAGAAGCAAGCTCAGCTTTCAGCTTGGCATTCTCCACTTCCATCTTGCTAGTCCCCGCTATTTCTACCAATTCACTCCCATCAAGAAGATCCTCAAAATCATCTCTCTCAAGGGAGTCAGCAGCAATATCTATAGCCTCAGCTGATAGAGAGGCATCACCTGACAAAGCAGATGAACCTTTAAGGCTTCCATGCTTCTCCAGCTTGGAAGCAATTCCAGTCAGATACCCAGGAGCATATAAGTCCACATCTGATATGTCAATTTGAAGCAAATTACTGTCAAATGGAGCTATATTAACATCACACTGGCTAGGGGTGTCAAACAAACCCATAGATGCCAAGACCTCTCTAGGTATGCATGCACCATGTGCTCTCCAAAACTCCTCCCTTTTCCTAATCTCAATCTCCCGCTTTCTTGCTAGCTTCTCAGCCAGTTGCCCTGCCATGCCCATATACAGCTTCATAGAGGCCTTTCGCCTAACTATTTCTGCAAGGCAAGCCCTATATGCCGGACCAATACCATGGAACAACCTTAAATCCAGAAATAAGTCATCCTGCCGAGCCATGGCCTCCTTGAAGACAGGAAACTGCAGCTTCAGGTCTTTGAGGAGATGTGAATCATAAGTTATGCTTTGCATGTACTCATGCACAAAGCTGTTCATTTCATTCTTCTTATCCTGGCAAAAGTCAAGTAGCTTAGATATAACATGGTCACAAGCCTCCATCTTAGGTAAGTGATTCTTGTCATGAACATCGTACATAGGACCCAAAGCCGAAACCGCATCATGAGGTCGAAGTGAGGAAGATAATTGGCCAGACAGACAATCATCCACCAGTTTCTTTACTGTGGTAACATCTTTGCTGCAGAAATTTCCCAAAAAAACTTGTGAAAAAACATGATGATAACATATATTGACAATCAGATAAAGAACCAGAGGATGAGGCGAAAATAAACACATAATATAAGTAAATACCGCAAATAGAGCTTTCGCATGATAGCAATAGTTCAAATATGTTTGATGCATCTGAATAAATTTTAATCAGCTGGTCTCACAGGCACTACACTTTACAAGCATGCCACCAGCATTATGATCCCAAGAAAACTTCTTCAAGCCAATTGTCCACTAACTGAGGCTTCAAAGCTCAATTAGCACTATTAGTCTATAAAACAAGATGTCCTAATTGGCATTTGAATAAATTCTCCCTCTTAGCGCTTTGTTTACAACTCTTTCAATTTCCCGAACCTCGTCAGCCAATAATGACCATAGTAAAATTCATTTTACGTTTTCCCACCTATATCCTACTCAAGGTTCCTAGTTCATTATTCTTAACCACCATCTAACGCACCTTAATTTCAACATAATGGCACTAAAGCATACCTTTCATGCATATAGATCCAATCTAAAAGGCTAAAACCTAAAAGATACCCCCCTCATGAAATCATCAAACTCAGTCCATTATCTATTCCATAAAATTAAGATAAAAATTATAGTTCAGGAAGGGGGGAAAACTATAATGCAATTCACACATCTTCCAAAAATCCAAAATAATCCACACTTTATTAAAGGATCTATAATTTTCCCTAAAAAACAGCAGGCATGCATGTATCTGAGCATTTGTTTTCTTTTGCAAATAAAGCATGCATAAAATTAAGACTGTTGAAAAAGTGAACGAAAACTAACCTCAGAGATTGCATGATACTCTTTTGCTCATTTAAATATCTCAGATGTTCTTTTATCGTTTGTTCTAAATTCTTAACGGGAATAAAAGCTCTGCCATTCAACAATTCCTCAACCCTGTGCTTCAATTCTCCAAATGCCTGCCTAAATTGGGAAACTTTGTTCTCAAACTGCTTGTGAGAGCTTTTGCAGTTCTCCACCGACTTACGCAAATTCTCCTCTTTCACAAAATCCAGTAAGCATTTACGAGTAGAAGTCTGTAAGGAAGGATGAAGTTTAATGGATTTCAATTTCTCAGCATCCCTCCCAAAATTGACCAAAAGATCAGAATGCATCCGGTGCTGCTGCATGTAACGTTTCATAAAATCCCCATAGTTTTGGTTAACCAGTCTATAGAACTGATCAAAATTACCTCTGGCAATCTCCAATGCTCTCACTTGAACCATTTGTTCCCTCAAAAGCCTCTCACAATGACCATATTTCAGCATGGTACTACTATGAATTGCATGCCCCTTTTGGTAATGACCTCTGAATTCCCTCTCATACGAAGGCAAAATCTTCAAAGCGGGATCAGACGCATCATCCAGTGGGTGGCGATCATCAGAGGGTGATGGTGGTAATGGCTCCAAATTATCATGAACATTCACTTGCTCAGGTGGTGGAGGGGGTGAGTTTAATTGGAGTCTAGCTTTACTGAATAGGAACACTTCTTTTTCATCAGATGGAAGCTTATATGCAGAAAGAGGCCTCTGGGGTTCAAGTTTCATTTCCAGACAGAGAACAATTTGATCGCTAACACTAATCCCAGTTTCTGATGCAATTTGCCGCATAACGGCCTCAACAAGCATGGTTTCATCACATAATAACTCAAATGAGCGTCCATTCGCAGCAATATGAACTAGAAGCTTGCCCTCATGAACCAAGCTTCCAGTGACACTTGAACTCATGGCTGATTGTGTAGATTTTAACAGAAACTA
Organism: Mimosa bimucronata; assembly: GCA_037074515.1. Classification (NCBI taxonomy): domain Eukaryota; kingdom Viridiplantae; phylum Streptophyta; class Magnoliopsida; order Fabales; family Fabaceae; genus Mimosa; species Mimosa bimucronata. The sequence goes on along the minus strand of CM073448.1, from coordinate 13,421,045 downwards.
AAACACCAAGCAATTATTCCAAAACCCTTTCTTGCTTCTAGGGTGGCTTATGCACAGTGCAGATGATAATTTTCAATAATCCATATTTTGCCCCTCCCCCTCACGAATCAAAACTCTTGTTGTCGTTGATTCACAAAGAGCAATAAATAAATCAGAACCAGGAGGGTTTCTACTAATCACCAGAAGAGGGAAGGCCAGCATGAACTGAAGATTGATTTTTTCGAAGCAACTTACCAGGAAGGAAGGGTTTTGCACTAAAAGTTTCGATTCATGATCCAAATTTCTCTCAGAAACAACATGAACTCATCAAGATTGGAATTTTGAAGCAACTTACCATTTACCCTTTGTGGGAAAACTGAGGGTACGAACCTGAGTGCCGAAAGTCAAGTTATAATGGGTAATCAAAGAATTCTTCAATGGCGATTCGTACTGAAAGAGTCGTTTTGTGGCTTTTTCACGGAAACGATGCGGCGATGAAAACCAAGGGGTAGGGGGAGAGAGAGAGAGAGAGAGAGAGGACGGTGTCTATGTGATTTATTTATCCAATACAAGGTTTCTTTTTGTCTCGATAATATTTTTTTATTTGTTTTTAGATTAATCCAGAAAAATTAATTAGAGGTCTTGAGGATGAATTTAATTAAGATGAGTTCTAAAGAATGCTCTAATTAATTTGAAGCTTTTAGTTCTAACTAAAAAGTTGTCACCGTCTCATTAAAATTCCCATAGTGTAAAAAGTTGTGATTGATATTTATGATATTGTTATATAAATCCAAAAAGTTATCATCTTCTTGTCAAATGTTGTTGGTTACCAATAAATTATAAAAGTTGTGAATTATACTCATAATGTTGTTACAAAGGTCCAAAAAGTTATGACTGTTTGGTTAAACGTTGTTAGTGATTGAGAATTTAAATTATTGGTCACTACCAACTTTTATCTCTAGGATCACTGCTTTTTTAAAAAACGATGACAACTTTCTGTCAAAATCTAAGAACTTTAGTTTAAGCATGGGATTTTGTGGGACTTTGGATTAATCAGGGAGTTTCGTGGAGACTCTGTATTAATTAAATCCCTCTTTGGGCCTATAATTAATGAACCCTTAAATCTATGAAAAATTGTTTTATTTTATTATTTAGAAATTTGAATCAAGTTAGATCCGGTTTCCCTAATCTTTAGGGATTATGACTTGCTTGATGGGATGATCATGCAACTCTTTGATGAAGGGATAATTCGAATGAATTGCGTGAAGATAGAGTTCATGATTTCTTGTTATCCCTGCAATCATATTTCTCTTTATATATTTTTTTTCCTCACAGTGCAGATTCTTCTCCATCAAAGTCTTTTTTAAATAATAATAATAAAAAGTCTCTCAAAATCTTCTGCGAGAAGTAACTGAAAGAGCATATTTAAGTGGAGAGATTCCTTTCCCTATTTGGTATGGGTGAGGAAAAATGGGTGGATGGAAAACTTTTATGACTTCAATTTATAAAAATTTGAGAAGTGAGGTTAATAGTTCTTAATTTATATTTATCACTCTTTTATTTTTCATCTTATTTTTCTTAAAATATCATAACCTCATTTTTTCAAATTTAATAAATTCCACTTACAAAAATTTTATTTCCCCTCCCCTCCCGTTCAAACCCCTCGTTTAATCTCCCTTATAACCCTCCCCCCTCCTTCATTAAATGTCAATGTCACTATGATTTATTTATTTATTATTTTTTTTTTTGCAATGTTATCCTGGAAACATTAAATGGGTTAAAATGCAAATTTGTCCAACAAATTTTCACTTGTAAGCTATTTGGTTCAAAATTGGCTTCTAAGAGCGAAAAATGAGAAAATATTTCGGAATAAATTTACATATTAAGGCATATAAAAATGACGATGGAAGTGAATTCTTTTTATCAACTGTCAACAGTTACAGTGCATAGAGGGACCAAAAGTTACGGTCCAAATAAATGATTCCCTGCAAAACCAAATCAAGCTTCCGCCGCGTCCCACCCACTTGCAAGAAACAGTAATCCATAAGGGAAAAGATTTAGAAGATCAAACATTTATCCAAACTATGAAGAATCCAATCCAAACACAAAGTGAGAATCTTGAATGGATAATTCGAATTGATCAAGAGAAGATGATTTTTGTGGTGTCATATACTCAGCACAAACCTCTTACGTATCCATGCAATCGTTTATTTCTCTGAATTATAAAAAATATATTTATATATTAAATAGGTCAGGTCCTAAAAAAATAGGTTAGACTAAAGGCTTCTATCAATTACATTTGTGTTAACTATACACAAATGGATAATTGATCATGTGAGTATATATTATAATTAAAACTATACATGACTTGAATTTGGATGACATAATGAAGATTTACAGTACTTAATTAATAATATTTAATTGATAATAATATTTTTATTTAATGAATAAGTCCACTTCAAACATTGTTTTACCTAAAATGCAGCTAGAACTTGCAACTTTAAATTCAATAAAAATAAACCAAGTACATTTAGCATAAATTAATTTCAATAAAAGTATTCTTTTTGACGGGTTCCATTGATAAAACGTGTTTCCACTTCGAAGCAAATGACTAACTATAGAGGGATAATAAATGTTTTACCAAAATTAAACAAACTTCCTCCATGTCCATGGGATGAAATAAATTTATTAATATAAAAATACTGCATTTTGTTGTTGTAAAATTCGGATATTATAGAAATGCTTATGAAGGTAATAATGATGAGAAGGGAATTGGGGGCAAGTTCCTAGAAACTTCGGATCACAACAAGATTCTGAGAATAAGAATCTGAATTTTATCAGTCAGTCTCAAAGCGCACCATAGTCCATAGCTAGCTAGGAAGGAAGGAGCATAGCAATTTCCAGTGACTTTCGCTTTGTCCCTCAAAACTTAATTTGCTTATTCACAGATTAATTATAATTAATTAATCCTTCTTATTCTCCTTTCTTTATATAATCTCTGACTAATCTCTCATACACTATCAAATGTCAAATGCCATGTTATTGCTATACGTACGGTTCCAATGACCAAACTCAGAACAAGTTACAGGTTAATTATTACCTCCTCATGTCTTGTTTGATAGGCAACAACCAAAAGAACTAATTAGTAGGTTTTCAAAAATAGTTAATTATTTGAAAGAAAAAGATATGTATTGGTTTTTTTTTTCTCTCAGAAGCATTACCATTTTTAATTATTTGTATTGAAAAATATTCATTTGATAGAAAATCCTTTAATATATGTAATTTATAGGAGATTTGAAAAAATAAACTATAAATTTAGACGACCGAATAGATTGAAATTTTACTTTTAGAATTAGAAGGTATATATGGTACTTAGCTTTTATATTATTTAGAATTTAGGATTGGGGGAGGGGTATATCTTATTGGTATGTATTATGTTTGTGTCATTGTGTGAGTGCAAGTGGAAATGAAATTTGGCAAAGCCATCGTTTTGGAACGAAGCTGGGGGAGAAACAACCTGGAAGTGATGGCTTTAAAGTAAAGAAAGTTATTTTCATGGGAGAAAGTCTTAAACAAAAGTCAAATCATATGAACATGATGAGTGCAGATGAAGCAATTGAATGAATAAGACGGTGCAAAATAAGTCGCGTGAGACAACTAACAAGAGACAATCTCCCATAATTTTCTTTTGCAGTTCAAGAAAAGTGTCCTTTATTCTTCTTGTTTATTTTTTCAAAGTTAGATTGGTAAGCCATAAACATGTTCAAACATTCGACTTCTACTTATATAGGAATTTTTATGTCATTAAACCACAAGACATCACAATTCACAACATACAGGTACAATTACTTGTTTACTCACAAGCACTAGGAAAATGGACAAGAAATATGATGTTATTAGTATAAAATCCACTAAATTAATGTGAGAGATTAAAAATAAATTACCCAATTTAATCATATATTATATAACCTCTCTGAAATATTTAGATGTATCGTTAGTTTTTATGCTAGTTGGAAAGAAATGATAGATATAAATGCTTTAAAATAATATACTTAATTTTTTTAATATTCCCATAGTCATGAGTCTTATATTAGTATGTTAGAAAAAGATATAAATTTTTTCTTATTGTTATTGTAATTCAAAAAATAATAATAATAATTAAGAAAATCGATATATGAATCTATAGTTTCATTTAATCTTTATCAAGGTTTTTATTTTTGTTTTGTATTTTTATCTTCTTCTTTTTTTTGTCAAATTTAACTTTTTTTGTCTCTATAGTGTTATTCGAATATTTATTAGATCCTATGGTTTCTTTTTTCCACTTTAAATTGTCCTTAAAAAAATCAGATAAAATTATAAAAAGAGAAAGAAACGAAAACCTGATGAAAAATAAAGTAAAACCACAAATGACGTGATAACAAATATCATAAGAGCATGACTTAAAAATCACGAAAAAATCAAAAGAACTTGTAAATTAAATTATTTGTTGTGAGATTCTTTAAATAAATAAGCAGGCAGATTTAACTTTTATTTTATCTCATAATGCATAAAGTCAATTCTATGAACGTGATCCAAGAGAAAATGCATGGAAAAAGGAACGGGTTTCCAACGTACCAAACATCCATTAAAAATATGAGGGGACAAATAACAAAGATTAAATTTGTTTTCATCAATTACACAACGAAGATAATTATTCATTAACAAATTATTTTTTTATGTACCTGCTGTTGAATCGATCTCGGTAAAAATCTCGGCTGATAGTAACTGACTTTACAAGAGATGATTGAAAATAAAACAATATTATATATATATGGAACTCGTTAGCTTCAGTTAATCTTGCACGTGGGAAATGATTAAGCTTGATTAATTAAGAATTGATAATGGGGTAATGTCAACATCTACTGCGATGTAATTTACTAATTTTCATCTTGTTGGATAACGTACGCCTGAAGTTTTTAGTTTATTAATTCAAACATATGGATCCAAAATAAATAATCGTAGCACATTTAAAATGCATGGAAACATGTTTATACATATATTTATATATCATAAATTATCACCTGATTACAAAATTTGAAGGGAAAATTGGGGGAAAATATTTATTTGACAAATTAGTTGAGAAATGGGACCTAACATATGTTAAGTATAATTCCTATGTGAGAGTGTTATGTCTCATTTGCCAATTAATTTGTCAAATTGTAATTTATCCCTAATTTCTTCCAAATTTAAATCTCTTCTTTGTTTCTGCCAATTAATTTGTCAAATTGTAATTGATCCCTAATTTTTTCTAAATTTAAATTTCTTCTTTGTTTTTTCCATGTGTATTTTTCATATATAAATTTTAACTTGCTATAAATTAGTATATTTTATGTGATTTGATCTTATTTCTTATTTTACATATTCAAAATGAGAAAATGTCATTCTATTCAACTGAATATGGATGCCCTGGATCTGACATGTTCGCATATTGATAAATAATTATAAGATTATTTTTTACAAAAAAATTTACAATGAACTGAATAAGGTTATGTGAAATCATAATAACCTGATAATTCAATTTTAAAAAATAATAAACTGATTTTTTATATAAAAACTACAGAAACCTGATTTATTGTCAGGTAAAACTACAGGAGTAGATCGATGTTTTCAAAGAATATTGTTGAGACGGCAAGTTATTTTCAAAAGGTACAATACAATAAAATCATTATCCCAATATACTTATCATGTTAACTATTTTACAGGAATGTTTCAAGCAATAATTGAGGATAGGTAACATGCAAGTAGAGATCTAAGATTCATACTATTTATCTCTTGTATAAAATATGCCCAAGCATCCTTGATGAGGGTCTAGGATGAGCTCATTATGTTAATAAAATACTTAGGATGACGATGTGAAACCTCGTGGGATATGCGAATATGTCACAAACCTAAAACGAATTAAATAGTTTGACACGTAATCCATGTAATTATATAATTGAAAGGATATATTTTTAGTGATTTTAGCATACGCCATTTGTTTCTTAATAATATAACAGAGTTGCGGGTAATATCAATCTTATATCACAACTTGTTTGAGGCTTATCTGAAGCTGATCCTCAAACTCAAACGGGTGGTTCCAGATTGTTCTGTTCTTACCTTTTTTAATGACAAGGCCCAAGAATAAGAATATCGAATTTATCAGAGAATTTAAAAAAGCTATGTTTTTATGTGAACGAATAAATAAATGGAAATAAATAAAATCGACATTGTTTGCGACAAGACATATGTAAAACGGTGCGTTTCACTGGGTATGCAGTTATCCACCTTCACATCAATAGCCTTAAGCAATTGCATAGATGGACCACTTTAATCACTTACCAAAAATAGTAACAATGTTTGATTATTTTTAAGAGTTTTTTCGCTTTATATTTTTTTATCTTTGGGGGAATTTCTTAGCCTTCAAGCATAACTTTTGGAAGTATGAATCAGAAGATATAACTATAATAAACCCTCGATGCCAAAATATAAGATTGGGGGTTGGTTTTGTAATTAAGAGGTCATGATAAGTAACTACAATTGGAAGTTAAAGTGAATGAAAAATTAATGGGCCTGTGATATGCTTTGAAGTGCTTGTGGGGATCTTGTAAAACAATCGGGGTTGTATTTGTTAATATCACATGATGCTTCATAGTTAATCAGCCATTAATTAAGTTATCAAGGCTTTATCCAAATAAGTTTTGAATGTTCAGTGCAAAAAAAAAAGTTCTGAATGTTGGCCATGTGTCCAGTGGGCTTGGCCCATGAACAATTGTATTAAGAAGCTTTCGGTAAGTGGCGCAGAGCACCCACATCTCTTTTTTCTTTTTTTAACCCCTTGCCCTCCCGATATTTTATATTCTCTTCGATCCTAATTATAAGATCACTTTAACTTTTTTTGAAAAAATTTAGGATACAAAATTAATTACTTTAAATTGTCTATAATTATCTTTTTTCCTCAAAACTAATTTATTCTACTTATAAATAGAGCTGGAAATTCGGGTGGGTCGGGCTTAAACGGGCCAAGCCCGTTTAAGCCCGCGAACAAAAATACACCCTTTTATTGAAGCCCGGCCCGACGGGCTTTTACTCTTTTTTAAAAAAAAATAAAGTGAAAGGCTTTAACTTTCTTTGATCAATGAAATTGCAATGCGAAAAAATTAAAGAAACAAAGATGGGTAATTGAATATAAATTGTGCAGTAAAATCAAGTAACATAATCTGTCAAAAATGGTATATATAAAACTTAAAAGGGAAGAACATAATTAATTACTAGATAAAGACAACAAAAGCAAAGATATATCACAATTCAAAAAATGAGATTAAATATAACAGAAAAAAGTAGTGACATGAAATAGTTGTTCATTACTCCAAATATTAGACAATCAAAAAACAAGGGACCAAGCATAAATAAAAAACATAAATATGATCAATAAGTAGAAAGTCTAGAATTAGAAGTCATACACCACATCTAGAAGTCATACATCACAACTACATAGAATATTAGAATGTTCCATAAGGACACAACACATTTAAAAAAACTAGTTCACAAACCACAAAATAAACCAATACATAATAACATAATACAATTTACCTTTTTAATTTTTATTTCCAGAAAAAAAATCTTAGGCCGACTTAAACGGGCGACTCGCGGGCCGGCCCGTCAAAGCCCGCGGCCCGACAGGCTAGCCCGTTTAAGCCCGTTCCCTTTTTTTGCCCCCAAAATCAAAGCCCGGCTCTCCTCAGGCTCGGGCTTAAAAGGGCCGAGCCCGTCCCGGCTCTATTTATAAACTAACATATAATCTAATTACATGTCACATTTGTTATAATTTAGTGGTTTAATTTGCTTCCTTAACTTCCACAAAAAAAGTTAAAGTAATCTTATATTTATGACCGGAGGAGTATATGTAACTCATTTTGGTCCTAAATAGAAGATATATTTATCATTTTTTATTAAATCTATGATGTTATGTAAGTTAGTTAAGAATAAGATGTCCTATTTATTCTTAAAAACCCTTATCATCTCCCTCAATTACTCTCACTCTCTTACTTGATTATTATTGAGGGAGTGCTTTTACTTGATTATTGTTGGGAGAGTATTAAAAAGTAATATGAGGAACAGTGAAATCTAATGATGATTAAAAAAACCAAAAAATAGTAAAAAAAAAATGAAAAAACAATTTAAGAGGGGCAACTAACACCCCCTCAACCTCATATGATCTTAAGTTGGTTTACGATTAGTTTACATGATGAGAGTGATCGCGGGATCACACTCCACAATAATATTGATGACTCCCCATTTTTTATTATATTTGATAGATATTTGAGTATATTTGGGGAGTCATTGATGCTAAATTAAAGAGATTTGATTAAGATTTTAATAGGATATCAAATAGGTGCAGTATTTAGGGGATTTTATGGTTAACATAATAATTATCAATTGAAAAAAGAAATAAATAGATATTTGGTAGGAAAAATAAATAAATCATCAATTTAAGTTTTGAAAAGGAAAGAAAAAAGAAATATTACTTTATCTTATTTTAATATATTACACTTTCTTTTAGATTTTTATTGTGTTTTCTCACCTATTATCCATCAGGTACACGGTTAATTGAAGGCATGTGAGGGAAGCTTGGAGACCTATCGTTTTGACCATTGACCATGCATGCAACGCCACCGTTTTAATTAAAAAAAAAAGGAGACCTAAAACAAAAAATCTGGGAACGTGTTATCACGGGGCCATTACTCTCCCCCCCAAAAGTGCACCTAAAGGGGTGTGCAGCGCGCCCGCTTATATAGCCCATGACCGCCCCAAGTCCCTCCGATGTGGGACTCTTACATTCTCCCACGGCCAATCCATGACATCCCTGTCAAGGGTGGCCCACCTGAGGGGCCCCTTCTCCAGGCAAACCCGGGGCTGGCTCTGATACCACTTGTCACGGGGTCATTACTCTCTCCCCCAAAAGTGCACCTAAAGGGGTGTGCAGCGCGCCCGCTTATATAGCCCATGACCGCCCCAAGTCCCTCCGATGTGGGACTCTTACAGCGTTCACGGGATAAGAAGCAAGCCGTCACTTTACTATTCAACATGATCCCCAAAAATCACCCTTCAGCGTCGTCTTCACGGAGTAGCGAGGGGGGCAGCGAAAAATCAAAGAGGGAGAAGGGAGAGGGAGAGCGACGGCGGTCGGAGTGAGGACGGAAGGAACTCCGGTCTGCCGTCATCATCTTCATATTCTCTGGGCAGCAAGGAACTGGAATGGGAGGAGAGAAAGGACAACATTTTGGGGAGTTTCCTAAACAATCTATTGTTCCTTTTCTTATTCCTTCTAGTTATATAATCTGATTTTTGCTTTTGATGTTGTTAAGATGATTTTGCTGATTTAATTTGTAGTTATGGGTAGCTAGTTAATTTGTTCTAGATTTATTTTGAAGTTGTGTATGGATTGGTGCTTGAACCCTTTCTCTTTTTATGATTAATGAGTATGACGTTGTGGATTTAACTTGAGCATTATTTCTCGTGAGTGGTGGCCAACACTTAGCTTGTTTGCCTAATTAGTGGCTTGAAAGAGCATTAATTAGCAAAGAACTAGGTTGAATTCAAGCTTGTCTTAAAATTCTAAATTGGGATTGAGAGTTTGTTAATGAGATAGAGATATTCATTAACCAAGTTTTGTAAAATTGAAGTGAGATATTTATAGAGACTAATTAACATAATATGTAGTAAGAGATTATGCATATTAGAGTTAATTAAGGTTTGGGTAAGCTTGAGAGAGTTATTCAAATGGATATGACTTCAAACATCAACTTAGTGTTCATTAATTGTCATTAGAGGAGGGTCAATCAAGTATCATGAAATACAAAGTGGATAAATAAGCATAGATCTCTCTTGTCTTGAATTAAAGTTTTAATTTAGTTTTTATTAAGTTATTTTCATTTTAGCTACTTTTAAAATTCAAAATACAAAAATTTCCCTCAACCTAACTGGTAACATTATTGCGATAATTAATCAACTTTTGCCTTAATCCCTGTTAGAACGACAACCTTTTCTATACTAATTTCTATACTAATTTTGACGACCCGTACGCTTGCGGATATGCCAAACCTCGGACAAGTCAAATATCCAGGGGTATAAGAGTATTGTGTGGGTCGTACTTTGCTAATGGAAAATGAATCAGGATAAGAGTAAAATTTGAGGAAAAGAAGTACTAACACATTTTACATTTAACAGCCAACTTGAATCCAATACAAAATGAGTGGTCCCTCACAATTTACTACCTTCGATCCTAATTATAAGAGGCAGTTAACTTTTTTTGGGGAGATTAAGGAAGCAAATTAGACCCTTAAATCTTAATATATGCGAAATGTAATTAGATTATATGATAGTTTATAAGTAAAATAACTTAGTTTTGAGAAAAAAAAGGCAAATATAAACAATTCATAGTGGTGTATTTTGTATCATTAATTTTTTCAAAAAAATCAACTGGCTCTTATAATTAGGACCGAAGGGAGTAACAAATAAAAGTCGAAATTCTTATTGGAGGATGTATGCATATTTATTGTTAATAATAATACTAAATAATATAGTTATGAAAAAAAAGTAACACTCCCACTCCCAATCTTGTATATCTGTATCATTTACTCCCAACAACTGTAACATTTACCTCCAATTCTCACTTTTAACCACTAACAATAATATATTAAAACATTTATAGTGCTAACTATGTTAGGAAAAAGAATCAACTTACTAAAATAACTAACATAGTTAGAAAAGATCTTTCCATAATATTTTTATATATATTTCAACTTCAATTCCAATCTCTGTCATCACAATATAACTTCCTTCCCAGTACAATAACAGAGAATTTCATTATGCATGATTAAACTCCACACATCATTCTTAAAATACCATACCATAATAGGTATTATACAATAATTTTCCCCCAGAATAGGAACAAGGTTCAGCGGAAGCATCATACAAAATATGATTCTAAATGTGGCAATACCTCCTGTCCTTCTGGTCCAGAGTATCTCACGATATCAGTGAGAAGTTCCCGGATCCTTCCCTTGACCTCCTACTTCGCTCCTAGGACCTGCAAAAGTGAGATCAACGGGGGTAGCCCCAAAACGCAACCACTGACTACTCATCTACGTGTGGTGTGTGCTAGCAATGTGTCCGGTGGAATACATATATGTATATATATATGTTCAACCAGCATGCTCAGGTATTCACATATAATGCATATCTTGGTCCCAAATATCTTTTCTCATCGTTTATAATTATAAAATAATCCATCACAATTCATCCTCAATAATAGTATATATATCATTGATAATTACAGACAACCCAAACAAATCTTACTAGAAATGTTGGGAAAACATGTGGGACCAGTCGGGACCTTCCACCCACCCCTGATCACCACGGTACAGTTCACGAGGGACTCTCTACCCTCCCTGAATAGTACCACAGATTAGAAGGATCTCTGTCCTTTCTGAATCCGTAAGGGGCGATATCCCCTCTTTCGTCTTTCTCTCCTTTATTTCTCATAATATATCAATTAGTCCCTGTGGCGCAACAGGGTACCTCATCACGTGATGGCACAATTTCCAATTCACCGGTGTCACATACCCAAATATTTCTCACAAACAACACATAGATATGCAACACCACAATCAGGCACCAGGCCTTCCAGTATTTTCATGATATACATATATTAAATAATTTCCAAAACCACATATATTTCCGTTTCAAATATTTCACATCACAAATTTATGCCATTTCAAAATAATACTCCACAGGACATTTATTATAAAAATATTAATATTCCAAGATCTCATTTCCATATCTCATCAATCATCAATTGATAATCATATCTCAATTGTGATTCAAAATCTCATCTCCATATAACATCATAATTTTCAAATAATAATATTTCAAATTTCTTACTAACACTACACACACACATAAACAAGCAGAAAGCGGTTACCTGATAGCTGGCACCAATCTCACAATAGTGCAGCTCCCCCGTGCTAATTTAGTGCAATTCAAGCACTACACAACCATATATACAACCACAATTAATTATTTATCCAACAATTTCACATGTTGGAAAATAAATTATTTACTACCCTTTCTTTGCCCTTATTTATTTTAAATTTCCAATTTAACATTTATTCTCCCTTTCTATCTCTAAAATTTATCTCTACTCCATTTATACATATATCCAAAATTATTTATCCTTCCAATAACGATTTATAAAAATTCAAGCCTAAATAAAATTAAACCTTACATCCCTAAATTATTTCTCAACCTCAAAAATCCATTCTTTAATCCACAATTTATTTTCCAAACCTTAATAAACATCTAGAAATTATTAATTTAATTATAGACACCTCAGATCATCAAAAGTCCTAATTTTCAATATATCTAACAACCCAATAAATTCCAATAATTAAGAAAAACCTCCCACAATGAAAAATATACTTAGAAAAACTCATAATCGAAGTCTAAGCTTCAATTTATTAATTTTAGGACTCCCAAAAATTACCAATTTAGACAAGGTCTAATTTTTCAAGTATAACAAATCGAAAAACTAATGACATAGAAAGGTAGAGGAGACTTACGGGATTCCAAAAATGTGCTTAGTTGCCCGAAAAGCTTACTATTCCTATACTAACAGACTCTAATAAGTCTAGTGAGAGGAATATATATGGTGGAAAGAGAGAGTAAGAGAGAGAAACGAAGAGAGAGGCGTGAGTGAGAGAGAGAGAATGAATGCAGATGGCGTCTGTGCGTGTGTGTATATATAATTCACGCACAGTAACTCAATAGTAATAATAATAATATAATAATAATATAATATATTAATAATATAATATAATATATATAAATAGTAGTTGAACGTGATTGGTTGTGGAAATAATAATTGATGCACAGTAAAAAGTTTGAAATTCACGGGCGATCAACTGATGAGTCACGGATTCAATAGTAAAAAGACTAGGAATAATACACTACTCGGTCCTAAAATCCTCAAATAAGATATTTCTTTTGAACCAAAAATTTTCTTTTTACTTTCAAAATTTTCCCTATAATATCTTTTATTTATTTACTCCCACAATAACCTCTTTTGAGTCTAAAAATAATTTCCCCAAAAATTATTATCCTCCAAATAAGGGAAAAACTATGCCTTTAAAATCCTCAAAAATACCTCAAAATCCTTAAAATATCCTCATAATCCATCAATTCCTATTTACCCTCACTAATCCTAAATTAATTTTTAGGATGTTACAATATCAAAGCAAACCAAAAAAAAAAAATCATTCTATTCATGACAGTCACTCAGTCAGTCCTGTTGTGGTGTTCATGATTCAACCATTTTCTGATCATGTTAGTTCTAGTGATTCTGGCATATGAAGCTCTTAATAAATAATAATCGACAACACATAACTACTACATATTTTATTCGTCATCATTACCATAACTACTACATATTTTATTCATCATCATTACCTAGAAATTCTTTTCCCTGTGATGTATTTAATATAAGAAACTAAACTACTCATATCTTAATTCAAAACCTCGAATTTTTTAAACTATTAATACTAAATTATAGGACCGTGGAAAGCATGTTGTCTGAAAAAACTAAAAAGTATACATTTTGTCGTTATTCTACCAAGAAATGAATTCATGTTTCATCTTCGGATCTTCCCATATGATCCGGTTTTTAGTAAAAAAACAAGCAAGCTGTTGACTTTTTTTCCTGAAAAAGATAAAGGAAGTAAAATAAATAAATTAGTTAATTATAACATATAACATGTACATATAATTAGATTATGTACTCCCTCCGGTCCTATTTATAAGAGCCCAAAATTTGAATGATTTTGGTCCAAAATATAAGAGCCTGCCTTGGAATCTGTCATTATTTAATGCCATTTTCCCTATTTTGCCCCTACTTATTAACACTCTCTTTCATAGCATTAATTTATATTCACACTTACATTTCTCTCACCAGTCTCATTATAAATAAAGGGTACTATTGGAAAAATAATTATTTTTCAGACACATTTATAGCTCCCAACTAACATTTACATGTTTTCTTAAGAATCGTTTTTTGACGGCTGAGCTCTTATAAATAGGACCGGAGGGAGTATTAGTTTATAACTCAAATAAACTAATTGAATAATATAACACTCTATTCTTATTTATAAGTCAATCTTATCTAATTCACACATACCTATAAAAAGTAGTTAAATAATTGGAAATATCTATAATTGATCAATCTTTCCAATTCTACCCAATTTAAAAATGATTATTATATTCTTTTTCTACTTTTGTCAACCTTCTTTCTTACATTAATAAGATAAGAGGTAAAATTGTACCATTTATATTAATTACCCCTAAAATTGACTTATAAGTTATAATAAGGAACAATATATTTCTACAAACTAGACTTATAAATAAGGAGTAGTTTTTTGAAAGAGAGAGTGAGAAACTTTACCCATAAAATTTTGACCAACAAGTCTTGGGTTATCTATTACTTATTATAATACAAAAAAAATTATTTCTTATTACAGGTCTTGATTCAACCACAGTCTACGAAGATTTTTGAGCCAAGTCTCAATCTTGAAAATCGCCCATGCATTTCTCTAATTATTTCATATCCTGCCAAATTCAAAAAGTCATAATGCAGACGAAACTTGTTGGGCACAACAAACTAGGAGGAGTATGTTGCTTATTCTTTCAGCAACAAACAACAGTGAAGCAAGCGTGAGGATCACTCAGTACTCATCAATACCACCAAACCCAGCTCCATTTAAACCAAGGGATCATCACGCATCCAAAAAGATTCAACCTTTATACCATATTCAATGAATAGCCCCACTTGTAAGGCATACATGGCAAAACCTAGTAAGTTGCTAGTTGCTTTTTTGGCTCAGATTTTAGCTATAGTAGCCGCCATTTCGGGGAATACAGTGTTTGCTTTGGGTACATCTTCTTCCTCGGACCTGTTTGTTCTGCAACAACTGGACAGGGTTGATAGGTTGCCAGGTCAAACTTTTAAGATAGACTTCAAACATTATGCTGGGTATGTCACAGTCAACCAGGAATCTGGGAGAGCACTGTTTTACTGGTTCTTTGAAGCTGCTTCTGACCCTGAAAACAAGCCTATTGTTCTTTGGCTCAATGGAGGTCAACAGTCAAAAATGTTGTTTATTTTTGTTTGTTTGTTAACCTTTCGTTTGCTTCATAAGATTGTTTCTAAGGTTGTGAAATATCAAATATCTGTCTTGTATAGGACCTGGATGTTCATCCATTGCTTACGGGGAAGCAGACGAAATTGGTCCCTTTCACATTCGGCCAGATGGCAAGACCCTTTATCTAAATCCTTACTCTTGGAATCAAGGTGAATGAGTAATATACAACCTACGAGGTTGTTAGTTCTTCATATCATCAATATGAGGCCGTTAACTTTTTTTTTTTTGAGACATTAAGAAGCTAAATAAGCCACTTAATCATAACTTATTTTGTATATTATTAGATTATAAGTTAGTTTATAAGTCAAATAAACTAGTTTAAAAAAAAAGTTCAGGCAGATCAATTTATAAGTAGCTTATTTTGCTTTCTTAGAATTTTTCAAAAAAGACAACTACGCCTTATATTTAGGAACGGATGGAGTGGTATCTTTTTCTTAAATATCCTCATGGAGATACAGATGTCTCATTCTAACTATTTGTATTGTTTTGTAGTTGCCAATGTTCTTTTTCTTGATTCCCCTGTTGGAGTTGGATTTTCGTATTCAAACACTTCATCTGACATACTGAACAATGGTGATAAGAGGACTGGTATGAGTCTGAACGTTTAGTATATCATGCTTCTGCTTTGAAATATTTGTATTTTGTGCCACTCAAATTTCAATGTTTCTTCATTGGCAGCTGAGGACTCTTTGGAATTTCTGTTGAAGTGGTTAGAGCGGTTTCCTCAGTATAAAGGAAGAGATTTCTATATCTCTGGTGAAAGCTATGCAGGTAAATGAAACTCCATAATAATTCTTCTATGGGAATCATGGTTCATAGTAGTGATTATGTTGCCAAATGAATCTAGTTTTGTACTTGAATACTAACAAACATAAGAAATTGATGGGATGAGTTCACATGTAAACTGTTTGGCATATTTGGTTTCACTGTACTCAGTTTTTGTTATAGAGATTTCATCTTGTTCTGATATCTTTGTGCTTTTGTATGCATCATTTGTTTCAGGGCATTATGTTCCTCAACTTAGCCAAGCTATTGTGAATTACAATAAGAATGCCAAAGAAAAAACGATCAATCTGAAAGGCTATATGGTATAGATTTTGTTACCTCATAAGAAGAATTCCTCGTTTTGTTGCTTACCCTCGAAATACAATGTACTGAATAATATATGTGTCTGTTGCAGGTTGGAAATGCTCTAACTGATGATTACAATGATCGCAAGGGAGTTGCCCAGTTTTTGTGGTCATCCGGTTTGATTTCTGATCAAACATATCAGCAAATGAACCTTCAATGTGGCAATGAGTCTTTCATATATCCTCCAGATTCATGTGTAAAAATTTTAGAGAATGCTGACATAGAAGTTGGCCAAATTGATAAGTACAGTATCTTCACTCCTACATGCACTGCTAATTCTAGTCAGACAAACCAGCTGGTGAAACGGAGGCATGTGAGTGTACCTTCACACTATTGGTTCTCTTTCTCTGTCTATTGCGTTTTTCTACTCATTCTAAAGACAACAAAATTATGAGTGGGAAATCTTGAAGACAATTTTACTTGAACATTTTAATTCTCTCTAAATGAAGTTGTTTTCTCCTAAAGTAATCCTAATGGTTTTCAATCATCCTCTATATATTATAATGAGCTTTTTAATGTAAAAGTTGAGTAATAATGTGATTATGGGACATGTTCTTATTGATATGCTATGTCGTGTCATAGAGAATTGGCAGACTTAGAGGGGTGTATGATCCTTGCACCTGGGAGCACTCCACTATATACTTCAATCTACCTGAGGTCCAGGAGGCTCTTCATGTTGATCCAGCTCACAAGCCTGCTAAATGGGACACCTGCAGGTATTTCATGACTCTGTTTCTCCCATGAAACATTTACGATAAAACAACAAATGGCTCAGGCATTCTATGTGATTTATCAGAATCCATCTTATTCATGTTAACCAGTAAATGAGATGAACAATTAAATTAGCCCCTAGCTGACATCCTTTTTTTAATTATTATAAAGATCTAGTTGAAAATCCGAGAACTCCTGCGACTAAATTATTTTGTTTTAAAAAAAGAAGTTAATGCTCCATTATTTTTCTTTCGGCCATATCCACTTCTATAGACTGCTTTGAAATTTAGAGATGTAAAATTTGTTTTACTCAATGTTTTGCAGTGAAGAGGTACATGGAAACTGGAAGGACTCTCCATTGACAGTGCTTGATGTGTATCGTGAACTTATTCCAACAGGACTAAGGATATGGGTGTTCAGGTTACTCTCTGGATGTTTAATATATATATGGTTGATTTGTACCATATACAAAGACACACAAACACAACCATAATCACGTATATATTTTGTCGGCATTCTCATTCATGCATACACTCATATTACTATGTACTTGTGTACCTCAAATTAAATGCATTAACTACTGATATTATGTCGCCCAAGGCAATAAGACTCAAAATCTTAATATAATGAGAGATTGGTCCATACAAATCGTGGTTTTGATGGATAGCCATCATAATGGAACTAAATCGTACTCCCCCGTCTTAATTATTAGATCACTTTGACTTTTTTTGGAAAAATTAAGGATGCAAAATTAATCACTTTAAATTGTCTATAGTTAACTTCTTTTCGCAAAACTAATTTATTCTACATTTCTACTTATAAACTAACCCATGATCTAATTATATGTGGCATATGTTATAATTTAGTGGTATAATTTGCTTCCTTAACTTCCACAAAAAAGAAAATCAAAATGATCTTATATTTAGGACCGAAGGAGGGAGTATCAAATAAAACTATAAAGTATGCATTTAATTAGTTTTCCTTCAGGACTGATGTCTTCTCAATCATTGGCCATTGCCCATACCAGATAGTCAAGTGAAGGTTTTGCATGTTAGGCTGGCAACTTTATGTATTTTGATGCGTTTTCTTGTTAGTTAGTAATGTAGAAGGTTGTATGGAAAGATCGTGTGATCACTTAGTTTTTGTAATTTGGAAGGTTCAAAACTTACATTGCATGTCTTCATTTTCATTTCATAATTTCATTTTCTTCACGACATATTTGTTCAAGTCCTTTGATATGGCTGGAAAAGCAAAAAAGCTATAGTGAAAGAGACTGTTTCTATCCTTACTCCTCATGCTTGTGATTTGGAACTCGAAGGCCATATATTTTTGTGCAGAATGTGATTGAAACTAAATTTTCCTGAACATTTTACACTTGTGTTTCCTCTTCATTCACTTTTTCCTTCACCAATCTTGGGTTTTCTTTTCCCATATGACAGTGGTGACACAGATGGTATGATCCCAGTGACATCCACTCGATACAGCATAGATGCTCTGAAGCTTAAAACTGTGAGCCCTTGGCGTCCTTGGTACGATGATGGGCAGGTAAGTGATTGTATAACCTCTTTTTTTCCTGGTTCAGTATATTAAAGAGATAATGTAAATTGATAGGCTTTGAGGCATGGTTATCAGTCTCTTATTATTTGCACGAACGAAGAAAAAAAGAGATATGGCCTGTGCACATAAAACTTTGGTATTGTGTGTTTTTGTATTATCACTACATAAAATTTGATACATGATGATGAAACAAAGCTTTAAATTTAAAGCCTCTTGCTATCTACTAACACCCTTTACTTATAATCTAGATCACACCTAGTCAGTTGTTTTATTATACTTTCTCCGGACTTATTTATAAGAAACAACTTATATATCATTATTAGACACAATGTAAACTTGGCAAATGAGTTGTTTCTTGTAAAGACTTGTAATGAAATTCCTAAGTTGTTTGTCATGTGCATGCAGCAAGTATAATATACAATATGTAGTATTAGGAGAGAGATTAAAAGAAGATGAGAGTGGGTAGAAAAAAAATAGGTTTGATACGCATTTGTATTCTTGTGTCACTTTCTTGGTTGTTGATTGTGCATAATGGCGTCATACAATTTATGTAGCTGACTCCACCTAATGTTAAAATTTTGGCGTAATACTTACTGCAGAGGATCTCAATATATTTGTCACCAATTTTTCAACATTTTATAAAATCCAATATAGTGCTATGAAAGAGCCCACTTGTGATAAAATGTCTGAAACTTGTGAACAGGTGGGAGGATGGACACAAGAATATGAAGGACTGACTTTTGTAGCAGTAAGAGGGGCAGGGCATGAAGTTCCCCTGCACAGACCAAAATATGCTCTTGCTCTCATCAAATCCTTCCTTGCTGGAACTTCCATGCCTTCCCTTGACCTTGAGCTTGTCAGTGCCTATTGAAATTCACGTTTCCATTTTGTTTCAATTACTTCAATTTAACTTCTCAAGCTGTGTCACTTCTCTAATAAATTCTTGCTCTTCGGTCCACCTTCTGCTTTATGAGCTAACACAGCTCATTCATTGTATGTGCTATTTATTTTCAGTTTCCCACTATTGAATATATATACACAGTCACACACATATATATTATGGGAAAACTTAATGTATTGAATATAAGCCAATCTAAGTCTTGAACATATTTTAGCAGTATAATCCTTGATATCCCTATTTATCTCGTTATGACTAACATTTCCTTTCAAAGATTTTCCTCGAGATACCTAACTTTACTTCATTGGATGTTGTTGCTTGACATGTCAAAGTGGGTTTTGTAAACTGTGAGTCAAACACATTTAACTGGGGATGTGATTTTGTAACTTATAAAATGAAGTTATTCTCACATTAGTTTGAATGTGATCAACTGATTTCCAAACACATAATTAGTATTATGCAGAGACACACACTTTTGCCCACCTTTTGTTAGCGACTTCCCATCAACATATAAAGAAAATTAATGTCAATATTTAGCATTTTTTTTTTTTGCCGATTTGAACGTTTTATTTATCACAAAAACAAAGTACAGGTACCAATAGTTGAAAAAAAAAAATACTAAAAAAAAACTAGTCACAACCTAACACACGACTAAACCAAAAACAAATTCTATCTACTGTCTTTATCAATTAAGCTCAACCTATCTCACACCTGTTAAGCCTTCCATCCGTATTAGATAGAATCAGCAGCATTAACTCTAGGTCCTTCTTTTACCTCAACATCCTGAATCAGAATCTAAACTAAAGGAGGTGGTGGTGAACTAAACCACTC
Source organism: Mimosa bimucronata (assembly GCA_037074515.1). Lineage (NCBI taxonomy): Eukaryota > Viridiplantae > Streptophyta > Magnoliopsida > Fabales > Fabaceae > Mimosa > Mimosa bimucronata. The sequence continues at coordinate 13,400,669 of CM073448.1, read as the reverse complement.
AACAGGGCTCACCTCCTTGTTGCAATTCGCAGCTATCTAATCAGCTGCCATATTCCCCTTCCTTGTCACCAAGTGTAAACACCCTATTTTGTTTGGGCTCCACAAAATGATAAAAAAATAATAAAAATAAAATAACAAAAATCATTCTTGTAGAATCTCCACTAATTATGATTGAAAAATGGCATTTTAATTATTATTACAAAAAAATTCAAAAATTCATTGATTTATTTTGATTAGGTGTCATTAGTGCTGATTGTTGGGTCATAATTGCAGGAGTCAAATTTGAAAATTAAAATTGATAGTGATTGTGAGCCATTAATGATGATTGGTGGGTGGTAGATGATTAAAAAAAATTAATAAAAAAATAAAAAACGAAAATTAGGAAATATGTTGTTAGAATAGGAAATGTTATTAAACTAAAAAATAAAAAAATAAAAAATAAAAAATAATAATTGGTGCATTTATGGATGAAAACCCTAGTGGTGCTTATATAAAGGAGAGTAAGAGAGTACAAGAGGGGAGGAGGGAATTTTGGAGGAGGATTCGGAGAGGCTAGGGTTTTTAGGAGGAGGAAGAAATAATTTGGAGAGAGGAAAAAGAGGCAAGTGAGAAGCATGGAGAGACAAATTCATTCTTATCATTCAAATTCTTTTTAAGGAGGGATCCATAATTTCTTGTGCCAGTGAAACATCTCTAACGGGATGGAGGCTCAAGCATATTCTTAATAAATGCACATTCTTTTCTATTCTTTATCATTTTTATGACTCATGGGTGGAGCGTTCTAACCATTTGGTTATGATCCTATATATGCTCATCATCCTTATTTGTGGAATGAAAAACGCATTCTTATTCAAAATTCTTATCTCATCATACCCCATGTTTTTATATGTGTTTATTGTTTCAAGTTCTTATTCTTATTGCTTACACTTCATCCTTCTTTTCTTTGGATTCAAATTTCTCACCTTCTTCGTGCATGTGGCTTGCGCATGCTACAAAAATTCTACATGGATTAAAAGGTATGTATCCTCATCATGTTTTATATCTTTTATCATGAATAAGATGTTGACATTGCTACTAACGTTTGTCTTTCTTAGCTTATCATTGCAGATGATTGTGACTCACTTATTCTCATAAAGTAAACTAAAAAAGAGAGCATATTTTGATCAAAATAAATTAATCCTTTTTTAAAGTAGTTTTTTTATACCGTGCAAGGTTTTTAGAACTTCCTCAGGTAGAAATTGATTATTTTTCCGTGCGAGATTATGGGAATCTCCTCAGGAAATCTAATCAAAAATTCATTTGAAAGCCTTTTTTCCTAAATAAAAAATAAAGACATATTTTCTTAAATAAAAAATACAAACCAACAATAAATATTTTTCTAAAATAATGAATAAACATTTTTCCTAAAAAACACAAACACAGTGACACGCATTTCTACCCCGAACTACGTGGGCTTTGATCCCTTAAGGGTACGTAGGCCCTAAGTTAAATTCTAGGTCAAGTCCAACAATGTAAATACTTTTTTTGTATGAATATAACTTTACATTACTTTTGGGTGATTAAAGTAAATTTCAAGGTCATATTTATTTTTAGACAATTAACTTAGAGTTACCGTTCTTATGAATGGGTGCTGTGTGGTGCATAACACATTCCCAATGCACAATCGACTCCCGAACCCAATTTGGTTTTAAAAGACCATTTATATATTTTTAAAAGGTTTTCCAAAATTATCCTATTTTAAAAAATTTTGGTGGCAACTCCATTTGACATAATTTTAGGGCTCTACACCAAGGAAATTTCCACATTCTTTAACTAAACCAAGGCAGAAATGACCTCTTGTACTTCCCAACTTCCCCGCCAATCCATGCCATTTGCTGATCTTTTCATACAACACCCACAGACAGATTGAACATTTGAAATCAAGAATTTCTAGTGTATTTTTTAACAAGGTGGAAATCAAACCTTAGTTCACCCACTTTTTGATGGATTTAGTGTGTCAGCTGTGTCCCTTAAATTTTTTTCAATTCTTGAATATTTGTGTGTGTTTCTTTCAATTATTAGATTTGATATAAAATGAGTGATATTTTGATATTTAATGAATTAATGAATAAACAGTAGTTGTTTTGATTTTTAACATTTTTGAAGAAAAAATCTAATTAAAACTTAGTGATTAATAGAAGAAAAAAATAGTTGGTAAGTGGAAATTTTTTTTGAAGGAGGCTGACAATCCCTAATCTTGTATAATTTGGACATCCAGTTGGTTCATTGTTACACTACCATAAGAGTCATTATTATTATTTTTTTTATAAGAAAATTTTAGGAAAGGGGTTTGGCTCACCCACGATCTAAGGGCAGGGCCCCTAACTCATGATCCATTGAGGCTTGTCCCTGTGGGCTCCTGGTTGGCAAACCGCCCAATCCACACAGGTAGGTTTCGCCCAACTTCACTTAGCTGTGGAGATGTCTCCCCAAGCGCCGCGATTGGAACCACAACAAAGTGGCCATACCCAGAAATCGAACTCTCGCCAAAGTGGTCGAAAGTCCAGTCCCTTCGCCAGCTGAACCAACGAACGATGAGTACCATAAGAGTCATTATCACACTTCACAATAGAGGGTAGGGTATGTGTGGGTCGTGCTTGGCCATGGGACATAAATTAGGGCAAGAGTAAAATTTTAAATAGGGCTATTTAAAGTATCATAGTCTCGGTTGTTTCGATCATATCCCAGACCTGTTGGGATCGGAACTTTTCGAGAGCAATGGAATCTAGTACTAGCATCGATGGTACCGGGACCAAATTGGAACAAGGATAGTCCGATCCCGGTCTCAGTATTATGATTGTAATTATTTTGTTAAACAAATTTTCCAACCTAAATATTTATTTATCCTTTTAAGGTTTTTAATTAATTTTTTTGCAATCAAAATATTCATTTCTTTGTGTAGCTTTTTTAATTAATTTTATTGTGGTTGTTGTTTGGTTCAATTATTAATATTTTCATGATTTTGGAAGTAGCTAGAAATGTTTAATTAGACCAAATGATTATTAAACAATTAATCTTTTAATCTTTTGATTATACAAAAGTATATATTAGATATAAGAAAAATTCGTTGTACTCTATTATTAGTAACCAAAACATAAATATACACATGTTTTTTAATGTTTTTTGGTAAAAGGGATTGTGCCCAAGAAAATTGGGACTTCCTGACTTCGGTAGTACTGACACACCCTTAGTATTGGGACCAAGACAGAGGCGCAAATGGTATCCCAACCTTCTTCTGGTATCTGGATTTGGGATTATGAGTGTCCCGGTCTCGTCGTAATATTTGAACACCCCTAATTTTAAAACATATATATAAGTGTATGACACAATTAACATTTAGCAATCAACTTGAATCTAATAAAAAATGGTTTAAACCTCACAATCTGACAACTGAATATTGAAAATCTTATTGGAATATGTACTGATATTTAGTGCATAACAATATTGTTATGTCAAAAATAAATAAAAAACGATTAACAATTGCAGTCTTGTATCGAAGGGAAAAAAGCAGTCACATTCTATTCATGAGTCTTTCTGCCGTGGTGCTTATGATTCAACCATTTTCTGATCATGCTAGTTCACGTGTTTCTGGCATAAGAAACTCTTAAAAATTCATACTACATACCTACTACTCCATATTTTATTCATCATCAATATCTAGAAGTTCTTTCCCCTCTGAGTTGCATTTTATATAATAAACTAAAATACTCATCTTAATTCAAAACTTCGAATTTATTAAACTATTAATATTCCCTCGTTCCATTCCTAAATATAAAATATATTTATCTGATTTAATAAGATTAAAGATGTTAGTTAACTTAGTTAAAATCACACTATATTATTAAAAAAAAAGTCATAATGCAGACGAAACTTGTTGGGCACAGCAAACCTGTACTTACGAGTAACGAGCGGAGCGAGTATTTCTTCTTCCCACATGACATGATCACCGTAGTTTACTTTTTATAAGAGAAAGTGAGAAACTTTACCCATAAATCAAAATTTTGACCAACAAGTCTTGGGTTATTTACTTCTTATATTACTGGATTCAACCACAGTCCACGAAGATTTTTGTTCCAAGCCTCAATCTTGAAAATCGCCCATGCATTTCTCGGAATCATTTCATATCCTGCCAAATTCAAAAAGTCATAATGCAGACGAAACTTGTTGGGCACAGCAAACCAGGAGGAGTATGTTTGCTTATTCTTTCTGCAACAAACAACAGCGAAGCAAGCGTCACGCTCACTCAATTCTCAATACTCATCAATACCACCAAACCCTTGTCCATTTAAATAAAAGGATCATCACGCATCAAAAAAGATTCAACCTTTATAGTTTATACCATATTCAATGGATAGCCCCACTTGTAAGGGATACATGGCAAAACCTAATAAGTTGCTATTTACTTTTTTGGCTCAGATTTTAGCTATAGTAGCCGCAGTTTCGGGGAATACTGCGTTTGCTTTGGGTACATCTTCTTCTACTTCTTCTTCCTCGGACCCGTTTGTTCTGCAACAACTGGACAGGGTTGATAGGCTGCCAGGTCAAACTTTTAACATAGACTTCAAACATTATGCTGGGTATGTCACAGTCAACCAGGAATCTGGGAGGGCACTGTTTTACTGGTTCTTTGAAGCTGCTTCTGACCCTGAAACCAAGCCTATTGTTCTTTGGCTCAATGGAGGTCAACAGTCAAAAACATTATTTATTTATTTATTTATGTTTGTTTGTTAACCTTTCGTTTGCTTCATAAGATTGTTTCTAAGATTGTCAAATATCAAATATCTGTCTTGTATAGGGCCTGGATGTTCATCCATTGCTTATGGGGAAGCAGAGGAGATTGGCCCCTTTCACATTCAGCCAGATGGCAAGACCCTTTATCTAAATCCGTACTCTTGGAATCAAGGTGAATGAGTAATATACAACCTACGTGGTTGTTATTATTTTTTTCTTAAATTTCCTCATGGATACACATGTCCTATTCTAATTACTTGTATTGTTTTGTAGTTGCCAATCTTCTTTTTCTTGATTCTCCTGTTGGAGTTGGATTTTCGTATTCAAACACTTCATCTGACATACTGAACAATGGTGATAAGAGGACTGGTATGAATCTGAACGTTTAGTATCTCATGCTTCTGCTTTGAAATATTTGTATTTTGTGCCACTCAAATTTCAATGTTTCTTCATTGGCAGCTGAGGACTCTTTGGAATTTCTGTTGAAGTGGTTAGAGAGATTTCCTCAGTATAAAGGAAGAGATTTCTATATCTCTGGTGAAAGCTATGCAGGTAAATGAAACTCCATAATTCTTCTATGAGAATCATGGTTCATGGTGGTGATTATGTAGCCAAATGGATCTAGTTTTGTACTTGAATACTAACGCCCATAAGAAATTGATGGGATGAGATCACATGAAACTGTTTGGCTCTTTGGTTTCACTTTACTTAGTTTTTGTTAAAGAAATTTCATCTTGTTCTGATAGCTTTGTGCCTTTGTATGCATCATTTGTTTCAGGGCATTATGTTCCTCAACTTAGCCAAGTTATTGTGAATTACAACAAGAACGCCAAAGAAAAAACTATCAATCTGAAAGGCTATATGGTATAGATTTTGTTACCTCATAAAAATAATTTGTTGTTGGTATGCTTATTGCCGCAGTACAATGTCGTGAATGTTATATGTGTCTGTTGCAGGTAGGAAATGCTCTAACTGATGATTACAATGATCGCAAGGGAGTTGCCCAGTTTTTGTGGTCATCCGGTTTGATCTCTGATCAAACATATCAGCAAATGAACCTTCAATGTGGCAATGAGTCTTTCCTAAATCCTCCAGATTCATGTGTAAAAATTTTAGAGAATGCTGACAAAGAAGTTGGCCAAATTGATATGTACAGTATCTTCACTCCTACATGCACTGCTAATTCTAGCCAGACAAACCAGCTGGTGAAAAGGAAGCACGTGAGTGTGCCTTAACACTATTGATTCTCCGTCTATTTCATTTTTCTACTCATTCTAAAGACAAAATTATGAGCGGGAAATTTTGAAGACGATTTTACTTGAACATTTTGATTTCTCTAAATGGAGTTGTTTACTCCTAAAGCAATCCTAATGTTTTTCAATCATCCTCTGTATATTGTAATGAGCTTCTTCATGCAAAAGTTGGGTAATGATGTGATTATGGGACATGTTCTTACTGATATGTTATGTCTTGTCATAGAGAATTGGCAGACTTAGGGCGGTCTATGATCCTTGCACTGAGAGGCACTCCACCATATACTTTAATCTACCTGAGGTCCAGGAGGCTCTTCATGTTGATCCAGCTCACAAGCCTGCCAAATGGGAGACCTGCAGGTATTTCATGACTCTATGTTTCTCCCATGAAACATTTACGATAATACAACAAATGGCTCAGGCATTCTATGTGATTTATCAGAATTCATCTTATTTATTGCCATGCTAGATTAATAAATCAAGTGACATGAAAATTTCCCTTCATATGTTAACTAGTAAATGAGATGAATATTTAAATTATCCCCTAGCTAACATCGTTCCTTTAGTTGTTATAAAGATTTAGTTGAAAATCTGAGAATCCTTGCTACTAAATTATTATTATCATCTTTTTTTTTAAAAAAAAAGTTATTGCTCCATTATTTTTTCTTTTGGCCATATCTGCTTCTATAGACTGCTTTAAAGTTTAGAGATGTAAAATTGTCATGTTTTTGCAGTGACGAGGTAAATGGAAACTGGAAGGATTCTCCGTTGACAGTGCTTGATGTTTATCGTGAACTTATTCCAACAGGACTGAGAATATGGGTGTTCAGGTTACTCTCTGAATGTTTAATATATATGTATATATGGTTGATTTATACCATATACAAAGACACACAAACACAACCATAACCGTATATATGCTTGCCGGCATTCATACATACACTCATATAACTATGCACTTGTGTGCCTCAAATTAAATGCATTCACTACTGATATTATGTTGCCCAAGGCAATATGACTCAAAATCTTAATATAGTGAGAGATTAGTCCATTCAAATTGTGGTTTTGATGGATAGCTATCATAATGGAACTGGATCGTATCAAATAAAACTATGAAGTATGCATTTAATTAATTTTCCCTCAGTACTGATGTCTCCTCAAGCATTGGCCATTGCCCATACCAGATAGTCAAGTGAAGGTTTTGCATGTTATGCTGACAACTTAAAGTAGTTTGATGCATTTTCTTGTTAGTCTGTAATTAGAATGTTGTGTGGAAGTATTGTGTAATCACTTATTTTTTGTAATTTGGAAGGTTCAAAACTTCCATTCCATATCTTCATTTTCATTTCAGAATTTCATTTTCTTCATGACAAATTTGTTCAAGTCCTTTGATATGATTGGAAAAGCAAGAAAGTTATGGTGAAAGAGACTGTTTCTATCCCTACTCCTCATGCTTGTGTCCTGGAACTCCAAGGCCATACACTATTGTGCAGAATGTGATTGAAACTAAATTTCCCTGAACATTTTATGCTTGTGTTTCCTCTTCATTCACTATTTCCTTCACCAATAAAAGATTTTCTTTTACCATGTGACAGTGGTGACACAGATGGTGTGATCCCAGTGACATCCACTCGATACAGCATAGATGCTCTGAAGCTTAAAACTGTGGGCCCTTGGCGCCCTTGGTACAATGATGGGCAAGTAAGTGATTGTACAACCTCATTTTTTCCTGGTTCAATCTAGTAAAGAGATAATGTAAATAGATAGGCTTTGAGGTATGGTTATCAGTCTCTTATTATTTGCACGAACAAAGAAGAAAAAGATATATGGCCCGTGCAAATAAATCTTTGGTATCGTCTGTTTTTGTATATTCACTACATAAATTTGATACATGATGATGAAACAAAGCTTTAAATTTAAAGCCTCTTGCTATCTACTAACACCCTTTACTTATAATCTAGATCACACCTAGTCAGTTGTTTTATTATACTTTCTCCGTACCTATTTTTAAGAAACAACTTATATATCATTATTAGACACAATCTAAACTTGGCAAATGAGTTGTTTCTTGTAAAGACTTGTAATGAAATTCCCAAGTTGTTTGTCATATGCATGCAGCAAGTAAAATATACAATGTAGTACTTAGAGAGAGATTGAAAGAAGATAAGAGTGAGTAGAGAAAAAAAATAGGTTTGATACACATTTGTACTCGTGTCACTTTGTTGGTTGTTGATTGTGCATAATGGCATCATACAATTCATGCAGCTGACTCCACCTAATATTAAATGTTTGGCTTAATACTTACTGCAGAGGGTTTCAATATATTTGTCATTAGATTCTTCAATATAATACATGGAAGAAATTCTGTGAAATATATAAAATCTAATATAGTGCTATGAAAGAGTTCACTTGTGATAAAATATCTGAAACTTGTGAACAGGTGGGAGGATGGACCCAAGAATATGAAGGATTGACTTTTGTAGCAGTAAGAGGGGCAGGGCATGAAGTTCCTCTGCACAGACCAAAATATGCTCTTGCTCTCATTAAATCCTTCCTTGCTGGAACTTCCATGCCTTCCCTTGACCTTGAGCTTGTCAGTGCCTATTGAAATTCACGTTTCCATTTTGTTTCATTTCAGGCTCTTTAATTTAACTTCTCAAGCTGTATCACTTCTCTAATAAATTCTTGCTCTCCAGTCCACTTTCTGCTCTATGAGCTAATACAAGCTCATTCATTGTATGTGCTATTTATTTTCATAGATTCCCACTATTGAATATTTACGCGCGCTCGCGCACACATTGTGGGAAAACTCAATGTATTGAATATAAGTTAATCCAAGTCTTTGTTGAAATATTTTTAGCAGTATGGTCCTTGATATCCCTATTTATCTCGTTATGACTAACATAACCTTTCAAACATTTTCCTTGAGATACCTAATTCTACTTCATTGGGTGTTGCTTGACATGTAAAACTGGGTTTTGTGAACTGGTAGCCAAACACATTTGGCTCTCAATTGGGATGTGATTTCGCAACTTTCAAAATGAAGTTACTCTCATTGTTTTGAATGTGATCAACTGATATGCAGAAACACATGTTTGCCCACCTTTTGTCAGTAACTTCCCATCAACATATAGAGAAAATTCATGTAAAAAATTTCATGCCCATCAGACTAGAGATACAAAAAATTGAAAAGTAAGTGAACTGATAACAGGAAAAAAAAAATAAAAAAAAAATATCTAAATAAAATTAAAAAAAAAAAACAAAGAAGAGAAAAGCTCATTCTTAAACAGTGGCATATTCTTATTCTTAAACATTGGCATAACAGAACAGATTTTACCCACAACACATTTATTGGAATGATTGGGCGTTTCAAATGCTAGTTACTGAACAAATTTTAAAGGTGAAAGCTTATACCAATCGGTTTTACTTGTATCATTGTAAAAATGTTTTATATCAACTTTGTTCCCTTTTTTAATTTTTTTTCCTTAACATTAGAATGTATTGTACCCTTATTTTGGTTTTGATTTGTTAAATTTCATTTTGTTTAGAATATTGATTTCTATAATTAAATAAAGACTTCGACCATTTTACCTATTGAGAGGTCAAAACCCATAGTTTGAAACTTTGAGGAATCAATTCCAAAATGAGGATAGAGTTGATGGATCAAAGCTGAAAGATTGCATTAGCCTTTAAATTTTAAAAGTTAAGGAGATTATTTATACAACAAAGTTTTACCTCACCGAGTGAGGTTGACTATCCATGTTCATAACGATTTGACAGAGTTTTATTTAGATTATTGAGGGTCTAATACGACCCTCAATTTTTTTTAATCATACAACCATTTTGTTTACCCGGGCTTAGGCTTAGGACAAAACAAAGTATAAACTAAGGAGATTATTTGTACCTTAATCTAAATTACCGGAAAGTTTTATGTGATTTAGCCGAGCACATTTAAAATAAAAATGTTGGATTGTTGGGCATGAAAGGGAATTCTTTTTTATCTCGACCCAAAAGCTGACAATGGCTGAAGTGGTTCGCTATAGTTTTAGGGCCAATGGTGTTGCTCAGACATTTTTGGGCCATAATTTTTTTTTTTTGAAATGAAGGCAAAATGACATTAATAATTAAAACATTGCATCGTCTTTACGGAAAGAAAGAGGCGAAGGAAATAAACTAGTTACAGTAGTCAGTAGCATAATTAGTAATTGTGGTTGTTTTAAAAGTAACATTGGAAAAAGTTTTTAGAAGATGTTGAGAATATAAAGAAATCACACTATGACTTGTGGCATGCAGATTGGTAAGATCTACCAAATGTTTCCTGATGTTTCATACTGTCAGATAATTCATATTCCTTCTTGTTAAAGAGATCCAATGCAAAGTAGCACGAAAACATGTAATGACAAACAAAGTGGGGGATAAGATTTGTCTCTTCTAAAGCAGTTAGTGGAGCAGTATCTTATTGCAACAGATGAAAATATGACAATATGATGAAGAACATAACTTCCATTTCTTGACCACAATCTCCCATTCCAATGCATGACATCGAACTTTCAAACTAATGAAATTAATGAAAGTAATGACATTGAATAAATTTTGGCCAGTGAGATTGGAGGAATTTTCTTAATTGACCTTAAAGAAAGGGATGAGATATTTTCTTACAATAAGTTTTTTTTAAATAGGCCATATTTTTTTTGGCTTTTTACACTATGAAGGTTTTACCCGTTTTTATCAATTAAATTACATACTCTTCCGTATTAAATATATGATTTATTTTAGTAGTTGGCCTTGATAAAAAATATATGATTTAATTTTAATTTTTATCAATTTTTTTAAAATTATTCCTATTGATATTCATCCAGCAATAATTAATAAGAGATGTGGGAGAGAATAATGAAAAATAATTTGGTTTTTTGTTTGTTTGAATAATGGGGTGTTTTATAAAAACACAAGACACTAACTAACATATTGTTAGCTATTACATGAATTTCACTTTTGTGATGATTAAACGATTTCTTATAAACGCTTTTGTCTTCCTTTTTCTTCACGGTTTGTAGCATGCACTAAACATTTCTTATTTCGTTGATATAATTTTTTCTTACATAAAAAAATCCATTGTTATCGTAATAATGACTTAATGAGAGAGGGAAGAAAATTAATCAAGTTCATTTACTTTTACAGAAAGGCCTGTGTCCTTCTCCAACTGCAAGTGTTGACAAATTGAGTGACACACAGCAAAGAAGGGATGAAAGGATAAAACTTGGAAGGACGTTGAAGTGCCTCCACAGGTGGGTTTTCACCTTCACCTTCATCTTTTTTCTTGGTCACTCGCCAAGCGAACCATTCCTCTTCTATGGTTTTAACTGTATCAAATTGTTCTACTTAATGCCTATGTAAATTCATGGCCTTGCTTAGGTTTCCGGTTTCCTTGGACACTTTTGATTCAAAGAAGTCCAATTTCCCTTTAAATTCTGCTGACAAAAGCTCTTGCTTTTCGCCTTTTAGTTGTCTTCATGCTCTTCGAGCTTGTGCTTTTGTATCTTTGAGCAGGATCAAGTACACCCAATTCTCTAGGCTCAAAAATGAGCTTACAGGTGTTTCTGATGAGGCTTTAGACGAGGGGAATTTGAATTCGAGATTTCAACATGGGAAGAAAGTTCAGGTAGCAAAGAAGGTAGCTAACAGAGAAGTTGAAGTGGGTTTGAAATATAGATACAAAAGGAAAGGTGGTACTTTTGATATAGATAAGTTCTTTGTTTATGATGATGATGATTTTGATGTAGATTACTCTTCCATTCGGATTGACTTGAGCCCTGACCTTTGTAATGCAATCTTGAAAAGGCTTGAAAAAAGAAGTGATAGCAAATGTCTAGTGTTTTTTCGGTGGATGGGGAGCAATGGGAAGTTAGAACAGAACATTGATGCTTATAATGTGATGATTCGGCTGTTAAGCAGGAAAGGAGACTGGGATGCTGCAGAGAAAATGATTCAGGAAATGAGAAAAAATTTTGGTTCTGAATTGAATTTTCAGGTTTTTAACAAGCTTATCTATGCATGCTCCAGACGGGGTCTTGTGGGGGTAGGTGCAAGATGGTTTCAAATGATGTTAGACTATGGTGTTTGTCCGAATATTGCAACCTTTGGCACACTAATGGGGCTTTATCAGAAGGGTTGGAATGTTGATGAGGCGGAGTTCACATTTTCAAAGATGAGGAGCTTTAATATTGTATGTCAGTCTGCATATTCAGCAATGATAACTATTTATACCCGTTTAAGATTGTATGAGAAAGCAGAAGGAATTATTGGATTGATGAGAGAAGATCAAGTGCTCTTTAATCTGGAAAATTGCCTGGCAGTACTAAATGCTTATAGCCAGCAAGGCAAAATGAAGGATGCTGAGGAGGTATTTATGTCGATGCAACAAGCAGGACTTTCCTCCAATATCATTGCTTATAATACAATGATAACTGGATATGGGAAGGCATCTAACATGGATGCTGCTCAAAACCTTTTTCTGAATATGCAGAATGTTGGGACGGAACCTGATGAAACCACTTACCGTTCTATGATTGAAGGTTGGGGAAGAGCTGGTAATTTTGAGAAAGCTAGATGGTACTACGATGAGCTGAAACGGCTCGGATATAAGCCCAATTCCTCTAATTTGTACACGTTGATAAAATTGCAAGCTAAACATGCAGATGAAGAGGGTGCCATGAGAACCCTCAATGATATGCTGGAGACCGGATGCCAGTATTCTTCTATACTTGGGATTCTCTTGCAAGCATATGAGGGAGCTGGGAGAGTTGATAAAGTGCCGCTTTTGCTGAAAGATACATTTTATCAACATGTTTTAGTCAACCAGAATTCTTGCTCCACTCTAGTCATGGCTTATGTAAAACATCAATTAGTGAATGAGGCCTTGAAAGTATTGAATGACAAAAAGTGGAATGATCCTCATTACGAGGATAATTTGTATCATCTGATTATTTGCTTGTGCAAAGAGTTAGATTTGCTTCAAGATGCTGTTAAAATATACAGTCAAATGCCCTCACATGGTGACAAGCCAAATATGCATATCTCATGCACTATGATTGACATTTATTGTATCATGGGTCTCTTTGAGAAAGCAGAAAAACTGTATCTGGAGTTGAAATCTTCAGAAATCTCCTTGGATATGATTGCCTTAAGCATTGTTGTAAGAATGTACGCCAAAGCTGGATCTTTGGAAGATGCTTGCTCTGTTCTGGATGAAATTGACAAGCGTCCAGATATCATTCCTGATGTTTTTCTGTTACGTGATATGCTTCGCACTTATCAAAGATGTGGTATGCTGGATAAATTATCTGCTTTATACTACAAAATCTCAAAAGATCGAGTGAATTGGGACCAGGAAATGTATAATTGCGTCCTGAACTGCTGTGCACGTGCCCTGCCTGTAGATGAGCTTACTCGGCTTTTTGATGAGATGCTTCAGCGTGGATTTTTGCCTAATACAGTTACCTTCAATGTCATGCTTGATGTCTATGGAAAAGCCAAGTTATTTGAGAAGGCTAAGAGGTTGTTGTTCATGGCTAAACGGCGGGGCCTGGCTAACGTGATTTCTTACAATACTCTTATATCTGCTTTTGGGAAGAACAAGGACTTCAAAAACATGTCATCAACTGTCCAGAAGATGAAATTTGATGGCTTTGAAGTTTCCCTGGAAGCCTACAATTCAATGCTAGATGCTTATGGAAAAGATGGTCAAATGGAGACTTTTAGAACCGTATTGCAGAAAATGAAGGAATCAAAATGTTCCTCTGACCACTACACATACAATACCATGATCAATATTTATGGAGAGCAAGGATGGATCGATGAGGTCGCAAGCGTGCTCAGAGAGTTGAGAGAATGTGGACTTGGACCTGATTTGTACAGCTATAACACATTGATCAAAGCATATGGTATTGCTGGAATGGTTGAAGATGCTGTAGATTTGGTTAAGGAGATGAGAGAAAATGGAATTGAACCTGACGACATAACCTACACTAATCTTATCACAGCTATGAGAAGAAATGACAAGATTTTAGAAGCTGTAAAATGGTCACTGTGGAGGAAGCAACTGAAGTTGTAAATTCCATAAATGTGCACTCTCAAAGCAACCGGCCTTTCAACCGTGCTCCTGTGAACAATATTACGAAATTCAGATCCTATTTAAGTACAGTCTGACATTTAGCTTCCTTGGTAAGATATACTATATATATATAATCAAAAATATTTATCAGTTTCGATTATCTTACTCTGTAATCGAATAACTTATCCTTCTGAGATTTTATCACTTGATTGAATGATTTCATGATCTTGTTTTCTACCTTTCTTCAAAGTTCCTTGACAAAAATGTTTACTTAGTAATAATTCATACAAACTTTGGTTTAATTGGTTAATGTCTGGTTCCCTGACTTTAAAATAGAATAATAAATAGCTCCCAAGTTTTTACTTCCACAATTTGTGAGCATCATGCTCCGATCAAATTTTACGGGACAAGTCCTTTGTTCTAATGATATACGTTATAAACTTTTTGCAGAATGAGAGTTTATTGAGTTTATTCTTTAATTATCTTTAAACATCATGTTACCTCCTCAAGTTTGAATTTTTCACTTTGGGCAAAGAAATCTGAAAGTAGAATGTCGACCATTGATTTTAAGTCCTGATACTGATTCCAGATATCCTGGCCCTTTAGGGGAATAGTGGTACAGGTTGTTGACTGCAAGTAGATGACAGTAGGACTCGAAGTATATGTTCTTGCAGATAAATGGTCAAGATTTAAGTTTAAATTTTAAGTGTTTATATTTAAAATTTTCAATAAAAACATGACTCGGACTTTTTTCCCTTTTATAATTCAACATTTCGTGATTGAATTTGCCAAAAAGGTCATTTCCATGTCATCTTTTTACTGAGAAATCTGATGACAAATGCTTATACTTCATTATAGGTTTCGCTTGGGGCTCCAATGAGGAAGGAGCTACTCGAGTATAAAATAATGAAAAAGAATTATAGTTTCCAATACAAGCTTACTTATTTGTAATCAAAATTATGGTTATCCTATGGTGCCTACATTTTCTCTGCGACTATAGTCTTCAATATAGTTTATTCTAATTTGCTTCATTTCTTAAAGTCTACGCAACTTAGTATGCAATTATTGGTTGCATCAAATTTAATTCTTGTCATGAAAAAATTTGTATAAATTTGTTAGAAAATCCTAATATCAAGTCTATAAGACTAACATTGTAATTGGAAGTCTGGGAAATCAGAATACTGCTGAAAGTCATTTTCCTATGCTCTCACTCTTCTTTCGCCTTGTTATTATCATTGAGGATCAAAAATACACTTTGAAAAAGCATGATTATATGAAAAATTACGGCAACTTTCTGCCCCTTCTCTTCTCCAGTGAAATAAACGTGTTTATGCATTATAATTCATGTAAACAGAATAATGTTTTGAATTTGCATTGTCAGGCTGTCAACTACATGCTGTAGGGGGAGACCAGATGCAATTATATAGTATTGAAAAATTATAAATAGACATTATACTTAAGTTTACAAAAGAGGATCAGAACTTCCCGGTTAAGAATGTATACATGAACCTGCCTTACTCACTTTTCAGGCTTTTACATCTGAGTTCTGACATGTTTACTTATTCTATATATCATTGACTTATTCTGCTTATTTCTTTTGTACACTGAGTCTATTTCTAGGAATACCTCACATGGAAAATGCCATTGTCCATTAAGTGGCAGAGCCGGGTGAACAAATGGTCAACATCAAAATCTTATTGAGAACTCGTTCATTCCTTGTATGGTGTAACAGGCATTGAAGCGTTTCTCCCCTTGAACCAGCACTGTATAAATAAGATCATAGTACATTCTGAGCATTCTGGCAACAGAAGAATTCTGGAAAATATCATTGTGGTCTGCTATATTTTCTTCCTACGCATTTCTTAAAGCTAACATAGGTCGCCGTCTCCGCCAAAGCTTCTGAAACAGATTGCAGTGAAAGCAAAGAATGTTTCTATGGAAATCCATGATTCTGGAGGAGAAATGCTCAGTTGAAAAAGTATGGTGGTTCAAGAACCTTCTGTATCTCAAAATCACCTCTCTTTGGCAGTCTAGGGAATGTCAATCCTGGGTATGATTTCTGAAAGTCTTCCAGGAACTGCAAAATTATTGATTGTTCAAATATGACAAATTTCTTTTGTTTTGTTTTTTTTTTTTTGGGGACTAAATTCTAACAAGATTCCAGGGGACAAACAAATGATGATGTTTGAGTGGCGTCTCCTGAAAGGAAAAAAGCCACTTAGCACTTATGTCTCATGGAGCTTAGATGCAATGATAGCATAAAAGATGGCAGATTGGCATTTATGTCCCAATAGATCAATTTAATGACAGTGAGATCTCAAAATTTTCCTGAAAATTAGTTGCAAAGATAAATTTAGACAGTTGCAAATATGGAAGTGTTGGTTGTAAATCAAGCGTTTATTTCTCATATGCCATTCTTTTTGTGCAGCTAAAATTCTCATATTTAGTTATTTACGACTATCAGAGTAAATATTTGCATCTTATCTTTCGGTAAACTTTTGTAGATCCTCACTATCATTTAATTCTCTTAATTTATCTGTGAAAGGACACAAAGAATAACTGGTTTTACGGTCTAGGTAGTTCACAAAAATCTTATTATACGTGTCATCAGAACCCATTTGTGGCCTACCTTCAAATGACATGGATCTTGATAGTGGACCAATTTATGCACAAACCTCTTCGGCCCAATGGTTCAGAATTCAAGGCAGTTTACAAGGTCATGCCTCATAGAGATGCAACCTTTAATTTCGCTCGTATAAATCTTTTATGTATTGATAATAGGCTATTCTATTAATGTTGTTCCTCAATCACCAAGTTTATGATACAGCAAGAAGGCAAGGACTTACGTTTTCAAGTATTGGAGCTATAAAGCCCCTAAAGAAAAATTTATTAATTGTCCAATTCTCTTTGCTGATATTTCTCTCGTCTTCATCGTGTCACCCCACAAAAGGTTGTTGCTGCTTGATCGTAATTGGATAATATGTGGTGAAGTAAGTCGTTATTTTCTTTTACTCTCTCCGGTCCTAAATATAAGATCACTTTTATTTTCTTTTTTTGAAAGTTAAGGTAGCAAATTATACCACTAAATTATAACATATGTCACATGTAATTAGATTATAGGTTAGTTTATAAGTAGAATAAATTAGTTTTGAGGAAAAAAAAATAACTATAGACATTTTCTAGTGATTAATTTTGCATCCTTAATTTCTCCAAAAAAAGTCAAAGTGATCTTATAATTTGGACCGGAGGGAGTTCTTCATATGACATGGGTTCTATTCACACTCATAAGTCAAGATTTTTTAACTAGAGTGGAGTTTGATTTGTGAAAACAATAATGTGGCTGTCACTGATTTTTTTTTTTTTTTTAACTAAGAATGTGATTTAACTTGTTGCTTTTTATGGAGCATATACTCATATATTGGCTTATTGGCTCAATTCTGTATTTATTTATAAATTATAGGGACAATTGTACTCAGGTCACAAGTAAGAGATTTAATTTCAAAGAGGTCCCAAGGAGTTGTTAATGACAACTATTAACAATTGAAATAGCCTTGGTTAACAAGTGAATAAGTTATCAATTGACCTGTTTGATATTAAATCTCTTACTTAGAACCTGAGTACAATTGTCCCTAAATTATACTTCTTCTTAGACATAAAGACACAATTTCAATTGACAAACCATCATTAAACTTTAATTTATTATTATATACCTTGATAGATACAGCTTATAATATAGATTGTTATGCTATGTATGGAAAGGCAATTTTAATTAAAAATAGTGTGTGGAGAGTTGATTTTGGAACTAAATATATGATTCATTATTAATACCCTTTCATGTTCTTACTATAAAACTTATGTAGAGAATTGATGTTAGTAGTACTTAATATGTGATTTATTTTTAATTTTTGTTAATGTTTTTCAAAATTACCCCATTGATGTTCATTCAACAATAACAAAAGTATGAGACATAGATGGAATTAAGGATGATGATTATGGTGTTCTAAAAATATGTAATATTAACTAATTTAACTGACATCATTTATCAAATCAAATTAAGTAAATATGTCATATATTTAAGACTGCGGGAGGGAGTATATCATCAGCTGATAATATTGATATCCATAATCCACATAAATATTACAGCCATATTAAATCACATTATTCATAAATCATAATTAGTATAATTAAATTTATTTAATGTTGATAGAAAAATATGCTTGTTAAAAAAAATTAGCAAATGTTACTGAATCCATCTTTAACTAGTTCTACTGGCACGGTGGAATTTCAACTTCAAAATTTATTTTTCATTTTGACAAATATACTACGGATTATAAAAACCCACATTCTAAATATTCAACCTTCTTGACAAGTGTTTTTAAGTTTTTTTATTGTAAATTAACAAGTAAATATCAATGAAATGACAACTTTATACGCTATTTCCAAGTGTGCACTTTATATTATGAAAGATATTATCTGAATTCTCATACTTCTTGTGTTTCAAAATATAAGATTTAGTTGACTATTTTTTAAAAGATTAAGGAAGCTATTTAAACCACTTAATCATAGTGCATTTTATGTGTAATTAGATTATATGATATCTTATAACTCAAATAAACAAGTTTAGAGAAAAATTCAAGCAAATCAATTTATAAGTAATTTATTTAGTCTTTTTAGGATTTCTAAAAAAATCAACTAAAAACATAGTACTATTTTGAGCCATTTTGTGTCCGATATTAAAATTATCCCCTATAAAATATTCAATTGACACGGAGGATAAGTGGTGGGTTCATGAACCAAACTTAAAAAGTCTGTGGAAGTAATTGATGGATGAAATTTAGCCTTATTTTCTTTTTCTTATATTGTATGTGTGTATGTACTCAATCCGGTTTTAAATATAAGACCAGATTGACTTTTTTTGTAGAAGTTAAGGAAGCAAATTAAACCACTAAATTATAACATATGTCACATGAAATTAGATTATAGGTTAATTTATAAGTAGAATATATTAGTTTTGAGGAAAAAAGATTTTTTTTGCTCTGAAACAACTTTTTTTTACTGAAAAAAAAGTCAAAGTGATCTTATAATTAGGACCGGAGGGAGTATTTGATTATGATGTGTTTGTCACCTTAACTTGCACGATTAGCTACAAAACCAATGAGCATTTGTGATAATCTTGAACGATGACACTTAATCTTTGTTTATTGCACTCATCATCACTTTTCATTTGACATCATTATTACTCAATTATATTAATATAGTGCCCAAACATATCTCTCCATCCCGACAAGTTTACCAAATCCAATGTTGTCCATACTTTTCTTTTTTTGTGTCAAAATGTTGTCCATACTTCATAGTAAGATTCTGAATATTTGGCATTTACAAATATCACAAAACGTAGAACCATCTACTTATATCTCTTAGATCTAATTTTCATAAGTTTAGTGCATTGATTTTTTTAATAACAAATATTCACATAGGAAATTTTTTTAAATTATCATTATTAAAAATTACGCACGGCAAAATTTAATTTGTTAATTTGACCTCAGTTTCATTCGGTCTTCAAAATAAAATCTAGTTAGCTGGTTAGTTTTGCTTCAACATATAATGGCTGTGTTTGGCTGGGCTTTTCCCAGTAAAATAAGTCTTTTTTTTCAATGAAAATGACTTATTTTAGTGAACAGTAAAAATAGCATGTTTGGCTGGACTTATAAAAATAAGTAACTTATAACTTATAAGTCAAAATAAGTATAAGTTCTTTTTTTCAACTTATGACTTATGACTTATAAGTCACTTACGGAGGTGGACTCCACAATTCTAACTTCTTTTACACATCTAATCACAACTAATCCAAACATAAATCACTTTTCCAAAAGTCCATCTAAACATACATCTCATTATACAATATGACTTATGATTTATAAGTCACTTTTTTTACAGTTGATCCAAACATAAATCTCATTATACAATCTGACTTATTTTCAGTTTGACTTATATATAAGTCACTTTTCCAGAAGTCCATCCAAACACACCCATTTATGTGTCTATCCATTTTATCTCTAATATTAACACATTTTTTAAACTAATTTATTAACTTATTAATTGAGTTATATTCTCTCCGGTCCTAAATTTAAGAGGTAACATAGCAAATTTTTTGGTCCAAAATATGAGAGGTAATATGCAAAAGTCAAACTAATAAATGCATGTTTTCCATTTCTGCCTTGTATATTAAATACCACTCTGTTCCTTGTTATAAGTCCACAATAACTACTTCTCACATACCAATGAGTGGAAGTTATAGCATTGAATATAACCTATTTTTCCAACTTTACCCTTATTTAAGAATATGTATTAAAATAATATTTATGCATTATAAACCTTTTCTCTCATTTTCCTTATTTCCAATACAAGGGTAAAATAGTCATTGTAGCATTAATTGACCCCAAAGTGGACTTATATTTAGGAACAAAAATTTCATGGTAGTTGGACTTATAATGAGGAACAAAGTGGTAATGAAAAGTAGATGCAAGGCGGAGAGAGAAAGTGTATATAATAAATGAGTAAAGATAAAAATAGAAAATTTTATTAAATTTACACATAGTAAATGATTTCAACATGTTTTATTGATATGTGTAAAATTGTTGACCACCTCTTATGATAGAGACGGGAGGGAGTAGCATAAAGTTTTTATAGGAATAAGTGAACAAGATCATATACTATTTATTACAATTAATAAAATGATTTATCTAACTTCTTTAATCTCCCCAAATTAATTAATTAACTCTTATATTAATGATGACAGAAAAATATAATCAAATCAGAAGTGTGACACACTTTTCCCATTTCTATTTCTAAGTCATCTAAATTTAAATATTGGGAGATATATCGGTACCTATAATTTTTTTTTTTCAATTTTTAATCAGGCATCTCTATATTTTTTCTCTTAATTAAATACTTTGATTTTGTTCTACTAGTTCTTATCCATGGGCTAACAATAGTAACAAGGCAAAGTGACCAAATTAAAAACTTAAAAAGGGATAAGGTGCATTTTTGGCCCAAAAGTTTTGGCTAGGGAGTTGTAGGTGTCCAAAAGTTTTTGTAAGAGCAATATTAGCTCGGAAGTTTAAAAATGTAACAATGTTGTCATCCCCTAACAATAGGATAACTTTGACCATTAAAATGAAAAGTTTTTACAAAAAAATGTCACATAACATATTGGCGTGACTCTACCTAACCAAAACATGTCACGAGTCACTTAAATTTGTACTGGTTATAAACTCGTTACAAACTCACGAGTTTACACACCAAATTTACTGTTTTTACATTTCTACCTTACGGAATAATCATATTAACTTACTTTAAATCTCATTAATTATTTTTATTTGACTATATTCAATGAATTTATATAATTTCGTAGAAATTTCTTTATTGAGTGTGATAAAATATGAATGTTGATATATTAATATCAACTATTTATATTTAAAATATATTCAAGTCAAATTATTGTTATTTTTTGTATTTCTTATTTAATTATATACTCGGAACTAGAGCCAGTAATACGGGCCGGAGCCCGTGGGCCAACCCGAAACCTGTAAAAAAAATACTGTTATGGACCCGGAAATATAGGGCCCATATTAAAATAGGTATTTTAGGTTAGACCCCGTCAAATCCGAGCCCGTGATGGGCTAACCCGTCAAACCCGTGGGCCAACCCGAACCTGTTTTCCTTTTTTAAAAAAAAAAACACAATAAATATAACAGAGGTGGTTAAAAAAAGTAAAAATATAATAATATTTAAATGATAAAAATATAATACTTTCTTTTCTTTTTATTAGTGTTATTTTATTTGTTTTAATCTCATTTCTTTTATCATACCTGAAGGGTTTGAACTGTAAAGGCAGGGGAAGCAATATTTTGATGAGCCTTTTTTTCAAGGAGTTGCAGTGTCAGGGAGTCAGACCAAATGAGGTGAGCTTGACAATGGTCCTCACTTGGGTGAACATCGAAGGCAATCCTCACTTTGCTAATTACTCCATCCATCCCATAATATAAGGTCTATTTTTTTGAATAACTTTGTCCCAAAATATAAGGTCCTATTTGACTTTAGTTTGAGTAATAAATGCGTTTTCCCCCATTTTACCTATGCATTAATGTTCTCACACATTCTCTTTCATCTTCTTTTCATGATTACCATCTCTCTTACTCATTCATAAATAAGGGAACTTTTTGAAAAAAATGGTATATTTCCTACACATTCATTATTTTTGAGTAATTTTAACTAATATTTTAGAATCGGCAATTCAGTTAAAAAGACCTTATATATTGGGATGGAGGGAGTATATTGTAAAAACAGGGGGAGACTCATTCGTAAAAAGGAAAAAATTGATTAAAAAAATTGGCTTAAACGGGCTTTTTTGGGCCCGGCTCGAAACCCGAATAATATGGTCCGGATTTAAAAATCAAGCCCATATTCAAAACGGGCTTTTTTGCCCGACCCGTTTTTTCACGGGCTTTTTTGGGCCTGGCCCGAACCCGTCAGGCTCGCCCATATTATTAGCTCTACTAGAAACACATATTTATTAATAAAGGTAAATTCTTACGAGTCTACGTTCTTATCACGATTTTGACAACCTTGCTCTCTTCCCTCCTTCCTTCTCTCTCTTCCTGACGGGAATCTCTCTTCTTGCTCTCCCCTCTCTCTTCTTGACAGGAATTTCTCTTCCCCTCGCCCCCTCCCCCTCCCTCTCCTCCACAACCACATCAGTGGTTCATGGTGGGAGGAGAGAAAGAGAGAATGAGGAGAGGGAAGAGAGATATGAAAAAGTTTAACCACGTCAGCATGTCATGCGGCAATTTTTTGTCAAAACTTTCTTTTTTAACAGTCAAATTTAAACAATTGTTGAGGAATGACAATATTGCTACATTTTCTAAACTTTCAGACCAGCATTGCTCTTATAAAAACTTTCGGACATCCAAAGCTCCTGAACCAAAACTTCTGAACCAAAAGTGCACTTTATCTCATTAAAAAATGAAAGTTATAAATAATGTTTCCTTTTAAATATACAAAAATAAATGAGATAAACTAGTAAGCGTGTGTCCTCATATAGGATGCACCTATGCACAAAAAAAATGGATAAATATATAATAATAAACGTGTGTTCTCAAAAGTGTACATGATTATCATTCTTGGCTAATAACACACACTATGCACTAATTCCTACTTAGTACAAAAACCCCAATATTAAATATGCTGATGTGTCCACCACTAATCCACTATAGCTAAAACGTTCAGTGAGTTGCGTCTTGTCCTGATCGTCCACGTTTCCACTTCAGATTCGTCAAACTTCAAAGTCACGTTTATATGCGCCAAACGTCGTCGTTTACTTTAAACGGCAGTTAGGCACGTACTTCATGTTTTTTTCTCCCACTTTGGATTTTCCCACCACTTTACTTGTTTTCTTCCTTCCTTACACAGCCTTAAAATTCTCTCATTGTCATGGCTTCTCCTCATTTCATTGAGCTCACATTGAAGTTCAAGCTTCGAACTTTTCTTTCTCTGTTTCTCAATGTTTCTGATTTTCTGTCTTGTCGTTTTTTGCTTTGGTGGTGGTGGGGTTTATGGTGGTGTGGAAGAAAATGCCCACCCAGTGAATGATGAAAGTTCACTGAGAAATTTCATGTCTGGAATTGTTTCAGACCCAGAAAACTCTCTTGCTACTTGGAGATCTTCTGGTGTTTCGTTTTGTAATTGGTCTGGAATTGTGTGTAACAATGTGAGTGGGAAAGTTATAGAGATTCATCTTAGAAGGAGGTCACTAAGGGGTACTATTTCCCCTGCTATTGGTAACCTCTCTGATTTGAAAATTCTTGATCTTTCTGAAAACTTTTTTGTGGGTCATATCCCAAAAGAGTTGGGGAATTTAGTTCAGCTTGAAAAACTCAGTTTGTATTGGAATCTTCTAGAAGGGAAGATCCCTTCAGAGATGGGTTTACTTCACAACTTACTCCACCTAGACATAGGAAGTAATAGGCTTGAGGGTGAGATTCCATCTTCATTGTTCTGTAATTTGTCATCCTCATTGACAGATTTAGACCTCTCAAACAATTCATTAGTTGGAGAAATACCCTTGAATAATGAGTGTGTGCTTTATGAGCTTGAGTATCTTTTAGTTTGGTCTAACCAGCTTGTGGGACAAGTTCCTCTAGCTCTTTCAAACTCCACTAAACTTGAATGGCTTGATTTGGGGTCAAACCGGTTTAGTGGTGAGCTACCTTCAAAGATTGTGGGTAATTGGCCAAATTTACAATACCTCTACTTATCCTCCAATGGCTTTGTTAGCCATGATGGTAATACCAATCTTGAACCATTCTTTGCTTCCTTAGTGAATTTGTCTAACCTTCAAGTTCTTGAATTAGATGGAAATCATCTTCAAGGGAAGATACCTCATATTGTTGGAGAACTTCCAACATCATTAATTCAGCTTCATCTTGAGGACAATCTCATATATGGTCCCATTCCCTCAGAAATTTCCAAACTTGTCAGCCTAACTCTATTGAACTTGTCAAGTAACCAACTAAAAGGTTCAATCCCTCCAAACCTATCCCTGATGAGAAAGCTTGAGAGAGTTTTTTTGTCCAATAATTCATTATCTGGTGAGATTCCTTCAACCATTGGTCAAATTCAACATCTGGGTCTGCTAGATTTGTCAAGAAACAAGCTTTCTGGTTCAATACCAGACAATTTTGCCAATCTTTCCCAGTTAAGAAGGCTTTTACTTTATGATAACCAGCTTTCTGGGACAATACCACCAAGCCTCGGAAAATGTGTCAATTTGGATATTTTAGACCTATCTCACAACAAGATTTCAGGGGTGATTCCTGCAGAAGTTGCAGTCTTATTTAACTTGAAATTGTACCTGAATTTGTCTAGCAACAACTTAGATGGGCCTCTGCCGATAGAGCTCAGCAAAATGGACATGGTTCTTGCTATTGATCTATCTATGAACAACCTCTCCGGTAGAATCCCACCACAGTTTGAAAGTTGCATAGCACTTGAGTACCTTAACTTTTCAAGTAATTCTTTAGAAGGCCCTCTTCCATATTCTTTAGGCCAACTGCCTTATATTCAAGCACTAGACGTGTCTTCAAATCGATTGACTGGGGAAATACCTCAATCCCTGCAGTTATCTTCTTCTCTTAAAGAACTCAATATCTCTTTCAATAAATTCTCAGGGAGCGTATCAATTGAGGGAGCATTTTCATCTCTCACCAAAGACTCTTTCCTAGGAAATGATGGCCTTTGTGGCTCAATAAAAGGCTTGCCTAGCTGCCATAAGAAACATAGCCAACATTTGATGCTCCTGTTAATTCTGGTACTACTCTTTGGCATCCCTATGTTCTGCATGCTTAGGCGCAATTCAGGGGTCAGAAAGAGACTAGCCATCGTTAGCATGGGAAACTTGGAGCGTGAAGAGGATGGAAAAGAGCTCAATTACCCAAAAATTTCACAAAAGCAACTTATTGAAGCCACTGGGGGCTTCAATGCTTCAAACTTGATTGGTTCAGGCCGGTTTGGAAAGGTCTATAAGGG
Organism: Mimosa bimucronata; assembly: GCA_037074515.1. Lineage (NCBI taxonomy): Eukaryota > Viridiplantae > Streptophyta > Magnoliopsida > Fabales > Fabaceae > Mimosa > Mimosa bimucronata. The sequence continues at coordinate 13,374,950 of CM073448.1, read as the reverse complement.
AGTCCTCCAAGACAACACAAGAATAGCAGTGAAAGTATTAAACTCTACCACTGCTGATGATATTTCAGGGAGCTTTAAAAGGGAATTTCAGATCCTAAAGAAGACTAGGCACAGAAACTTAATAAGGATCATCAAAATTTGCAGTAAGCCAGATTTTAAGGCTCTTGTTCTTCCACTAATGCCAAATGGTAGCCTCGAGAGGCACCTATATCCAAGCAGTAGTTTGAGCCAGAGGTTGGATTTGGTTCAGTTAGTTAGGATTTGCAGTGATGTAGCTGAAGGAATTGCCTATCTCCACCATTACTCTCCAGTTAAAGTGGTTCATTGTGATCTTAAGCCAAGTAATATACTTCTTGATGATGATTTGACAGCTCTGGTGACAGATTTTGGAATTGCTAGGCTTGTTCAATGTGATGAAAGCAACCCCTCCAATAATTCAACATCTTTCAGTTCAACACAAGGCTTGCTAGTGGGCTCCATTGGCTACATAGCCCCTGGTACGTAGTTCATTTTCAAACTGCTTTATTTTTTCTAAAAACTATGCTATTTACATGATTGTTAGCAGTACTTCTCGGAAACTTGAATTGCAGGAGATTTGACTTTCATCAGTTACATGAGACAGTACCTCTTTTGACGTGTCCATGTTTTATAATATGATTCAATTATTAGCATAAAGGTTTAAGAGGAAAAAATGAGTATGTTACTACAGATAAAGAGCAATTTAGTTTGTTAATACAGTTAAAGAGCAATGTTTTTCTTCATTGTTAGAGATATTTATGATCTTGTTCCATGAAGCTTACTAACTATCATACTCTCCCACCATTGGAATGAGACAGAGTATGGAATGGGGAAACATGTCTCAACTAAAGGCGATGTTTACAGTTTTGGAGTAATTCTGCTAGAAATTGTGACAGGGAGGCCTCCCACAGATGTCCTTATCCATGAAGATTCTAGCTTGCATGAATGGGTAAAGAGACAGTATCCACACAAGCTTGAAGCCATTGTGAAACAAGCATTGGAAAGGTACTTTCCTTTAAGCCTCCGTCCAGTGCAACATATCAAAATCTGGCAAGATGTTATCATGGAGCTCATAGAGCTGGGCCTTCTTTGCACACAGAGCAATCCTTCAATCAGACCAAGCATGCTGGATGTAGCTCAAGAACTTGGGAGGTTAAAAGACTACTTGTCTAAGCCATTATTACTTCATAATATGATTGAAGAAGTCAATTGCAAGAATGATATGCTTTCTACTGTGAATATTACTTGACAACAACAGTAGCATTGAAAGCATAGTGAATTTCATCGCCAAAAAAAAAAAAAAAAAAAAAACCATGGTGAATTTGAATTTGAATTTGAATCCATTCTATTTCTTTCTCATTTCTCATTTCTGTATTGAAGAAATTTTGAGGAAGAAAATAAACAATGTACTATTTCTTTGATCTCCACATTTTTCTCTTTAACTTATTTTAAGTCCAAATGTATATCTCAAAGGTCAACTTGTTTTAAAGTGTGTTTGGGATGACCTTTCATTGTCCTAACCTTAACTTGTTTGGTCCAAAAGTTTAATTGACAAGTTAAATTTATTTTTTGATGCTTATGCATCACAATGTGGAAGGCGATGAAAATGGCAATGGGTCCCACAAATAATGCCTCTCGTGTTGTCCCAACTCAACCTAGTCATGTCCCCTTCCCCCTTTTGTATAATTCTTTATCTTCTATATATCAATTTTAAGTTCCATCCATGAATCTATAAACATGGAACAACTAGTAGTAAAGTATTATCATTAATTGCAATTCTTGAATTCCTAATCACAATTAGGATTTCCCTACTCAAAGATCAGATCATTTCTAATCACATACTCCGTCCAGTTCTTATTATAAAAGGTAATCAACCTTATCAATTTTAAGTTCCCTCCATGAATCTATAAACATGAAACAACTAGTAGTAAAGTATTATCATTAATTGCAATTCTTGAATTCCTAATCATAATTAGGATTTCCCTACTCAAAGATCAGATCATTCCTAATCATATACTCCGTCCAGTTCTTATTATAAAAGGTAATCAACCTTATCAATTTTAAGTTCCCTCCATGAATCTATAAACATGAAACAACTAGTAGTAAAGTATTATCATTAATTGCAATTCTTGAATTCCTAATCACAATTAGGATTTCCCTACTCAAAGATCAGATCATTCCTAATCACATACTTGGTCCAGTCCTTATTATAAAAGGTAATCAACCCTTTTACACATGTCAATAAAATATATTGGAATCATTTATTATGAATGGGTTTAATAAAATTTTTCATGTTTACCCTTACTCATTTATTATATACTCTTTTTCTTCTTTTCTTGCATTTACTAATATACAAATGCTGAAATGGAAAATATGTATTTATTACTTTGACTTTTACATGTTACTTTTTATATTTTAGACAAAAAAATTTGTAATGTTACCACTTATAATAAGGACGAAGAGGGCGTATATTGTTACATTTTGATTTAGCAGTTAGGATTCTTAATCATTTGTATATGACAGTGTTTTGCCTCTTTTTCAAATATGCATTGAAATGACTGTGTTTATATCTAAAACTCAAAATGAGTATTTCAATTGGTCAGCTCAAGCACTTGTCTTCTTTAGATTGTCACTCAGATTATTTTAGGCCTTTTTCTATCCCTCCCAAATCTCAAGGCACTCCTCTCTTCTTCAGTTTCCACCATACTGTATGAATTGTACTTAATCCATTCTTTTCTATCTTCTGTCTTTTAACTTAAGTGCCTTCCACAATTGAAGTGGACCTCTTATCTATCTCTCTTTGTGCCTACCTTAAATAAATATAATATATATATATATATATTTCAGTGTATGAAGCATAGTGGAAGATGATGATAATATAATACCATTACACAATCTGTTTCGTGAAACACATTATTGATTCTATCCTTTTTTTTAAAAAAAATCTGAGAAAATTGTAATAATCTGTTTTTGACCTTTTGGTTAAGGTAATGCAGATATAAAACATAATCATAATCTTAAATTTCATTATAAACTACCCCACTTTTTTCTGTTTTTTTGGCTAATTAGTTGAGCGAAAATTAATGTTCATTCAAGAGCTTGCATGGAATAATAAGTACACAGAAAATTTTACAAAATCAAAATTTTCTGTGGAAATTAATAAAAGTTGTTGCTTATTATTTCTTAAAATTATCATTATCATCATTATAGAGTATCCTTGTAATACCAAAAATGTCAATGAGTAGTTGTAAGAGATATTTGTAGGAATTTTATTTTTCCAATGAGTTACGCAAGTAAGTTACTATTAAAGTTACAATTTAATTCAAATCGGAAGAGTTATTGTTTGTGAAAATTAGGATAATCTAAAATCATATCCGTTAATTCAAATACTCATTCTTGTTGTAAAAGACCATCCAGTTTTAGAAGTAAAAATGCTGTTCCCTTTAAAACTGGTTGGCATGCCATTGTATCTATCTACATTTTCTTAAAATGCTACTCCCTCCGGTCTTAAATATAAGACTACTTTAACTTTTTTTTGTGGAAGTTAAGGAAGCAAATTAGACATCTAAATTATAATATATGTCACAAGAAATTAGATTATAGTTTAATTTATAAGTAGAATAAATTAGTTTTGAGGAAAAAATATTTTTTTTGGGACTGAAACTACTTTTTTTTTATTAAAAAAAAAATCAAAAAAGTTAAAGTTGTCTTATATTTAGGACCGGAGGGAGTATTTTCGTAAAGGAAACTTCTAATTAAATATAGGAAAGAGTGCTATTCTTGATATGCCATCTTCGTATCCACATCCACGTCAGATTGCTCTGTAATTTTGGCTTATGATGGAACAATTTTGGTATCATTTGGTCTTGCAAGCAAACCTTTAATTTCTAAAATACTTGAAAATTAGTAATTTACAATAATATTGAGTATAAAATAGATTATTTTTATTAAATAGTATAATATATTCTAAATGTAACAATTTTATTATTTATAACGAATACAGCGTGAAAAAAAATGTTTTCATGAATAAAAAATAGAGTAAAAATTAAATGAAGGTATGGTTTTAAAGTACCTTCGCTGTATATAAACTTTAAACACATATAAGACCGGCCAATTGGACCGACAGACGGGTAACCTGGTTATTAAGCCATCATTTTGACAATGGAATTTTGTTACATATAATTGAGTTTGATTATTTGTGTTTCAATGACTATGTTAACTTAAGTGTTAATACATTTTTATTTAAATATTACTTTTTACAGTCATATATGAATATGTTTGTCTGTTATAATTAAATTATATTAATCCTAACTTTATTGGTCCTTCAAACCATTTTTTGATCAATTTAAATGGCTAATCTGATTTTCAGTATCTTAATTCAACAAACAATTAGTAATCACAATTAGTGACTTTTTGACCAAATGTCACGAAACACTTCTTTCAAGTGTCTCTTTAAGTATGAAATTAACTCTTCGTAAACATGATAAGTAAATACTCCTCTAGTCCTATTTATAAGAGCCCGAAATTTGAATTATTTTGGTCCAAAATATAAGAGATCGCCTTGGAATCTGTCATCATTTAATGCCATTTTTCCTATGTTGCCCCTACTTATTAACACTCTCTTTCATAGTATTCATTAATACTCCTACTTACATTTCTATCTCTAATCTCATCATAAATAAGGGTAATATTAGAAAAACAGTTATTTAATATTAGAAAAACAGTTATTTTTCAGGCATATTTATAGCTCCCAACTAACTTTTACATGTTTTCTTAAGAAGCGTTTTTAAGCGGGTGAGCTCTTATAAATAGGACCGAAGGGAGTAACTAAATATGTTAAGTGAGTTTCTTCTCCCAAGTGAAAGATTTTTTTTTTTTTTTTTGCCAGTCTCCCAAGTGAAAGATGAACAAACAAAAACAACAACAATAAGAAATCACAAATAATCACGTAGATTCGTGCACCATTTAAATATCTTATGAAAGGTAGGTATTTAAGCACATAATAATAAATTAGCATAGAGTACTACGTGATAAGCCATCATCACAAACGACATAAAATGGATCTACATTCTATTAAGTGCTGTTGTGAACGACATTTAGTGTTGGTGTGCTTTAATAAATATTTATGGTCGGTTTAATCACACGAACATTTTCAACAATGGGTTCCGTGTAATTATCTTTTTGAGTTTTAAGTGTTAACCATTACTTTGTTCCATGTCGATCCTAAAGTAGTATCTGCAGTTGACAAAACCATTTTGGTCTTAACCATAACTTCAATTCAATTTTTTTGTTTGCTTCATTTAATAGTATTTCTTTTTAATTACACGCTCTAATTAACTTTTTTTTTATAAATATTACATTTCCCAAAAAAAAAAAAAACAATATTCACGAAGCAAGATTTTAATAGTAAATACTCATTTCCTTCTATCCATAACTTATCTTTTAAAAACTTTATATTTATAAGTTAATTAATAAAATTTATGGGGCAATGAATATTTCTATTTTACTAATGGCCTTGATATGATTATTATTGTTAAATAATTATGGTATAAAGTGGGATTATAAGAAATAAATAAGATTCAATTATCCTTTATTACATTTAAGAAAGGATATTACTTTAGAGATTAAATCATTTTCATCCACTAATTTTTTTACTTACGTAAATTAGTTAAAGATTATTTATAAACATAGAGGGGAGTATATAGCTTTAAAAACTGAAGCAAATTGATACAGGCAACAAGTCATTCTAGCCACTCAACATTATAGAGAATCTGAAACCAACAACAAACAACTTGGTTGCAGATACCATGGAAATCACTTCCTTAAAATGTTTGGATTAGCATGCCGAATTGACTTTTTTAAAATATGACTTTTGTAAACTTAAAAATTGGGTAAAAATTAAATTGTGTAATGTGATTTATGTTTGGATTTGCAATTGTAGACATGACTTTTTTTTTTCAATATAACTTTTATAAACATATTTGGATGATTATTTTTTAAAGCAAGTTTGGATGGAAAAATTACCAAAAATGACATAATCCTTACTAAATAATACACATATATAATATGCATATATTGTAATAATTTATTATTTGAAAAATCTATCACACTAAAATTCTTCATTGAATATATTTAAAAATAAAAAATATAATTTACAAATAATAAGATTATTACATTTTTTAATTACATCGATAAAAGATCTAGGATAATCCATATCAAATAAACGCAGTAAAAGATAACAATCCCTAAATAGTACAGAGACCTAAACAAACTAATTAAAATCCAAAACTCTAAATTATAAATAAATTCACAATCATAAATTATTGATAAATGATCAAAATGATATTAATTTATCCACATATATAAATAAATAAATAAAATGATACTCCATTAATCTATCCACAGCTGTTCTCGGTGGGAATGAGTATTCGGTTATTCGATTCGATTTTCGGTAAAAATCAAAATAACCGAAAACCAAATAATGAACTTAAACACTGAACCAAAACCAATTTAACAAATAACCGAAACTAAATTAACCAAAATATTTCGGTTTGATTTGGTTAATTAAAGGATTTTGATTATAATATTATTTACCAAACATAATATTATATTATATATAAAATACTAAGTGCATTTTGAATTTAATATTATCTATAAAACATATTATAGTATATATTAATCCTAAAAACTATGTAATAATGTAATATATATATATATATGTTATAATATCTCATAATCATCATAAAAGAGTCAATATTTTATATTTAATATAAATACATTATATAGATTTCAATTTTTTGGTTCTAACCAAATCAAAACTGAAAACCGAAATTCTTAAAAAATAACCGAATCGAATTAACCAAAAACCGAATTCACTAAACCGAAAAAACGCAATAAAGTTCGGTTCGATTTCTAGTTTCGATTCTAATTTGCTCACCTCTAGCTCTTATTCTCCTCTCCTCTCATTCTGGCCGTTTTTTTTTTTTTGGGAGAGGATACAAGTGTGAGGAGGAGAGGTGCAAAGGATAGGTAGGGGTAACGTAACTTTTTTTACCGCAAAAGCCAAAAAAAGCAGCAGTTTTAACTAGGGCAGAGCAATCGATTTATCGGTTCGGTTTTCGGTAATAACCGAAAAAACCGAAAACCGAACTTTGCTGAATTTTTTAACCGAACCGAAACCGAACATATTTCGGTAACCGAACCGAAATATTTCGGTTCGGTTTCGGTTTTTATCCAAATAACCGAAATTTTTTTCCTTTATAATTAAATTAGGCTTTTTGAATTTTTAATAAGTAAAACTCAATACAAATTATAAACCTAACAACCTCAATAAGATCTCAAATAACATAATATAATATATAAACAAGAAACATAATATAAGATTTATAAGAAAAATGCAAAATACAAACAAAATAAATGTATTCAACATTATTTCATCCTATAAAAAAGCATAATAAAAATTTTAAAAACTAAATATTGATGATTGATATATGACATATCACTTTTTGAATTAAAATAAGAAAAACAAAAAATATAGCTTGAAGTTTTGAATTTTAAAACTTAGCTGTATAAAAAGAAAAATATGAAAAAAAAATGTTTTTTAAATTGTTTTTAACATTTCGGTTATTCGGTTATAACCGAATTACTTTTTTAGGCACCGAACCGAAAACCGAATTTACACCAAAAACCGAAAAAATCGAACTTAATTCAGTTCAGTTTGGTTTTCGGTTTCGGTTTGCTTTTGCTCACCCCTAGTTTTAACCCAGCTGCACGTCCTTGTTTTAACTGCTATCCCAAACATGCAGAAAAATCAAAAGTTACTTATAGCTCCTGAGCCGCACGTTTGGGCCCCCACTGTGATCCCAAACACACGGAACTTGTTTGATTCCCTGCAAGTAAGATTTTCTCACAATTATGCCCTCAATTTTATAACGTGTTGACAAGCTTAACCCTTTCAATTTGGTTGCAGATGTCTCCAATTTCATTGAAGAGTAATGCTCTGGTTGGTACAAGGGAATTGAGGTTGGGAAGTGCAAGTGGGATTCTAAAAATGAGTTGTTTGGCACCATGAAAGTCACTTCCACATGGAACACATTTCCATCAAATTTGATGGAAGTGGGTTCTATGGGCTAACCCATGGAACTGGTTTGAGTTCCCTGCAAGTGAGATTTTCTCACAATTATGACCTCAATTTAATAATAGGAAATCACAATAATCATGCAGATGCATGTATCACTTGATTTTTTTTTTTGGTTAGCTACCACTTAAATATCTTGTCAAATATGTATCTAAGCACATTGTAAAAAATGAGAAAACTACTACATTTTTTTCTCTCATTTCTTCAACTTTTTGTTGTGATCCTGCCAAGGTTTAAGAATGGATTACTCAATGTTCTTTCAGCGGTGAGTTCTGTCACTTCTGCGTGAATTATCTTATTGATCTTGAGTTAATGATAAGCAAAATTGGAAAAGAACAATCTTGATAAATACATTATTTTTTTTCTATTTTCTTTTTATTTTTGGTGTTGGAACACAGTGGGCCATTTAGTTAGAATTTAATATTTTAATTTCATTCTGATACAGCAACAGTGTGATGCCACAATCCAGCAACGATCAAATCGCTCGCATATGCCAATGATATGGTTCGTTCATAAGGAAATGAAATTCAAAATGGTCTTTCATGAGGTTACTATGTTGCTATGCCTTGTGCCATTTAAGGTATAGTTCTAAAATTATTATGGCAGTGTTTCGTGGGTTTAATCATATGATTTTTGCAGCGGCATGAGCCCACCATTTAATATTTCTGCAGCCTAGGAGATTAGGAGATTCAAGATTCAATATTGTAAGTTGTAACATGGAGGGTAGAAACCATACTTGAGAAATATTTACCATCGATTGAGGAAAAAACGGGGTTTTTGTCCAAAAAAATGGCTTGAGAAAGGGCTTTCAACGAGATAGTGCTTTTTCAACTCTCTCAAAATGGAATCTATTCCAAACATATATATCATGGTTCCTTACTTCGACAGGGTACAAATATCTAAATCTTTTATTTTTAGATACTTTTTCAGACCTGATACTAAGCAACAGCCAAAAATTTGTATCAATTTTTCATAATATTATGCATGGATCAGATATATCATGGCGAATTCTTCAGAAAAAATTGTGTCTTCCACAATGGAGGAATCTGATAAATGAGATTTCGTAAAGCATTCTTCAAGCCACAAGGTCAATCTCAGAGGAGAACACAGTGAAACACAGTTGATCCTAAAAGAGTGCCTAATAAATGTACAGGATGGAGTTCTAGCTCGGAATCCATTTTTTAGTCATCAAGTTCAAATCAAGAGATCTATACTGGTCATATATTTTTGTACAAGAAAAAAATCCAAAAGAAAAACAAACTTTGAACAATCCTCTCCGTAGACAAAGAGCACGTACCCCAAATAATGAATCCAGCTTATTGGCCGTCTGAGATGATGCTCCTGCACTTCATTAAAACCAAAAATGCAGCATTGCCTGTTCAAGTGTTCATAGAAACTGTCTATCATCAAACTCTCGAAACAAATGTGAAACAAAGCATGAATGATCCGATATTTCAGGTAAAGCCATAGTCCCAAGTTTACCCATCCCCAAATTAGAGGTGTTTGAGGGTTAATTTAAGCCTAAGGGGATGTTTGGATGCCATATCCAACAACATTAAAAGTCCATTTAGAAAGTGAAATACCAACTTACCCAAAAGCTTATTTCGGTAAGATTTTTTCCCCTTACAAGCCCATTCGAAAAAAATTTTACCATCTGAAAACCACACAGACTATATAAACATATGAACCTTTAAAGCTTAGGAGTAGGCTTAAGTTGAACTGGAGTTTATTTACCCAGTTTTGGCTCAAGCCCACAAGCAAACATATTCATCTATATCATTCATTACATGCAGCAGCAGCATGAAGAAAGTTATTTTCCATAATCAAATATAAGAGGCAAAAGCTCTAAATATATCTTACCTCTTGGAGACGAGCCAAGCCCACGTCATCGTCAGGTGTAGCCCTTCTGGGTTTCCAACTGCTAATCTCTGACTGTAATGATCTGAGTTGACTATGTATTTCTTTCAACAACCTTAATTGTTCATTTCTATTCTCTTCAGGTTCAATATCTTCCCTCATACTAATTCTCACCCTCTCCAAATTCTCAATTCTCTGATTCAGCTTCTGGAACTCAGCTTGAGCATTGCAAACTGTACCCATCCCTTCTTTCTTCTGGCCAATTACATTCATAACATCATTTGGACTGGTTATTTGGACGTCATTGTTTGTGCTAAGCCCGCTCTCAAGTCTGTCTGATTTATGCTGAACAAGTGATTCAACTGTTCCCCCAGGTACTGAATCTGGTTTTGTGAATCTGCTCCCTGTTTCTGCATTCAATTTCGCAAGTGCCCTTTTCCAACATTCTCTAACTCTGGGATTCTCACGAGGTTTTGGGATGTCAAAAACATCATAGAAATCACTAACCAAGCTAGATACTGTGTCTGGTTGATCACATGTTATCTTGCTTGCCTGAGAAAATATTGAACATGATTTCCATCTCCTGTTCTCCAAATCTGCAGTTTTAGCCCCTTCACTTTGTTTCATATCTGATATCACTTTAACTTTTTCATCTATCCTTTTTATCTGATTCCAGTAAGAATTAAGGGTTCCATTTCCAAATTCCAAGTCTCCTGATTTGCCAGCAAAATCTAAGCTTTGTGCTGTAACTTCCTGCTCAGTGATCTGCTCCATTTTCGTATCTAAAGCTAGACTAGGTGATCCTTCCATCTTAAGAGTGGCCCTCAAAGAGTTCTTAAAAGGAACTGGGGGCAATGAGCTTAGCCTTCTTAGGTTACTACTTTGAGTGATTTCTCCATTCTGTTCTGGCAAGTCAAGTTCAATTACATTCAGATCACATCCCAAGCTCACAAGCTTGCGTTTGTAAGCCTGAACTTGAAACTCCAGAGATGCCATTTCCATTTCCTTTTGATTCATGAGATCTTCAAAGAGTTCAAGAGTGGCCTCAGCATGGCCTATCTTCTCCTCTGCCATTCTTTTATAGTGGTTTGCTTCCATCTTCACTGAAGCTTTTTCTCCTTGCAAACGCAGGATCATATCCAGAGCTTCACTGGCTGCAGTGGCTGATGCTTCTCTTTCCTGATCCAATTCTGCGTATAGATTCTGCAGAAGTTGTTGTTGGGCACAAACTGCCTCCTTCAAAGCTTTAATATCAACTTCCGCCATCCCAGATGATATACCAGATTCTGTCATGCCTTTTCAGTTTAAATCCAGAAACAATTCCTCAGTCCTGGACATAAAACAACAATTTTGTTTCAGTCTTGAGATACTCAAAACCCATCTAAATTGCAATCCTCAATGACGATATATATATATAGAGAGAGAGAGAGAGAGAGAGAGAAATAGAAAGTGTATGAGATTCCTAATAGAAGATACAATGTATATGATAGGGCTTTAGATGGTATAGCGAGACACTAACATCAAAAAAAAAAAAAAATGGCATTTTTTAAAGATGTAACGCTCACTCTCACAATTTTTAAAAATGCCACCCAAAATGATGTGCTTGTTTTTATGATGTTGGAAAATACCACACCATACAATGTGGATGCGTGAAAACCGACATTTCACATCTGATTCATTATACCAAAACAACTGAAATCCATAACTTTGCAATAATGTTACCAGAGGCCCCCTGAAAGTCGCACACCCATACAAAATACTGTAAAGTCTTAAGTCTGTCTTATTGAAGTGTAGCATGGGTATTTGACAAGTGGCAGTGTGTGATTGATAGGGTCGATACATAAATAAAACACCAAATGAACTTGACACTAATCACTCATACATATAACTCTTCATGATTTGAGGATCTACTACATGTGCTGTGTCTCGAAAACAGATAATTAATCTTACCTTTACGATAACTTTAAGGAGAACCCAAAAAAATTGCTCGATCAGATTCAAACTTTTCAGAGAACAGTAAGCGAGGAGGTATAACTTTCACAACGATCGCCCCAAGAAGAAAAGGAACTATCTTGTGATATGAAAACAGAGATATATTATTCCTTAGCGCAGATAAAACCAATGTAAAAACTTGAGTTCACTTGAAACTTAAAAAGTTCGCTCTTTTAAATAAGAAGCCCCAGTGAATCTGATTGCTTCCACAAGAAAAGAAAAGGGAAAGCGGCGGAGAAAACAAGGGTATGGTAATGATTCATGTACAGAGAAATCTACCTTCGTATCGGGAAATTCTGAGGCACAAGGATATACTTAAAGCTTGAATCTTTTCCATTTCATCTATTTCCTTTTCAGGCCATCGACCATTATGATTATTCGCTCAAAGTGCTCAGTCATTCACACAAAAAGGGGACCCAGAAGAAATGAAGATGAAGGCGACAAAATCATAAATTCTGGTGTGGAAAAATCCAGGAAAAAGTAACCCATGAAAAGACAAAAGCGTGTTTCGTTTTGTTCAAGATTTTTCAGGTGATGGGATCGACAATCGTTGAGGCATTATATCAAACAGGTGGTTTATGTGTAAGGTTTAGGCACAGTATAAAATAGTCAATAATGGTTCAAAGAAGTCAAATTTCCACACATGGGATGAAGAATCTTCCAGCAAACGATCAAAGGAACATTCTTGGAGCCATGAGTGAGATCCAAGTTTGGCGAGAGAATGAAGAAAGGAAGAGAAGACGAGAAAAGAAATGGGAGCGATGGAAACGGTGACAGTTGGGCTGAGACAAAAAAAAAAAGATAGATATTTTTAAGTCTTAAGAAAGGGATGTGATACTGATAATCCTAAATTAATGCACGAGTTACGCGACTTTTTAATTTTTATTATAAAAATTTATGTAATTATTGTTAAATTAGCCGTTTATGTTACACGGAGCTGGAATTACAGGCAGTGTTCGAACTAATTTTCTATTCAGAGCAAAACATAAAAAAAACTACTTTTTTGAGCAGTCACTAGTATAAAAAAAACTCGTATAACGTTGGCAGGAAAAAAATTCTTAAACTAAAATAAGTGTTATAAAATAAAGATAAGAAGGAAAAAAAAGGATGATATGAGACCAAGAAAGAACCAATCTTATTCACTGTTCACCATTTTCTTTTCAGTGTGGTTTAAATTGTTTATATCAAGTTTTAACTATTTAGATTTGTTTGTTTACACTTTGTACTTGAATATCTTAATGAAATATATATTATGCATTACATTTAATCAAAGTATTAAGGAAGTGGGAGATTAGTAAAGGGTTAGAAAAATGAAGAAAAAGGAGAAAATAATTTATTTTTTTTCATTTACAGAATAAAATACACATTGTCAATGGCTTTTAAATTTAGTGGTATAAGAGCTTTCTTTTAATTGGGAGATCACCTGTTAGATCCACATGCCATTAAACTCTTCCCCTCCGCATTATGAAAAAAAAAGAGAGAGAGAATAAAATACACAGTGTGTATAAAAATATTCTCCTGATCAGACAAAGATATTCGTTGAGTTTTTTACCCAAAAAATAAAAAAAGAAATTCGTTGAGTTTTAAACATTAGAAAACGCTGCCCTCATAAAATTCGACGCTCTTTTTAAGTTTGGACATTGTATACAAAAACCTCAATATGTTGAGTATCATCAATGTATCATACGATATATCCTATTCTCATAGAGTAGGCAATTTAGATAATGAGAAATATATCAACCGCTAGAGTTAGTACTAATTAGATATGAGGATTAAGAAACAAATAAAACACCGCACCTACACCAAACTAAGGTATCAGGATTTTGAGTTTTGATTGTGCGTATAGCTTACTGGAGGAATTTAATGACAATTAATATACCCTCATTCTACTCCAAATGAACCTCAACCTCCATCTTCAAACTTGAGTTGCTAAGGATCTGCAGTTAGCAGAAAGCAATATATAAAACATTAATCATGTACTGTTCATATAAAGGATACAAGAACCACTAACAAACAAGTAAACAATCATACATTCCACCAGTGCTCGAGTCTCATAACAAAATTCATTATTTACTTAGACCAACTAAAATTCAAGCAGTGTTGTCGTCAAGTAGCATCACAATCAATGACTTATAATTTAGTGACATGGAACATGGAAGTTCCTCAAACAATCATACATTCACAATCATTAACCTCAAACAGTCATGAATGATAATATCAAGCCTGTGGACAAGTATAAAGCATCGCTTTCATGCTTTTTTACGCGTGCCAGAAGGAAATTTCGAAGTTGATTTAACACTTCGACATGCTACCCATCCATGGAAATGACAGTGGAGGTGTGCTGTTATGGCGTCAAAAACTGTGAGTTTGAGAATGAGCAATAATATAGATACAAGTGTACATACTGCTTATGTTGAGAGATCAACAAATGGAAATACAATTCAAGATCCTCAAAATTTTGTTTGCTTATAAATGTTGGTACTAAGAACAAAGCTTTTTTATGCCATTAACCATGCAAACAAACATGATTATACATGAGCACAACAGTAGTAAGAACTAAGAAGCCACTCAATGTGATACTCTAAAAGTAACACATTAATAAATTGGTTGGAAAAAGATTTAACTTGTGACAAATGTTACTGTTGCAATTCATGGTAAGTGTTAATTGCTTTATACCTTCTTGAAGTCAGACAAGACTAATAAGGAATCCTTTTTATAGCCTGCTTCCTCAAGGACTTCTGTCAGAACTTGCTGTATCAATTAAAGGAAAAAGCGAATGCAAAAGAGGCCATCATCATAAGCAGATAAAAAAGCATCGTTATTGAACTTTATAAGATGAAATGTAATTTGATATCCTCCGATAAATTTCAATTCCCAACCTCAAGCATGCAAGCAATTTTCAGATGACATAACTTCAGCTATGAATTTTTCTATGTTAAAACCGCATTTACTTCTATTCTTTTGTCAAGGTAATAAACAAGGACGGAAATACAGCGTCATTTTTCCTTGCTTTTTATTGATGAAGAGATATACAATTAGACCTAAAAGTTCAGGATCTTAGAAAGGTAACCTTGACCAAGCTTCCAAAGAAAGATCTACAACATTTTAAAGTTGCATGCTGTCGTTTCCTTTTTGTTTTGGCTTAGCATTGTGCCAGTCCTTATTGTGGTCCCTAGTCCTTTAGTCTTTATATATCCAATTCTATTGGCACTGTTTTATCCTCTAATAATCTAATTAATCAATTTTAAAAACTCTTCCAGAGACAGAGTTTTCTTTATGTCTTGTAGTCTCAATAAAAAAAAGATGATTGATTAGAAGAGTTCTTTTGGTATAGATTTGAAAACGTGTTTTCAAATGATTCGTTCATTTCTTACATCAAAGCAGTATATACTATATAGAAGAATAATGATATTTCACCTTTCTCTGTTGTTCAGAGATAAATTGTCCAGTCAAATCCCGTAAAACGTTCAGCATGTCATCGAATGAAACTTTCCCATTGCAGTCTGTATCATATACCTTAAATATAACTGAAAAAGAAAACAGCCACCATATGATAATTCAATAATAGAAAGTATAATAATCAGTCAATCACTTATACATTAAGATCCACTTTTGTGGGTCTCAGAGACATTCATTACATTCAATTTTGTTATCCAATGTCGCACGAGGACTAAATGCAGACAAGAAAGCCACGAATTCCTTGAAATTCAATCCATATAGCATCTTCAACAATCTCTGCGAAATTCAACAAACCATATAATTTTCCTAATGTACCGAGAGAAAACAAAACAAAATTAGATCTTTGAAAAAGGGGATTCAGATTTGAGAGAAACAAAACCTCAGAGAGAGGATTTACGGCGAATTCAGGAACAGAGAGAAATTCATCGGCAGAAATAAATCCACATCTATTACGATCAAGCTGACAAAACCTCTGATACAAAGAAACTATCTCTTGCTGCGTAACTACACAAAAATCGAAATCAAATACTATGCTTTGGTGAACACAAAAAGTTAAGAAATTGTGCAAAAACGAGAAATGAAATTGTTTGAGGAGAAAATGGTAGAATGGTGAGAATTATTTACATGTGTGGTTACAGTGTTCTTGAACCTCTTCAATGTCGTACTGGGTGAGCATGGAGGAGTAGTTGCCCATAGTGGTGGAGGCTGTGGAGAGGAAGACGATGAAGAGGGAAAGAGCAGTTATGAGCGCTCAACTACTCTCTGTACGAGCAGATCAAGAAATATGGCGAAAAGGCAAAAAAGCTCATTGTAACTTTCTTTTTGTAATTATTATAGGAGTATTTGATTGTAATGGAAAGTTACACATTTGGTGGTTTTGTTAGGAATTTTACGGGGAAAATGGTCATTAGTCCTTGATTAGGAAATTCATTGCATAAAAGTAACGTGCAATCCCTCGTGTCATAAAGTACAATAATTGTTTACCTAAATTAAATTGTGATTGTGAATATTATTTAAATTAGTTAATATAATATATGTTTAAATTACTCCAATCACTCTACATTATCTCTTACTTGATTTTTGTTGAAAGGGTATTAGTAATAATTTGAGAGAAAGTTATAAAAAATTAGGCGCTATATTTTGATCAAAATCAACTTCTCAAATGGATCATATATTAAGGACATAGGGAAGTATAAGGAAAGCAGATCTCCCCAATATTCCTAAGAAGAAAATATGAACAGATAATTGTAATAAATAAGCTTTTGTTTTCTATGAATGTGGGTCTTCTCAATATTCATCGTATATATACAATTTTAAAAAGTTATACGAAGTGCCTTTTTCTGACTATTCAAGTTGATTGGACGGACATGATGGATGCTTTTGAGAGATACTGAGAGAAATATTGTTAAGAGAACTGAACCCAAAACATATTTATTTTTTAGGAATACAACTCTTCTACTACTTCTTAAACCTTTAGAATGAAAGAAGTTTAGGAATGAAAATATGCTATGCACCACCATAAAAAAGAGTGGCATCATTGAAATGAAGAGTTGAAAAAAGGCCCAACTTCCACAAAACAACAACTGATTATAAGGTTAATGGTAAAAAATACTTATATATTTTTGTCAAATGTGTAGTTAGAACCATAAACTTTTTTTAGTACAAAAATACCTATGAACACTCCCAGATGAAGCAAAATAGTCACTTCTGTTAAACAGGGTTTGCTGTTGTTACTTTATGTCTAAATGGGTACACACTGTATTTTTAAATGATTATTTTACTTTTTAATGAAAAAGCTCTTCATCTTCTCCCCTACTCCTACAGCCCCTCTGCCCTTTTACCAATTGGATTTGACTTCTCTCCTTCAGTGTTCTTGTTCGCTCACATCCTTCACCCCTAAACTATATTGTTTTGAGGTCAAATTTCTTGTGTTTGTCTTTATCATTGGATTTTACATAAAATTAGTAACATTTTGACATCTGATGGGCGAAAAATGGCTCAGATTTCAATTTTATATGATTTTCAAATATTTAATGCTCTAACTTGAAAAAATATAGAATTTTAAACATTAAATCTTTCAAAAATCATATAAAATTTGAAAAATGAATAATTTTTCGCCCATAAGATATCGGTATGTCATTAATTTTATGTGGAATCTAATGATAAAAACAAACATAAAAAGGTTAACCCGAAAACAATGTAATTCAAAGGTATAGGACGGGAGCGAACTGGAATGATAAATAAGAAAAGCCCAATCCTAGCCGACAATAGTTCAAAGCTTCTCCTTTTTATTCCATCTTTAATTTTATTTAATGTATCCACAAAAGTAAGACCCTAACATCATCACAAGATAGTTTAAAGCTTCTCCTTTTTATAGAAGCCCAAAATTTGAATTGATTTGGTCTAAAATATAAAAGTCCACCATACATTCTCTCATCATTTAATAGGCTCATCATAAATAAGGGTAATATTGAAAAAGATGTATATTTTACATATTTTCTTAAGAAACGTGATTTAATGGTCAAGCTCTTGTAAATAAAAGCAGAGGGAGTACTAAACTACCATATGACAACTACCATATGACAACTGAGAAATGACCTCACTACCACTACTTAAAAATTCAAAAAGTAAAGCCAGTATCTCCTGTCAAGTGGCGTTTAATCTTGACGAATGATCAGTAGCATGTGAATGAAGCATTAGGTGGGCACAGTACATCAATTTATTCTTACACGTTTTATAGATAAGTTTTTTGGCCAAACGTTTTATAGATAAGTTGAGACTTGATGGATTGATTCTTGAGTGGTCATATTAATTAATGTTGAATGAATACCGACGTGTCTTGATAGATAACATAAGAGTGAGCTCTGGTTTGTTGTGCTTAAATTAATGTCTCCTCCACCTATATGTTAGTCTAATCTTTATTATAAGACACCAACTAATAAATTGTATATACCAATAAAATTGGTTAAAAATGGCATGTGAATGATCAGTAGCATGTGAATGAAGTATTAGGTGGGCACAATGCATCAATTTATTCTTACACGTTTATAGATGAGTTGAGACTTGATGGATTGATTCTTGAGTGGTCATATTAAGTAATGTTGAATGAATGCCGACGTGTCTTGATTGATAACACAAGAGTGAGCTCTGGTTTGTTGTGCTTAAATTAATGTGTCCTTCACCAACCTATCAGTCTTATCTTTATTATAAGTCACCAACTAACAAATCGTATATACCAATAAAATTGGTTAAAAATATTAAATTTATCTTAAAATTCAAGTAATTTCCAATATTATCCATACTAATTACACTAAAATCAAATACCATATTAATTATTACTCTCTTCTACTATCCTTATTAAATATAGGCATACATGGACAAACATATTTAGTGCTTCTTGGAAACTAACAAGTGCCTTATAAAAATGACTAAATGAATCTGTTAGTTGGTGCCTTATATTAAGAACCAGATGAAGTATATATGTATAATATCAATGATTAGGGTAACATAATCTTGATCTACATATATATAATACTCCATTCAGTTGTAAATATAAGACATATTTACTTAATTTAACTAGATTAAGGATGCTAATTAAATTAGTTAAAATCACATGATATTCTTAAAGCAACCTAAATATCTAGTTTTATTCTTACCCTCACTCTCTTTTTTGTTTACAATTGAGGGGCGTTAATAGAGACAATTTAGAGAAAAACTAAGAGAAGTTTGAAAGATGTCTTATGTTTATAACCAAACTCATTTCCGCAAATAAGTCTTATATTTAGGATTTTATAGAATATTTTATTTGTATTTTATGTGTAATATATTGGCAAAAAACGTTTATCTTAGAATTAAGTTTTTTGATAGTATAGTATCCACTTGTAAACCTGATGCGAAAGGTTTTTGATGGATTTGCCTTAATTAAAAAGTTTAATGTTGTATTTGAGCACATCGATCATCAACAACCTTACATAGATATGGATATGGGTTATGGGTTAGTGGACACAACTTGATAAGCCTACGAGTTATAGAAGCTTGTTTGCATAAATAAAATGGCCGATTTTTTGTTTACAAATCATTTAAACTTTAAACAACACTTGTCAATATACTTATAAACTGCATAAATAAAAAATCTTTATATTGTCTATGATTTTCATGGTCAAATTTTTTGCAAAGTATGGATAGTATTTTATTGACCGGAGCAAAGTAAGAAACTTATTAAGTTTGAAGACTAAATTAATATATTTTGAAGTTTTTCTTAATTTTAGTTAAATGTGTTGGACATTGGAAGTGATTTAGGCTATGTTTGGTTTGGCTTTTCTGGGCTCAGAAGCCCGGCAAACTGGAGAAGTTATTGGGAAAAAAAAAGATGTTTGGGAGCAGCAAAATGCAAAAGCCTTTCTAGCCCAAAAGGGCTTTTCCACCTGCAGAAGTCAAAAGCTAATGGAAGTAGCTTTTGGCTCCTTTGGCTCCTGGAAAAGTACTTCTACAATGGGTCCTATACCTTTTTTGTGTATTATTTAATAAAACGGGTAGGAAAATTAGACTATTAAACTTCTAAAATTTTTAAATAAGATATTTTCTTTTAATATAAAATTTCCTTTTATCTCAAAAAATTTACCATAATGATTTCTAATTATTTTCTCCCACAATATCCTTCTTTTGAGTTAAAAATATAATTTTTTTCAAATTATTTTCCTTAAAATAAGGGAGAAACTAAACCTTTAAAATCCTCAAAAAGCCCCAAATTTCACTTTTTCTTTCTAAAATATAAGAATATATGCATATTATATATGTATTAAATAATAATGTACTTTTTAGTAATTTTTCATCTAAACTTACTTTTCAAATAATCATCCAAACATGTTTTAAAAGTCAGATTGAAAAAAATCATTTTTATCATCACAAATCCAAACATAAATCACTTCTTACAATCTGACTTTTTCCCAATCTTACTTTTAAAAAAGTCCTTTTGAAATAAAAGCCAATCCAAACACATCCTTACAATAGAGGTCTAGTTCAGTTCACAGTACTGTAAATAAAAAGTCAGAACAAACATGTGAATTTGTGAAATAGAGGATTGAAAATAGCTAAACGTCATTAATAGCTAAAATGAATCTTCTAAACCTTAATGAAGATTTTTAAACTGAAATTTAAACATGTTCAATTTTTTTAAATATATTTATCTTATATTTAGTATTATTATATTCTTTTTAACATTTGTACACGCTCATATTCAACCCGCCACAACTACTTTAATTTATCTGCATGGAAATAAAATCAATGGGGAAAGGTTGGGCATATTCCAATCGATATTCAAATTCTTAAAAAAAAAACATTCATACCAAGATTATTGTTTGAAAACCTCAAATAAGATTATCACCAATGAAAAGACGTGCTTCAAACAAGTTATCACTAATCACTAATATAAAAGTAATATAATGTGCTTATAAAAAATAGGGATATTAAATTAGAATTTCATGTATATTAAATATCATCTATGATAATATTTTACTAAGTATTCTATAAAATAAAACAAAATATAATAAGGGTAAAATTATCCATATAAAAATACCTGGTTTCTCACCTCATCTTCGATCTGCCCAATTACAATCACACATCTCATAAATATTTTATTATGATTTGAAAAATTTTAATATGATGTAACACCTAGAAAAAAAATTCAAGACTTCATTTGCCTTTTCTTTTTCTTGTGTGGTAGAAAAAGTCAATTTTTTTTTAGATATCTGCTTCTTCTAACTGATGAGATAATGAACAAATCAGTTTCACCTAATAACTTCTTGCTAAATAAAATAAGATAACATGAAAATCTCCTCCTTCCCCTTAGATCAATTAGATCAATCCAAATGATATGACGTTTTGACTTTGGCTTCTGGCTTGAGGGACTCACATCTTTTATTGTTTGTTATTTAATAAAGTGGGTAGGAAAATTAGACTATTAGACCCTTAAAATTTTTAAATAAAATATTTTCTTGTAATATAAAATTTCTTTTTTATCTCCAAAAATTTACCATAATAATCTGTAATTATTTTCTCCCACACAATATCTTCCTTTGAGCTAAAAATATAATTTTTTTTAAAATTATTTTCCTTCAAATAAGGGAGAAACTAAGCCTTTAAAATCCTTCAAAAACCCAAATTTCACTTTTTCTTTCTAAACTATAAGAGTATATGCATATTATATATGTATTATTTAATAACAATAATACCTTTTTAGTAATTTTTTATCTAAACTTACTTTTCAAAATAATCATTCAAACATATTTTAAAAGTCAGATTGAAAAAAAGTCACTTCTAACATTACTAATCCAAACATAAATCACTTCTTATAATTTGACTTTTTTTCAAAAGTCCTTCTGAAAAAAAGTCAATCCAAACACACCTGTAATATTAAAATTCCCCTAACCTCCTATTCCCTTCCCTCCGTTACTTTCTGTAAGCCAAACACACCCTTAGATTTTGCCTTGTCAAAATTCTGGTATTCTTACCCACGCGAGTTTAAGACGTGGGCATATGCACGCGCCTGTTGACAAAGTCGAAGCTCGTGAAAAAACCAGTAACTGTGTGGAATCTGGCAGAACAATCTCTTCCCCTAGAAGACGAAAAGGTTTGAATCGTCTTTTTCCACCTCTTCTCCGCTTTCCATTTCCTTCTTTACACTTTCTCATTTCATTTTTTCTCCCTTCAAGTTATTCTTTTCACAAAATCGAAGTTAATTAGTTCTTGAAATTCTTGTTTCGATCAAGAATGGCCGAAATGTTCTTTTTATTCACCAGTTAAATTGTTAGCACTCTCTCGATTTTTATTGTTTTTACTGTTTTGAATTTCAGGACCGGTAGTAAATTTTCCTTGCCAAGGAAGAGCTACGGAATCGAGATAAAATGGTATGCGGCTTTGCTTATCACATTATTCGGTCTCTTTCCTTAGAATCAAGATTGTTGAATTCGTAACTTGTTTGTGGTATTGGAGAAAGCTACGGTGGCAATTAGTGCTTACTGGAATTTTCACTAGAAATTGCAATTTTCATTTTGCATTAGGATTGGAGAATTGTATTTAGGGAGAATGACAGTTAGGTCCAGTACTTAAATGTAATTACAGTTAATTAGTGTCTGTAGAACTTTGTAAATATCGATGAAGGCCTTGATGGATTGCTAGTGATGGAGTGGAATGTCTGTAAAAATGGAATGGAATGGAATGGCATAGGATGGCCTCTAGGACCCCTCCCTGCCATTCAAAACACCAATTTCTGTGTCCTTCCTGATCCGGGTGAGGGGAAAATGAAAATACACCCTCATAATACTATTGTATGCGGGTTTATTTCATGAAGTTAATGTTAAAAAAGTAATTTAATGGCTATTTTATTCCATTAATGTCTCATTCCATTTCTTCTGTAAACTCTCAAATAATATAATGGAACATAAATTGTCATTCCATTCAGTTCCATTTCCTCATAAGATACCTAAATAGCTATGGCTTATGGTTTCTGGATAGTCATTGACTTTGTTTTTATGGTGGGCAAATGGAAGTCTGTGGTAGAGTATGTTGAGAGTGGCTTCAAAATTCGATTAAGAATCAGTCTACAGTATGGGGGGAAGTTGTAGACCATGAATTTATACATGTATGAAATTACCATTGTAAACCCTGTGTTTGTTCTGGATCCATGTCCCTTCTGATCTACTGTGGAACTAATTTCTTTCATATTTTAGCATGCGGATACTCATAGGTTGCTTAAATATTGATTAAATCTTGAAGACAAGAGCTGAATTAGTTTCATATTTCGGTTTAAATTTTGATATAAAGAAGTTCTTTTGGTTTGCATCTGAAAGGGATTGTTGTCTGTCTTTCTAAACTGGACGATTATATGCCTTCTTATAGAAGTTTTAGAGGTTCCATCCTGATATCTGTTAACATTGTTTTTAAATGGATTAAGCATTGGATGCTATTTTAATGCTAGTGTCACTCATAAATAGGGCCTTGTTTCAATTTATTACATAATCTTTCTTATAAGCGATAATTATGTACATGTATCTTTTATGCTTGATCAAAATTTATGACTGATATGGACTGTGGCTGCACAATAGGATATGTACATTCGTGTTAAGCGTAATAAGACAACATACTTCATCAGGTGCAAGCCATCTGATAAAATTCTTGACATAAAGAAGAACTTGGAAGAACTCATTGATCAGCCTGTTAACAATCAGCGGTTAATTCTGCTTGGTACAGGAGAAGTATTAGATAACTCTAAGACGCTGGCTGACCAAAAGGTACTACTGCTGCATGCCTTATGTGGTTTTTCTTCTTTGTATGTTTCTTGACATGCCAGCATTTAGTTTATATCTTAGTCTCTCTGGTCTCTTTATTTCACTAATGTTTAACCTCTTTACCCATAAAAGCCTTTATGCTTATTACATGACTTATGTGTCTTAAATGTTGATGAATTCTAACAATTTCTTTTCCTGTTCAGGTTGAAAATGATACTATTGTAGCACTGACCTTGAGAAAAGGTATTTATCTTACCTTTACCACTCCATCCCTCCTTATGATATATCTGCTATCATTGTATTTTTTTTTTTTTTTTGTAATTAATCCATTTGACATGCTTCAAAAGATTGGCCTTGTTAGACTCCTTTTAGGCGAGAAGTCTATGGGGAGATAGGGGAACTTTCTTTTGGAGTCATGCTTCATTATTTTTCAAATTTATGGAGAAGAGGGGATAGAAGTCAACTAATGATAATTTTAAAACAATATGCTAGGGGATACTTGATAAGTATTGTCCTTTTAATTATCACATTAAGTCCTGTTTCTGACTTCTGAATTAGGAAATTGCTTACAAAATCTCGTGGTTCTCGCTAGCTGACATTTCTGTTTTATCCAGAGATCATTGTGATATCATATTCATTGGCCTGCATAAATAGTTACTATGAATTTAGAGCTCACTTGCTTTGACCGCTTAATGCTTCTGACAATGTGAGCCACGATTATGTTCTTGTCAACTTTTGGTAAAGCAAAATTTCCAGTTTTAGTCACACACTTGCACAAAGGGTACCCCAAAAAGAAAAGTAAAATAAATTAATATAGCATTTGGCATATGTGATAAGGATCACATGGTTGCTTATACTTGAATTCGTAATCTGTATATAATATTAAAATAATATCAAATTGTGAAGTTTGAGGACTTCAGCGCCATTATTAATGTGACGCAAAACTTATTTCCAATGTATACAAAACATGCACCTGGTCTCTGTTTGGAAATTGTTTCTGATCAAAAGTTATTTGGGAGAATTGCAAATAGGTCCCAAGTAAGAGAATTAATTTCAAACAGGTCCATTGATAACTCATTCACTTGTTAACAAAGGCTATTGCAGTTGTTAATAGTTATCATTAACAACTCCTTGGGACCTCTTTGAAATTAATTCTCTTGTTTAGGACCTATGTGCAATTGCCCCAAGTTATTTTCACCATATGCATTGAGTGTACGGCTAAGCTGCTCCAGTCAGACTTGATTCCTTCATGGAACTTCACTTTCTCTTGTTGTTATGGTGTAAGTTACACATTGTTGAATAATCTACAATTTGAGCGATACCGGACAGAAAAATAATCAGTTGATGAAATTTCCTAGATGACATGATGATCTTTTTTTAGATCGTCCTGTTCATCTTTTTCTACTTTGATTTTTGATCTGGGCTTGTGTTTAAATCTCAACACCAAAATAAAAAAGGAAGGTCTAAATATCTCCTCATCCGGCACGTCTGAGAAGACCATTTGACATTTGTTTATGCTTTTATCTTACCTTGTGTGGAAGAACATACTGAAAGTTTTGTTCTTGTGTTGTAGATGACAATGAGTTTGAGGAGGTCAACATTGTAAAGCCAAATGATTTCTACCCATCACGGGATTCAGATAGTGCGAATTGGTAGAAGCCATGGTGCTGCAGCAAAAGTCTCACTCACTCATACCTCACAGGCTCACATCACCATCCAGCTGCTTGTATTAAGCCAACCATTAAACTAGATTTGTTGTTACTGTTTTGGTGAAAACTTCATGTGATGATCTTAAAGTACTATTCAGTTTATGCATTCAAGGTGCCATTTCTGTAGTTTCTTTGGTGCCTTGAGATACCATCTCTCACCACTTACACTCTTGTGGTTGTGTAGTTTTCCTCACCCTTTCTTTCCTAGGCCTTAACCTGTGAGTGACATTGAAGTCATTGCATCTTTAGACGATTAGTATGTCAATGGTTTAAAGTAGGAGTGTATATATCTTGGTTCGAAATTTAAATATTGAGCATGATATATGGTTCTAAAAGATTAATTTAGGTACAATTTTTTTTTTTTGAAAAAATAATTACTAAAATATAAGCTATGAATACTAATTCATTTAGTTGCAAATATGAAGTCTCCATTGTTATTAAAAATGATATTCAAATACTTATTATACAATTAACTACCCTATATTTATAACTATTTTAGCTGATATTTTAACTATTTGGATCATTGGCAAAAAATAAAATAAGATAAAATCGGATCGTACTTCAGAGTTTCCTCTCAATATAAGGGCAATTTAATTAATTCGGGTATAGCTAGAACATGAAATGGATTGTTTATTAAACATGACAATCTTTTTAATAAATCTTGTGTAACATTCTATTATATAGTATTTCACAAATTATGGTAAATTAGTTTGAAAAATAATAAATATCTGGAAAATGTTCATGTTTAGGAACAAGGTGCACGAAACATAATAACCTTTTGTTATATGTGAATATAGTCATTATGAAATAAAATCGTTATAAATATGGTAAGTCAGTTAACTTGCCTTAATACTTGTGTAATTTATAACGTATTTTCCATATTTACATTGTTTTTATTTCAGTATGACCATGCGTGCATATAGCAAAAAAAATTATTAGATTTGGCACACCTAAGTCCTAACACACTAGTTTGCTCCTAAAATCTGCACATTTACAAATATATATATATATATATATATATAAGAAATAAACTAGATTGAGATAGTCATATTTTAGATCAAATCCGTCATCAACTTGATTTTATTTTAGAAAGAAAATAGTTTACTAATATGCCTTCACTAATATTTTGGCCATTTTATGATCACCATTCACCACCCCGGTGAGTCAAGTCCGAGTCAGATTCCAAGACTCGTTATTCCTACATTACATAACTCGGAAGGCTTCTTCTTATCCGCCTTCTTCATAATTTTGCAGCCTCGCTCAGAATCTCACTAGCCATGCACATTCTTCCTTCTTCTTCTTTCTCCTTCAAGCTTACTACTTTCTCTTACTTTCAACCTCCCCGTAATCCTTCCACTGGTTACCAAACTCTTCGTATTTTCTGTGCTAAGAGAACCGGCAAGCAGAGGTACCCATCAGAGAAAAAGAAGCTAAAATCCAAGCATAAACAAATTCTTAAAGACTTGAATGATAAGGACAAGTTTGAGGGAACTTGGAGGCTTTACAAGCTCGGCGTTCCTTTTGATAAGGATCCTGGCAAGGATTTTCTCCATGTTTCAGATGGCCTTCTTGAACAAATTGCCAAAGTTCTTGAGTTCCCTGTAAGTTTTAAGGTTTTGGGAGTGTCTTTTTTTTTCTCAATATTGTGTAAAGTTCTTCTTTTTGTATACCCTTAATATTGGGTATCGTCTTGGTCAATTCATTCTCTTGTTTTGTGCTGTATTTGCTTTGCCTTTCTTATATCTGTTTTGTTTCAAACCTTGTGACGTGGAAGCGTTATGGTAACACTCAATTTTCAATTCTTGTGCCAGGTTGCTTCATTGTTACCACGTGAGGCTTTCTCGGTTGTTCGGAAGTCATTTGATGCTAGGAAGGTTTGTTCAATGCTGCGCTGGCCCATAAGTTTGTTTAATGAATTATCTATCTTGCTGAATAATTATTAAAAGAGAATCTTGAGCAAGATATTAATATATGGTGAGGGTGCTTTAGTAACTACAAAGTTTTTAGGCTTACTACTTTTTCATGAATAAGTTTTTGTGATAAAAATATATGCTCTTTGAACTGCATTTACTTGTAAGAATAATTTTGAACTCCACTTTCATGATTTTAGTACATCCGTCTTTTATTTTGATTATTAGTTTTTCACCTGTGATTAGTTGTGAGTATTTTGCATTTCAGAGCCTCTTCAGATTTCTATAGTTCTTGTGTATGCATATTAGTTTTACTTTTGTGTCAAACTATCTATATAAAGGAAATGCAAAACACTAAACATGGATGCCAAACGGACTAAGTGAAAGCCTGCATGTGTACTCAAATGGACAGAAATTCAGCATCAGAAATGTAATAGGTTATCATGAAATCATCGTCTCATTTATTTTCCTGTTGTGATAGGTTATTGATTTGAAGTGCACTAATTTTGTTTCACTGATTTCTTTCAGAAATTAAAGGAGCCCAAATTTGTGCATACTGTGGACATGGATGTAAAAAAGCTCCTTGATCTAGAGCCTCGAACTTGGGACTTCATTTCTCGGCTGGAGCCTAAAGTTGGACTTGTAGAGCATGTGCATGATGGAAGACCTTTTGGTGATTTGATGGGTATAATACATGATTACAAATATAGTAATGAAGGTGTAGTGAAAAATGTAGACAGAAATGACACTTTCTCAGGAGGTTTATACCAAATTGGAGGAAATAGGAAACCAAAAGTTGCAGTAGTGGGTGGTGGGCCTTCAGGTCTATTTGCTACTCTTGTTCTCGCTGAGCTTGGTGCGGATGTAACACTGATTGAAAGAGGCCAGGCTGTTGAAAAAAGGGGGCGTGATATCGGTGCTCTTGTTGTTCGTCGAATTTTACAAACAGAAAGCAACTTCTGCTTTGGAGAGGTTGTGCCTCGGATCTTGCTGTGCTTCTTCAAAATATTTTTGTTGTCATGGTATTTAGAACATGTTTTCTTCAAAATCACATTCGTTTGAGTTCTGGATGAAAAATTTTGAAAACTACAGTCATCCTTTCAATTGCTGAGAGATTGACATATTGTTAGATGTAGAAACTAATCAAAAAGCTAGCATATTGGAGTACTGTGTTGTCCCGTTTGTGTTTGTTTTGATAGTGTGAATTTTCTCCATATTTGTCCAAGAGTTAATTAATTCTAGCAAGCCTAGTGTAGAGCTCATTAAGTGGTTGTGAATACACCGATGGACACACCTAAGAACTGCTAAAATGCATATTAACTACATCATGCAAATCACAAGAATTAGTTCTTGGTCTCATTTGTGATTTTGTTCTCTTCTTTTTTGTTATTTAACTGACATCTCATGTTAGTTTCATCTTTTATTCTCTTTACCAAGGACTTATTTGTGGCAGGGTGGTGCAGGTACCTGGAGTGATGGGAAACTGGTAACTAGAATTGGACGAAATAGTGGCAGTGTTCTTGCGGTTAGTGTATACCATAATTTATGAATTAGATATGTGCATTTCATGTACATGTCTCTATCTGGCCCTTTTGTGTTGGAGGCCTTTTTATAAATGATACTGAATGGTTTTCTGAAACCTAAATATTGATGGTAAGTATTGGTGTTAACTCGAGTAATAAAGAATACTGTTGTTTATTTTGATTAAACCACTTTGTGAACTTATAACTCTTCCAGCATTTATAATAGCTTCTCATGGGTGTAAAAAGTATGACATTGTACCTTTTGAAAAAAGAGATGACTGAAATCGAGTTTTTCCCCACCAAAAACATTGCATAGCTTTCAATGTTTGATCTAGGGTTTTGTCTTTCGTATTCCGCCAATTTGTGACTTATTTCTATGGCTGACTTAGTGTCTTCATTCAGGCTATGAGAACTCTAGTGCAGTTTGGAGCTCCACAAAACATATTAGTTGACGGAAAGCCTCACTTAGGAACAGATAGATTAGTTCCATTGCTTCGCAATTTTCGGCAACATCTACAAGAATTGGGCGTTAGTTTCATTCCTAGCCTCTTTATCTTGGAAATACATTCATATGAAATTGCTCGTTTGTCTCCAAGAACCAAGACCAAGTGACAATGTTTTGGTGCTTAGGTCTCCATCAAGTTTGGGACAAGAGTAGACGATATAATCATTAAAGATGGACATGTTCTGGGGGTTATGGTATCTGACTCAGCTGATAGGTTACAAGCAAACAGCCAGAAGATGGAATATGATGCAGTTATTTTGGCTGTTGGCCATTCTGCTCGTGATACATATCAAATGCTTCTTTCTCATAATGTGGTGTTGGAACCAAAAGATTTTGCGGTGAGTTTCTATAGATGAGTTTACTTCGACTGATTCTCTAAACTGATCAAAGAGGGTTTTCAAAAATTTGTCAGCATTTCCGTTTTGTTGTTGCTGGAAATTGTTGCACTAACACCCATATGTTGGCCCATCTGAACTTATTCCTTTACCTTTTCAATTATTATCAGGTAGGGCTGCGGATTGAGCATCCTCAAGAATTAATAAACAGCATACAGGTTAGTACATATTCAAATTTGGTCCAACACACATTGCATTGGCTGAACTTGCAATTTTACATTGACATGCTCTAATAAATTCTGTGATTTAGGTCCACCTTATGATATGATATGATTTTTAGTGGAATATTCTAATAATTTTCACTCCAGCTCTCCTGGTTTGAACAGGGTCCTAAATTAAGTTTGTCAATTCTGGTCCTGCCAACTGTTCAAGTTTAACACATTAGTTTATTTGTTTTTGGGGATTTTTTGGGGGGGGGGGGGCATTATGCTCAAAAGCATGATGAATTATGAACCTAGTTATGCAGTGGTAGACAATTTTTATTTTATCATCAAATCTTTTTAATGTCATGATATTTTTCTATTTTCTGTTTTGATTGTGACTTAACTTTATTCGTATACATGTTCAGTATTCTGGATTGGCCTCTGAGGTTCGTAGTGGACGAGGTAGAGTACCAGTGGCAGATTACAAAGTTGCCAACTACTTTCATGAAGAGGATGGTCATGATTTGTCTGATTCTGGGGTGGCTAATCGTAGTTGTTACTCTTTCTGCATGTGTCCAGGTGGGCAGGTATATTTCCTCATTTAACTTCCAAATCATATGATTGATTGGAACATGAATTGGATTATTTCATCAACAGCCACATTGGAGTACATGAAGCTTATTTATATGCCCAGTCATTGTCAGAATAGACAAGCTAAGTGACTTGACATGCATCACTACGTAACACATAATGTAATGGTTTGATATGGAAAACTCCATATTCATAAAGTTAGAGGGTGCATTTAACTGGCTTAAAAAGATCAGTAGCTCAAAACTATTAATGACTATGGTTGAATTTACACGAGACCTAATGTGTTGAATGTAGTTGACTAGAAGTTTGCCATGGAATATTTGATATTTGTAGGTGGTCCTGACCAGTACAAATCCATCTGAACTATGCATCAATGGCATGTCGTTCTCTCGGCGAGCATCTAGGTGGGCAAATGCTGCACTTGTAGTGACAGTCACAACAAAGGATTTTGAAGCTTTAAATTATTACGGACCTCTTGCAGGCGTTGAATTTCAGGTAGTTCTTATAAAATTAATGCTTGGTATTCTTGTGCTGTTAAAATGTTTAAAAAGAAAAATCTTTTTTTTTTATTTTTTTATTTTTGCTAAATTTTCTCTTTCATGTTTATGTTGACTAAGTGGAGCAAAATAATTTATGGGACTTTCTTGTTCATGTTGCCATAATAAACCTGATATTGATTCCCAAAAGCGATGCTTTAATCCTCTAGTTCTCAAAATATGTAGTTTAAAAATCTTCAACCTCTTTCTTTTTTAATACGGTGTATGCAAAATGATTTCTTCTTACTTGCCAGCTATATAGCAGAGTCCTTAATTTAAACTTACAGAATCAATGTTGCATCTAATGCTTCTATTGTTCAGAGAGAGTTTGAGCGAAGAGCTGCTATAATGGGAGGGGGAAACTTCACAGTGCCTGTCCAGACAGTGACTGACTTTATGGAAAAGAAGCTATCTGGTAAATGTTTAAATTTTATTCTTTATTCATTACTTTCAGATCTCAGTTCAGCTTAACTAACTTTTTTGTGTCAGTGACATCGATTCCTCCATCAAGTTATCGTTTGGGTGTGAAGGCAGCAAACCTTCACCAGTTATTTCCTGTTCACATAACAGAGGCTTTGCAGCATTCAATCATAGCATTTGACAAGGAGGTTGGCAACATCTGTACCCTTGTACTCTAGTATTTTACTGCCCTCTTGAAAATTTATCTGTTCTAATTATCAAGCACAATTTTTTTCTCTAAACTTCCTTTTCAGTTGCCAGGATTTATCTCTAAAGAGGCACTCCTTCATGGTGTAGAGGTAATACAATGCTCTTACTTTTCTTAACTTTTTAAAATGTTGGTGCTATGGTGCCTGTATCCATAATGTTAATCTAATCAGAATGGACAAATTCTGTTTAAAATTATCCCATAACACGCTCGCATGCATGCATGCGCACTATTAAAATTTCTGTAAGCCATGTCTTCATTCTAAGTTTCATTATTTTCATCTTGATGTCTTCAATCCAGACTAGGACTAGTTCTCCTATACAAATTCCACGCGATGCTGACACTTACGAAAGCACCTCTCTGAAAGGTCTTTACCCAGTTGGTGAAGGAGCAGGTTATGCTGGTGGGATTATTAGTGCAGCAGTGGATGGAATGCATGCCGGATTTGCCGTGGCGAAAAACTTAAGCTTATTTCATGGTGACGTTGAGTCTGTTCTGGGCAAAACTCAGAATGTTGGATTCGTCAAGTACTAGGCATTGTCTGATATGCCTTCTCGGCTTTACCTGCTAGTGTTGCCCAAGTGCACAAATTTACAGGTGATCTGCTACAAATTCCTGTGGATAGTGGAATTGGATCCATTTTCCCAGTCTCATCACATTGTATTTGAGGTAGTGAAATAATCCTTCTTGGGCAAAACTTGTGTTCTTTTTTTAAGTGATTGTTATCAATTCTTCAGTAAAACATGACATGGGTATTTTTTACTTGCCATCAAATAATTGACATTGTAATCACTGCACCCATCACTAAAATGTCCATCCACAGTTCCACACATCATGATATGTTCACTTAAGGAAGTCCTAAAGAAGTTTCGTCAGTTACTTTTTCAGAGAGTAGTTTAACATTTCATTTAGAAAACCATGGATCATATTTTGAAAGCTTCTCTTCCCTCTTGTTTGTGCTTGTGCAGGTATAAAAAATTCCATCATTAGTTATGGAAAATTTTGATCGAGGCACGATAAACTGAGATAATCATAGCCCTAGGAGTGATTTTGATAGACGGTTTTCTTTCCCCCTGATGATCTTGGCATAAATTGACTAGCATACAGAGAGGCTTCCTTGCTGCTTGGAAGTTGAAGCATATCACAACAATCTCAGATTCTGAACATTTGACTTGGTAGCTGTAACTATATGTGACCATGAATTTGAAGCACATGAAATTATTAAAATAGTTCATTTGTCCCATGATTTATGTTTCTAGATGGACTAAATAGTTATATAATTTAGGTATAATTTTTAAATGGGACCCTTGCTAATGAAGCTGATTTACTTTCATTTTTTTGGGCCTTGTAAATAAGTTTGGGCTCGTTTGGTACACTGGAATTGATTTTGATGGAAATGGAATTGGATATGGAGATGGAAATGGAAATGGAAATGGATATGGATATAGAAATATGGTTTTAAAGTGTGTTTGGTATGTCATAGAAATGAGACCTGATTTTTATGTGAAAATACCAAATTATCCTTTAAAATAAAAAAAACAAAAAATAAATTCCCCATCTCTAACAGGAAATCTTCATCCTCTCCATGTCTTTTTTTTTTTTGGACAGATCATCCTCTCCATGTCAAAGCTGCCGACTTCCACACACATACTCCAGCCAATATCAATAATAATCACCATGTTCTTTTAGGAAAAACTGAAAAATCTCTCTTCTTCATTCTCCTTCCACTTCAGCTTCATCCCGAAGTTCCTTCGATTTGGACCTCCGTCGACGCTGTAAATCGTCATTAATCACCAGATCATGATTCCTCCTCTCTTCTCCATCAGACCGTCGTCTTCCACCTCCGTTAAATGACGGACTCGCCGCCGTTCACTCCAATAATTTCCAGATCGCAAACTCCGCCATTGTTCATGTTGTTTGCTCCAGATCGGGTTCATCTTCCAGATTGAGTGGAGATTTGAGGAAGGCTCCCAGCGCCCGATAGTGGATAGGGAAGACAGTCACCGGCGTTGGGTGGTGGTGGCCACTACTGGAGGTCGCAGATGGTGGAGGGCTGGAAGCATGTGGTGATGGGAGTTTGGGCAGTGGGGTTGAAGGAGATGAAAGAAGGGTAAAAAGAGAATTCCATGGAATTTTTTTCATTTCCATAGGTTATGTGATGGAAGCCAACTCATGGAATTGAGGCCAATATGGAATCCATATCCATGCACATTTCTTTGTACCAAACAAACTTGATCATGGAAATGAATTCCATTTCCATATCCATCTCCCCTAATTCCATCGTACCAAACAAGGCCTTTGTGATTGGTTAGTCAATGAGAGAACTTGTATAATGTTGAGACAAACTTGACGAACACTGGACCAGTTGATATCTTGGAACCTATGAACATAGTCACCATAAAAACCCAGTATGTCGCCGAAAGTTATATATTCCTCTAATCATGAAGAATAATAATTTATTACTTATGGCATTGTGTATTTGTGTGTGTGTGTGTGTGTGTGTGTGTTTGTTTTTTTATAAGGGCATGGCATAATGGCCCTGTCTATTGTTATCTTTATGACGGCATGTGCTAAGAAATGTATTCTTTAAGCTTACTGGGTTAGCCTTTTTCTTTTTTTATATTCATTTGCCCTTGTGATTTGTGAAGTTGAGTGTAACAAAACAAGTAATTATGCTGTAAATATGCTTGAAAGATGATGAGTTTTGTTATAACATAATACGAAAAATCAGTATGTGTTTTCTTTTAAGATGATACTCCCTCCATCCCTTATAATAAGAGTTCAAAAGGTAAAATAACACATATTAAGAAAGTAATTGAGAGAGATAAATATGTCTGAAATAAGTTTGTTTTTCTAAATTTGTCTTTACTTATGATAAGGTGTATGAAAGAGAGTAATAGAGTAATAATGATAGGAATTAGTTTGAAATATTCGGAAATAATGAGGGACAAAATGAGAAAAAAGTTACTAAATATTCTAACACCCATATGCAGACTCTTATAAGAAAAAACAAAACCATTTAAATTTTATACTTTTATAATAAGAGTCAGGGGGTATAAAATAAAAAAATCATCATTAAAGTGTTACAGTAATTTTTTTGGTATTTATTGTTTAATCTAGAAAGGTATCATGTCATGTGTAGGCAAAGTTCAAATCCAAATGATACCTTTATCATATGGGTATTTAGTACTAACAGGCCCATTTAATACCCATAATAATTGATAAAAAAAATTCCCCACAAGGAAAGAATATGATATAACTGCTTTTTTTTTCTCTTTCGTCAATTGGAACCGACATGGTAGCCAATGAAATTTCAATATTGAAAAAAAACAAACCCAATCAAATCGGTGGGAACGTGCATTTTTCTAATTTGGAAAGGACAAAGTAATACAATTATATTATCATAATTCTTAATTCTTTTACAGTTTTAAGAGGGAAACTAAATAGTCACATGGTCTTGCAATGGGCTCCCCATGATAGTTGTCTCAAAAGCATACCACAAAGGATCAACACGTTTTTTGGTCAACAAAGCTATATGATGTGTTTAATTAAATTAAATTAAAAAACAAATTTGCCAAATTCTTGTTGGCTTAGTGGCGACTGCCGACTGGCATCACCTTCACCTCCCCTGTGGGCGCCTGGTGGGCCCCCCTCCTCAGAGAAAAAAAAAAAAAACCAGTACCATAGATCCAGATTAATTCAATAGCTCACAATGTGCCTCATCAGCATGCTATAAAAGAACAAAAATAAATCTAAACTATGGAACATAATTATTTAGGATATTTGATCTAAAGTTATTTGGTAATTGGTAACGTTAAACATTCAGTTCTTGGAGCTACCTCACTTTAATAGGAGGTTTTATGAGAGGTTCAGACTAATTCAGATAATCAGAGAATAACGAAACGTTATGAATAAGTAATTGTAGTTTTCTGGATATATCTATTTTTAATTGGAGTATTTATCTAGACCCCAATTTAGAATGATAAAGATCGAGACAGGCAGAATTGCAATAGAGTTTTTATTGCCCGTTGGGGTCCTGATGGGCTCAATCTAATCAGTTTATTTTACACTTAAAGATCAATGAAACAGCTAATTGACTTTTGAGTTTTGACAATAGAATGGTTTAAAAGATGCACTTTAATCATATGGAAAAGATAAAAGAAGATTTTACGTGAACTTTGATGGAGTGTTTATTGTAATGTTGTAAAAACCGGACCGGAAGGTGAGTCGGAGAGGGCATCGGGTCACGGTTCGCATGGTCGGATCGGTCGGACTGATGACGTAATAATTAAGGAAAAAATATATGATTTTTAAATGTAAATTACATATAAACAAATTATGGTCCCTTCACCTCTTAATTTTTAATGAAAGACTATTGACCAAGAAATATATAGCCATTAGAGACTTAGAAAACAAATCATTCTTGTCTTTAGCTAAGCAAAACAAAGAAGGCGTATAGGACCATTTGAGCATCACAGTTGTAGAAACTTTTGTCGATATGAAAGAACTAGAAAGTTAGGAACACAAGCAATTTCTGTTATGCAAAAGGTAAGAGATAAAATATGCAACTGATAAAAATTTCAAAAGAAATGTAAAATGTAGAAAGACAACAAGTGCTAAATATAGAATAAAAGCTTGGAAGAGACGTTAAACAACAATAGATGAATGGTGAGAGAGATTATGTTCGCCAATTGGTTGGAGTTTTGGAGATCAAATTTATTTCACAGCCCTAACATTTTCAAATGGCCGTTGGGGTTTTTAATTTGGGAGAAAGATATGAAGCTAATGAATTTGGGTTTCTTTTTTAAGAACTTGGGGTTTTTGGGCTTGATTTTATTTTTTTTCATCTTTCTTTTGTTTCATATTGGACCGCCTGGTTTTTATAAAACCGCTCCGGTTCCCCGTTTAACTCCGGTTCTCGGTCCAATGTCCGGCTGGAAACAGCCCGATCCGGCTTAACACGATAAACGATCATACCATAAAATCCGAACCGACCTATGGAGTGGTCGATGGTCCGACCAGTCGGACCATCCGACTCGGTCCAGTTCTTATAACAATGGTTTATTGTTCTGTCTTGCGTTTTTTGTTTTTCCTTGTGGCTTTTTACTAGAGGCCCTTATAAATTTACCAATTGGCCAAAAATAACCCAATAGCGATCGCTATCCCAAAACAATAGCCAGCATTTTTAAATAATATATATACAACAAATATGTAATACTTCATAGGGAAAATCCATGTGTCAAATGAGATTATTTTTTCAATTAAATCATGTGTAAGCTCTGAGGTCTTTAATTTCATCACATACAGTTCATATATCTGTTATTTTCACTATATATATATATATATAGAGAGAGAGAGAGAGAGAGTATAAAACTACAATATTGACTTTTAAATCAAAAATATTCTATAATAATGGGAGTATTAAATTTGGATGATGGAAAAGAATGAATAAAGTCAAGTCAAGTCAAAGGACAGGAAGCGAAGAAAGTCAAAACGGAGAAGTAACATTTCACAAAGAAAGTCAATGATGGTAGAAAATTAGGACTCTTCTTGGTTCATTAAATTAAAACTTTTTGACAAATTTGCTTTTATTTTCCTTTGATTATAACCCACCTTTCTCTGTCATCCCAGGTTGTCACCTCCACCTTGTCTTTTTAATTGTCCTACCCTACCATGTTTTGACTATTCAGTCACATCCTTTTAACCATTTCTCTTAACACCATGCAATTTGAAAAAAGAATTAAACTAGTAACATCTCGTAAAAATATTTATTTAGTACTTCAAACTACATTAAGAGATGTAGCATATTTCTTAAACTTATCATTTACCATTAAAAAGAGAATAAACGCCGGTTAACTAAGTTTTTTTTGGGGGGGGGGGGGGGGGACATGTGACAAGTGTCCCAATATGTTGTTCTGACTTGCTTGTGTATGTGGAGGAGTACTTTGTCAATCTCTAGTAATTTACCCAGGTTACTTGTTGAATATAATTGAAGTCACACTTGGATCTATCTAGGTCAACTTGATGGATAGGAATGGATATGTTAACATGGGTCACTACATTGGTTAGGCTAATCCCACGGTTACATTTATGTGAGTTCAGGTCAGAAAGACTTGTATCAAAATAATTTTATTTTTTCTCAATGCAACCCCCCAATTTTTTGTTGGTTGACGGATTGGCTTGTAGATCCAACACAAGTAGCTACCACTTCTTGGAAGTCTCGTGTTTCAACTTGTGCACCAACAAAGGTAGCTACCACTCTTTGTAAAGTGCTTGGCACGGTTGAATCTTGGTTAGTTTGCAAATAGTCTTCAAGAAAGAGGCAAACAAGAGAAAATTGCATTGTTGAAAAATCCTCAATTATAAATGTTATTGGCTTAAGGTACCTTATAACCTAGATTTTTTAGCAAATGTAACTCTTCTTTTATGAATGCAACTGATCTTCTCCAGTTGTGTACTCCCTCTGGTCCTTATTATAAGGCACCAACTAACAATTCTCACAAACCAAGGAATGGTAGTTGGGTCCTTAAATCTAGGCTTAATTGACCATATTTTCCAACTTCACCCTTCATTAAATGATACAACTTAACATTTTAAACTATGAACATTCATTAATGACAAGGGTAAAGTAGGAAAAATGTAATTAATGTGGCGGTTGGTGCCTTATAATAAGGACCAAAAATTTTGTTAGTTGGTGCCTTATAATAAGGACCAGAGGGAGTATAATATATCTCCATCTATATGCAAATATCTTCTAAATGTAAATTATACATAATTGAATCACTTGTTGAAAATAGATAGTACATGAGTTTTAAACAAATTTCAAATACTTCTAGACAAAAAAATTTACTACTTCTGATCCTTAATATCATACTATCTTTAATCCTTAATATAAAGTCTAATTATTTGATAAGATTAAGGACGTTAAATAAGCTATTTAAGTATAATATATATTGCATGTTTTTTTAAAAAACTTGTGTGTATCATTAGACTATATATTAATTTATAAGTCAAATAAATTGATTTGGAGAAAATTAATAAAAATCAGAGATAAAATAAAGTAGTCATATATTTTAGACCAAAATTTAATCCAAAAAACTCTTATATTTTAAACTTCAAAGTGAATTTTATATTAACCACATGAGACACTATAATGGACAATATTTCAGATTTTTTCTTTTTTACATTTTGGAATAAGAAAAAATTTTATTTTTGGGGGGCCATAGAATCTGGGCATGAGAGACTCTGTAATCAATAGCAGATACGCGCTTTGGCGCGGGAAACAACAGTCCCCACTTTGTCCTTTTTCTCAACCGAAAACCGTTCTTTTTCTCTCTCTTTTGCCCTTTCTAAATCCATTTCATTTCTTAAAAACTTTAATTACTTAAGAAAAAAAGGAAATTTGTCTTGCGTCAATACTCATTAATTCCTAATCATAGAATCGAGTTGATTTTTTTTAAAAATTAAAGAAGTTAAATTTAAATAAGCTACTTAATCATAGAGTATTTTGTATTACTGTATTAGATTATATATTAACTCATAAGTCAAATAAATTAGTTTAGAGAAAAAATCGGGCAAATCAATTTATAAGTTACTTATTTAGTTTTCTTAGGGTTTAAAAAAAAAAGTGAACTAAATCCTATATTTAGGAACAAATTGAGTACTACTTATCAGAAATCAACTTTTTTATACATCAATCAACCGACAATCTGCGCCTTTTCTGTATCCTGTTACTACCTCCATTCTTAATTATTTGACCTAATTAACTTTTTTTAGAGAATCCTAATAAAACTAAATAAGTTATTTATAATTCGATTTTTTCAGAATTTTTTCTCTAAAATTTGTTTATTTGACTTATAAGTTAACATATAATTTAATAATACATAAAATACAATTTTCTAAAAAAAATTCAAGTGGGTCTTATATTTAAAAACGGAGGAAGTATCAGATATCCGAGGAATTGACTACTCTAATATTGGGTTTAAGTTTATGGCTTCCCTTCTTAAAACAAGCGTCTCCTTCAAAAGAGAACTTAAGATCTTAAGAGATCTAAACGGCCCTTAGGTTGTACCGATTGTGTCTGTGTCCCGGAGAAATCAATTTTACTGTTGTCTAGAATAAAAAAAGTATTACTATCACTACACACACAAAAAAAAAAAAAAAAACTATTCGTCAAAATGTATTTCCCTCTCACAATAACCGCCTCGCTTACCTTCCATATCCACAAGCTCTGCTTCACATAAGCAACTAGCTCTCGCTTATAATTTTCCTCCGGCAACCTTCTATACAGCTAATGTCTCAGTCTTGATCGGAGAAGGTTCTTCATAAGAAACAGTAAGTACTTTCTTCTTTATTTGCAATTAGATTCATTTTGATAATTAGTAACAGCTTCATTTGGTGCTTTCTTTTTTGGAAAATTTTGAACTCTATTTAGCTAGTTGATTACTGAGCATAGATTTTTTCTCAGAATGAAATCCAATGTAGATGCTCTAGCTGTTTTGATTTTTTCTTTTTCTGGCTTTGGAGTTTAGTCACAGAGAGATTTATGTGAGTACTGAGTAGTGAAACGCTTAACATACATGTCTTTTGTATAAGAGACCAGACAAATGTCATCAGATCCCCCGTTTCTTTCTTTTCTCAGTTTTCAGAGAAATTTGTTTATTGCCTTCATCAATGATACTCTTGTTCCTATTCATCAGTAAAATCATCAATAACTGTCAAAAGGAAACCATCATCGCCACTATATATTTTATCATAGGGTTAGTTTAGTTTTGAGCATTTTCGGCCAAATTCGGAGTATCTAACGGAGTTTTTTACTTATTCACAGGCATCCGATGCCAATTAGTCTAATTTTACGATAATATAGGCTCATAATCAATGTTCAAAAAACCGGACCGGGCATAAAACCG
Organism: Mimosa bimucronata; assembly: GCA_037074515.1. Taxonomy (NCBI): domain Eukaryota; kingdom Viridiplantae; phylum Streptophyta; class Magnoliopsida; order Fabales; family Fabaceae; genus Mimosa; species Mimosa bimucronata. Next base: position 13,334,314 of record CM073448.1, on the reverse strand, counting down.
GGTGAGACACTGGTTCAATGGTCAATGGTCGGATCGGGGTCGGATCGGGTCAAACCGGTTATATTAAAATAATAAAATTTTATTGATATTAACATTAATAATCACTAATATCAAAATGTAAATGTAGATAGGTATGCATGATTCATCAAATATGAATATTTTAATGTTTCTATAGAGGGAAAAAGAGAAAATATTAGTTGATTACACGTAAAAATAAATATTATTCTACAATCTATAGACTAAAATACAAATATTAAGAGCAACAACAATTAAATATTAAATATATGCAAGTAAAATAGCATTTAAAGTATTATAATTTCCTAATTTCTAAAATTGAATTAAATGAAAATTAATAATTAGGTAAATTATAATAAAATATTTTTTTCTATTTTATTTTTTAAAAAAAGGGTCCAACCCGGTTCAACTACCGGGTTGACCGAGTTGGCTGTTAAACCCCCGGTTTGGACGGTTCAACCGCCGGGTTGACCGGATGTCAACCTCCATCCCGGTTTTTCACCTTACTTGGACCGGACCAGTGGCCAGTTCACGGTTGAACCGGCTGGTCCGGTCTGGTTTTTCATTCTTACTCATAATACATAATATAGGAAACTCACATCCTTCAAATGATTAGTTGGTCTACATACATAATACTTAATCCGAGTGTTTCATGGATCGGAATAGTTTTTTTAAAGGAGTTTAGTGTATTAGCACGAATTCGAACTCAAATGTATGAGTGGCCAAAATCCCTCTCACTACAACTAGGGAAGTGTGGTTGAAATCACAACTACTATATTATTATATTTAATTTTGGAGAAAGCAATGACCGAGAAATCAGAATTTGTTTGTTTACATCGGAGAAGCATCTTAGGTTTGCACAATAAGGTTTCATGGGGATGGACAATGATCGTCCATGCACGTGGTCCGCCATGTCCTGACCCATCTTCCCAAGAACATGACCACCTGCGAGTTCAACTAAGAAATGATAAAATAATTATGCATACAAACAAATGACTTAATTCACAGATTCTATTAGGAAAAATTCTATGTGGAGGAAACTCATAAACAAGTTGCTACTGTATTATGAAACAACAAATTGTGGTTCCATTCATTTCATCTTCCCAAAAAACAAAAACTTTTTTTTTTCTGCCCCTTGTTAGTTTTGTTATCGTTTTCAATGAATTCGCTTTCATGAAGGGTGAGAAGAGAAACAAAAAAAGGCAGAGTGAGCTTATGTGGAGTGAACACGTTGCGAGCCAGCGCACGACGCGATATAAGCATTCTAGAGGGAAAGACAAAAGAGGGAAGTATTAAATATAAATAAAAAAATAAAAGATGGAAAGATATCTTGTAGTACTCGTCTCCTATTTACAAGAGTTCACCCACCAAATCAAATAACGTTTTTTAAGAAAACATATAATAATTAGTTATAAGGTATAAATATGTTATAAAATACTCATCTGGTCTTATTTATAAGTCACTTCCAACATATTTCACACAGACCAAGGAAAGCCTTAAAACTCATTAACTTTCCACTAAAATCCAACAAATTTACAACTTTATCCATATTAAATATCCACTATACCACATGAAAATAAAGTCAACACATAATAAATGAAGGACAAATTTGTATATTCACACTAAATATTTAATGAGGTGACTTATATATAGGACCAAATAAAACATTCTCTCTCTGCCCTATAAATAGGACCAGAGGAGTAACTGTTTTTTAATATTACCCTTATTTATGATGAGACTAGAGAGAGAAATGTAAATAGGAGTATTAATAAATACTATGAAAGAAAGTGTTAATAAGTAGGGGTAAAATAGGAAAAATGACATTAAATAATGATAGATTCTAAAACGAACTCTTATATTTTGTATCAAAACAATTTAAATTTCGGGGTTAAGAGTATATTCATGCTACGCAGTTTCTCATTCTTATCCTACACACCACCTGGGTTGTTCTCTCTAGTTGATTCCCATCGGCATGCTCAATTTTTTTCTCAGGGGGACCCCTTCCTCTGCGAATGAATTATCTGTCAACCATAAAAAACACAAATGTACTTGAAGACAGTTCCCGCGAGTTTCTCTCACAAGTTACATCATCAGATGTTGATTTCCCTCTCTAAATTCTTCTTGCTGTGCTCTGATCTGCTTGGATTCGTGCTCTATTTCATGAGAACAACATACCCACTTGCTTTTATCACTTATGGTTCTGAAATTTGTTCTCGGACAGATCTGGGTCTCTGTAAAGATGTGAGCTTTGATGCTTTCTTTGTTTATTTTTAAGGAAAATAAAGAAAGAAAAAAATCACACTTATCTTTTGCTTTCCAATTGGATGTTCTTTACTTTTCCACTTTAATCTACCAGTCTGTTGTAGTATCATCTTTCTTACCTTTAGTAGCTGGCTTGTGGCAGATTTATTGCAGAGAAAAGGATCTTCTTTTTGAGTAATTTCCACAGCTTGCCAAAAATCTGGTTTGGTTTCATGGAACATTTGATCAATGTAGTCTGATTTCTATTGAGTGTGGATGGATGTATGTCAATCACATCAAGCATTACCCAGACACCGAGCTGTGGATACCAGAAAACCACCCTTGGTTTCAGCCAAAAACAACAATGCCACCACCCACAGGACAAGGTACAGTTCACCTTCTCCAGCCACGCCATCATCAAGTTCACGGCGATACTCATCTCCAAATCTCACAAGAACAGCAACAACAACAGCTCAGTCTTCTCACTTGTTACATAAAAGAGCTCAATCAGCTGAAAGGAGGAGGCCTTCAACTCCGTCTACACCAGTTCATGAATCATCTGTTAATGTGCACATTTCTTCATCAAAGAGGGTAACAGATAATCGCTTACAGGAGAGTTTATGGCCTTCCACAATGAGGAGCTTAAGTGTTTCTTTCCAGTCAGATATCATTTCCATACCTGTTAGCAAGAAAGAGAAGCCAAGTGTTTCTAATTCTGATCGTACTCTCAGACCCACTTCAAACGTTTCACAACACAAGCAGGTTGAAGCACCAACAAACATACGTAAGCCTAGTCCTGAGAGAAAAAGGAGTCCTCTCAAAGGGAAGAATGCTTCTGATCACTCAGAAAATTCCAAACCAGTTGATAGTTCTCATTCTCGGTTGATAGATCAGCATCGTTGGCCAAGCAGAATAGGAGGTAAGAAGCTATCTCCTAATCCTGCGCATAGTAATGATGTTGAGTTTGCTGACAAGGGAATCAGAATATTGCCCTCTTCACCAAGAAAGTTGTCTTCAGCAAATGAGACAAGTAAACCCTTCCAAAAGTCTTCTAGAGATGCTTCAAGACTATTTATGCTTCCTGAGATTGTTAAAATAGGCAGCAGTAAGGTGAAACCTATTGATGATGATAGTACACTACTAGTAGTAAGCCCTCAAAAAATTGTTCCTGCAAGTTCATCTGATAAAATAGGATTATTGGCTCCACCTGTTAGATCTCAATCTTTGCCAACTCCAGGTTTACGTCCATGTTCACCAAGTAAGAACTTACTTCTATCCTCTTCTAGTTCAAGAGGTCTGAGTCCATCTTCTCGGTCAAGGCCATCAACACCGCCTTCCAAAGGGGCTAGTCCTTCCCGCTTAAGGCCAGCCAATATATCCAGTCAATCCAACCGTTCAATTTCTGTGCTCAGTTTTATTGCTGATTTCAAAAGAGGGAAAAAGGGTGCAGCTCACATTGAAGATGCTCACCAATTACGGCTTCTTTATAACAGATATCTGCAATGGAGATTTGCCAATGCAAGAGCTGAGGCTGCACTTTATGTCCAAAATGCAACTGTAGAGGTATGACTTTGTTAGATACATAATATTGCATAGAATCATGGATCAAATAATTACCCACCAAGTCCATAGTTTACAAGAACTTGTTGAATTGTGCAGAGAACTCTGTATAATGTATGGAGAACTATCTTATCTGTGTGGGATTCCATAATTAGGAAGAGGATCAATCTCCAGCAGCTGAAGCTCGAGCTGAAGTTGAACTATGCTTTGAACGATCAAGTAATGTTTCCTGCTAAAATCTTTCATTCCACACGCTGGGTTCTATTGCTGATAGTGCAATAGAATTTCTTTCTTTCACTTTTCTTTTATTAAGTATTGATTAATGGGCTTTTGAGTGATGCGAACTTTCAGTGCACAAGATAGGTAATACGTGATGCAAATGATGTATTTAAAGTAAATTTCGTTATATCAGAATCTCTAAGAATTTATGAGCTGCTTGTTCAAGCTTGACCTTTGGGACATCTTATCTTTTTTTTTTTTTTTTTTTGGGGGGGGGGGTGTTTGCTAATGTATTTTTTTGATTTAGTCACTTAACCTTTCTGGAATCTCCAATTTTGCTGAACTACCTCAAGACATATTTAGACTTCTCTTAATATTTTACAATGACTGGTGCAGATGGCCTACCTCAATGAATGGGCTTCACTTGAGGGTGACCATGTGAATGCTGTAGCAGGAGCTATAGAAGATTTAAAAGCAGGCATTCTTCGTCTTCCAGTAACTGGAGGGGCAATGGTAAGTATGGCTGTAACCTGTAGGAGTCTTTTGGTTTGATGCCTGGAAACCAGACAGAGGGATTCTCACAATTAATGTTGTTTTACAGGCACATACTGAGGATTTGAAGGTTGCTATCTGCTCAGCCGTGGACGTCATGCAAGCAATGGGATCCACAATCTGCTCTTTGCTAGCAAGGGTAGGTTAAATGATATTCGGTTGACTTGTTTTGTATGATGTGTTTTCAATATCAATTATGGTGAATGCTGAGTTAAGCTTTCCTGTAACTCTGCATAATCCATTTTCTTCATCTCAATGACCAAACTAGTAGAATAACAATTTTAAGTTGACTGTTATAGGGTCTCACAAGCATTCTTTATGTAATCAACATACCATATTAAATGCTAATGATACCACACCATTTTTTGGGTGTGTGGCAGGTGGAGGGCGTGAATAATTTGGTTTCTGAACTTGCCACTGTAGCAGCACAAGAAAAAGCCATGCTTGATGAATGTGAAGAGCTTCTAGCTTCAGCAGCAGCTATGCAGGTGAGAGTCATTCAAGGACAAATTTTATCTCAACAAAATTCGGAAAAATTTTGGGCTATCACTTTCTTCAAATATATGTTGCAATAAGTAGCTGGATTAGAGAATTGAATACATATAATAATAAGCTGGGCTTTCTTAGATCATGACCTTGATATTTTTACCTTCTCTGCTCCCCTGTTCCTTTCATCATTCATGTTATATTAAATGCAAGTATGGCCCACATAAGTTAAATAATTCAGCCTAGCTATGTTAGGGTTTGGAAAGTTGACTTGACATCAGGGCATACCTTTGAGTTTACCTCACCTTGTTGTCTGCTGATGCTAAGGACTTGTTTCAGCGAAGGAGTATTTAGTGGGAAGTATGTGGTTCCAATTTTGGATCCCATATGCTCCTTACAACATTTTTGAGTGGAAACAGTGTTCCCATTTACCTACCAACACGCATTGTTCATAGTGGAAAGCATTTTGACCGCTTAAGCACAAAGTTTTAAGTTCAAGTTCATGTAAATACAGAGAACTACTCAATTGGACTCTACAATAATAGAAGAGAATCTTGTTAAAAAAGTGTTTTCATGTATCTCATTCTGAATAGAATGGCATGCACTGTTTCCCCATCTCTTCTCTTTGTTTCTCATTCTGAGCTCCTTTGTTTTACTTTCTAATTTGTATTTTTCTTTGGCTAAAACAGAGGGAGGAAAATAGCCTCCGGACACATCACATGCAAATGAAGCAAGCGTTGGAGACAAATCAGTAACTAGCCTTGAAATTTTCAACCGGCTTCAAGCTGACCTGCTTCTAAGCTAAATGATATATAGTATTTATCTACGTCTTCACCGTTGTAAATTTCTTTTAGGTTTAATCTCCCTTATTTATGTTGGAATTACATTGTTTGAATTTTTTTTTTTTTTTTTGGTTCTCCCTCGACGCAAGTGGCCATCCCTCTCCACATTGTAAGTTGTAATTTTGTATCAGGCAAATCAAAAGGAAATGCAAAACAAATGAGCGGAATGTTGAGATTTAGCATAGAAGAGAATCTTTAAGGTCATAATGTTTACAGTAAGTTCTATAGCAGCAAATTTATCATGCATAGGCATCCATTGCAGTTCTCTTAACAATGCGTTAATGATTGAACTTAAGATGCCCCATCAATCTGGGGTTAAGCTCATCCAATAATTCATTCTCATTATTTAAAAAGAAAGAATTAACAAATGGGGGAAAAAGCACTGTTGTGGCAATCTTCTCACACAAGAGGCAAGAACCCAGAAATTAAGTTTCGATCAAATGCTTAGGCTTGGAGGCCTCTATCTCTTCAAGAATAAAATCAAAGCCTCATTAGACATAAAGAGTAAGCCCAACTCAATGTGAATGTCTCAAGTCTCAACAGATCATTATACTTCGATGTCAAGGCATGACGCTTCCTACCGGTCTCCAATGTGCATTACATATAATATACTGTAGATCAATATCAATAATCAATAAATAGTTAAAATGGATACCTTAGCACCGTTGACCTTGAGAAAAAATTTTCAACCAAGCTTATCACAAATAATGTCAATCCTTATATTTTAACTAATTTTAGATTTGGTCCTTATAGTTTTGAGTCATTAGGTTTAGTCCCTATAAAATAAAGATTTGGTCTGAATTTAATGATTGATCTCTACTTTTAACGAATTTTGATCTAGATCTTTATATTTAAACACAGACAAAGACTTTATTAGATTATACAGACCAAAACTAATGATGTCAACATATAATGATTAAAATCAAAATTCGATCAAATTATAACCACGAACTATATTAACCCTAAGAACTTCAAAAGTTTCAAAAAGAATCAATGATGAGTAGAACTCGAGGACTTCCATCTCTTGTAAAAACATTCGGTTTATTATCCCAGTATGGTTCTAAACTTCTGCAAGCAAGCTTCTGAGCAAAAAGCTAATTGATGAGCCGTAGTTAGTGCGTTTATGAAGATACAGCAGATTGGCTAGTAACCATGTATCAACACCGTTTTGACTTTTGACAAAGCTTGGTAGGCGGGATCCTTTCAGCAACTTGAACATTTTCAAATAGAAAAAGGCTGCTTCTATCATTTCAAAATTCTACAAAGGTACTATTGCAAAGATATTATTATAAGTATTCTATACATCACTCACAGATGACATATCCCAGCCTATAAGAAGAATATAAGTTACCAACAACCTATTCTACCGCCATAAAAAGCTTGCTTCAACTGTAAAATCAGCTAGGCTTGGACGCTAGCAGAGACTTCATCTGCTGCAGATTTGTCTTTTTTCTTGGGTGGTTCTTGTGCTTTCTGTAGAACAGCTTTATTTGGAACCAAAACTATGAAGATGTTCCTGTCACGGAAATTCTTAGATTCCTCTGCCGCAAGCTGCGAATCAACCCAAGAGTGATTTGGATTTAGCATTCAATTAATCAATAGCACCGTTAGCCTCCACTAACACCGGTAGAAGCAGAAGTTAATGTAAGAATTATTGTGAATGAATGCATTAATGAAATCTAAATAGATACTCCCTCAGTTAGATTACTAACTTGCCAATATTAAGAAAATAACTAATATGTGAATCATGTGTATTGGAACTACCCTCGATAGAAACCTCCCCTAATAAGTGCAATCAATAGGGATTACTTTTAAAGGAAAAAGTTATGAATTTGAGAGACAAAATGGATTGGGAACTTGTATTTAGGACAAAAATAAACATTTTGTCTAGCTCCTATATATAGGACCGGAGAAAGTATAATTAAGCAATATTGAATAGAAGTGAGGTGTACCCATAAATAGAACAAAACATAATATTCTAAGACCTAATACTCTTGTAGTCTCATAGAGTTGAATATAATTAATCATGATATATAACAAAATGGTGTCAATTACCTCCCCAACATCATTCTGGAAGCGTCTAATAAGCTCAATAGCAATATTTCTAAATTCATTTTCACGGCCCTTGAGGTTTACTATGACCTTAACCTGCAGGAATTGATCAAACAATCTCTAGAAATTAATAACAAGTGGATGACCAATATGTAACAAAACATTTCTTAGAAATTCATGTAACCTTGTCCCCATCTTTCAAAAACTTCTGTGCAGCTTTCAATCGGACAGAATAATCATGTTGGTCTATGTTGTATCTGTTAAAATAAATGCTCGAATAATTAAAAACAATGAACAATCGCATACTAAAAATGAAAATGAGCATTATGAAAACTTCAAACCAAAGCAAATAAAAGTCATGTTTACCACTGCTATGATGAAAAGAGTTATCATTCAGTAGTATAACCAAAATATAGAAACATTATGACTCCAAATGGCATAACAACATTAGGGAAAAGCATCTCTACCACTAATTTTCCTCTTTCCTATTTATTGTTGTTGACACAACAAGAAAAGCAGGAAGATGGAAATAGGCCAGAAAAATTACCCCATTTTGAGCTCCTTCAAATCCATTCGACTAGCTACATTCAAAAGACTATTTTGTCAGTATATTATGGTTTACTCCAGAAGTCCAAGATTGATACAAGCTAACGAAAAACATAAGAGTCCAAAAATGCAAAGCCCACCGGCACTTTTCTTCTGCTGGTCTCTTTTTTTCTTTTGCTGCTCATATTTGTATTTACTGTAAAAGCAGAGAAATTCAAGTCTCAGAAACTTTTAGGCAAGCCAAAAGTTCAGATTTTGTCAAAGTATAAAAAGAGCATACTTAAAATCCATTATTCTAACAACAGGGGGATCTGCATCTGGGGACACTATCACCTGCACAGAAGGTTAAAAATAAGTCTCTGCACTCATGTCAAAGGCAGCATTTATTTCAATGATTATGAATTAAAAAAACTTCATCATAAGATAATCTTCACCAATCCATTGCAAGGGCACACAGATGGAACTACTTGGAAAAGTCTCTAGATTAAGGTTTTCACATTGAGCTAAATCTGATCACTATCACTTCTATCTCTTTTTGTGATACTTGTCTAACTCATTGTCCGATGCTTGAAATAACCTCATTTTCCTCTATCTTAACTCTGTGTCAAACATGAAAGGCTGACATCACAAAAAATCCTATCTATGAACTAGCTTAAATTATTTGAAAGAACATTCAATGGCAGTAGCTGTGAGACATGGATAGCCCTAACACAAAGATAACATTCTTATGACTTCGTACCATAAAGGTTGAACGAATGCTATCATACTCTTCCCCTCCCTATTATAAAATTCTTAAGAAAAAGGGGGGTAGAGTGAAAAAGAAGAGGATCATCATATTTGCAGGTCAGTGTACTTGGATAAGTATGTGGCATCCTCCATGGGCAATAGAAAATTACAGACCCTAAAAGGTACATTTAGGATACAATTATAAGGGTCTTCAAATGTCAATAAAAGTAAAGTGCAGCATACCAAGTCAAGTTCAGCATCTTCAGCCATTTGAATGGCTTGACTCCTGGACACTATACCAACCTGAAAAAACCGTAGACAAAACATTTTCCAAAAAATGGAGAATGATGCAATACCAAGAAGATGAACCAGACTCCTTCCACTAGTAGCTAACACAACTGTGGAAGTATCAAAATAAGTAAAATAGGCAAAAATAAATAACCAAAACCAAACTAATAAATATCATCCATCAGTTCAATCAAATTGCTAATAACCCATAGTCTTTCACATTCTCCAACATACCAAACAAATTATGAATACCGAATTTAAATTTTTGAAGTATATATATACATAAAAAGGAAAAAGGGGAATGTCACTGACCATATTCTGACCCTCATCAATAAGCCTCACAGTATCTGACCTGTTACAAAACCATCAAGCAACAAAACTCTTGAGACATCAAATCCCAAGAATATTAGCAAAGAGAAATAAACGAAATTCCCATGAACGAGCAATTGAGTACCTAATATTATCCAAGTTGAGAACTTGGTCGTCGTCGGAGTCATTTCGGTTCCTCCTGGGATCACCACCGCCATAACGGGCGGTGACGATGGGAGAGAAGGAAGTGGAAGCAGAAGGAGGAGGAGGATCGAGCTTGAGAGAAGTGGGATTAGAGAGACGAAAGCCAAAGAGTTTGGAATCAGAGGAAGAGAGAGGAGGGAGAAGATAGGTTCTTGTGTGGATGAGTTTAAAGGGGAAGGTGCTGGTGATCCCAGCCATGGAGGAAGGAAGAGAAAAGTGATGAGTCCTTACCTCGCCTGCCTTGGCGAATGATTTTGGTTTTGGATACTCTCTTATCCACAATTTTTGATTTTGTAATGGGATGAGAGTTGAGAGTTGAGAGTTGAGACTTGAGACTTGAGACCTGAAAGAGTTGGTGAGTTGGAAGAAGGGCCCAACGGGTTCTTGGGAGGCCCTTTCTTTTATTTATCAACCTGTATTAGGTATTAATAATAATAATCGACTAATCCGATTCGTGGGAACGTTGGCTCACGATGTTAAGCTCTAAATAATTATCATAGCTGCATACCCGGGCTTGAACTTGAAACTATTGATTAAGTTGGAATAATTCACAGCAAGTTAATCTAAACTTTTGGTGGTCGAGGAGGTTTTTACATATACAAGTATCAAAGAGAAACATACAAGTTAAATTAAGAGATACCCATCAAAATGTTTAGTAAGATTAGGTAAAAATAATATAGATGATAAGAAATATAATTTTTCTCTCCAAATATAGCCATAAAGATAAAGATGAGTGGGAAAGAGATTGAATAGGTAAAGAGATGATAAAGAATGGGTAGGAAAAAAATTGAGACATGCGTGTAATTAATTAATAAAAATAAAAATGTGCATTAAATTTTTATACTAACACAGTTGTTGCTCTTTCGTCGCTTATATATAGGATGAACTTATGTATATTGAATATTAATTTCATATATATTTATATATATATATGAATAGGGGAAATTGTGTAAGAATGTATATTGCAAAATTTATTGTCTAGGGGAGAAATTGTTAGGTGAACCTAGTTCGCCACGTCATTTGTGGTATCCCCTAATCACAAGCAAACATGTATGATATGACATGAATATTATAATCTGAGTATGCACTTTATCACAATTACTTGTCAAATAAAAAAATTATTATGTGTTTTCTTAACCTTACAAGTTGAAAAAAAAAAAATTTATCTAACAGTTAATTGTGTTAATAGAGCTGGGAATTCGGGCGGGCCGGGCTTAAACGGGCTCGCGAGCAAAAATACACCCTTTTATTTAAGCCCGGCCCTTAAGAGGTCGGGCTCGGGCCGGCCCGACGGGCTTTCACTCTTTTTTATATATATATTTTAGCGAAAAGCTTTGGCTTTTTTTAATAAATGAAATTGCACTGCGAAAGTATTAAAGAAACAAATATGGGTAATTGAAAATAAATTGTGCAACAAAGTCAAGTGACATAATTTGTCAAAAATGATATATGTAAAACTTAAACGGGAAGAACATGATAAATTTATGTGGTTTCCCAATTAACAATAGCAAATTGGCAATGTTACACAAATAATTAATTAATTACTAGATAAAGACAACAAAAACAAAGATACATCACAATTCAAAAAATGAGATTAAATAGAACAGAAAAAAGTAGTCAAGAAAATGGAAAAGGAAAAGAAGAGCATGTGACATGAAACAATAATTCATTACTCCAAATATTAGACAATAAAAAAACAATGGACCAAGCATAAATAAAAAACATAAATATGATCCATAAGTAGCAAGTCTAGAATTAGAAGTCATACATCACATACAACTACATAGAATATTAAAATGTTTCATAAGGACATAATGTTCTCATGACACAACACATTTAAAAAAAAACTAGTTCACACACCACAAAATAAACCAATACATAATAACATAGTACAATTTTCCTTTTAATTTTTATTACCTGAAAAAAAAAGAGCTTAGACGGGCTTAAACGGGCCGGCCCGTCAAAGCCCGAGGCTCGACGGGCTAGCCCGTTTAAGCCCGTTCCCCCTTTTTTGCCCCAAAAATCAAAGCCCCGCCCTCCTCGGGCTTGGGCTTAAAAGGGCCGGCCCGACGGGCTCGGCCCGAATTCCCGGCTCTATGTGTTAAGGTGCCTACTCGGATTATAATATCCATGTCATAAGGGAGACCACAAATAATGTGACAAACTGACTTCACCTAAGAATTTCTTTACCTAGGGATGTAAAAAATATCGATTTTGAGTAAGTTCAACTCATTTTCAGTAAATGTCACTCTACTTCGATAATTTGAAAATATATTTAATTGTGTGTAAATAACTTTCATTGTCACATTAGTTAGGGATATGTTGCCAGTAGTTGAAGAGATGCCATATCTATTGGAAAAATACTTTTTTATTTATCCATCATATCCGACTTTACTAGCAATCGACTAATTCGATTCATAAGAATGTAGGTCTGCAATGAGGAGCTTTGCCACCTTCAAGTAATTATTGCGGCTGATATCCAAAGCTTGAACTTGAAATCACTGATTAAGGTAGAACAACCCATAGTCAGTTGAATATTAATATATTAAAAAAGGCATGACAATAAATCTCAAATTTTTCGCGTGTCTGTAAGAATAAAAAAGGGAAAATGACAAAAAAAATACTTTACAAATTTTAAAATCCTATAATATCTGTTTCAGTATAGATATTAACAACCATTAACAACTAAAAATCACCTATTTGGGATTTTGAAATTTGGAAAGTATTTTTTTGTCATTTTCCATAAAAAGGTCACAATTTATTATCATATTTTATAAATGTGGAGTAATTTATATTTCTCTCCAAGTTCTCACTAAATTATAGCACAATTTTAAGCTTGCATGAGGGATGAGGATGAATTCTCTCTTAATCTTATTGGGAGGAAGGTAAGGTACTAATAGAGAAAGCTGAGAGGTGAGGAATTGATGTCATAGCTACAAGTAGGGGTGAATATCGGTTTTTCCGTTCGGTTTTGGAACCGAAAACTAGAAAAAAATGAAAGTGAAACCAAAATCGAATTATTTTTTGTTTTTTTTAGCTTTTTTGTTGCAGATTTGACCCATACGAAAATTCAACAAAAAAATGATGCAAAAAAAAAAAAAAGATTTAATGTATCTAAATAGTTATACAAATTCTACATCTTGCCTAAACAACTAAACTATTAATTCAACATGTCCAAATACAAATAAATGCTTAAATATATACAAATTATACATCTTATCCAAAGCAACTAAACTATTAATTCAACATGTCCAAAATAAAGAAAAGCTTAAAGCATTCCCACTCCTTTCCAGTAATCTAAACAGAATAGAAAAAGGAAAATGTAGAGGGCAAATGATTCTAAAGTTGATCAACAAATAAAATTTCGATAAATTCCAAATTACCAAGAAATTATGGCGACAACAGCCATATTTAACTGAAAGGAATTAAAACCCTTAATTGATTCAATATATACGAATAGTTATACAAGTTCAATATCTTGTCTAAATCAATTAAACTATTAATTCAGTATGTTCCAAACAAAAAAAATTATGCTTAAAACATAACAATATTGAATTGGTTCTTTAACTTTCAAAGCATATTCTGTAATTAATAAACATTCTGTGCTTTTTTTCCAATTTTACATGTTTAAAAAGTGTTCATTTTTTTTAGAAAGCATATTTTATTTGTTTGGATTTTGAGATATTTGTTTAGACTTACTTGTTATCATATTTTTAAATAAAAATTCTAGACTCTTTCAAATGGAATTATTTTTTATGGGCTTTTTGGTTTCAAACCGAAACTATTTTCTAAAATCCAAACCGAAAATCGAAAATCATAAAAATGAAAATCGAAACCGAAAAACCAAAATCTATTCAATTTGGTTCGGTTTTTGCTGACCCCTAGCTATGAGTAAGTTGGTTTCTAATGTTGAAAACTTAGTAATGTAAACGGACACAAATATAATGGTAAACAATACGCATATTCTCTAGATAATGATAAATTGAAGATAGAGCGTGCATTTTGGCATTTTGAAAGCGTAGTTTTGTTTGTGAATATATTTGATTGTGAAATTGTTCAAAGTCGAGAAGATTTTATTTACTATGACTCTATGAGGGTGTGATATAACAGTGGTAATAAAATGGAACATGAATCTGGCTAAGTTATGGATCAGTCTGTTAATAATTTTTGTAAATTAATTTCAATGATTAGTTTGGACTTTTTTATAATTATTTAAAGGCTAATATCGGTCATCATCCATCACTAAGAGCTAATTTTGGTTATGGAGCTACAGGCCCCACCCTATCTCCACTAGATTTATTCCCCAGAGTACCCTAGAAAAAGGGAACCTTTCCTCTCTCCAACCATTTCGGCTTAAGAAGATGTGAAAGCCCATCTCTCTCTATAAGAATGGTGTGTTCCGAGATGTGAAGTGGAGAAAAAGGGATTTCATAATTAGGGTTTTGCATATGATGACCTTTTCATTTTTTGTCCTTTACAGGAGATCAGAAAATAAATAAATAGTTAATATATTCAAGATAATTATGTATTTACAAAATCCTATTTCATCAGATCTGGGATGTGATATGGATCTGAAGGATGAACTTGACAGTTCCAATAAGATTTCATTCTTGAACAAAAACCTATTTTTTTTTTTTATTTCATCTATTTCATGACCAAAACAAGGGGTATACACGATACACCACGATTTTGAATCAGAAAAGAGATTTCAAGAAATAGTAGATATCTTCACTCTAACAGTAACCGAGGCGAATCTAATGTATTCTAAGGGATTTGCCTTTTCTATTGATCCTTCGTATTTGATCAAAAACAAATATGTAATAGCTAATATTGCTTGGTCATCATCCATAAGCAAGAGCTAATTTTGGTTATGCTTGGTAACTGCTAGCTACTAGGTTAAGTGTAATATTGGATTGGTTTTGCTCGGTTAGTTGGGTTAACAGAAACATGCTCAAATTGAAACTTTTAACAATCAGCACAAAACTCAAAAGCTCAGAAACTCATGTGATGTACACTAACCTATAGAGAGAAGCTCTTTCTAATTCTTCGGCGTCATACTCCCATCATGTATAACAGTGCTAATAAAATGAAACATGAATCTGGCTAAGTTATGGATCAACCTGTTAATAATTTTTGTAAACTGATTTCAGTGATTAGTTTGGACTTTTGTTCGATTATTTAAAGGCTAATATTGGTCATCATCCATCACTAAGTTATGGATCAGTCTGTTTATTGAGATTTATTTAAGACTAATTCTCTTACTTGAAACCTCATTACAATCATCCCAAATTTAAAATTGAGATTGATATGCATATGTATGGAAGTTGATGAGTAGTGTAGTAGTATTTAATTTTAAATAAGCATATGCAACACACAATCCATTTGTTAGAAGATAAGGTTGGCGCACTCTAATGTATTATAGAGTTATGAAATACTCTGCATGTTTGCGTTTTCAGCATGTGATTAACCCACTTGACGTTTAAAGTTTAAATTTAACATCTTTGAACTTTCATCTT
Source organism: Mimosa bimucronata (assembly GCA_037074515.1). NCBI lineage: Eukaryota > Viridiplantae > Streptophyta > Magnoliopsida > Fabales > Fabaceae > Mimosa > Mimosa bimucronata. Next base: position 13,318,758 of record CM073448.1, on the reverse strand, counting down.
TTATTATGGACTCCCATATTGTTAGTTTGTCATTACCTCTTAATGGAAATTGCCATATCATGCTTACATAAGACACATCACCATACCTATGTGGCATACTTTTAAGGTTATATTTGCATAGAACTCCCTTAAACTTTAGTTTAATTGCATATAACCTCCTTGACATTTTAAAATTAAAATTTTTTACATCCTTGAAGTTTTATTTTTTTAATACCAGGCCCCTCCATTAGTTTTTATTATTGTTATTTTAATGTCTATCAAAGTAGGTACTTTATTTTCAACATTTTCTTCTAATGTTAAGATAATATTCTTGAAATCGTTTTGTCATTTTTGCTATATATATTTATTATTTATCGATTAAAATTGCATTTTTTTATAGGAAAACATAGAATAATAATATCTGAAAGTTTACACTGACTAAAACATAAAAATAAAAGCTTCACCTCTAAATCAACAGAAATATAAATTGCCAATATAATAAAAATATGGTTAATCAAATGTAAACATAATATTGAAATGGCTGTGTTGATAACAGAAAACTGACAAAAATATTAAAAAGACTGTAAAAATTTATCTTAATATTATAAAAAAATGTTAAAAGTTTGTAAAGTGCCTGCTTCGATGGACATTATTAAAAAAAAGTAATGGAGGGGCCTAATATTAAAAGAATAAAAATTAAATGAGGTAAAATTTAAATTTTAAATGGTCAAGGAGGTTATATGCAATTAGACTAAAATTCAGGGGAGTTTTATGCAAATATAAATTTAAAAAGATGTCATATAGGATATGATGAGTTCTATTATGTTAGTGTGACGTGGCAATTTCCGTCAAGAGATAACGGAAAGTTAATGGTAGGGGGTCCATAACAAAAAAAGTTTAAGGAAGTTAAATTTAAAACTTTGAAACATCGAGAGGATTATATGCAACTGCCCCAAAGTTCATGGGGGTTTTTTGGAATTCGGCCTTATTTCATTGACCGGTTTAAAGAAAGTTGTGTATTATTTTGAAGGGTTAAATGTCATAATTACCTCGGAAGTGTGCGAGATGGATCAAATCAGCCCCGGAATTATTTTTTTGTCCAATTTTGCCCTCGAAGTTTGCAAGGTGTATCATATCTACCATTTACCGCTAAAAACCCACGCTAACTGTCAAATAGTTGACATTAACCGTCAATATTTTAATTGTAAATAGCGAATATGATACACCTTACACACTTTCGGGGCAAAATTGAGCGAATATGATACACCTTACACACTTTCGGGGCAAAATTGAACCAAAAAATATTTTAGAGGTAGATATGATCCGACTTGCACACTTCTAGGACAAATAGGACCTTTAACCCTTACTTTGAATTCAAACCAAATGAACTTTTTTTATGCATACACATTGTGTGTGCATATGCATTTTTTGGGATTGGAGAGTTTTAATTGATGATGGTTATAATGTATATACCACCTAGATTGATTAGTTGAAGGAGGTACATAACAAATGAACCTGATCATTATAATTCAGTGAATTTTCTCAGGGTAGGTAACACAATTATCTTTTTTCTTCATTATATCATGGTACAAAGGATTGAATTTAAAGTATTTTTTGAAGCTTTCAAACTGGTTATCATTCTATCTTATTTGAGTGTCAAAGTGATGATCTAATTTAATAGCGTTTTCTCCATTTACGGTGACTTAGTGACGAATGGGAATAAGTTATAGTTGTAAGGGAAATATATTAAAAATAAAAGGACGGATGTTAACTTATAATTTGTTTAAAAACAAAAAAATGGAACATGAATCTGGCTAAGTTATGGATTAGTCTGTTAATAATTTTTGTAAATTGATTTCAGTGATTAGTTTGGACTTTTGTTCTGATTATTTAAAGGTTAATATTGGTCATCATCCATCACTAAGAGCTAATTTTGGTTATGGAGCTACAGGCCCCACCCCATCTCCACTGGATCTATTCCCCCAGAGTACCCTGAAAAAATGGAACATTTCCTCTCTCCAACCATTTCGGCTTAAGAAGATGTGACAGCGCATCTCTCTCTATAAGAACGGTGTATTCTGAGGTGTGAAGTGCAAAAGAAGGGATTTCATAATTGGGGTTTTGCATATAATGACATTTTCATTTTTTGTTCTTTACAGGAGATCAGAAAATAAAAAAATAGTTAATATATTCAAGATGATTATGTATTTACAAAATACCGTCTCAATTCATTCTATTTCATCAGATCTAGGATGTGATATGATTCCAAAGGATGAATTGGACAATTCCAATAAGGTTTTATTCTTGAACAAAAGTCTCATTTATTCCATGACCGAAACAAAGGGGTGCACACATTACACCACGATTTTAAATTAGAAGAGAGATTTCAAGAAATGACAAATTTCTTCACTCTTACAATAACCGAGGCGAATCTAATGTATCACAAGGATTTACCTTTTCTATTATTGCTTGGTCATCATCCATAACCAAGAGCCAATTTTGGTTATGCTTGGTAACTGCTAGCTACTAGGTTAAGTGTAATATTGGATCGGTTTCGCTCGGTTAGTTGGGTTAACAGAAAACGTGCTCAAATTGAAACTTTTAACAATCAGCACAAAACTCAAAAGCTCAGAAACTCATGTGATGTACACTAACCTATAGAGAGAAGCTCTTTCTAATTCTTCGGCGGCATACTCTCATCATGTATAAATGAATTCAATTTCATTCAACTCAGCTCACATTCTTAATTGTGCTCCATAGATATGGAAAAAAACAGTTCAAAACTAAACCAGTTCCAGTTAAGCTATAACTATGGACAAAGCAGAAAATCCTAAAACTTCATGGCCAAAACAACATATAAACTAGAGATCAAGTAAAACCATCCGAATAGAAAATCTCAACTTTTATTTAGTTCTATCCAAATCCAACAGCATCTATAAAACAGAAAATAAAACACCCTCTTCACTATCAAGCTTATTGCATGCTTCTCAACTAGTAACTACAGACATAGCTACAGACATAGACTCGGTTCAACTTACCCACACACAGCTTCTTCTTCCCTCTTCAGTCAACTTCCTCAATCTTGGGTCCAGGCCCAGAACCCGACCCGCCCGATCCAGAATCCGGCATATCCTCACCCATTCCACCACCAGCAGCACCAGAAGCACCACCCTCTTGGTACATCTTAGCTATAATGGGATTACAAATGCCCTCCAATTCCTTCAACTTATCTTCAAACTCTTCAACTTCAGCCAATTGATTCCCATCCAACCACTCTATAGTCTCCTCCACAGCCTTATTAATCTTCTCCTTCTCATCCCCTCCCAACTTACTAGCAATCTTGTCATCCTTAATCGTATTCCTCATGTTATACGCATAATTCTCAAGTGAATTCTTCGCCTCCACCTTCTTCTTCACTTCCTCATCCTCTGCTCTATACTTCTCTGCATCTTGCACCATCTTCTCTATCTCCTCCTTACTCAACCTCCCCTTATCATTCGTTATAGTTATCTTGTTCTTCACTCCAGCCGTCTTATCCTCCGCAGACACATTCAATATCCCATTAGCATCAATATCAAAGCAAACATTAATCTGTGGGACCCCCCTGGGAGCCGGCGGGATTCCGGTGAGCTCGAATTTTCCGAGCAAGTTGTTATCTTTAGTCCTAGCTCGTTCCCCTTCATAAACTTGGATCAAAACTCCAGGTTGGTTGTCAGAATATGTTGAAAAAATCTGTTCTTTCTTTGTGGGTATTGTTGTATTCCTTGGAATCAACACTGTCATCACCCCACCTGCAGTTTCAAGCCCCAAGCTTAATGGGGTGACATCAAGTAACAACAAGTCTTGAACTTTCTCATCCCCTTCGCCGGACAATATCGCCGCCTGCACCGCCGCGCCGTACGCCACGGCTTCGTCGGGGTTTATGCTCTTACAGAGCTCTTTTCCATTGAAGAAGTCTTGAAGAAGTTGTTGGACTTTTGGTATTCTGGTTGAACCACCAACAAGAACAACTTCATGAACTTGTCCTTTATCAACTTTTGCATCCCTTAAACATTTCTCCACTGGTTCCATACATTTCCTGAACAAATCCATGTTTAATTCCTCAAACCTCGCTCTTGTGATTGTTGCATAGAAATCAATACCTTCGTAGAGGGAATCGATTTCTATTGTTGTTTGTGCTGTTGAAGAAAGAGTCCTTTTTGCTCTTTCACATGCTGTCCTTAATCTCCTCAAAGCTCTTGCATTTCCACTTATGTCCTTCTTGTTCTTCCTCTTAAACTCAGCCACAAAATGATTCACCATCCTATTGTCAAAATCTTCACCTCCTAAATGTGTATCTCCAGCTGTAGCTTTCACTTCAAAGATTCCTTCTTCGATTGTTAACAATGAAACATCGAAAGTCCCACCTCCTAGGTCGAAAATAAGAACATTTTGCTCACCTTTTCTTGAAGCCTTCTTGTCTAATCCATAAGCAATAGCAGCAGCAGTAGGCTCATTGATGATCCTAAGCACATTCAAACCAGAGATAGCTCCGGCATCTTTAGTCGCTTGCCGTTGAGAATCGTTAAAATAAGCCGGCACCGTTATAACGGCGTTTTTCACAGGATGTCCCAAAAAAGCCTCAGCAACTTCACGCATTTTTATTAACACCATTGATGAGATCTCTTCAGCTGCGAATTTCTTCTCCTCTCCTTTGTAATTGACTATGATCATGGGTTTTTCTGCTGCTCCTGGAACGACCTTGAAAGGCCATAACTTCATGTCGTTTTGAACAGAGGGGTCGGAGAATCTACGGCCTATGAGTCGTTTGGCGTCAAAGACTGTGTTTTGTGGGTTCATAGCTACCTGGTTTTTTGCTGCATCTCCGATGAGTCTCTCTGTGTCTGTGAATGCCACGTAGGATGGTGTTGTTCGATTTCCTTGATCGTTTGGGATGATTTCGACGCGGTCGTTTTGCCATACGCCTACGCAGCTGTAGGTTGTTCCTAAGTCTATGCCTATTGCCTTTCCTTCTTTTGCCGCCATGGCAGAGAGATTCTTCGAGCTTCGATTTCAGAGAGAAACAGAGTGAAAGGTTTGAACTTTTTGGGTTTGAGTTTGCGATAGCAGAATGGGATTGTAGTTCTTGATGATGATGAGATAAGAGCTAAAAGAAGGTGGTGGGATTACAATTTATGAGACTGAGAGAAAAAGTTCGAGACTTTACTAGAGTAGTGTAGGGAATTATCGGAGAGACTAGAATAATCTCGGATGTCGGATGAAGATTACAGGTGGCGGGAAGGGAGGATGGGATACCAAAGTGGGATTGGAATTACGGTTAATTACGAGAGCGCCACTGTTATTGTTTCCGCCAAATTTTAAGTGGTTTCCTGCCCTGAGGAGATATAATTAAAAAATGTTTCGATTTGAATTATTAAAAAGTAGGGGTGTTTACGGGACCGAGACGACCCGGTCCAGTCCCGTCCCGAAGAAAAATGTTCGGGACGGGGTTCCTATCCCGTCTCAAACTTGTCCCGGTCTCGATCGAGACGGGACGGGACCTTGATGGGACAGGCAATGTCCCGAAACTTTGTTCCCAATTAAAAAAAAATTGACCCAAAAATCTTTTTTTTGCATAGTAACACACTTGATGGGTGATTTTGTAGCATAATTAAATCTCCTCCAGTGCCATGAGCACTCCATATTAATACATAATAAACCAAAGACATAATAATTAGAGCAAAAAAAGTAGCAACAACTACACATTTAAATAGAGTTTGAAAAAAACTTCAAATGTGATGTGTTACACATAAAGCATAGTGGCAGCGGATAAAAAATTTGAGATCAATGAATGGTTGGAACTTAGTTTAGAAGTTAGAGTTATATTTTTTTTAAAAAAAAAGTCATATATACTCACACATGAGACAGATGACACATGTATTTTTTTAAAAAAAATTTGAACATACATATATATATTCGGGACGGGACGGGACAGGATCGGGACGACCCCGTCCCGAATCCCGTCCCTTCCCGAAGCTGCACTCTGTCCTAGGGCTGTTCAACTCTGTCCCGTCCCGGTCCGTCCCGTCCCTTCCCGAAAATTTTCGGGACGGGACAGAGTACCGCTTCGGGACGGGACGGGACTCGGGACGGGGTCGTCCCGACCCCGTCCCGTCCCGAATATATATATGTATGTTCATATTTTTTTAAAAAAAAATACATGGTTCATCTGTCTCATATGTGAGTATATATGAATTTTTTTAAAAAAAATATATAACTCTAACTTCTAAACTAAGTTCTAACCATTCATTGATCTCAAATTTCTTGTCCGCTGCCACTATGCTCTATGTGTAACACATCACATTTGAAGTTTTTTTTAAACTCTATTTAAATGTGTAGTTGTTGCTACTTTTTTTTCTCTAATTATTATGGTTTTGGTTTATTATGTATTAATATGGGGTGCTCATGGCACTGGAGGAGATTTAATTATGCTATAAAATCACCCACCAAGTGTATTGCTCTGCAAAAAAAAGATTTTTGGGTCAATTTTTTTAATTGAGAAAAAGTTTCGGGACAAGGCCCGTCCCGTCCCGATCGAGACCGGGACAAGTTCGGGACGGGACGGGACACGGGACGGAAACCCCGTCCCGAACACTTTTCTTCGGGACGGGACGGGACGGGGTCGTCCCGGTCCCGTCCCGTCCCGTGAACACCCCTACTCTGTCCCATCCCGGTTTGTCTCGTCCCGAAAATTTTCGGGACGGGACAATGTTGAACAGCCCTATTAAAAAGTAGGAGTATTGATTTTTAAAATATATTTTTAATTAACTAATAGCCGGTACCTTTGTAGATCATATTATAAGATATCCCAACAATTGATTATTCTAATTTTAGATTTGTAATTACCTCTATATATTGATTCTTAGGGACTCGAACACTATTTTTGGGGTTTGTAACTACCTCTCTCTCTCTTCAAAATGTTTTTAACTTGGTCTTACACTGCTAGAGCAATTATATGTTAGTAAGTAAAAATTATTTTAATTAGGTACATAATCTAAAATGAAAAATAATCTTGTATCGATCCTTGTCTAAAAAAAACATTTACAAAATCTTCACAATTGGACGAGTTAAGTCTTAACATTCATATGAGATCTAAGTAGTATGTATATAACTGAGTACATGATTGGTTTCACTTTTGAAACATATATTTGAGTATAAATTTATGTTTCAAAATTTTAAAGTCTTTGGGAATATTCAACGTACCAAGGAGAGATTATTTCATCATCTTGATGGCTTAAATCGAAAGATTGCAGTGTTGGGCTATTCTTCGACCGTGGAGAAAGCTCAAAGAGGTTTATGGGAAGAGCTAGAAAAAGTCTTGATGCAAGAGGAGATTATGTGGTTACAGTATTCTAGAGTGAAGTGGTACACGGAAGGTGATAAAAATACAAAGTACTTTCATTCAGTAGCTAATGGTAGGTGACGTCGCAACAAGATTACAGCCTTGAAACTTGATTCTGAGGAGTGGTCTTATGATGATACGGAGATTAGAGATATGTGGAGCAAGTTCTTTGAGAATTTATATACTGAGATAGAGGCTCATAAAGGTACACTTGTTTATGATTTTACTTATCCTGACATTGAAGAAAGTTCTTTGCAATTGCTTGAGCAACGTATAAGTGTTAGGGAGATAAAGAAAGCTCTTTTTGACATGGGTCCTTTGAAGGCACCGGGTCCTGATGGGTTGAATCCCCTCTTTTATCAGAAATCAATGGGACATTGTTAGTGAATCTATTATTGAATTGGTTAGATCTATCTTTGAGAAGCTTGAGTTGGTTGAACCAATTAATGATTCACAGATTGTGTTAATTCTTAAGGTGGACTTCCCTCAAACCATTCGGGATTTTCGTCCAATTACCCTCTGCAATGTGATATATAAGATTGTTACAAAGATTTTTTCTAACAGGCTAAAGCCACTTATGTCGTCCATAGTGGCTCCGAATCAATGTAGTTTTGTGAAGGGGAGACAAAGTACGGATAATATCATCTTAACACAGGAGATTATACATTCCATGCGTTTCATGAAGAAACGGCATGGTTACATGGCCCTTAAAATTGATATGGAAAAAGCATATGATTGTATACGCTGGGATTTTATATATGAGTGCTTGCAGGAATTATCCTTACCACAGTATATGCAACAAGTAATAAAGAAATGTGTGTCAACTCCGGTGATGAAATTATTATGGAATGGGTCAGCTACAAAGAGCTTTCGTCCATCTAGGGGTGTCCGACAGGGGGATCCTTTATCTCCCTATCTTTTTGTCTTGGCTATGGAAAAACTGGGTCACTTAATTTAAGGTGCGGTCCATAATGAGGAGTGGGAGCCTTTCCAACTTCATAGGAAAGGTATAGCGGTGTCGCATTTATTCTTTGCTGATGATCTTATTTTATTTATGAAAGCAAATATGGAGCAGGCAGGGGTAGTTAAAGCTATCCTAGATGATTTTTGTGAAGTTTCAGGCCAAAAAGTAAATTCCGATAAATCAAGGATATATTTTTCTAAGAATGTTAATCATGTTAGAATCAAGGAGATTTGTGATTTTCTGAATTTTGTTCCAACTTCGGATCTTGGTAAGTACCTTGGGATGCTAGTGATTCATGATCGCGTCATGACGTCCTCGTATAAGTTTATAATCGACAAGATAGAGAATCGTCTGGCTTCATGGAAGTCTAATTTGTTGTCTCTTGCAGCACGCCAAACGTTAGTTTCCTCGGTGGTCTCAGCAATACCATCTTATGCTATGCAAACGATTCCGTTACCGTCATCAACATGTAAGGAGATAGATAAATGTTGTCGTAGTTTTTTATGGGGGAGTTGGAATTCGGCAAGGAAGGTTCATGCAGTATCATGGGAAAGAGTTTGTACAGGAAAAGAAGCTGGTGGTTTGGGTCTTCGACTAGCTAAAGATCACAATAAAGCTTTTATGTGTAAATTGGGGTGGGCTTTGGTTAAAAGGCAGGATGCTCCTTGGGTGCAATTTCTCCGTGAGAAATATAAAGGGGGCAAGATTTGATTCCCAAAGTAAAAAAGTGAAAAGTGGAGTCGATAACATGGAAGGGTATTCGAGGGAGTTGGAAGACGGTTCTAGATGGTATAGGGTGGAGAGTGTGTAATGGGAAGGGTATTTCTTTTTGGAAGGACCCTTGGGTACCCCACTGTGATAAGCTTGAAGGCTTGGCATTACGAGAGATTCATAGAGATGATTTGGGATGGCTGGTGGTGGATGTACTATCACCATCAGGAGGTTGGGAATGGCACAAATTTGAGTCTTATTTTTCCCAAGATGTTTTGAATGCTATTGGGAAGGTAAGGGCTTTGAATACTATGAAAATGACTATCCAGTATGGCGTTGGTCTTCAGATGGAGCATTCTCCGTGAAGTCAGCTTATGAGCATCGTGCAGGGGGTATGAATTTTGGAAGGGCTCATGAATGGCGTTCTGTTTGGAAAATAAAGGTGCCACAAAGATATAGAATGTTCTTATGGCTATGTCTCCATAATAGAGTGCTTACTAATATGATGCGACATAGAAGGGGTATTGCACACTCAAGTTTGTGTGAAGTGTGTCGGGTGGAGCAGGAGACAGTCATTCATGCAATATGTGATTGTCCTACGAGTATGAGGATATGACAGAAGGTAATTCCTTCCAATTTGTCCACATTGTTCTTTAGCTTTTCAGAGATATTTGCATGGATTTCTTGGTGTCTGGCTAGAAACGAATTGGTGAAAGGCTTTGAATTTAAACTATGGTTTGCTATCATTTGTAGAACTATCTGGTTGCGCTGAAATGATTATGTTTTTAATAAACGTGAATGGTCTGAGGAGAGTATTATTGCACGAAGTCTTGCTTGTCTTTCTTGGGGACGAGCAGATTTAAAGCATGGATTGCCCACAAGATCTCGGATTAAATGGAGACATCCATAAGAGGGGATGGTGAAATTTAAGGTGGATGGATCAAGGAGTACTGTTTCAGGAAACTGTAGCTGTGGGGGTGTACTTAGAGATCATAAAGGTTTATTTATACAAGTGTTCCAGTATCGAGTAGGTAGAGGATCAATTATTACTGCTAAGGCATGGGGTATCTTATGGGCTTTGAAGAAGGCATGGGAGTCTTAGGTGCAGTCTCTGATTGTTGAAAGTGATAATAGTGAGGTTATTACATTACTGCAATCCGAGATAGACAAAGAACATCCAAACTTTGGGTTGCTTGTGGAGATTAAACTGATGCTTCAAAGGACATGGAGTGTGCAACTGATGGTTTGTTCGAGAGAGGAAAATATGGTAGCGGATATACTGGCAAGGAAAGCTCAGGAATTATATGTTCATTTCGTAAGCTATGTCGTAGATCCTCCTGATTGTATTAGACAGGCCCTAGTTGAGGATTTGTCAGATAATTTTCATGATGTAAACTCTATCCATGGGATAAGGTTGTAGTTAGTTATTTTTCATCAAAAAAAAAATTTGAATAAGCAAATACCTTCAATTTTTTTAGAATAATTTTTAAATGTTAAAACCTAAATTTTGATTAAACTAAAAAAAAATACTTCTATCTAATCAAAACAGACTCTAAGTTTTTATTTGCCATCTCTTCCTTTTACAAGGTAGGGAACCCATTCTTGTTGAGCTTCTAGATGAAAGGGTAGTTAGGGAAAAGGGGTATTTTCTTTACTTTTGTTGTCTTTTGGGGTCAAACTGTGGGCGGAAATTTTGGTTGATTGGGTTGGAAGATAACGGAAATGACAGTGTACGTGGCGTGAAACGAGGTTGACGTGGCACTACAAGATTGCTTTAGGTGACGCTTGTTGTGAAAGAAATAACCAAATTTCAAGATATGACGCAACTACATAGGATAGGATGGCTTCTTGTCGTGTGTTGTTCATTGTCCAAAAGCTAAAAAAAAAAAACTTGTTGCCTGCTTTTGATTCGATGAGAATCTCGTGAGTATTACTGTAATTGTGATGATTGCAAGGATAAAATATTTAAATATATGTACAGCTTATTTGTGATAGGCATTTAATTTAAAATTTAAAGAGTTAATACCATACACTCATCAATATACAACATTAACAGGTGAAAAACACATTGACAATTTATTGATATTTATTTAAGACTAATTCTCTTGTTTGAAACCTCGTTAAAATCATCCCAAATTTAAAATTGAGATTGATATGCATATGTAAGGTTATCAAACTCGTGGGTTTAAGTAAACTCGTGAAAGGAATGTAAAATCGGATCGTAAACTCGTAAGAGTTTACCTTTATTAATAAATACATGTTTTCAGTATATAATTAGATAAGAAATACAAAAAATAATAATAATTTGACTTGAATATATTTTAAATATAAATAATTGATATTAAATATATCAACATTCATACTTTATCTAACTCAATAAAGAAATTTTTATGAAATTTATATGTAAATTCATTGAATATGGTCAAATAGAAATAATTAACATGAGATTTATAACAAGTTAACGCGATTTTATGTAAGATAGAAACGTAAAAACGGTAAATTCGGTATGTAAACTCGTGAGTTTTTACCAAGTTTACATCTAATACGAATTTGAATGACTCATGACACGTTTTTGTTAGGTAGATCCATAAAAACGGTAAAAACGGAGAGTCAACTCGCGAGTTTGACAACAATGTGCATATGTATGGAAGCTGATGAGCAGTGTAGTAGTATTTAATTTTAAATAAGCATATGCAACACACAATCCATTTGTAAGATAAGGTTGGCGCACTCTAATGTATTATAGAGTTTTGAAATACTCTGCATGTTTGCGTTTTCAGCATGTGATTAAGTTTTGTATTTATTTCATCGTCAAATTCTACAAAACCCCCATGAACTTTTGGGTAGTTACATATAAACCACTTGACGTTTAAACTATAAATTTAACATCCCTAAACTTTTATCTTTTTATTATGGACTCCCTTATTGTTAACTTGTCGTTACCATGTCATGCTTACATAAGACACATCACCATAATTATATGGCATACTTTTAATGTTATATTTGCAAAGAACTCCCTTAAACTTTAGTCTAATTGCATATAACCTCCTTAACATTTTAAAATTAAAAGTTTTTACGTCCTTAAAGTTTTATTTTTTTAATATTAGGCCCCTCCATTAGTTTTTTTTTTATTATTTTAATGTCTATCAAAGTAGGTGTTTTACTTTCAGCATTTTCTTCTAATGTTAAGATAATATTTTTAAAATCGTTTTGTCATTTTTGCTATATATATTTATTATTTATCGATTAAAATCGCATTTTTTTCATAGAGAAACATAGAATAATAATATCTGAAAGTTTACACTGATCAAAACCTTAAAAATAAAAACTCCACCTCTAAATCAACAAAAATATAAATTGCCAATATAATAAAAATATGGTTAATCAAATGTAAACATAATATTGAAATGACTGCAATGATAACAGAAAACTGGCAAAAATATTAAAAAGACTGTAAAAATTTATCTTAATATTATAAAAAAATGTTAAAAGTTTGTAAAGTGACTGCTTTGATGGATATTATTAAAAAATGTAATGGAGGGGCCTAATATTAAAAGAATGAAAATTAAAGGAGGTAAAATTTAAATTTTAAATGGTCAGGGAGGTTATATGTAACACTCTAAATTTTAAAAAATAGAAAATAGGGAATTATTTAAGGTCTAGGGGTGGCATTTAGAAATTAAAAAGCCTTATAAATAAATTTATGATGTTTTAGGAATTTTTAATAAATTTTAAGGCTTATTTTCTTTATTAATTGAAAAAAATATATTTAGGAGATGAATTTAAATAAGGGAATATTTAGAACCTTGGGGTATTGTTTGATATTTAAAAAGTCTTATAAATAAATTTGAAAATTAAAAGTATACCTAGAAAAATTATTTTGGGACAAATTCAGGCTTATTTGTAAATGTGAATAATAAATAAAATTACCATTTAAAAGAAAAATGGAAAAAGGGAAATAAAAAAGACAATATCTGCCCCTAATTAAAAATACCTCTAATTATAAAGGAAGGGGTAAAATGGTAAAATACCTATTTAAAATATCTACTTCCTTCCTTCTTAATATATACTCCCACGTGTTCCTCTTCTGTTTCACTCTCTCTCTCATTCTCCCTCAACCTGAGCTCTCTCTTCCCTCCGTCTCTCATTCTCTCGTTCTCTCCTCTGTTCCCTCTGGTTTCCTCGAACTTGAGCGATGGACGATGGCAATTTCGGCGGTGACCGGTGGTAAGAAGGGGTGGAAAACGCACAGGAAGTTGAGATACACCTTGGGTAAGTCCTTGCTCTGCTATTTCTTCTCTTCTTCGTCTGATTCAAGTTCAAATGGAGAGGGAGAGATCCGAAATCTTGGGAAGTTTTGAAGCTTCTAATCCTGCAAAGATTAAGCTTAGCACTTGAATAAGTGTATTTTTGAAGTGATTTGATAAAAGAAAACGGATTGGGGTTCGATTTCTCTGGATTAGGGGTGTCGGGTACTGTTCATCTGACACCATTCCTCCTAATTTTTGGAATTTCGTTGTTTTGAAGCTTGATTTAACCTTCATAGGAGTAAGTTTACGCATATGGGAGTCTTGTATGTTAATTATGAAGCCTGGGGATTTTCTTGAAAATTTTCCTTCTTCCCCTGTTCTTTGTTTCTGCCGTTAGTGGTTAAATCTGAGGGCGATGAAATTATACCATGATTAAGGGTTTAATTTTCTTGTTTTGGTTGTTTAATAATGTTAGATGATTATTGTTCAATTTCCTTCTCTCACTGTCTTGTTCATCTGAATTTATTTCCTCTGTTCTGTAGAGTTCTTGTTCTGCGATTCTGTTTTGGATGTAGGATGAAGGGAAGGTTAAATGTTGGGTGAATGTTTTGCATGAGAGGTGTTCAATTATTTTGTTGTGAATGATTTCTCTGTTCCCTATTCCTCTATTCTGTTTGGGCCGAAGGGTTTGAGGAGAAATTATGAATTTTGGGATAATGGTTGTTGTTGTTTGATTTTGTGTTTTCCTGTAATTGTATTTATGCCTGGAATAAAGAGGAGGGAATTAAGGTCGATTGTTTAAGGTTGAGGATTATTAGGGTGCTAATGGTCCATTTCTAGTCTTTCCTTGTGATTTGGCCTATTGGTTGCAGTGTTAGGAAAAGGGGAACCGGTGATGTTAGATTCTAATTGGGAACTATGAGGATGATTCTTTTGGATTAAGATTGTTTTCATAAGAGCCATAGGAGTTCATTAAGTTTGAAATGAAAAATGAGGTAATAGGTTTTGGTTAAAAGGTTGTGGTTGAATTATTTCTGAGGTTATTTACCTAATCTCTGATTGGTTATGATGATTTTAAGCTTAAAGTATTCACTGGTTATGTCTAGTTTAAAGGAATTGTTTAAGTTAAGGAGAGATTGCTCTTGGGTGCATATTCCTATTGAATTTTAAGTATTTGGCTATAATTGGAAGAAAGGATTAAGTGATATTAATTGAGGAATTTATGCTGTGATCTTTGATAATTTGAGGTTCTATTAGATTGTTTAATAATTAAGTTATTGAGTCTTAGAAATTAGAGCCAGAGAGAGAACTAGTTCCAAAGTTTTAGAAATAAATGAATCTTGTTATTCGTTTTGTGAATGGATTTAGGCAAGAAGATAGAATGGATTGTGGTAAGTCGAAGGCTTTAGTTTGTATCCAAAGAATTGAGTAGTTATATCTTGATGAGCGTTCAAAGAAGTGTAGGTAAGGATATTAATCTTTAATTAGAATATGTTAAGAATAGTTTATTAACTTGTGGGCATGATTAGGAAAAAGAGGATTTTGGAAATTTTAGAAGATGAGTTAGTAATCATTTGAATTGTAGAGGTATATGTTTGGTTATGTATGAGAAAGAAGGTAAAGAATTTCAAAAGGGTAATCCTTAATATTGTACCTTAAGGCAGTTTATTGGAATTAAGGTAGTTTATAAATGGAAGATTTTGAGGATGATTGTTGTAATTGTAGGATAAATGTTAGATAGTATGAGGAAATGACAACTTAAGATATCCTACACTGTTTTGAGGTTGTGGAGGTATGGTGGATGTTCACTCTCATCGATTTCATCTTAGAAGTAATTGGATAAGATGATATGAATAGGCATTGTGTGGTTAAATGGTTCCATATGGTACAGATTGAAGTATGAAGCTATGATTATTGACTTTTGCAAATATAGATTGGTTTTAGGGGTCTCTATTCAGATTTGTATTGTTTGAACTTGATGTTTGATTTGTATTTGGGTGATTCAATGTTATCTAGATTCTCTAAAGGTTTCAAAGAGTTACAGAATTCTGGTTTAAAGAAGTTGTAAACAAGCATTTTTAAAGATTTAAGTATTTTGAGATAGTTGATTGGCATATGTAAGAAATTGATGGGTAATTAGTGTTTAATCCTGAAAGAGCATGTGATTATGATTGGAAATTTAGTATACAAAGACATTAGATAGAAATTTTGAAATGAAGAGTAGAAATCTAAATGAAATTATGGTTTCAGGGGTTTTAATTAGCATTCTAAATTAAGGAGTATATTGATGCTTTACGACTGCAAGTGGGAGTAAATTAGAAGTGAAAGTAATAGATAAAGTGACATATTGATTTGAGGTTTTAAGTTGAAATTAAGTAGGAAATTAGATTATAAGGTGTGATATAACTGGGAAAGTGTGTTTTAGGGTCTAAAGGATTTTAAGGAATTTTAGTAGTTAATTGTTATTTTATTTTCTGTTCTGGATAATTTGTATTGGTAATGAGAATTAGTAGCTTGGAAGGTAAATTGTTAACTCAAGACTTTGAGTTTCATTAGTGTTTGAAGGTTCAATGGTTATTAATTGAATCTAAATTGATTTAGAGGTTTTATCATAAAGGTTTAAGGATGAATCTAAAAATGAAACCGATCATTTACAGTTTTGAATCTTAGTTTATAATTATAGAAGTTACAAGATACAAGAAGTTGGGAGTTTGAGAATTAGGAATTTATTTGATTTTTCACTTGATTAATTTTATTTTCAATTCTAATTGAAGTTTGGAATACTTAAATGATATTATAGTGTAGGTGGAAGCTATAAATTTCTAAAAGTCAGGATTTATTTCTGTGCTTGGTTCCATATCCTATTGCCTTATATTTTGATAACAGGAAGTAATGATAGAAATAGAAATTAAATCTAGCTATGGTTTGTTTTGTTGAAACATCTGTTCTATTTCTGTTCTCTTAAATAACATTTTCAGTGACAACAGTGAATCAGTTATAAGCTGTGATTTTGATAAAATTAAAACTATACTGTACACGAATAAGGAAATAGCATATGGTAGAAGATGGTAATGTTTAATAAATTAATTATGATTAAGTCATTGGGATTTTTATATTTAATTTCGGAAAAGATGATAATGAGAATTAGAATTATTAATTGAAATAAATTATTTATAATTGACCATTTTAAAAAGAGGTTAATATAATTTATAGTAAACTGCAATCTTTCACTAATACAAAGAATGCGGTAGCATCAAGTATTTAGGATTCGTGAGAGACGTTGGATAATTACATGAGAATTCAGGCATTAATTTAATATTTATATATTACATATAAATAGGTATTGATAATGACATAAGTTGAGGAAGTCAGTGGAAAGGAAAGGAGCAGGTTCAGGACTAAGCTCGGAGTTCAGGTAACAGTTTATTTCATTACACTAAATTGCATGTATAATTTTGTATTATCTATTGCATTTAAAATGATATGTCTTTTATTCCTCAGTTGGAGTACTTCAGGCTTAGGTGGTTCGCTACCCCTTTGCCAAACCAGTTAGTTATAGTTTTAAATGTTATAACGAGAAGTCCTGCAGGTAGAACCTCCACTAGTTAACGAAGATATCGTTATCAGTGGTTGGTAGGTGCTTATGTCACCCAGATTAATAGGATAAATGCTATCATTGTTTGCAAAGGTTTATAAAATGTATACATGTCAATGCATGCATAAAAGTTACAGTTAATGACATAAACTGTGTTGAACTGCTGTTTTCAGAGAAGCTGGAAGATGGTAAGATGGTTGAGATAAGGCAGGAGTGCTGGAAGAAAATTAGATGAAGGAATTAAGATTATAATTGAAAAGTAAGGTTATCTGTATATGATGTAAATTTTAAATTATTAAATTAATAGTAGAAAGTATAGAAAATAGAATTGTATGAATTGATAAAAGTGATTTAAATTTCCTAAGTACTATGAATTAAAAATAGATACCCCAAGAGGCTTAATATACTTTTAATTGTTTTATTAACCGCTTTATTTTATAAAGAACTTTAAGTTGTTTCCATTTGTCTGAAAAGCCCATTCCAACTAACAAAAAGTTGGTTTAATGTTTTAAAAGAAAAAGTTTTAAATTTTCCGTATTTTTGGGCTTCTAACATTGAAAAGTGGTTATAATTCAATTAAAATTACTATAATATAATAGAAAATTTTAGGTGTTACATTATATACAATTAGACTAAAGTTCAGGGGAGTTTTATGCAAATATAAACTTAAAAATATGTCATATAGGATATGATGAGTTGTATTATGTTAGCGTGACGTGACAATTTCGGTCAAGAGATAACGAAAAGTTAATGGCAGGGGGTCCATAACAAAAATTTTTTTAAGGAGGTTAAATTTAAACTTTGAAACATCGAGGGGATTATATGCAACTACCCCAAAGTTCATGGGAGTTTTATGAAATTTAGCCTTATTTCATTGACCGGTTTAAAGAAAGTTGTGTATTATTTTGAAGGGTTAAAGGTCATAATTACCTCGGAAGTGTGCAAGATGGATCAAATTTGGCCCGGGATTATTTTTTTGTCCAATTTTGCCCCTGAAGTTTACAAGGTGTATTATATCCACCATTTACCGCTAAAAAACTCACGTTGACTATTAAATAGTTGACATTAACTGTTAATATTTTAACTGTAAAGGGTGAATATGATACATCTTGCACACTTCTGGGGTAAAATTGGACCAACAAATATTTTAGGGGTAGATATGATCCAATTTGCACACTTCTAGGATAAATAGGACCTTTAACCCTTATTTTGAATTCAAACCAAATGAACTTTTTTAATGCATACACATTGTGTGTGCATATGTATTTTTTGGGATTGGAGAGTTTTAATTGATAATTGTTATAATGTATATACCGCCTAGACTGATTAGCTGAAGGATGTACATAACAAATGAACCTGATCGTTATAATTCAGCGAATTTTCTCAGGGTAGCCTGGTAGGTAACATAATTATCTTTTTTCTTCACTATATCATGGTACAAGGATTGAATTGAAAGTATTTTATGAAGCTTTCAAACTGGTCATCATTCTCTCTTATTTGAGTGTCAAAGTGATGATCTAATTTAAGTGTTTACTCCACTTACGGTGACTTAGTGATGAATTGGAATGAGTTATAGTTGTAAGGGAAATATATTAAAAATAAAAGGACGGATGTTAACTTATAACTTGTTTTTTTTTAAAAAGCATTATACTAAGTCATGGCTAGGGGTGTGCATGTGCAGGGTTGAGCAGGGCAGGACCCCTATCCGATGTCCTGCCCAAAACATAAATGCAGCCCACTGCTTGCCCTGTCCATTAGAGAGCTCATACTATTTTGGGCTGGGCAAGGCCAGGGCGGGCATCATGCCCATACGATCACACCCTCCCCAAAATTATACATGATAAACACTTTATAAAATTCAAATACATTTCGAATTACATAATTCTACACCTTAAAATATTCCAAAATAAGTCTAACACTTAAGTACTGAAATTTTAAACTATCACATGTCTTAACAAATATCCAATACTAATTCAAAAATTAAACAACATCCGTAATCCTTTATAAACAAGGCAACAAAAAGATTCCAATTTAAGCCTTGAAGTCCAAGTAGTTTGCAGTAATCTCCCCCAAATTTGACTGTTACTTATATATGGAGTATAATATTATAATTTATAATTATGATAACAAATTAATTATTAACATGTGATAGTAATATAAATATATAATATATTTGCCAAAAAAATAAATATATAATATTATATATTTTGTGGGCAGGGCCAAATGGGCAAGGAAGCACCCCCAGCCCGATGCCTGGCCCTACCCGCGAACATGCCTGGCCCAAACATGCCCATTTTTTGTTGGGCATTTTTTTTTCGGGCCAAGCCAAGCAATTTTTGTGCGGGCAGGGGGGCACCCCGGGCGGCCGGGTCACATGCACACCCTTAGTCATGGCTAATGATTCAATTATAAGTGAGATAAAATCACGGCCGGGTCACATGCACACCCCTAATCATGGCTAATGATTCAATTATAAGTGAGATAAAATCACAAGGAACGGAAGATTGATTTTTCAATACAAAATATTTATTATTTTTTAAACATAGGAATTCCTCTATTATTAGAGACAACTATGTTTAAGACACTGTCATACACCAAAATTTATACACCCGGCCAATTTTAATTCATTTTACTTTGTGAGATTGTGGAGGAACAACTCATTTTGCCATATGAAAATGAAACCCTCTTTCACTGCACGTATTCAATCTTTGACATGACAAGCCGAAGCAGGGCCTTGAAATTCCAACAAGGCCCAGTTGTTTTTGCGAAAGATCGACAAGACTTTTATCCCACAGGAACTTAAAGCCCATGATGGAGCCCACCATTAGAAAGCGAAACGTGAGAGGCTACGTGCTGTTATCTCGTTATCCGTCGAGTAAGGCCCCTCGTCCCTCATTATTACACTGTTCATTCACGAGATTTTTTTTTTGGGTAAATATGTTAATTCACGAGAATTATAAGCACATAGCCACATACTGCTAAAAAAAACTCTAAATCATACTCAATCCCTCATAAATACATAACTTTTTTGAAAAATAAGAAGTTAGTATAAGTCAATAGTGTATCATATTATAATTTATTAAGAGAAGATTAATAATTAAGAAAAAAAAAAGATAAAATTAATGAGCCAACAATCTCTTTTATTTCAATTAGCTTAGACTTGATGTGATACTTAGATGTAAGGAGAAAGTAAAAAAAATTATGGAAAATCACACAAAAAAAAAAAATACTAGTAAGCATATGAAAAGTTTCGTAACTTGTCAATATCAAATAAAAATGGTGGATAAGTTGGAACTTTAGATATAAACGAACAAGGATTTCACAAAAAGAAAAATAAAAAATATATGTTCTACACATTTGTGGTTATGTTTATTGGGATATTTGGGTATATAGATGTAGGAAACTCTTTTGTGATGAGAACAACATTGAGTTAAAAAAATGCTCATTGTAGTTTGTTTCAGGCCAATTGGAACCATGATATAGTGTCACACAATAACTTCTATTTTGGTAGGGAATTGGATGAATATTCAAAGAACATTGGATTTTGTTACATTAGAAGAATATGGATTAGTCTTAAGTTCAAGTAGTAGTGGTTATGGTAATATAATTCTAGGAGAAGAAAATAGATGGATATGTGGTTATTGGTGCAATCTCACTACAGTTCCTCCAAATGTCACAAAATTCATTGCCGTTTTGTAGGGTTTATGTAAGTTGGGGTTAGGGAGACAATAAAATTGAAGTCTTAATTGATCATGTGAAATTCGTTAATCTGATAACAAAATGATATGATCATAACCATCTTTTTAAAGGTATCATAGAGGATACTATGTTATTACTCATTAGGAATCGGCAAATCTTGATCAATCATTAAAGATTTCAACACTCTAGTAGCCCATTTAGCTAAGTTGTCATATAGTATGGTTGAAATTTCATGTTTCTTTGACCAACCTCCCTTTATTTTCAAGTTAATTGTTGATGTTGTAATGTAGGTAGTTAAGTATCTTAACGTCGAACTAAGATAAGATAATGATTTTCAGTATTAATAAATAAAAAAAGTAAAAGTGTACCCCTTGACAAGTGAATGGATCATGATATGTAGGTTATTATGAGACTTTTAAGATACTGTTTTTTTTTTACCCCCGTGTGAACATTGGTGTGATTTTCCTTAAAAAATTATGCCGCGTGTGGTCAAAAATCAGAATGCGAATATCTAGTTTTGTTTGAGCAGCAAATGATTAATTATCTATTAAAATTATACTCAGTACAACGACATCAATGTATATTTGGGCTCAAAATAAGATGATGATGTTGACTTATCCAGAGACAGACACGTGTGCATGGAAGGGAAACACTGGCGTCATATGAATATATGATTGGCCCATAGGACTGATAATGAGTTTGAGCAACAGATTCATCAACTGGGAATCGTATCTATCTAACATCACCCAGTTTGTACTTTCCCATTTTAGGCAACTCGTAACTATAAAATGGAAACAGTTTTTTTTTTTAAAAAAAAAAATAAAGGAAAAATTACAACCAAATCCTAAGTAAGACAATTAATCATAACTAATTTCCAAAAACTCATTAAATTACATTAAATCCCTATATAACATGTATTGAAAGTTTGTCAATAAAGCTCAATGAGTTATTATTTGACAACTTTTTAAAAATCTAGTTGTTGTTAACAACTCTTCACACATTTAATTTAATATCACCTAAATCTCTAGAGATTTCACTGTAATTTAATAACTTTTTATTTAATTACATTAAATCCCTATATAACATGTATTGAAAGTTTGTCAATAAAGCTCAATGAGTTATTATTTGACAATTTTTAAAAATCTAGTTGTTGTTAACAACTCTTCACACATTTAATTTAATATCACCTAAATCTCTAGAGATTTCACTGTAATTTAATAACATTTTGTGACTTGATTGTGATTAGTTATCTTCCTCCTTTGGACCTAGTTGTAATTTTCCAAAAAATAAACTTACAGATTTTGAGTTTCAATAATGTCCCTGTATAATCATAGTCTTCGCTCAATATTGTCCATGTATTATCGTTTAATTTGACGCATGTTCTTTTTCTTTATAACTATAGATGATTACATGTAGTTATTCAAACATTTATGGGTTCAAGCTAAATAATGTTACATTAAACAAATTGTTAATCTTGAATGTTACATTAAACAAATTGTTAATCTTGAATGTAGGATAGTAATTTAAGTAGGATTACAAATTATTGTATGGTTGTGAGAAAAGCTGTTAGGGTCAGAGAATTATTTTTAAGATGAAAAAGCTGAAGATGAAAGAAATACCGAGTTATTTTCATGATGTGGTGACGATGAAAAAGCTTTTAGGTCGAGTTCTGGACAAATGATTGGCCTGATTGGCTAGCTAGTAATATTCGGAATGGGAGGTTGTGTGCGTCTAGTTGCTGGAATGAGATTTTTAGTATAGGATGCTGGATTATTTGGAGGAAGAGGAATGATAGATGCCATCTAAAGCGAAGCGGTTGGGGGAAGTTAGAGGTATTATGCATTGCATGGCGCTAATGAAAGTCTTTAACCGTAATCAGGAGATCCAGAGTTGAATGTTGCTGTCCCAACAATCTGATATGTAGGAGGTTGTAGACGACAGTGAGATTGTTCATGTGGATGGTGCTTATTCTGGTTATTCGAATGCAGCTGGGTGTGGCGGTATTTTGCATCTCTCCAGTGGTATTACTATTGAAGCTTTTATGGGTAGGATAGAAGGAAGGGATTGCTTAACGGTGGAGTTGTGGGGATTACGTAGAGCCTGGGATTTGGGGTTTCCAAAGGTTAAGATTCTATGTGATTCAAAGGATATGCTGGAGTAGTTGGGAAAGGATGGCCTGGGAATGCATTTTGATAGGAATTTGATTGCTACTATTCAGGAGATGCTAAGGCAAACTTGGGATGATGTTCAGTTGGGATTCATAAATCAGAGGGAGAATACAAATGCAGATTTTTTGGCAAAAGAATCTCTAAGCAAGAGCATGGGCTTCAAGATCCTATCAAGTGAATCAGCTACGAGGCTACTCAACTCTAGGGGAGTCACATAATAGCTGCTGGTTGTTGTTTTTTATTTTTTTAGTTGCTTTAGTTTCATTCTGCATTTGTAATTTTCCTACTTATAAAAAAAAGAAGAATAGAAGGAAAGCAAGAGACTTCATAAGTAGACCTCACAATGATCTTAGATTGGTAATCAAGAAGATGTAGCTTGTAGTTGATTCTGTTTGGCAAGAAATATATAGGTGAGACTTGTATTTAACATCTTGCTTATTTCATATCTTATACACCAAATCCATAGTTTTTAAGTTATGAATCTGAAAGTTACAACAGTCAAAAAAAGACTTTTCTGATACTCTTGAAGGGATTTTTTTGAAATTTTATAGTGGCCAATGAAGCTAATTATAAAATGGACCAACCTATTTCTCCATACTTACCCATTATTAGTTGATTCTCGTAAATGATAACTTATTTGGTATAATTTGACAAGTAAGAGGGTTCAACATGGAGGCCTTCCCCCTCCTTATTTTTATTGCTCATGGCATCCAATATTCTTTAGTGCCTTGTTAATAAGGTCTAAGCTTCTGAATAGTTGGAGAGGCGTTAAAATAATATGCAAGAATGCGTCACTAGTCTCATAACTTATTTATGTAAATGACTCTGTCTTTTTCTTTGATTATACCCGTATTGTACATATACATATAGCTAGCTAGCGAAACTATTTACTAATGTTGTTCATGGTCAAGGTAGGAAGTCTTTGAAATGAAATCTTCCATTAGTTATAGCCCAAATGTCAAGATTAAATGAAATCGATAATGTAAATATTTTGGACATCTAAATACCTTCAAACTTGGGTAGTTAATACAAATAGAGACAAGTCAACGATATTTAAGTGTATTATACAAGAAATAGATAAAAGAAGTTGCATAGGGAAAAAAAATTAATTTGTTATCTCAAGCTTCAATACAAACTTTTCTTAAGTCAATTCTTCTATTGGCCAATATTTATTAGATGTCACGTGTCAAACCACCACAACATCTTCATCAAGATATTGATGTCAGATACATTAGATTTTGTCAATGAGTCTTTAGCTCAATTGGCACCCACCATTCCCTATAGAGAAGAGGTCATAGGTTCAAACCTGTAAAGTGTGTGAGTGTGTGATAATACATACTGAGTGCCCTTCATTTGATCTATATTAAAAAAAAAGATGCATTAGATTATTATTGTGTGAATTTAAAGAAACACAAAGCATGTGCATCTTGCAAACAAAAATAAACTCACACGCCTAATGAACAAAGCCATACTTGCCAAACAAGTTTGGCGATTAGGAGCTAAGCTAAAAACTTTGTTAAATAACACTATGAGGATTAGTTAGTACTTGGATCTAAATTCCCCGAGAACTATCACAGTACCCCATACTACATCCTAAATCGAGTTATCCTAATTTAATTTCATCCAAGCTAAGGCAGATATAATGGACATAAGATCAAGCTCTCATATATGGAATGACCATCTGATCATGAGATTCTCCGATATTCTCCGATCCATTGTAGCATGAATCCTTGAAATGATTTATTTCAAATTAAATCTCATCTCATATTCCCATAATTTATAACCCAAACATAGCCTATGAACTTGTATTTCAGCATATCTCGTTAGAGAATGAATAAACCTACTAATTTGGAAGGGCAATCTCTCAATCAGTTATTGAGTTCAGAATCACCACAAGCTATTCCTTAGTCAGACATTGGGCTAGTTTGAGAACACTTATTTTAATATATTTTAATTTTTTTTTTTGTGCACACAAGATCATTTAAAATAATTCAAAACAAACAAGCACTTTGTAAAAGTTTCAATACAATAACAAACAAGTAGAAAACTTGACTATTGAAGAGCAAAACTTACCTATTGAAATTGCATCTTCCATATAAATATTTGTTATTTTTTTTTTAAAATTGATAAGAAGGCCATACCATCAGCAGATATTTTACAGCAACACCATTTTAATTGCCAACAATCTTGTTTATTTTGTTTTCGGTTTGCTCGGTTTTCTGTTTTCAACTTCAATCTTGTTTTTCTACTGAAAAAAGCTTCAATCTCGTTTTATTTCTTAAATTTAATGCGAAGAAATATTTCACATGAGCTTATTTGGAACTATACATTATTTTAAGAGTCAAATCCAGTAAAAATAGCAAAATAGATTAACACATTAAGTTCAATTGATATTTAAAAAAAATATGGAATAATACGTTAAGTGAAATGTCAGAGCTTTGTATCCCACCCTTTAAGGTGCCTACAATTCAACGGAGGATTAGTCTCCACCTGTCGGGTGAGGGATACCTTGATGTTTCATAAAAAAAAAGAGCTTTGTATCCCAATGACATCAAACTCTTCTCTTAGTTTTTTATTAAACATAATGATGCGAGTTCAAATTTTTTATGGGTATAATATGCGTATATGTTATGGCTATAATATGTGTAATGTGTATGAGTTAAGACAAAAATATGTTAAACCAGTAAGAATGAGCATATTTTCAATTTACCGATATCTATATATTTCTTGAAAGCTCCTAGCAACAATCCTATTGGTCCACATGTCTAATGACATCATCTTTACTTAACTCACTTATTGGTCCACATGTTTACATAATCAAAGTCATAATGGAAGTTTTATTCTTAATTTTAAATTTCATTGCCAATAATTAATCATTACTCATCATATATTTCTACTTATGGGAATGTACTTTTTTAATTTTGAAAGTTATTTAAAATTGAGCAAAGCAATAATGATTAAATACATAAATGTATGGACGTTATTTAATAGTATTGAGCAATGATTAAAAACATATATATCTACTTTTAAGAAGGTATTCTATATTAATTCTTTTTTTTATCACATACATACCTCTTAATGTAATATTGTTTATAGAAAAATCTATCTATATGTATTAATTTTAAATCTGCAATATTTGACTTTTCAGATATACAAATTAATTATTATCTTCAGATAAGTCACTATTTTAGGTAACAATTAAAACATATATATATATATATATATATTTATATATGATTTAAAATCAACACTATTAATTTTTCTTATGAAATTTACAAAATAATTAATGTGTTTAAATATGTCAGTAAATTAGACAACATGGTATAAAATAGCTACTCAAAATAATTATGTTCTTTAGTTTATTTCATTTTTAATTTTAACTTCCGTGCATCGCACGGGGGAGAAAAATCTAGTTTAATCCTATTAGTCCTAATTATAAGATCAAGTTGATTTTTTTGAAAAATTAAGTATACAAAATAAATCAATTTAAATTGTTTATATTTATTTTTTCTTCAAAACTTATATATTTTACTTATAAGCTAACCTATAATCTAATTACATGTGGTATACGTTATAATTTAATGGTCTAATTTGCTTCCTTAACTTAAAAAAAGGTCAACTTAATTTTATAATTAGGATATAAGGGTGTAATATGTATGATTATTTTTAAATTTATCACTATTAGGAAAATAATTATTATAAAGAAACGTGAGTTTATAGGATCTTTTTTATAACGAAAAAGGATTATTATAAAACCCTATCACAAGGTTAGGAAGGCCACAATTTATGGATTTATGATTTATCAATCACTTTGCTCTAATCTTTTCGAGTTTCGACTGTGATTTCTTTCCGTATTTTTTTATTTTCAATTTATTTTTGGTATTATTATTTTTATTTTCTGCTGTGAAAAATTGGTATTCCTCCTCTAATAAGAAGAAGGGTTTCCTTTCACCCTCGCCTCATCGGCCTCAACCTCTTCTCTTCTCTGCGCCTTCTCGCAGAAGAGAGAGAAACACAGAACAACAACAACAACAACCCAAATCTCTCTGCTTATCTATCCTTCAATCCCTATCTCTCTTTCCCTTTTATCCCCCTAAAGTTTCATCCTTTTTGCCTTCCCAACCTAAAAATCCCCTAAATCCCTTCTGGGTTCAGCTTTTTTTGCGCCGCTGAATCTTATCCCCCCTTTTTCCTCAGTCACTCTCTCTTATCTGTAACGGCTATATTCCTATTTTGAAGTGAAAGATCTTGAGTTATGCAGCAAGGTGATCAGACGGTTATTAGCTTGAGGCCTGGTGGTGGTCGTCCTGGAGGTGGTAGCAGATTCCTTGCTCCTCGATTCGATTCATCCTCATCGGCTTCTTCTGCTTCTGATCCTTCTCGTCCCTATGCCCTTAAGGTATATTTTTGAATCTACCTCCTTTGCCTGCTGGATCTGGGTTTTCATTTTTTTTTTTTGGGCTCATGATTATATCCCCTAGTTTTGGATTGGTTGATTGCTTTTTAGTTGATTGAATTGTCATTGAAAGATTCTTGAGCTTCATTATGTGCGTTGCCGTGGGTGTAGAATGGTTTTTTATGACATAGATAGGATTTTTGATTGTTGTATTGTGGGTGGTGAGTGGTTGAGTATGCTTGATTTGGATCTTGCAGCTGTCTAGTTGATATCAATGGTTTGAAGGTGTTATTTTCTGGATTTGTAGTTGATTTAGGGATAATTTTAATTTCTTGGGTGGTGAGGTTTTATGGTAAAGTTTTGAACTTTGTGAACAATCTGTTTGCAGTCGTTTCCATTTGCAGCTACTCAAGCTTATATATTTGGTTTGGCCCCGTAGAAGAATGTGACTGGTTTCTCTGATATGAAATTTAACCTGATTGTTTGGCGACATCCTTGTTTACAGAAGTTCATAGAGATTTATATCTACTCCTGTTGCTGTGTCCATTGGTATTCATCATCTAATTTCTAGGCGTAGGAGTAGAAAATTTCTTTTTAAGACTGGTAAAATAATGGGTAAGGAAAACTCAAGCTTGATAATGGATGTCCTAATTCTTGGTGGGGCACTCATTATGTGTACCTGCTGTAAATGTGGACAAAGAGCAACATCGTGGGCTTTAGGTGGGTTTGAGCAAGTTTCATAATACCCATAAAGGACCCACATACAGCGGAATATATCTTGAAATTTTGATGGATGCAACTTCTTCCTAGTGTAGAAACTGATAAAGTGACAGTCTTCTCTCTGTGGAAACCTGCTTCATGAGTTTGATTATTCACGATTTGCAGTCTTGATTGGCACTTAATTGCATGTGGAGTTGTAGTTTGAAAGGTTGCTGATAAATCTTCCACTTCCTTCTTGTGAAGGCAATGCTTGCTAAGAAAAAAAAAAACAAAGCTAATGTGAAAATTTGTATTCAGCAACCAGAGATACCAAGTAAAATTCTATTGGTTTCATCAGTGCATCTATTACAGATGAAATGCATTTTTTATTGGTAAAAGGTTTATCCATGCCTATAAAGCCAATTTTAGGTTGTACTTCAGTTACTGCCAAATAATTTTGTGACTATGAGAAGAACTTGGCTGATAAAAAGAAGGCGCTTTTAGCTGTGATAAAAGCGTTTAAATTAAGTATCATTGGAGTTGACTTCTTTAGAATTGCTACTCATTGGATCCCATTAACTACTGTGAAGTGTGAACAATTGTGCTTTTCTTGTATGCGATTATATAGTGACTGGTTAACCTTGTATTATCTTACTAGATTCTTATTCTTATTCTTCTGGATTTTGTAGGCTGGAGATTCACGGTTTGAGGGTCGTGAGCATGTGCGGTACACTAGGGATCAGCTTTTACAGCTGAGGGAGGTAATTCTTGCACACCTTTGTGGGTTAAGTTTATTATTAAAGCTATTACCTCTTGCTATTGGAGAGAATATTTATTATGTTCCATTTGTCTGCCGCCTCTTCATTGATGCCTTTGTGCTTTTGACTTATATATCTATCAGTCTGGGTTTAGCTGTCTTTTTCTTGTTCATCCATGAATTATCTGATCAACGCCCTCTGATAAATGCTCTCGCTCTCTCTCTCTACGCGCGCTTGCAATTGAACCTTTCTCTCGGTGTTAAATGGAGATTGTCAAGAGCTTATTTTATGAATTTTAATTTTTCTAGAAGGCCTTTAGTGGCCTGGCCTATCTATGTTCCTCTCTAAGCCTTTACATTCTTTGTTTTTGGGTGATTCGTTTTCTCCCTCTTCTATTCCTCTTTCTGGTAAATTACTTTTGAAATGACAAGTATCAGTGTGCTTATAGGCTGTATGGCCAAGTCTTGAATCTTGACATCATATTCATAACTGATATTCATATTACGAGCTGTCTGACGTTTGGAAATTGACTTATAGGTTGAAGAGATCCCTGAAGATATTTTAAAAATTAAACAAGAAATAGAAACTGAACTTTTGGGTGAAGATCAAAGCTGGGGCCGTGCAGAAAATGTGAGTTTATTTTCCTTTTTTTTTTTGGTTTTTGTTTATATTAACTTTTTAAGTATATGGGCCTTCATCCTGTCTGGTAAGTTGATTGTTTGTGCCATCCTCCTATATTTATAATAGATTTGAACTGGTGCAGTATTGTCTTGTCAGTTTTGTGACAGTATTCATAAGCACTAATGTTAAATTATGTTGATGCATACATCATCTGTTGCAGTCTGCACAACAATTTCAAAATCGATACTCTGAGCCAGACAACCGTGATTGGCGTGGCCGGTCTGGGCAACTTCCTGCTTCTGCAGAAGAGAAGTCATGGGAAAATCTGAGAGAAAATAGAGAATTTGGAAATCGGTTGGACTCAAGGAACCAGGATTCTAGTCAGTATAATCGGCAGGATCAACTGAATTCCCAGTTTGCAAGGGCACAGATTTCTTCGAACCAAGTAATGATTAGCTTTTGCATATTGTTATCTTCTAGGTTCTGAATATACTTTTGTGTCTGTTGGAAATTTGTTTATGTAGTTTGATGAATTGTTTTGATTCAATTTCTACCTGACTCCATTCGAGGATGACAAAGGTTTTGTTGTGATTGTCCATCGGTAGTATTGTTCTGGGGAAGGGATGGGGGAATGTTATGTGTATACATTTGCCATATTGGCATTATTCTGATGGCTATGAGTTAGCACAATGCTAATGTGTTAGTGTAGTATGATGTTCTTTTGATGCCTAACATACTCTATTTTAGATTAAGTTTCTAACTTATCATGATCAGTGTTTGGCTTAAATTACTTGGTGTCTTGTTGTAAAGCAAAGCTGTTCTACTGATTTGGGAATTTGTTAGATTGTGCTGCATGTTGTTATATCATTCCTTTGTCGCCTACCTATTAAAGCTGGCATAATGAGTTATTTGATGTCTCTTTTTATTCAGGGAGGACCTGCTCCAACTTTAGTCAAGGCTGAGGTTCCATGGTCAGTTAGAAGAGGAAGCCTATCTGATAAGGATCGTGTCTTGAAAACTGTTAAAGGGTAATTTGATCTATGTGTGTGTACCTGTTTAATGTGGCTGTCCTTTTGGACTGATTGTGTCTTGAAAAATTTGGAATGCATTTATATAATTCAAGACGTGCAATAGTTTTGACTCATTCGTAAATCACAATAGGCTAAATGAATAACCTTGTAAAATAATTTCTACAAGTTGGTGTGATATCTTCAAGTTGTGGGATCATATAAAACAACAGTTGCATTTCCATTAACTTTGTTAAAAGTCTTTTGTTATGCATAATGTCAGCTGTTTTAATGCAGAATTCTAAACAAGCTTACCCCTGAGAAATTTGATGTCCTGAAGGGTCAATTGATTGACTCTGGAATTACATCTGCTGACATCTTGAAGGTATTTTCTTTGATGGTTGCGGTGAATATTATATCCACCTCCCAGTTCTTTACTAATGTGCAGCGTTTTGGCTTTGGGAATGCAGGGAGTCATTTCACTTATATTTGATAAGGCTGTTCTAGAGCCAACATTTTGCCCCATGTATGCTCTTCTTTGTTCCGATCTTAATGAAAAGCTGCCTCAATTCCCATCTGATGAGCCTGGTGGGAAGGAAATCACTTTTAAGAGAGTACTGTTGAATAACTGCCAGGAGGCTTTTGAAGGTGCTGCCAAATTGAGGGAGGAAGTGAGGCAGATGACTGCTCCTGAGCAAGAGATGGAGCGTAGGGATAAGGAAAGACTGGTTAAGCTTCGTACTCTTGGGAATATCAGACTAATTGGAGAGCTGTTGAAGCAGAAGATGGTTACTGAAAAGATAGTCCATCACATTGTTCAGGTTCCCATTTGATTTAATCCTTCACTGTTCTATATGATAATTCCTGTTAATTTATGATATGGAGCATATCTTAGTGTACCTAACTGTTATTTTGAACAGGAACTTTTGGGATCTGATAGCAAGTCCTGTCCAGTTGAGGAAAACGTTGAAGCCATATGCCAATTTTTCAATACTATTGGTAAACAACTCGATGAAAACCAAAAATCACGGCGTATTAATGACATGTACTTTGGTCGATTGAAAGAACTGAGCTCAAATCCTCAACTTGTATCACGGTTGAGGTTCATGATTCGTGATGTTCTTGATTTACGTGCTAACAACTGGGTTCCAAGACGGGAGGAGGTAGACTGAAATTTTAATGTTTTTTATACTATGCCAACCAATGGTCGTTTTGATTTGGCCAAGTATTGAATAGCTAACTGCCTGTGTAGGTGAAAGCAAAAACCATCACTGAAATTCATTCAGAAGCTGAAAAGAATCTTGGATTGCGGCCAGGTGCTACTGCAAGCATTAGAAATAACCGTGCTGCAGCTTCTGGTGTTCAAGGAAACATAGGCCCTGGTGGATTTCCGATTTCTCGACTTGGTACAGGAGGTATGATGCCTGGCATGCCAGGGACCAGGAAGATGCCTGGGATGCCTGGAATAGATAATGACAATTGGGAAGTGCCTAGGGGAAGATCAATGCCTAGAGGAGATGTGTTAGGTATGCAAGCTGCTGGACGGGGCCAGTCTCCTTTACTTTCGAAGTCATCAGCTCTGAACTCAAAGCTATTACCTCAAGGTAGTGGTGGTCTCATAAGTGGAAGAAACAGCGCCCTAGTGCATGGTGGTGGTGGTGCTCCTCCATCTTCCCGTCCATCAAACTTCGTTTCTGGTGCTGAGCCTGCATCTCAAATCCCTACATCTGTGAAAGCCGTTCCTAGTGCGTCCTTTGAGAAGCCACAGGCTCCAGCTCCAAAATTAAATTTTGATGATCTTCGTCGGAAAACTGTCGCTCTTCTGGAAGAATATTTCAGTGTCCGTATTTTAGACGAGGCGTTACAGTGTGTGGAAGAACTAAATGCTCCATCTTACCACCCCGAGTTTGTGAAGGAGGCTATTATCCTCGCACTAGATCGAAGTCCACCCTGTGCTGATATTGTCGCCAATCTTCTTGAGTATCTTTTAATTAAGAAGATTCTTACTGCTAGAGATATAGGGACTGGCTGTTTGTTGTTTGGTTCCATGCTAGACGACATCGGCATAGATTTACCTAAAGCACCAAATAATTTTGGTGAGATAATTGGGAAGCTAATTTTGGCTGGGGGACTGGATTTTAAGGTAGTGGTTGAGATCCTTAAGAAGGTGGAAGATGACTTTTTCCAGAAAACAATATTTGATGCTGCAATAAGGGTCGTTAGTGCTGCATTGGGCCAAGCCATTCTCGATTCACAAGCCTCTGATATCGACGCCTGCCGCAGTGTGCTAAACTGATCCGAGTCATCGATGACTTTGCATGATTTTTGAAAGCTGGAGGAACTTTACTTCCAAGAATTCTCCCCCCCTTTATCCCAACAAGTTGAGTTAGAGCCTTTTGTATTACAGTATTTTATGACAGTGGACCAGTCAGGATCAAGGTACTTTTGTTAAGGACTTAAAAGGCTGTACATTTTTGTTCTGTTCTGTTGTTTTATTTTTGAGATCGTAGAGGTGTTTATTTGAGGAAAAAGGGTCAAAAAACCATAAAGCTACGGATTTTGTTTTCCCCTGTCGGCTTATTCATGTGCCATGTTTCTTCCAATAGTGACCCCATCATGGGTCTGAATGTTTTTTGTATTTCATTAGTCTTTATTTGTTTCCTGGAGAAAATTCTGACAGTAATTGTTATACTGGTCAGTTCATAAATATCATCCTGTTTTTCTTGGGCGTGAATAAATATCATCCGTTATTTTCACCTTCTCCTGTTATGTGGGTGTATTCGGACGTATGAATCGTCGTCCGAAAGTATTAATATTTGTAATGTGAAGCTGGTCAGTTCGCAACTCTTGTTTGATTCTAACATATGGTGTGGTAGACAAAGGGCCTAAATGAATTTGGCTTCTTCTCAGAAATTAAATTGTTTTTCATAACTATTTCATCTTTTCTAGTGCCATAGGTATAGTACTATTCATTGAGAGGCAAGGTGTTGAAAAACGGTAATGATTAGTTGAGGTTTAGACAGTGATTCAATGGTTAGTGATGGGAAGAGTTATGTTTAAAGGTTAAATGATCATTTATCAGTCTAGGCAATGTAAAAATACTGGCAGGTAAATATTTTTGTTACTTAAGTCACATGTAGATCCTTAGACTCTTTTGAGTGAAAACAAAATCTAAAGAGGACAAGAGGTCATTTTATATTGGGAAAATTTCCCTGAAGTATTGAAGGAGTATAATCATTATAAAGTCTTTAAGTTAACAAATATGTCACCTCGTGTTATGTATTACTTTTTTTTTTTGTGTGAGTTTTTCGTAATTTTATTCCTTCTATGTTTTAAAAGGGACCGTGATACAAACCAACTGATCATGTAAGATGAAAACTTGGAGTTGAACTTGGATTTGAAATGAAGGTTTATTTTGCTACCAACATCTAAGTGATGGATTCAAGGGGTTTAACATGAGAACGAAGGTAGACTTTCAACATCAACGTTTTATTTTTTTAAACGTCAACTTTAACCCAAGCTTGAACTTATCTCATTTTTTCCCATTATAGCACTAAACTATAAAAATTTAAGTTTTTATTTATCGGAAATTTTTACAAAATAAAAATAATATTGGGGGCAAATTCTACAAAATCACTTGAATTCTTAAATGGATCTATACATGTGACATGAAGTTGTTTGTTACTCATTTTAGTAGATGTCATTAATGCGATTAGTCAAAATGTCTTAGATGAAATTTAGGAGAATTGACATAAAAAATACTTTTTGAATTTCAAAATTTCAGATAGATGATTTGTAGTTGTTAATATTGTTTATACCTTAACTCAACTAGTTAAAAGAATTAATGTAAATTTCGGTTCTTGAACTTTTAATTAGTTTTAGTTTTGGTCATTGAACTTTCAATTGGTGGTTTCGGTACATCAACTTTGTGCCATTTATAACCATTCGTCTTTAATTTTTTAAGTTTTTTTAAAGTTCAGGGATTAAGATTAAAATTGACTGAAAGTTTAAAGTTCAACAACTAAGAACAGAATTGACTGAAAGTTCAAGAACCAAAACAACCGAGTTTAAAGTTCAAGAACGAAAACCAGAATGGTCTAAAAGTTCAAGGACCAAAAGTTGTTGTATTAATCGTAGTTAAAATCTACTATTTGAGATTTTAAAATTAAGAATGTATTTTTCCATCACTTTCCCAATAATTCACAAATTGTAGTGGCAATTTTCTGAAATTTTTCCTAAGATATTTCCAATAAATGAATGGCACGAAACCAGAAGCTATAATTCCCGCCATTTCCATGTCCTCTCAGGAAAGAAAAAACCAAAAAATGGGAGAAAGCAGAAATATGAAAGATGAAGAATCGCTGAAACTAGCCATAGCTATCTCCCTTCTCCGATCAAAGGCTCAACAAAAGAAGAACGACCAAACCACCACCTTCGTTCCTTCACATTCCGACGCTCTCCGCTGGAAGCACAAGGTCCTCTTCTTAACCCTTCCATTTTCCCGCCAATTTTGTTTTCCCCCTTCACTGAGAACCAAACTGATTTTGATGCTTGAATTCTTAGGCGAAGGAAAGGAAACAAGAGCTTTTGAGGCTTAAAGAAGATCTAAAGGAAGCACAAGGTTCGTTTTCCCTTGTAATTAATCAAATCATTCAAGCATAGTAATTACTAATTAGTAAACACGGTGTTGCTTATAGCCGGATCTGTGTTTTTTTGGATGTAGATGCTTCGCAGTGTGAATTGTTCCCGGAAAGTGCGTCTTGCAGGTGTTATTTCTTTGACAAGTTGGGGGAATCGAGTGGTGACAAAGTTGAGAATAGCTCTGTTAGCAGATTCAACGACGTCCTTCGCCGGAGATTTCTTAGACAAGGTTCTCTGCCGTCGTCGTCGTCATCATTAATATTAGAGGATCTTGCTCTTGACGGCCTAATTGATGTCTGGATTTTTGTTTTTTCTAGTGCGCTTCAAGGAAAGAAGAAGAGTAGGTTCTTCAAGTCAGCGTCGACCAACATTTGGTACCTAAATGACTATGAATTTGTTTGATTACTTTAGTTATTATGATCAATTCTCAAACTGCACAGTAATAGTCACGGGCTCCATTGTTGTTTCTGCTCATCTGAATTTGATTAGTAACCTTTGGACTTGATGGTGCTTTAGTATGGACTTTTGTGGCTTGAAATTTATGGTTTGTAACTAGAACGGTGTTTTCTATAACTATAAAGATACTCATGCTTTGAGCTGCTAGTATTTTTCTTTTTGGGTGAGAATTTTCTTTTAATATGTTTGAAAACTTCAAATGCAGGTTCTACAGTCGAGGATGAAACAGAGCAGCTTAGGTCATCGGTTGATTTTCTTTTGGAGCTCTGCGAGACCGTTTCACCCATCAGTGTGCTTTACTAATTACTTGCATATTTGATCTATTTTCTGCCCTTTTTATCGATTTTCGCCAGAAAAATTTAAATGTCAAATAGCTGAGTGACAAATTCTTCCCGGTGAAATTTTCAGTGCATTCACTATTATATGATATTGATCTAGGATCCTGCATTTTTTGTTATTAGTTTATCATTAAAAAATTATGGTTCGTAAAATACTTTTAAAATGACTCAATAGTCATATCTTGATCGGAGAATCTATACATTAATCGGTTAAAAAGTACATTCAGCCATTTTCCTTGTCTATTTTGCAGGTGGAGTCCAAGTTTGCAAACCTCGCACATCAAGCTGTGGACTTCATCTTGGGTAATCTATGATTTTCACCACAATAACAGACCTTTTCTAATTTTTTCTGATCTGGACAGACCTTTCCATTTTAATAATTGAGATTTGATCATATATCTTTTAGTGTTTTCTTACTGGTTTCTGTTTAAAAGTATATGCCATATGTATGAACGAGGGGTCAGTTGATGTGTTCTTGGATAATAATGAATGAGAAGTGTTTAAGAGAAAGGACGTTGTTATAAACATAGTGCCTGAATTTACTTTTGGTATTAGAAGTTCAAAAACCAACATGCACAGGCAAAGCGCAAATAAAAGGGTTTAGATATGACCTCCATCTCCCTCGTAAGGACCAAGACGGATATGAAAGGCGCCTATAAACCTTTGAGTGATGCTGACTTGTCATGTAATTGCTCTAAGGGAGATTTGGAGTGGTCAAAAAGTTGCGTGGGAAGTTACTATACTGCATATTGAGAGGCATGCATCGAGTGTTTTAATGATGGCACTAAAGCTTGGTGAAATATTTTGAGAGCAGGATTAGACTTTATTTGTAGTCAACAGATAAGATGCAAGAGGTTGAATAGAAAAAAGGATGCGTGTTTATCCATCCTGAAATTTTTGAACGTCTTTTCTGTAGCTTCATTGAAGAATCTTCTGTCAGTGAGAAGGAATCTGGAGCTTGTTGAAGGAATTATCAATAACCTAGTTACGCGTTTAGTGAGGCAGATGTGTTCTCCCTTGCAATCAGAAGGTATTGCTATTTTGAGTTTGAGCCTATGAGAATTGACTGGGATCATGGATGCCATTCACATCGATTATGAATGTTATACATAAACCTCCGCAGATTTGCGCGAGATTTTTACCTTTGTGACCTTTCTTCTGGATTTCACTATCAAAATTTAATTCTCATTTGTTTATTTCATTCCACTGACTGACCTTTGTTCTTTCTATCTCTGTTTTGTTATTCAACTATTTTCTTTCAGGGTTTGAACAAGCTGGCTCTGATGCACAGATTTATATTCAGCATTTGATTCGAAAACTAGGAATTGAGCCATACATTGGTCAGCGCGCAATATTTTCCGTCTCTCAAAGAATTTCTGTGCTAGCAGAACGCTTGCTTTTCTCTGATCCTTTTGATGACGGCTTTCCTGATATGCATGAATGTATGTTCATAATGTAAGTTTTTCGCAAATGCACATTATACCACATTGTCTCCATATTCACAATGAATAGTCCAAAACCAATTTTCTGTCATTCTGTAGGACACCACGGGCTTGTCCCACAACTTACTTTCATCATCAAATCACGAATGGAATTCATATGTTGTGTCAACAGCTTCTGTCAATTGGAAACTATTTTCTCTATAAAATTTCTATATTCACATGTGGAGTTTGGTATGAATTCTATGGCTCATGTTCAGCTTGAGCTTGATTTCCAAATTAGTCCAATATCAATCTTCCACTGCGATTTTTGTCCTTAGAACAGATTTTTTTTTTTTTTTTTTATACAATCCTTAGAACAGATTTTAAGTTAAAGGAATTATGTTTTTTTTTTCCAATGATAAATGCATTTATCTGATTTATTTGTTGAGGACAGGATTCAGCTTATTGAGTTTTTAGTGTCAGATTACTTCTTAGAGTGGTCAAAGGCTGAAGATTTAGACAACGGTACGCTTGCTAAATTATGTCCATGGTTATTATCAATCTCGCTTATATTCCTACTCTGAGTCTTAATCTTCAAAAACCACACAGACTGGCACATTTTCTTATTACTCAACTGTTATTTTTTATTTACCACAAGTAATTGATAAGGACCGTGATCTAATAGTTCTCCTTGAAGATTGGGTGACATCAATTCTCCATGCAAAAAAAGGACTAGAGCTCTTGGAAAGCAGAAACGGACTGTATCTTCTCTATATGGACCGAGTTACAGGTGAATTGGCAAAAAGAGTGGGTCAGGTCTCTTCTCTTCAGAACTTCAAACCGGATATCTTTAATGCCCTGATCAGTTAAGTAAGGTTCATTTGCAAATTGCAAGTAATCTGCTGAATCTTTTTTATTCCCTTCTGTTCATGTGAGTTAGTAAAAGAGTTTGCTGCTATCACAAGCCTTTTTATTTTTTTGCACTCACCAATGTTCATTTAAGCAATTTGTGCTATACTCTCTTGTCTTAATTCTATCACTTATTTAGCTAACTTGATTAGATTAAGGATATGAGTTTCAATATGACATTTATTTCAAACATCCTGATAATCTTCTTTAATTCTCTCCCTCTTTTACTTAATTATTGTTAATGTAGTATCAAACTATGGAGAGAGGTACTTTAAGAAAAAATAAACAAATATTTGAAATGAGTCGTATACTTGGAATCATAATCAATTCCCCAAATAAATATAATGTAGATTGGATTGCAGGAATTGAATTGCTATTTTAGGTAGAATTTTTCCCAATAAATATGATAGAAAGATAACGATGTGATTTGGTCGGAAAAAAAGGTCATGCCAAGAGAACTCGTCGAAAAAGGATTCTCCAATGGGGGAAGAGAAAAGAAAAAAAATGGTGGGAGAAAGAAAGATATGATACTTGATAACATTTAGGTAGCCTTTACTTTTCAACTTTGTGCATCAGCATCACCTTTTATATGGGAGGAGATTTATTTCTTTTGAACCCACACTTTATAGATACCACACCTACTTTGGTTTGGACTTTTGGTCATATATTCTTTTTACAACCAAATATTATACTATACTTGGTGAAACTTTTAGGTATCATTTTATTCATATAATGCAAGACATTTGCTATGGATAGAACGGATTTGGATTCTCTCCTCTGCTCTTTTGGTCCTCTACCATGAAATTACATAGTTTTAGGGGTCAAATTTTTTGTGTTTGATTTCATCATTAAATTCTACATAAAATTAGTGACATTTCGATATCTTATGAACAAAAAATGGTTCAGTTTTCAATTTCATAAAAATTTTCAAAAATTTAAGGCTCTAACTTGAAAAAATACAGAATTTTATTCATTAAGTCTATGAAAAATCATATAAAATTGAAAACTGAATAATTTTTCGTTTATAAGATATCAAAATGTCACTAATTTTATGTAAAATCTAATGATGAAATCAAACACCAAAAAATTGACCCCAAAACTATGTAATTTCAGGGTAAAGAACGGAAGATGACCGATTAGAGGAGAAAATCTAACTCCAGTTAGAAGATGGGATGCATGAACCATTTGTGATGTGCATAGTCCTTTGACATGATCAGCCGAAGAATTAGATTCCTTTTTTTTTCCCGACCATGTAAGAATTAGGTTCTATTTGGGATAATACTTGTTGTTTGAATAACTGTTTATTTGTCTTTTATAGCACAATCAACTAATTAATTGCAAAGAACTTTCTCATTACTCCAACCCCCTAGAAAGGAAGATGCACGTACTCTTTGTTTTGGCCTAAAGATGCTACTTAGTCCTTAATTTAAGAGTTAGACAAGAGATTTACTTTGATTCTAAATAGAAAATCTTAATTCACTGTCTTAAATTTATAATTTTTACCACAAAGTATATTTATTAATTACACATATTAACAGAATTTCCATCAAGAAGTAGTTTCAACTTACATAATTAAACATGATATTTTATTGGAATTAACATTCATTTATAACTAATAACTAATTTAACTATTTAATTATGTTAATATTTACAATTTAGTGTTTAAACTTTTATATTAAGAATATGAGTGGTATTGCTTTTCAAGTTTTGCCTTTGCAGCTTGAATCTTACGTTGAGTGTGACTGACTGGGGAATCAAATGAAGCTTTTTTTCTCTCTATATATATATAGATATTTTTTTTTTACCCGAGGGAATCAAGCAAACAACCAATGTATTCAGGAGTAAACAACACAACTTAATCTTATAATTTGGATGGTCAATTTTTTTTAAAACAAATTATTCTAATGTTTTTTTAATTTAAAATAAGGACAATCTCTCAACTGTTTGTTTTGGAAAAATGATTTTTTAATTCAAAAAATTTAAATATAGACACTACCGCTCATGATTGCTCTAAGCACGTAGACTGATACGACAATGTCTCAAGTAGAAGAAATGACTTCACCAACTTCTCGTGCGTGCATGTTTGGATTCGCTTTTTAGGAGGTCACAAGCCCGTTGGTACGTAGAAGCATGGTTATAAGAACCGGATAGAGTCGGACAGTCCGACCGATCGGACCGTCGACCGCTCTATAGGTCGGTTCGGATTTTATGGTCTGACCGTTTATTGTGTTAAGCCGGATCGGGCCGTTTCCAGCCGGACATTGGACTGAGAACCGGAGTTAAACCGAGAACCGGAGCGGTTTTATAAAAACCGGGCGGTCCAATCTGAAACAAAAGAAATATGAAAAAAAATAAAATCAAGCCCAAAAAAAACCCAAGTTTTTAAAAAAGAAACCCAAATTACATCCCCAAATTCATTAGTTTCATATCTTTCTCCCAAATTAAAAACCCCAACGGCCATTTGAAAATCTTAGGGCTGTGAAATTTGATCTCCAAAACTCCAACCAATTGGTGAACATAATTTCTCTCACCATTCCTCTATTGTTGATGTTTAACATTTCTTCCAAGCTCTTATTCTATATTTAGCACTTGTTGTCTTTCTACATTTTATATTTCTTTTGAAATTTTTATCAGTTGCATATTTTATCTCTTACTTTTTGCATAACAGAAATTGCTTGGGTTCCTAAATTCCTAGTTATTCCATGACAAAAATTTCTGCAACTGTGATGCTCAAATAGTCCTATACGCCTTCTTTGTTTTGCTTAGCTAAAGAAAAAATGATTTGTTTTCTAAGTCTCTAATGGCTATATATTTATTGGTCAATGGTCTTTCATTAAAAATTAAGAGGTGAAGGGACCATAATTTGTTTATATGTAATTTACATTTAAAAGTCATATTTTTTTCCTTAATTATTACGTCATCGGTCCGACCTTCGGTCCGACCAATCCGACCATGCGAACCGTGACCCGATACCCTCTCCGGCTCACCTTCCGGTCCGGTTTTTACAACATTGCGTAGAAGTGAAATCTGTTGTTTTTTTTTTGTTCATCTATTTTTAAAAGGATTTTTGGCTCAAAAAGATTTTTAAACAGTCAAAAGTTAGAAGTAAATTTTCGTGGTTTTTGGCTTCTGGCTTCTAATGGGTTCCACGACTTTTGTTATGTATTATTTAATACAGTGGGTAGGAAAATTAGACTATTAGTTTAGACCCCTGAAATTTTTAAATAAGATATTTTATTTTAATATAAAATTTCCTTTTATCTACAAAAAATTACCATAATAATCTCTAACTATTTTCTCCCACAATATCCTCATTTGAGCTAAAATATTATTTTTTTCAAATTATTTTCCTTAAAATAAGGGAGAAACTAAGCCTTTAATAAGAATATATGCATATTATATATGTATTGTTTAATAACAATAATGTCCTTTTTTGTAATATTTCATCTAAACTTTTTTTTTCAAAATAATCATCCAAACATGGTTTTAAAAGTTAGATTGAAAAAAGTCAATTCTTTCATCACAAATCCAAACATAAATCACTTCACACATATTAACTTTTATCCAATCTTACTTATGAAAAAGTCCTTCTGAAAAGAAAAGCCAATCCAAACACACCCTCCTTTTGTCATTTGGCTGTTGCATAAGCAAAATGTGGTTAGAGGCGCTGTTCTTCCAGTCCAAACACATATTTTGAGCTTAAGAAAAATAAACTATAAAAATGAACTTAGTGTGTCAGAAAGGATAAAAAAGGCATGAACATCTTCTTTTTGCGATTTTTATTTTATTTTATTATAAGCTGGATATCATAGCTCATAAGAGTTTAACAGCTATGTGATCAATAGTTCCATCTACACATAAGGATGGTAGTAGGGTCTCAAAATAACAAAAGTTGTCCGTAATATTATGGGCCAATTTGGCCATGTGATCATCAGGTCGTTAGGCCGTTCCGTTCTTGAGACGGGAAGGAAATTGCCACTTGCCAATCCTTTGCTATCCAATACGTTGCGTCTACATTGAGTTCGCGAAAATGGTGATTTTCAGCATTACCCTTTGTCAAACATATTTATTACTTCCATGCAATCCGTAATGATCGGTGGAATGTTAGTTAGCTTACAAACAAATCCTCCTATCTATTCCCCTACTGCATCATGAATGATCCCTTCACAGCCACTTCTATCGGAGAGTAAAACCGATCCATCACTTTCGAGTTTGATTCTAAGTGACCACGTAGTTGTGTTTCCCTCTTGTATTACGATTTGCTTAATTGCCTTTAAAAAACACAAGGGTTTAAAAAGATGAAAAAATAATAGCTATTGAAAAATATACGTTGTTTAATTTAATAATAACAATAAGAAAGTTTTATCTCATAATGTGAAATTGTCTGCATAAATGGTACGATGCCATTATGCTTAATTTGAGAACCTGATCTCAGTTCAAATTAAATATTTAAAGAATATGATTAAACTTATTTGAAATTTGAGAAGTACTATGAATTGATTATCTTCAAGATTTTTCAGTATTTTCAGGAGAATATTAAATTATAATCATTCTTTTTTTCCCCTTAAAACAATATCAACTAATATGCACTTATGATGTTTTCTAATTGGTACAACATATAAAATAGAGGGACAGGGGATTTTGTTTTCTTTATTAATTTTAGTAATATTGTAACAATGCTGAGTGTAAAATGGGGTCAACCTATATCGGATAGTTTTTCTAAATCCAATTTCCAATCTGAGATTTAGATAGATTTGATGTGGTTCTATACTGGTATACCAATTACCAACACAATGTCAGTAGAGAAATATTGAAATTAAACACAAAAGAGTTAATGGGTCTTATGCAGATATCCCAACCATAAACCCTAAATCTTACATTAAAATTAAACACGAAAGATTGAAGTCATGTTTTTAATCGATCAAGTCGAATTGCCAACCCATTGTATCCTACTCTAAAATCTTCTTTATCACTACCCGAATTTTCTACATTAAAAAATCATTTTACATATTCTCGTGTTCCAAGTATCAAAATTTTTATAGATTGTTCTTACAATCAATAGCAATTATAATAAACTGAATAGTAATTTTTAAATTTTGTGATAGTCTAAGAACTAAAGAATCAGAAATTTAGATATGATATTAGTTAATTTTCTTAAAAAAGTATCACTTTCAAAAGACTTAATTATAACTCTTAGCATTTTTTCCCCAGCCAGGCATGACCGTAAACTACTATGATACATTTGAAACGTACCATTTATTGTTTTGGATGGCAACCTAGAGAATCAAAATCTTGCTTCCATTCTGCTTAATCTCTGTTGAATTAAAGAACTTGGAAAAAAAAATTAATGGCTGACAGACTAAGAATAGTTTAGATAGCAAAGATGGGGTGGGATTTGAGTAATAGTCATAGATTTAACTCTTATGATCTGATGGAAAAAGAATAAATAACAATATTCACAAGGCACTAAACGCGGTTCTTAATCTTTTCCCTTACACCAACACTGCGTTCATACTAAGATAGGTTATATATATTATATAAATATATAAAACATGATACAAAAAAAAAAAAAAACTTAGACAATCAAAGAATAGCATATTATATTGGCTTTCAATTTTTTGCCTGGAATCTAATTCAAAGGTTTCAAAACCACACCTTTTGGTGGTTAAATCCACTATAGATATGATGAATATGTGCCATTCTTTTTTGTGATTTTTCTTTCCCATTTTGATTTAAGTATATATAAATGCACTCTTCTTTATATATCTACCAACCAAAGTGCCTCTCCACAAAAACAAGCAAAAGCAACAACTTGCAAGTTATTTTAAATTAACAAGTTTTCAAATATGAGAGTGACGCCAGTTTTGTATTTCTTTCTTTTCTTGTTCATCATTCTCATGTATTCTGCTTATGGAACCACACTCACT
The DNA here is from genome assembly GCA_037074515.1 of Mimosa bimucronata. Classification (NCBI taxonomy): domain Eukaryota; kingdom Viridiplantae; phylum Streptophyta; class Magnoliopsida; order Fabales; family Fabaceae; genus Mimosa; species Mimosa bimucronata. Next base: position 13,274,838 of record CM073448.1, on the reverse strand, counting down.
TCAGAAGCTCGTCCACAAAACCAGCCTAAGGGTAAAGCATTTATGGACTTTTTCTTTCTGTATTTAATTACCTGATTTTCTTCTTGTTTTCTTGTACAAGAAATCAAATTCCAAGTAAAAAATCATACTTTTCTAACGATTTACCAAAAATATCTTACATCAAGAAGAACTTCACATGTCTTCACCTGAAACTCAGAGGGGAAGGAAATACTTTCTTTTGAGTCATGAAGAAAAGAAGGGGAAAGTCATTATTTCTTTATATTTTAATGTTCTTCCAAAGTTTGAAGAGAAAATTAAATTTCTCCAACTAAGCATCACTTTTCTGCCTTCGCTGCAAAGGATTCATGTTCTTCTCTCCTAGATTGGATTGTTTATAGTGACTTAACTGAGAATGATATGAGAGAGAGAGAGAGAGAGAGAGAGAGAGAGAGAGAGAGAGATAGATGAGTGGATCATATTTTTTTTGAGGAATTCATGTGCCAAAAGTAAGTCCCACTATTCCGTGTCTATCTCTTGACTTTTTTCACTTTAGAAAACATGAGAATTGAATTCCCACACTTCAGAGGATTCAATCTATGATCTCTCATTCTCTCATTATCTTCTCCTTCAACTACCAAATATAATTTTTGTAATTGAAGATTAATGAGTAGTTTTCTTATTTTCATAATCTCGAACAACTTTCAAAACATGCAGTGGTATATGGTAGGATCAATGGGATGAATAGCAAAGTAGAGAATCAAAGAAGACAACCAGGATTGCATGTTGTCCAACATGCAGGAAGTGGTGGCCGGGCAGTCAATGGCGCAAATGGCGCACATGAACACCCCGGTCGCCGGAGCAGTGCTACTTCCTTGTCAATCAAATGCTCATCTTTGTTCATGGCAGTGTTCAGGCATCTCATTTTTGGATTGCTACTTGTCATTTGCTTCTATTAAACTCCCCTATTCTATGTTAGCTTTTAAGATCTTATCTGGCTTGTACCTAGTAGGATAAGATCTGTTGTTGTTGTATCCAAGAACTAATGATCAAAGAAATATTTTACACTTACTCTTGTTCTATGCTTGTACTGTGTAACTGAATATGAAGACTATGAAGATTAGAGTTGTAAACTGTGTCCTTTTGAATCAAATAAAGATTCGTTTTAAATCAAGTAAAGAAGGCAGTGAACAGATAGCTCATAAATAACATCAATCTTAGTCTTTAAATCGAGGTGAGTTTAATGTCAAGGATATTCAATTTCTCACCGAACTCCTTTCTCCACTCTCTATTGTTACATCACTTGATGAAATAAAAAATCTAGAAGTAAAAAGGGGGGAAATGAATACTGATTTCATGCACTCATGCATCCATGCGACCTAAAAGTGTATTTTGTTAGTGGAAAGTGCGTAGGAAGGTACAAAACAAGGTTCATTGTCTGCCATATATAAGGCCATACTATATTGTATTTAAGAGACAACAAGAATATAAAGTGGAGCTAGCTGAGAAGGATATATTGAGATGAATGTGTGATCATACGGGAAAAAAAAAAAAAGATTTGTGATGAACATACACATAGAAAGTAGGAGTGACATATATTGAATAGAAAACAGTAGAAAATAGTTTGAGGTAGGTTGTACATTCGAAAAATTAAAGGCTAATTAGGCATCATTAATTAAAGGCTAATTAAACCTCCTAAATTGGGACGAGTTATGCCAACCCTATGAGAATGGAGGATGTGGTCTCAAGAAGATCCAAAGCCAAAACAATGCTTTCCTACCCAAATTATAGGTTTCTACCTCATGAGTAGACCTGATCTCCTATGGGTGAAAGTGGTCAGAGCCAAATACAACTGGTGGAAAGAAACTAAGTTCGCCTTCAAAACGAAAACATGCTCACGCACATGGCGAAGCATCTCAAAAGCATGGGAAGGGACATTGTTAGGACTTAGATGGAAGCTTGGAAATGGAGAAAAGACCCGCTTCTGGTCAGATGACTGGATAGGCGAACTTGGCCCACTGAAAAACTTGGCATTTTCAGAGCAAAGCACTCTTGCCCTGTCAAAAACAGTGAGCGATCTTCAAATTGCAGCTATGGATCCCCCAAACGGCTCGGAGGAGGACACATGCTACTGGAACTTATCACCACAAGGACAATTCACAGTGTCAGAGCTATGACTCTAATAGTTATATTAGTGAAGGTGGAAGCTCTAGTGAACCACACTGTCAGAGCTATGAATCTAATAGTTAGATAGACTGTAAAGTTCAAGTTCAATTTTGTAAGTCTCCTGAATCCTGATGTACTTTCGGGCTCCCCCGACCTAATTATTTGTAATACAATACCCATTTCACCTGGAAAATAAATAAATTAAAGGCTATTAGATTAGCCAATAAGGAATGTTGATCAAGTGTTACTGAGTCATCTGAAAGGGGTAGAGGAAGACGGAATAAAACATTCGCTGAATTATTAAGCGAAATATTTTAGTTAACAATCTTGATAAAAATTTAGTTGTTGATAGAGGACATTCATAACATATGATTCATATATCCAAACCCTCTTAGTGTACTGATGTATACATGCATGTGATGTGAAAGGCTTGATCGCTAACTTAATAGTACCAGCTACGCCTCAGCTTGTAGATTATTCTAGCTAGTTCCAGACTTTTGTTTAAACTTTAAATCACTTTGTCATATTTATATTCAATATTAAGTATTATATTGAAAATTATAATAAGCATGAGTACTTCACTGCATATTTTTTGGGATGGCGTGTTTAAATAAACTACGGAAAATTTTATTTTATCCCTATAATAAGAAATTAATCTCAGATTCCCCCCAAAATATTCTGAAATTTCACTGCACTCCCAAGGGACTAAAGTGAAATTAATGCTTCGTTTGGTACGATGGAAGGGGTTTTTATGGAAGTGGAAGTGGAACTGAAAGTGGAATTATAAGTGGAAGTGGAAGTGGAAGTGGAAGTGGGCTTTAAAATGTGTTTGGTAAAAGGATGGAAGTAAGATATAATTTTTAATTAAAATATGCATTTACAATGTGAAAATACTAAAATACCCCCAAACCTAAAAACAATCCTCCTCCACCTTCAACCCTCTCAACCGCCGTCAACCACCTTATCAGACCACCATTAAGCCAAAATCACAGTGACAATATCACAAACAAATACCAGATCCAAATCCAAGGCAGCAAAGCTAGAAAAATCAAACAAATTGAAAAAATGATGCTTGAACAGAAGAAATCAAATTGCAGAGAGTGGGAGATGAGAAGGAGTGGCTGCCGTCGCGAATCGAAGGAGTAGATGAAGATAGAGAGGTCACCCTCACAGATTGAAGAGGGAGATGGAGGAGAGGCCGACTTCGTAGATCAAAGAAGAATGAAATGCCGCATCGCCGTCTGCCTGCGATCGTCCTCACCATCATCGACTTCGCAGATCGCAAAGGGAGACGATGATGCGAGGCCGTCATCGCATCTGGAAGGAGAGGGAGGAGAGGAAACCACGGCGTAGATCTCGTTCTCACCGTCATCGCCGTCTGCCTACCGTCATCCTCACCATCATCGTCGTCTGCCTGCCGTCGTCCTACTGTGCTTCACCATTGTTTTTAGAAGAAAGAAGAAGAAGGCAGAATGGTCATGTGGTCCACTTCCATGAGAAGTGGAACTCGGTTCTCATGGGTAGATGAAGGAAGTGACTTCCATCAATTTTGATGGAAGTGAGAGTTCCATGGAAGTGGATTCAAACACACCAAACATCAGAATTTTGGATTCCACTTCCACTTCCACTTCTCCCCTCCCCAGTTCAATCGAACCAAACGCAGCATAAATCTTCAGCTAAAAGACCAAAATATCCTTATTGAAAGAAGTATAAACGTTTCGGAAATTTCTCATATGTGTCTTGGAAATATAGTTGTGAAATTTTGGATGTTTTAGTGTTGGATTCCATGATTTTTTATACTTGAAAATACTCACATTGATGTTGAAAATAAGAACAAATGTTTTGAAAAGTTCCCTCATATGCATCGTGGAAATTTCCTATAAATGTCTTGGAAATTCTTCATGTGTGTTTTAGAAATCCAGTACAAAATTGAAGAAGGACATTTTGGTCTTTTAGCTAAAACATTTAATTTCACTTTAATCCCTTGGGGTGTAGTGAAATTTCAGAATGTTTTGGAGTGAATATGAGATTAATTCCTTATTATGGGGGTAAAATGAAATTTTCCCTTTAAACTATCTTGTTAGAAGACAAAACAAAACAAAACAAAACAAGGGGTATTAATATAGCCGTTTGGCTCACTATTTCCAAACTGAAATTTCAAAGGCAGATAATTAATTCCTTATAATTGAGAGATAGCTCTTAGACTGGGAATTTGGGCCGAAATCATTTAGACACTGGTTTTTGGAGAGTTGGGCTTTGATTTTTAAGTCTTTAAAAGGGAGTCGAGGTCAAATGGGCTGGTCTTATAGAGCCGAGGGTTTAAAAGGGCCGGCCCTATAGAGCGAGGGCTAGCCAGTTAGGCCCTTTTATTTTTTATTTAAAATTATTATTTTTATTTAATTTTCCATATTTACAAAGATGTAATGATTGCTTTATTGATTTAATGCTTGTGAAAGGATGAAAACTCTTTGAAAATGATGAAGGAAAGTTTCAGGCTTCGATGAATTCAATTAATCATGGGACTTATTTAATCTTTTACATATAAATAAGTAGATTAATATGACTGTTAAATTATGTTCTTCACAAGACTTTTGAAAGTGAAATGATGATGATGATGATGATGATGATGGTCACAATGTTGCTACTTAGTTTTTATGGTTGTTTAGTTTATCTTGTGTGATTTATTTAAAAATATGAACAATATTTATCATTACTTAATAGTTTATTAGTGTTTGCTACTTGTTGGTATTTGTACTGTAACTTAAAATTGATATTTGTGTTGATGATGGGAATTTTATTGCTTTAACTTTTTTTATAGAAAAAGATTAAAAAATAATATATAAGCACTAATCGGGCAGGGCTGACCCTGAGCCAGACCATTCGAGGGTCGGGCTTTAAAAAACATGGATATTTGCACTACCCGAACCTAACAGACTAGCCTTTTTAAGGCTCGGACCCTCGAAAGTCTTACCCTAATTTCCAGCTCTAATAGCTCTAATCACTGCAAAAAAAAAAAAAAAAAACACACACACACACACACAAAAACAAAAACAAAAACCAAGTTTCATAAACCATAACCAAAATCAGTAGAATCTTGATTTCAAGAATAATTTTGAAACTCAGATACGACAAGTAATCCTAAACTTAATACTCTTGTGATGGGAACAGATCATAGTGTAACAAAAATGGTGTCAATATCGAATTTTGTGAAAATGTGTAACATTTTTTTTAATAATTTTTACATTAATCTAATTCTATAATCAAACTTTTATTTTATCAAATATCATTCCTGAACCTACCTCATTTTGACTTGAAGGATTTATCTGGGGTTCATATTAATCCAGATCAAGCCGAACAGGACCACAAGGGCGGCAAAGCTTTATAACCAAGTATTTAATACTGATGCGTTCCCAGAACTCGAAATTGAGACCTCTGATTAAGTTGGTACAACTCTTTACCAGTTGAACTAAGTATTCGCCAGAAGATGGCTAAGCGATGGAAGCGGTCACTGTTTGTTTCTGTTCTGGGTATGCAGGTCAGGGAGGAGCTTATGAGAATAAAGCTAGAGCAGTTGTGGGGAGACGTAGACACCATTGACATAGGCTCAGGATTCTTCCTTGTTAATTGTAGGAGGTCAGCTACTTATGATCTGGCTTTGTCTGGGGGTCCATGGCTTATCTTTGATCACTATATTAGTGTTCAACCTTGGCGATCGGATTTTAACCCAGAAGGAGAAAAGGTCTCTAAGATTGCTGCTTGGGTAAGGGTGGCTAGATTACCTCTGGATTACTATAACAAGGGCATGCTATTTGTTGTGGGAAGTCAGATTGGAGAGGTGTTGAAGATAGATAATACTACGTTGAGACGAACAAAAGGGCGTTTTGCTCGTATCTGTGTTATACTAGATTTAACTAAGCCGTTATTGCCGAGTATTATGATTAATGGGGTGGAGAAAAGAATTGAATATGAAGGCTTACACCTAATTTGTTTTGGGTGTAGCAAGTATGGGCATAATAAGGAACATTGTGGGTATCATGAGATGGTGGTGGAGAATTCTATACAAGGTGCAGAAACGATTGTACATCAGAGTTCATCAAAACCGTCGTCGGAGGGGAACCAGTTTGGAGATTGGATGGTGGTTCACCGGAATTGGAAGGGGAGGCAAGGAGGAAGACGGGATGGGAGATCACGTGATTTTAGGGGAGGAGTTAATTCTGCCGCGCATGTTAAGGGATCACGTTATGATATCTTAAAAAGCGCTGACCAGGATGATACGGGGGTGGATGACGTTGAGCAGAATATTCTTGTTCCTATAAATGTGGAGCCGAAATCAGTGCACCAGAATCCGAAAGTATTTTTGAAAAAAACAAATAAGAAGGAGGTGATTGTGCCGAAAAATGGGGATAATAAATTGAGCAATTCGAATGTTCCTAGTCCTATGGAGGCTTACCTGGCAGTAAAGAATAAAATGGCAGGTCCTAGTATTCCTCAAAGTGATGTGGGGAAAATTATAGTGGGACCCAAGCAAAAGAACGTTATTAAAAAAATTGATGCGAAGAATAAGGAAGTTGTATCTGAAGTGGTTGAGAACTCCGGTGACACGCAGCAGGCCGATAATCCACTAGATCCAGGTTCGCTTAATGGGCCTGGAGTTTTAATTTTGAGAGATAACCCATTGTCTTTGGTGCCTAGAAGTTTAACTGAGATGGATACTGAGCAATTAAGCTTAGTTAAAAAGTGCTAACTTTTGTGCCCTTTCTATTAATAATTATATTTTATTATGATGAATTATCTTATATGGAATTCACGTGGTGTGGGTGGAAGGTCCTTTGGCCCGTTATTAATGGAGTTGCGAAGACAATATTCCTTGAAGCTTATTGCACTTCTCGAACCAAGACAAAATGGCAATAAGGCAGAAAGATTAAAAAGGAGGTTGGGTTTTGATGAAGTAGCTGTGGTGGAAGCAGTGGGTTATAGTGGTGGAATTTGGATTTTTTGGGAAAGAGAAATTGATTTTCATGTGATTGAAAGTCATGATCAAGTTGTACATGGGGTATGTAAGATTGGTACGTTAGAAGAGTGGGGATTGTCTATTGTTTATGGTAGTCCTCAAATACAAAGACGTCGGGAGTTGTGGGATCAATTGAATCGAATAGAAGTATTGGGGATTGCTAGATGGTGTTTTTGTGGTGACTTTAATGCTACATTGCATGTTGATGATAGAGTGTCAACAGCTAGGAAGATGACCCCCCCTGACCGATATTTTAAGCAATGGGTAGCTAATGCTTATGTTAAAGAACTTCAGGCTGCTGGTCCTAAATTCACTTGGGGAAGAGAGGGTTGTTCGAGCAAGCTTGATTGGGTCTTTGTGAAAGAGGATTGGTTGGTGAAATTTCCGGAGGCTAGTGCTATTCATCTCCCGAGATTCAAATCCGACCATTGTCCTATTCTTTTAAAAGTGAAAGGTGATGATGGAGCAGGAATGACAAGGAATAGTAAGGGTTTCAAATTTTTTGCACCATGGGTTACTCATTCTGAGTTTAATGAAGTTGTTAAGAGGTCATGGGTTAATTCAAAAAAATAGGATGAGAATGTTTCATGTTTTGTTAAGAATATCCAGGAGTGGAATTCTAATGTGTTTGGTAATCTTAATAGGAGGAAAAGGGGTTTATTGCGGAGGCTCGATGCGTTAAATAGAAGAATGGAACGTGAACCTCATGTTAGAGGTTTAAACAAGGAGTGGGAATTGGTTTGGATTCAGTTAGAGGAAGTGTTGGCTCAAGAAGAAGTGATGTGGTTGCAAAGATCGCGTTGCAATTGGTATACGGAGGGAGATAGAAATACTAAGTATTTCCATTCCATGGTGAATAGCAGGAAGAAGAGGAACAAAATTGAAGCATTGAAAGCTGATGATGGGGAATGGGAATATAACACGGAGGTGATAAGGCAGATGGGAACAACATTCTTTCAGTCCTTATATTTGGATGAAGGAGGGGTGATGCCTCAGATTAATTTTGGTCTTTCATACCCTTCTTTGTCGGAGATTGATATTCAGCAGATTGGGAGGAGTATTAGCTTGGAAGAAGTTAAGAATGCTTTGTTTGCTATGGGACCTTTGAAGGCTCCTGGACCTGATGGCCTCAATCCTCTATTTTTTCAGAATCAATGGAGTACTTTAGGTACGTCTATTTTATCTAAGGTGGAATTAATGTTCTCGCATAAGGAGGAAATTAGGAAGGTGAATGATACGAATATTATTCTTATCCCTAAAACTGATAGCCCTGAAACAATTAGGGATTTCAGACCTATTAGTTTGTGCAATGTTATTTATAAATTGTTGACCAAAGTGGTAGCTACCCGGTTGAGAAGAATAATGCCGAAGGTGATAGCTCCGAATCAATGTAGTTTTGTTCAAGGTAGGCATGGGTCAGATAATATCATTGTTGCTCAGGAGGTGATTCATTCAATGTGGCATAAGAAGGGGAGAAAGGGGTTCATGGCAATTAAAATTGATCTGGAGAAAGCATACGACCGTGTTAGATGGGAATTTATATTGAAATGTCTTCAGGAATTAAAATTGCCGGAACATTTGATTAATGTTGTTGAATGGTGTGTTAGTACTGCTAAAATGCAAGTGATGTGGAATGGGGAGAAGGGAGAAGCTTTTAATCCAACTAGAGGGTTGAGACAAGGGGATCCCCTATCTCCTTACTTGTTTGTACTGGTTATGGAAAAATTTGCCCATTTAATCCAAACTAAAGTGGAGGAGGATAATTGGAAGCCATTCAGATTACGGAAGTGAGGTACATGTATTTCTCATTTGTTTTTTGCTGATGATTTAATGCTTTTTGCCGAAGCGGATATGGAACAGGCGGCTATTATTAAAGCTTGCTTAGATGACTTTTGTGAAGCATCAGGGGAAAAAGTGAACAATTTGAAGTCAAGAATTTTCTTCTCTAGGAATGTCAACCATACTAGAGTTAACGAAATTAGTAACTTCATGGGTTTTAAGCCTTGTGTTGATATGGGTAAATACCTGGGGGTTCCATTGCATTATAAGCAAGTAACGAGAAGGTCTCATGATAATATATTGGGGAAGATGGATAGGAAGTTGTCAGCTTGGAAGGCCAACTCTTTATCGATTGCAGCTCGTCATGCTCTAGTTCAGTCTGTGGTTTCAACTATTCCATCTTATGAGATGCAGACTGTTCCTCTCCTTTCTTCAACGTGTAAGGAGATTGATAAACGTTGTAGAACGTTTCTCTGGGGAGGGAGTACATCTAGAAGGAAGGTTAGCTTGGTTTCTTGGGATAAGGTTTGTAAGAGGAAGGAAGATGGTGGTTTGGGGTTAAGGAAAGCTAAAGTGCAAAATAGAGCTTTTATGATGAAGTTAGGGTGGGGCTTAATTACCAGAAGAGATTCTTTATGGGTTAATTTGATGAGGGAGAAATATGGGTGTGGACCTCAATTAATTCCTATGGTTAAAAAATCAAGAGTTGGCTCACATGTGTGGCAGGGAATCAAGAATAATTGGTCAAGAGTGCAAGATGGTTTGAAGTGGAAGTTGGGGAATGGAGCTGATATTCGTTTTTGGAAAGATAGGTGGTTACCAGATCAATCTAAGCTATCAGAGCTGGTGATCCAAGCTTTACCTAAGGAGATGTTAGAGGTGAAGATTCGGGATCTTGTTTCTGATAATGGGGAATGGACCTTAAATAATCTGGATTCATTCTTACCTCAGGTGGTTATCCGTTATATTCTGTCTCAGAGGATTAATTTAGGGGCAGCAGACATTCCTAGTTGGAGACACACTGCTTCTGGTGTATTTACAATTCGCTCTGCTTACTTGAGCCAAACGGAAGTTATTAGTAGACAGTGGAGGTGGAATAATTTGTGGAAATTAAAGGTTCCACAGAGAACCAGGATGTTCATGTGGCTGATGTGTACTGAGAGGTTGTTGACGAATGTGGAGAGGGAAGAACGTGAAATGACGGATTCTAACGAATGTGGGTGTTGTAGGGGGGTTCCTGAGGATGTTATTCACGCTATGAGAGACTGTAGTAGAGCAACAGGAGTTTGGAGGAGGATTATACCGGCTAATGTTTGGGCTAGTTTTCATAGTTTTCATGAGACTAAGGAGTGGGTGGCATGGAATCTCAGAGCACATATTGAGTATAATGGTTTTCCATGGAGCATAATTTTTCCCTTGGTATGTCATCAGTTATGGCTGGCTAGGAACCATAAGGTATTCAATGATGGAGAAGTATCTGTCGATTCCATTATAGCGAAGGTTTTAGCGTGTGCCAATTGGGGGGGCACATGTATTAATTATACGGCTTCTTTGGATATGCACGAAGAAAAATGGAAGCCTCCATTGAAAGGGTATGTGAAAGTTAATGTGGATGGAGCTACTAGTTATGATAGAAGAATAGCTGCATGTGCAGGAATTATGCGTGACTATAGAGGGGAGGTAAGAGGGAGCTTCTTGTTTAATATCGGAAGAGGAGATGGTTTTTTGGCTGAGACATGGGCTATTTTGATGGGTCTAAAGTGGAGTTGGGACTTTGGGGTAAGACATGTAATGATTGAATCAGATTGCCTTCATCTTGTTGAGCATATTGCACAGTATTTGGAGAATGTAGGGGAGGATTCACATGATGGAACTGGACCTGAGTTTAAGGAGATTATCTCTTTTTGCAGACGAGCATGGGATGTTAAAGTGCAGTGGGGTAGAAGGGAGATTAATGGTGCCGCGGATAGATTGGCTAAGCATGCTTTGTTACAGAGTGCTGGTTTTGTTCAGCTTCAACAAATTCCTGCTGATGTTGCAGATGTAGTAGTAAACGAGCAGCTGCTTGTTTTGAGTTAGTTTTGTGCTTCATTGTAATAAAAAAAAAAAAAAATTATGGTTAGACTCTCTGCAAAGCAAATCATTTACAAATTTAAATGTGCCTTTTTCTTTCTATATGAAAAGAGAGAGAGAGATTGATACCTAAATTTTAAAAGTAAACATGAAACTGATTCTTGGTTAGATTTGCAGATGATATGTTTATGTGATTTAAAACGAAGTTGGAGCCAGTCCAATTTCTTTTCATTACAATTATAAATCATTTAAAAATCAAGTTATGACAGTATTGCATATTGGACCAACTACTTAAGAAGAGAAACCGTCCATGACACCAGAAATTTGAAGAAACATAACATCTTACCAACAAAAAGAATCAAAATCTTCTGTCTAATCCACTTGCTGTATGTGAAAAGCTTGAAAAAAAGATAATTAATCACTGAGACAAAGAATATCTTTTTGTTATTTTATTACCAATAAATCCACAAAAGAATAATTTATGAGCATAATATATATTCACAAGGCACTACAAATCAGCTCATCTACCCTTTTTCCCTTACAGAAGAAACAACACCGACAATCAAAGAATAAGCACATTCCCAATGGCTCTCATTTTGCTGCAACGAATCTTATTCACTCTTAGATCTCAAAATAAAGGCACACACATAATTACTGTTAAAGTCACTATAAATTGTGACCAACAAAAAAGAACCTCTTCAGAACCATCAACCATTAATTTGAAGTTGATTCATTACAAGATTCAAGACATGAGAGTGACACCAGTTTTGTGCTTCTTTCTTGCGTTTCTCATCGTTCTCACATATTCTGCTTATGGAAGCACATTCAGTGAAGAAGCACGTTCACAAAACGGCCTTAAAGGTAAAGCATTTATTGACTTCTTGCGTCCTAGTTTTTCTTTCTGTATTTACCTCTTGTTGTTTACTTCTCAGTTTTGTATGAAAATCAAATTCCGATTGATCAAGCACTTCTGTTTATTACCAAAAAGCCATTTCACCTGAAAACTTAAAAAAGTTTAAGTTATTATCATGATATCAAAACCAACTCCGAATCAACATGATATACTAGTGAACTAATGAATAAGTCTCTAACCAGTCCAGTTAAGAGTTTTAGATGACTTGGTTGTTAGATTTCATATTTTTTTTTATTATCCTTATTGAGCTTGAAATGACATTGTTTTGAGTTTAAAAAAGTATCAATACATCATGTTGTGCTTTAATAACTCTGTTTGGCTGGATTATGTGTTATTTACACATGAATGAACGTTCTATTTACTTGTTGATTAATTCCTTCTTTATTTAAATATTATTTTAATTAATATTATGACCAATCTAACCCCAATTTGGACCACTGGCAACAATTGGCCTGTACGATTTCCAGTACCTTGTTTATTATAATCTCTCTAACAACTTTTTTAAAACTAAAAAACATGCAGACATGTATGGTATGATAAACAGATCAGGCAAACAAGACAACCAAAGAAAATATCCAGCATTGCATATTGTCCAACATAGAACAACTATGAAGAAATCCAGGGCAGTGTATGGTGGTGGAAATGACATAAGGCATCCACGTAGCAAGAGTAGTGCTCAATCCTTGTCACTCAAACACTCTTCCTTGTTCATGGCAGCTTTTAAGCATCTCATTTTTGGACTGTTACTTGCTGTCTTCTTCTATTAAAATCCTACCCAATATTCCATCATAATGGAATCTACAGGCTTTAAAGTTTAAACTGAAGAGCTGTTATACTTTGCTAGCTTCCTAATTTTCATTTGCTTTCTTTATACTCTTGCTCTTACTTTGTGGTATGTAACTAAATTTGAGTACTACTGCGTAAAACTATCCTTTTTATATGGTTTCTTACTTTTTTCTTTTACTGACTTGGGAACAAATCAAATCCCATCCATTCAAGCAACAAAAAATCAATAAACTGATAGTTCACAAATCACAACAGTATCTTTGCGATTGATGTCAAAGATCAAACTTTTCCTTATACCCTTTTTTCTACTCTCTGTGCTGTGGACATGGATGGCGCATTAGAAATAAAATAAAATTGGGTGAGATGTAGAATAACACTGGTATTCATACTCCAAGAAATAATGAAAATAAACAAGTGTTGTTGAGTAATATGAACAGCTTTCAAATCGTATCTATGTCAACAACTGAAAAAAATATTTTATATCATTGACAGTTTGATAGAAAATATGTGAAGACTTATCATGGAAGAAGTTGATGTATTCATATTTTAATGTGTTTTGACAAGTGAACAGAGCAAATGAGATTATTTTATTATAATTTTGCGAGTTGTTGAGCTTTCTTCATGAGAAAGAAAGAAAGCTCCTTATATCAATAGCCTAATTGCTATCTCTTGTAATCAAACTTTAATTTGATAAATAAATATTCTGAATCCCTATTATCTCTCTTCATCCTCCCTCCATTTCTTTCTCATTTCCCCCTCGATAGAATGATAATCCTCTAGTCTTGAATACTAAAAAAAAAACGATGCCAAACAAACAAACAAACAGTATTCGATATGTAGTAGTATCTGGAAAATATCAAGAGTGGTAGAAGTCAAGCTGAATCCATTCAGTTATTGAGTGTCTGCAAAAATGATCAAGTGTTTGTGTGTAGACTATGAAAAGTCATTTAAGAATATAGAGGTGATAGTAGCCTATTACTACTGAGCGTAAAGAGGGCGCCTAGCTTCATCAAAGTACTGGTCACGATCCACCAAAACAATGGCATAAAGAGCATATATTATTCCGGGAATGTACCCAAGTATTGTCAACAGCAAGCATATCATGAATTCTACCTGAAACAAACAGTGTAAAGACATTACTTCACTTTGTTGCAATCAATTTGTAAGAATTTCACATAAACAACTAAAACCATGTAATTTTGAGATACACATAATTTCTCTCTCTTCAAATTATGTAGATATTTAAAGGAGTGATTCTGAAGTAGATTTTCCTTTTTTCTTTTTAAAATAACCCTTTTTGCCACCAATATTTGATACCTTTTTGGATCATATTATCAGTATTTTAGCGGCTGATTAACTCGAATCAAGACTTTGTGACCAGGATGCCTCTTCCTAGAAGTTTTTTCTTTTGGAATAAGGTAAATGATTTAACTGGTTCACCATTAGATCAAATACCCTTGAATACTGAAACAGGTTTACCAACTCATAGTTTTAAAAAGTGATGCAGTTGGAAGCAAAACCATTAGTCCCCAAAAAAATCATTTTCCCTTTTTCTTTTTGTAGATAAATAGTTCTTGAAAACTTTGATTAAACCTAGTTGATACTATTACCACTCCAAAATGTTGAATTCATCATACATGGCAGAAATGACCATTGCAAAACTAAAGATATATGAGAAAACGCAGAAACAATGCAGAAGATTCTCTGTATCTGAAATCAAGGGGCCACGTCCATGAGAGGAACAAGCATACACATAACATATACATATACATATACATATATAGAGAGAGAGAGAGAGAGATGTACACTGCAGCAACCATGCCTCAAACATACTCCGACTGGAGGAAGTAACACTGCAATCAATATCTCACAGCAGATTTCACAGTTATTCACCATTTTTCACTACTCAGGGAAATAGCAAGGCGGTGATTTGTCTTCATTCATTCTTGTATTTGATGATGGGAAAATAGAAATGTTATATTTTTAGATCTGATTCTTCGATTGAGATGGTCAAAGCATTGCAGATTTACAGTTATTAGACCTGACCATGCTATTTTCAGCATTATATTATATTGCATCAAAAGGTTGGTAATCAAACCAATTTGATCTCCGCCAATTCTGCTCTCCATAGTATATGTAATTTTTTAACCCTTTTTTTTTTTTGTAATTAACTACATTGGTACGTAGTTACTGAACTCATCATTAAAACAGTTTTAAATTAATAAAATCATCCAACTTTTCCCTTATAAGGTTTTGAAAGATTTAGAAAAATATGAGGAGCCACAATTGAGCATCAATTATATGGACAAATTTGGTAAATAAATAGTATGAACCCACCATGTAACTTAAATTAAGGACCAAAGAATCCTTCTAGAAGACGAAAATGTTGTATAGAAGATTCTGAAGGAACACATACTGTACAAATTGTTAATTCATATATCATTTCTGCATTGCAACATATTCCCTCCGGTCCTAAATATAAGGCATAATTACCTAATTTAATTAAATTAATGATGTTTGTTAAGTTAGTTAAAATCACGTGATATTACTAATGCACCCTAACCATCTATTTTTATTCTCACCTCCCTTCTTATTTGCTTATTATTGAGAAACATCTATAAATATAATTTGGGAAATAGAGATTAGATAAAGTTCATATTTAGGATCAAACCAACATCCCTTAAATAAGGCCTATATTTAAGTATCCAGGGAGTATTACTTATGATGATCACTCGGAAAAAACTTAAACGACACCCAACCATGTCTTCATCTTTAAGCATTTTCCAAGTCACCACTGTCTAAGATTATTACTGAAATGGGCATATATGCAGAGCTTTTCAGATTTCAATCTTGGAATCACCGGAACCATGTGCTGAACCACAGAGTATGGTGTCCCATCACCTGATTTCTTTACAGTTTCTAACATCATAGTTTGTCTTCGTCTTCAGCACCAAGTTTGAGATGCATATCTTGATTTTTTAAACCTATTTTTATGCAAATAGATCCGTCAATAACCTTAAAAAGTGTCCTGGAAAAGTTAATTCTTCCCCAGCCCATCTGTTTAAGCATCAGTGACAGTAACATTCAATCTTCAGCAGAAAAGTGATTTCACTTAATTGACATTTGTTTTTGCTGTGTATTGCAATGAAAAACTAACACTCTAATCCTTATTATATATGTCCGTATAATCATAACTCCATTTTACATAAAAAATACATTAAATCAATATAAAATTCAAATTTACCCTTATTAATATTTTTAATCTGCGTCTCTCAGTATTTACAAATCATTCTTAATTCTCTTTCCACTTTTTTTCCTTTCCAACTAAAATTAAAAATAGGTATAATTGAAAAACGATAATTGAATATTCTAGTAATTTATATTTAGGGCAAGATTTCACATAGGAATGACTTGCAATAAAGACCATACCGGTATATATTAGCCGCAATAGTTAATGAAACCCAGGGATCATGATAAGACAACACACTTAACACAAACAAGTCAATCTTCAAATTTGGGCGAAGAACAAATCCTTGATTAATTCAAAGTCTGAACCAACAAAAACAGCAGATTCTTTCTAAGACCACTAGATCAACCTTGGAATGATAAAAATCCTATCATGGTCTACTTTGGGCATAGCATTAACAAAAGACTAAACAAACAGTGAAGAGAGATATTCCTGTGCTTGGCAGGATTTCCCCATTTCATCTATATGTACATGTATACAAGTACCTTGCATATATTTTGCACAAGAAACATAAAAACTAGGGTTAAAGGTCAATTTTGCCCCAAAAGTTTTAGTTCAGAACCAAATTTGCCCCAAAAGTATTTTTTTATCCAATTTTACCTTGAAAGTAATAAAATTGAGCAATTTTACCCTTCAAAATTAAAATATTAACAGTCAACATGAGTTTTTTTTAACGGAATAGGGCAATACTGATATATTTTAAAGCTTCTAGGGCAATTTTTAAACCCAAAAAAACTTCCAGGCAAAATCAGTCCTGAGCGAAAACTTCCGAAGCAAAATTGACCATTAACCTTAAAAACTATAACAGTTTACTAAACTTGGAAAACCTACAATGTCTAACTTTCCATAAGGGCAGAGCAGGAGATTTTGCCTATTATACTATGATCAAACCCTTAACGCCACCTGATCTTGCCATGAAATCTTCCTCTTCCCTGTCCTATTTGATTCATTTCCTATGCTTCTACATCCTGACAACTTGATATCACCGTGCAGCTCATCACTCACGCCTTTCCTTGTGCTTCTCTTAGGTTGCTCACTTTTCATGTACTCAATGTCACCACCCATCAACTCCTCCTCTTCTACCTGCATTGCATCATTACAGATTAAAGATATAAGCTAACAACAATTGAATTAAACAAGGACTCCTAATGTACAGTTAATTATTACCGAAATCTGGTTCAAGTCGAATAGGGTTAAACTCTTCTTTGTTACACCCTTCCCACTGTGAATCCCATCATTTTGATCCAAGTCAAACAGTTGGCCTGCAGAATTGAGGAAAAAACCATCTTTTCCAGCAAAACTCCTAGCATTCTGGTTCAAATCAAACATGTGCACGGATTTTTGTGACGTGCCCTCAGCCCCATTAGAAATCCTATCTTTTGCATATGAACGAGAAACAGTAGGGGGTTGCAAAATGGATTCTTTTTTACTATACTTTCTGTTCTTAGAGACAAAGCAAGCTTTAGTTTTATGCAGAAGGGAAACATCTTGCTGGGGTTGAAGCTTGGAAGAAGGATTTTTTATTAGATGTCTGCATCTTTTCCTACAAAATCTGCAGTGACATAGAAAATTGTCAAGAGGACAGACTGAACTATATGGACGATAATAATTATAATTATAATTAACTTAAAAAATTAGTAACTTAAAAGTACAATTTATATGCCAATGGCCTTATGGACTAGTGGCATTAGGCTGTTCAATCTCCCTAGCTTTTAAGCTGGTTTCAGTATGCCACATGTACTCAAAAGGCCAAAAAAAAAAAAAAACACACACACACACAGAATTATAGTTGATATGAGAACTAGTAACTCAGAAACCAAGACCATACCGAACTTCAGTTGATAGCATCAGCCTTTTCTGCTTCAAAATTTGCAATTTCCTTCTCATGGCTTCCAACTCCTAAACATGTGTAATATCATGAGTAAATTTTTTTCAATCTCATGGGTAGTGAGCCCGATACAGAGTACAGAAGTATTTGCCCAGCAAACTGTACCAATGAACTGGTAACACAAGTACAGGAAAACAAACAGAGATGATCTTTGTTGTATAAAGTTTAATTACCCCACAAATAATTAGTATCCTATTTAAGATATATTTCAAAATTCAAATTTGCATGTTCTAAAGAACAAAGCAATACTGATTTGATCTCATATATTTCATAATCATTCTTTTATGAAGTAGATATATTTCCAGACACTTGAGGAATATGATTCACATCCGAAATAGTAACACTTGAGGATATTATTTTGACAAAAGATATTTTCTTTGCAAAACTAGACGAAAGAAGGAGTTCTTATGCAGAGTTGATAAGGTATACTAAATTTTAGAATTCAAGAAACAAAAACCCTAATAAGAAACAGCTAAATAAAACTAATTAGCTTGAGATCTCAAACAAGAAATCGCAGCTATGAAATAAAAAGTTCTCTTTCATTAAGGGTCTTAACAGTAAGAATTTCCAAAAACAAGAGAGATCAAACCAAATCATCCCTATGGTAAAATAAAAAGAAACACACAATTCTTCTTTTGTAAATTTAACAGTCATGCCTTCTAACAAATTGCTTATCAACAACAAATAATACAGAGGTAAAATCGACAAAGTAATAAAGGATAGCAGATCTAATGAAACCCACAAAACGAATCAAGAATCTCCATAAACTAAATGAAATTATACCTTCTGCAACTCTTCATAATCCAGCAACAGACTTTGATGCCTATGCTTACTCCTTTGATCCTCATAAGCAGCATAAGGAGATTCAAAAGAAACAATCTTTTTCATCTTCTTCATCAGATCAGCGAATATCAGAGCAACCCAGAAGCCTAAAACCTAGAAAGAAAAACTATGGGGGCAAAGCATAGAAAGAACTAGGGCAGGGAACAAGGCAAGTGTATAAGAAGGCAGGAGAGAGAAAATATAGAGGAGGTTTTGGCTTTCCTTGTTTCTCTGTGAAACTCTGACCAAGACATAGAGAGACATAAAAGGCCCTCATAATTCTGTAGAAAATATTGTTCTTTTGAAGGAACGTGATGAAGATGGGATCTTTTGAGGGATCGCAGAGAGGGTATTTCGGGTAACAACAACGTGACCCCTATGAGAGAGAGAGAGACGGTAATGAAAGGTGGGTATGGTTGGAAGAAATCTGAAAGACACGCCCCCCAAACTTCTCTTTCCTTTCTTCCCTTCTTTTTTGTTTTTTTGTTTTTTTTCTTCTTCCACATAAATTTTGGTCCAGCTGGGCCATTTATGAGAGAGAACGACAGAAGAGAGAGGATTAGAACTTGGTGATAGTAGCAGTAGTAGAAGGATGCGTGTAATTTCCATATTTCTGGACACACAGAGAGAATAGGTCAGAGGATGAACATATTTTCTTGCTTTCTGTAACACTAACATGTTATTAAGCCAGGTCCATGTTTTTACTAGTTACTACCATTAGTTGTCGGACTCATTCACCTTATTTCAAGGCTTTTGCGTGTGATTCATTTTTATGATGTTGTTGCTTGCTTGCCTGCCCCTTCAATAAAGATGATTCCTTTTTCATTTTTTGGTTTTAGCTTTTTCAGTTTTGACGCCCATGTTTTTGGGTAGAGGAAGGGAAGTGCAGGAGGAAAGAAACCCAATAATCTATCCACCCCACAATGCTTTTTCATGATGAAGATTGAAAAAGAAAGTAGAAGGAAATAAATAAAAAGGAGCCCCTATGGGATTTAAGCCTACCTCCATTATCTCCATTGGTAATGGTCATAGAAAGTTGAAAATGTAGTGGAGGAGGAATTTGTGGGTGTGAATCAGAAAAATCACTATCTAATATTTAATACTATTTGACGTTTTCTGTATCATCTACCCAATTTTAGAGATGCTATAAGCTATTGGCATGAATGAATTCCATTAAATTTGTACCAGATTGATTGATAAATATCATTGAACTCGTAACTTGTTCATCTTATTGGTAGGGGCCACCCATGCTCATCTGGGTTGGGTTAGGTTTGTTTCTCACTGTGTGTCTTGTGAATCCAACCGCCATGGTGGTTAGGTAACAGGTAGGAATTAAAAGCAGGGCTCTTGAAATTACAGAGGAAGGAACAAGGGAACAGTCTTATGAACAACAAAAGCTAACAAACAATAAAAATGAATGCAGACACGAGACACCTCTCTCTCTCTCTCTCTTTCTCAGCAACCACGGTTTATACGTAGGTGACTAGAGTACGGATCCACAACCCATTCTTGTTTTAAATTAAAAAATTAGAATATTTGTACAAATTTAAAAACAGTAAATTTTTTAATATTAATTGTTTGAAAATGTGTAATTTAAATGGTTTCAAAATCATATTATTTTATGTTAAAAAATAAGATTTCAATCCATGAAAGAGCCTACAACACCCCCCCCCCCAAAAAAAAGAGGTTCCAATTATACAAAGACGGACATGGTTAACACGGTTTGGGCATACATGGTACCATGTCTAGATTGTAGAGGGATTATTTGAGACATGGAAGAGAAATATGGATTTGTGAATACATCTATAAACTTACAATTGTTCCCCTAGTTATGGTAGAGATGCTAGGCTTTTTAGGTGGTTTAATTTAATCTATGATGGTTCAAAAGTTTTAGGAAAATTCTTTTGTCCTTTGATCTCCAAATGCACCATCCACTATCGGATGGACTTATTGCTCAGTTTCGTGGTGAAATTCCACTTCCCTTTTTCATAGCTATTATGGAGGCCCTCACTCAATTCTAATCTTGAAATCTGTTATCTGTTAATTTGATAATAGGTTGTGATAAGGAGCATCCTTTAGTTGGGATAAGGAGCATCCTTTCAAAAATATAATGAATAGTTGTAGATTGACTAACCATAAAGGGTGACATGTTATGTTTAATTGTGTCCCCTAAGCAGACCATAACTCTTCTAGGCTAGCTGGCTAAGAAAGGAGTTACCTAGCATTTGATATTCTCACCAATGAGTTAGTGAATTTGTTGAACAAAAAAAAAAAGTTAGTGAATTTCGTTTTTTTTTTTTTCAAACAAAGAAAAGAGATATGAAACAGTTTGGAACATCTTTCTCACAAACTTTTTTGGGAGAATTATTTTAGAGGACCTATAGAAGAAGATATCTAGTAAGAAGGACTTGAAATCTATGTTTATTTGGAAGGACCAAATTTTAAAACATAACCCTAAAATAAGAAAATACCCCTTTCCCTTTGTTATCTTTACATGTTTCCATTCATGCTAATCGTTAGATATTTGATTGAAGAAATATATGAGAGTTAGTTATAGATGATATAGTCTTTTCAAAATTAATATTTTAAAATTTGGTCTTTCCAAATAAATATAGTTTTTAAGGTCATTCCTACTAATATATATTTTCCTACATATCTTTTAAAGTAATTCTCCCAACTTTTTTTTTTGGGTGTTAGTAGAACAGAAGCATTAATGTTAGGATAAAAGTCATTATAGAAAATAAGGAGAATAGGGGATAAATCACTATTTGACACATTAACCGGTGAATGAGGCCTAACACTCATATGAAATCATATTTAACACACATTAGGTCTCATTACCCCAATTGTGTAATTTGTCAAATGGGGATTTACCCCCAATTCTCCCTAAAATATATTAGAAAAAAGACTAAAGTATACTTTTGATCCTTTATATTTCCATCAAATCCTCTTTTAGTCCCTTAACTTTAAAAAGTGCAATTTTAGTCTTTTTTCGCTAACGCCTTTAGTTTCATTTAAAGGAAATAATTCTTTTATTTTAAAATTTGACCATTTTTATTAATATTTAATTATAAAATTACTTTTTAAATTTGTTGAGTCAGCATTTCCATTAAATGAAACTAACAGTGTTAGTAAAAAAAGGATTAAAAGTGAACTTTTCAAAGTTAATAGATTAAAAAAAGACTTGATACAAAGATAAAGGATCAAAAGTATACTTTAGTCTAAAAAAAAGTAATGAATTTTTTGGGCCAACCTCGGCCCAGCCCAGCAAGAGAATATCCACCCTGGGCCAGAAGAATGACGTGGTCTTCTTCAATTGGTCGGTTTACAAAGAAGCCTGAAACCGCAGTGACGATAATCCACAGTCACCGCTCACCTCCCAATCCGATTCAATACAACACCAAATAGATATGAAGTGAAAAAAAATATCCCATTCCATTCTTAAAATCTCCATAGTACAACACTTCTGTTGTAAAATATTTATAGTTAGTGGATGTCCATATTATTATCTCTTAGGATTCTTTTCTCTAATAATGTCATTCACTTTGTAACCTCTCTATAAATAGAGATCATGTACAAGGCATTTGTACCATTGAATCATAAGTGAAATTGATATCTTCTTTCTCTCCATCTTCTTCTCATATTCTCTCATCTTGTTGTTCTCTCTTCTTTCTCTCCATATTTCTACTTTCTATTTATTTTATCACACGTTATCAGCACGAGTTCGCTCTGAAATATTAAGGTATGCTCCTTATATATTTTAGTGTTACCGTTATATATATAACATACTGTGTTACATATTATAATTTTTTTTTTTAATTTTCATTGCATCATATCCTTACCTCTTCTAAAGAATTAGAGAGGCTGTCACAATGAACTAGATTGGCAGGTTCTACCGCCTTTAGCTCATACGCCCTTTAGTTCTTACGGAACACCCCGTCTGCATATTTAATTTGATGCTCTAATAATATATATAAATGTATATCACATTATAATACATACTATATATATGAATGCACATATTATATATACATATATATATTTTCTCATCTTTTTATGCTTTTATTTATTTCTTCATCATGATACTATTTCATATTATTGTCTTTTATTACTATCATGCTTACATTCTTATGCATATACATATGCACACATATATTACTATCTTATTGTTATTCTAATTATTATTTTATTATTATGTTGATCCTACTTTTGTTATTTATATTTTGTTGCTCATTTACATTGATTTAAATTTATTTATAAGTTTATTTAATGATATGATATATTGTGAATTCTAAAGTTTTTATTCATGCTACTTTATTTTATTTTGTTTATTTATCATAATTTTAATTTCATTTTGTTATTGTTTAGTTCGTATCATGGCAAATCTTACCAAACTCGAGTTTACTGCTCTTGACATTTCTGGAAACAATTATCTGTCTTGGGTGTTAGATGCTGAAATCCACCTGAATGCTAATGGTCTAGGAAATACCATTTTGACTGGCAAAGAAGTGAGTGGCCAAGATAAGGCCAAGGCTATGATTTTCCTTCGCCACCATATCCATGAAGGGCTGAAAAATGAGTACCTAACGGTAAAAGATCCGTTAGAATTATGGACTAATTTGAAAGAAAGATATGATCATCAAAAAACGGTGATTTTACCAAAAGCCCGTTATGATTGGATCCACCTAAGGCTACAAGATTTTAAAACTGTAAGTGAATATAATTCAGCAGTTTTTAAGATAAGTTCTCAGTTGAAGTTATGTGGTGAAAAAATAACTGATGAGGACTTATTAGAGAAAACCTTCTCCACTTTTCATGCTTCAAATGTGCTCCTGCAGCAGCAATATCGTGAGAGAGGTTTTAAAAGATATTCAGAATTAATCTCATGTCTTCTGGTAGCCGAACAAAATAATGAGCTGTTGATGAAAAATCATGAGATTCGTCCCACTGGGTCTGCCCCATTCCCTGAAGTGAATGTGAATGTGCGTAGTAATTACCATGATAATGGTCGAGGCCGCGGCCGCGGTCGCGGACGTGGCCGTGGCCGTGGTCGTGGCAGGGGACGCGGATATTATCATAACCATGGTGGTGGAATTTACAATTTTAATCCTAATGCCCATCAGAAAAAGAAACACAATGAATGGCAGAAAAAGGACAAGAGTGGTCCTTCAAAAGTTGTTGAAAATAAATGTTTTCGATGTGGCATGAAGGGGCATTGGTCACGTACTTGTCGTACACCTGAACATCTAGCAAAACTTTATCAAGCCTCCATGAAAAGGAATGCGAATAATGTGGAAGCAAATATGATTTTCGATGATGATGATGTTGAGGCACACAAAAATGACCATGCCAATGAGATAGATGATATTAATGGCCTTGATGCAATGACACATTTGGAGGTGGCTGACTTCTTTGATAATCATGATTAGACAAGCCTTATTGGAAAAATAATAAGACTACTTTAGTTATGTTTTCCTAATTCAGTTACGTTTTACTTTAATTTTCTCTTTTTACTTCCTCATTTTCATCATGTAATAAGAGCATTATTGCTTGCTATGCTTATTATGTATCGAATTTGCTTTAATGAATTTTTTTTTTTCCTCTTCTCTTTCCTTTCATGAAGAATATGGATGTTCCCCATGATTTCATTGGACACAAGGATGAAGATATATGTCTCATAGATAGTGCTACAACACACACCATACTTAAGGATAGAAAATATTTTTCTTGTATAAGTAAAGGAAAGGCAAGCATCAGTACTATAGCGGGTAATACAAGAATAATTGAAGGCTCCGGAAGAGCAATTATAATATTACCAAGAGGAACAAAATTTGTCATCAATGATGCTCTATATTCCCCCAAGTCTCAAAGAAATTTATTAAGTTTTAAAGATATCCGTCAAAATGGATATCACATTGAGACTATCAGTGAGAAAAATATTGAATATCTACATATTACAAATATTAGATACGGGGGAAAATGTGTCCTAGAAAAATTACCTACATTGTCTTCTGGTTTGTACTATACAAGTATTAAAACAATTGAGACAAATGTCATAGTAAGCCAGAAGCTTGCTGATAAAAATACATTTATTGTTTGGCATGACCGGTTAGGCCATCCCGGATCAACTATGATGCGAAGAATTATTGAAAATTCACGTGGACATCCATTGAAGAACCAGAAGATTCTTCAATTTAAAGACTTTTCTTGTGCTGCTTGCTCACAAGGTAAATTAATAACAAAACCTTCTTTGACAAAAGTTGGAGTTGAATCCCCTACATTTCTAGAACGAATTCAAGGGGACATATGTGGACCTATTCATCCACCATGTGGACCATTCAGATATTTTATGGTTTTAGTAGATGCATCTACAAGATGGTCACATGTGTGTTTGTTATCAACACGTAATTTAGCATTTGCTAGATTACTTGCTCAAATAATTAAGTTAAGAGCACAATTTCCAGATCATGCAATTAAGACAATTCGTCTTGATAATGCTAGTGAATTTTCATCTCAAAAGTTTAATGATTATTGCATGGCAACTGGAATAACTATAGAAAAATCTGTTGCTCATGTCCACACTCAAAATGGTCTGGCAGAATCATTTATTAAATGCCTCCAACTGATAGCTAGACCAATGCTTTTAAGAACAAGACTTCCCATCTCAGCTTGGGGACATGCAATATTACATGCAGCAGCTATTATACGCATCAGGCCAACAAGTTATCATAAATTCTCCCCACTACAATTGGCTTTTGGTCAAGAGCCAAATATTTCCCATCTTAGAACTTTTGGATGTGCCGTATTTGTGCCTATTGCTCCACCACAACGAACAAAGATGGGACCTCAAAGAAGGTTGGGAATATATGTTGGTTATGAATCTCCTTCTATAATAAAGTATTTAGAACCATTAACTGGAGATTTGTTCACAGCACGTTTTGATGATTGCCATTTTGATGAATCAATTTTTCCAACATTAGGGGGAGATGATAAACAGCTGGAAAAAGAGATCACATGGAAAACGTTATCTCTATCTCATCTAGATCCTCGTACACAGCAATGTGAACATGAAGTTCAGAAAATAATTCATTTGCAAAATATTGCTAATCAATTGCCAGATGCATTTACTGACCTCAAGAGAATTACTAAATCTCACATTCCAGCTGAAAATGCTCCAATTAGAATTGATGTCCCTGAAGGACAACCAAAAGTTGCAAATGAAACTAAGCCTCGCCTGAAGCGTGGTAGACCAATCGGTTCCAAAGATAAGAATCCTAGAAAGAAAAAGGGAGCAAACAATCAAGATGGTCAATTTGAAGAGGTTGGTCTTATAGATGAAACCCAAGACATAATTAATCAAAAGACCCCAGAAGAGGTTCAGGTACCTGAAAATTATGAAGAGATCTCGATAAATTATGTCACAACGGGAAAAAGATGGAACCGAGAAAATATAGTTGTCGACAACGCTTTTTCATATAATGTTGCTCTTGAGATAATTAATCAAAGTGAGGATCTTGAACCTAGATCTGTTGAAGAATGTAGACATAGAAGTGATTGGTCAAAGTGGAAAGACGCAATTCAAGTAGAGTTAAATTCACTCTCAAAACGAGAGGTTTTTGGACCTGTCGTCCAAATACCAAATGGTGTACAACCAGTTGGATATAGATGGGTTTTTGTGCGAAAACGAAATGAGAAAAATGAAATTGTTAGATACAAGGCACGACTTGTAGCACAAGGATTTTCACAAAAGCCTGGCATTGATTATGAAGAGACATATTCTCCTGTGATGGATGCAATCACTTTAAGATATTTAATTAGTCTGGCAGTAAGAAATAAACTTGACATGCGTCTAATGGATGTTGTCACAGCCTATTTATATGGCTCTTTAGACACTGAAATTTACATGAAAATCCCTGAAGGATTCAAGTTGCCAGAAGCATATAAAAATTCTCGAGAAAATTATGCGATTCGCTTGCATAAATCCTTATATGGATTGAAACAATCTGGAAGAATGTGGTATAACCGTCTTAGCGAATATTTGTTAAAAGAAGGTTATAAAAATGATCCAATTTCCCCATGTGTTTTTATAAAAAGGAATGGATCAGAGTTTGTCATAATTGCTGTATATGTTGATGATTTAAATATAATTGGAACTCCTGAAGAGCTTCTAAAAGCAGTTGATTGTTTAAAAAGAGAATTTGAAATGAAGGATCTTGGAAGAACAAAGTTTTGTCTTGGATTACAAATTGAGCATCTCACAAATGGAATCTTTCTTCATCAATCAACTTATATTGAGAAAATATTAAAGCGATTTTATATGAATAAAGCTCATCCATTGACTACTCCAATGGTCATAAGATCACTTGATAAGGAAAAAGATCCTTTTCGTCCTCAAGGGGAAAAGGAAAATCTTCTTGGTCCAGAAGTACCATATCTTAGTGCTATAGGTGCACTAATGTATCTTGCTAATTCAACACGTCCCGATATAGCATTTGCTGTAAATTTATTGGCAAGATTTAGTTCTTGTCCAACAAGAAGGCATTGGAATGGAATCAAACATATATTTCGATATCTTCAAGGGACAGGTGATATGGGATTATTTTATGAATCTGGATCACAATTGGTTGGTTATGCAGATGCAGGATTTTTATCAGATCCACACAATGGTAGATCACAAACAGGATATTTGTTTACTTATGGAGGTACAGCTATTTCATGGCGTTCAACGAAACAAACTTTGTCAGCTACATCATCAAATCATGCAGAAATAATTGCAGCTCACGAGGCAAGTCGAGAGTGTGTGTGGTTAAGGTCAATGACTCAACATATTGAATCAGTGTGTGGTATGGATGTTGAACAAAAGGTTCCGACATTATTATATGAAGATAACACAGCATGCATAGCTCAACTGAAAGGAGGATATATTAAAGGAGACAGAACAAAACATATTTCTCCAAAATTCTTTTTCACTCATGATCTTATAAAGAGCGGTGATATAGATGTTCAACAAATTCGCTCATGTGACAATCTTGCAGATATGTTTACCAAGACACTTCCAACAAGAACATTTGAAAAACTAGTATATAGTATTGGAATGCGCAGATTCAAAGAGTTAAAATGATGCTATCATCAGGAAGAGATATTGTAATGCTACACTCAAAGTGATGCTATCATCAGGGGGAGATATTGTAATGTTACACTCAAAGTGATGCTATCATCAGGGGGAGAAAATGTCATGCTGTACTCTTTTTCCCTTAACCAAGGTTTTATCCCACTGGGTTTTCCTGGTAAGGTTTTTAATGAGGCAGCTTTGATAGTATTGTGTAATCTTTTCCTTAATGAGGTACAATAATATTTGTTTATGGACATCCAAGGGGGAGTGTTGTAAAATATTTATAGTTAGTGGATGTCCATATTATTATCTCTTAGGATTCTTTTCTCTAATAATGTCATTCACTTTGTAACCTCTCTATAAATAGAGATCATGTACAAGGCATTTGTACCATTGAATCATAAGTGAAATTGATATCTTCTTTCTCTCCATCTTCTTCTCATATTCTCTCATCTTGTTGTTCTCTCTTCTTTCTCTCCATATTTCTACTTTCTATTTATTTTATCACAACTTCTTCTTTCTCCATAGCCAAAATCTAACCATTTCCCTTTTTGCTAGTGGAAGCCAATGGTGTCCACGGTTTCTCTTACTGGTCAGCTCTCAAACCGGCATGCCACAAATGACTTGAAAAAGCTCTGCCCTTTATCTGTTTCTCTCTGTAAGTCTTAATTTTAGTAGAAAGTTGGAGTCTTTTCGCTTCAAGATGTTGTATTGTGCTCATACTTTTTGGTGGTTGAAAACTATGAAATGAGAATGTTTGAATTTTAGGTCTGCAGTATCGGTTAGTGGAAAGGGTGTTTTTTAGTTCCAAAAAATAATTTTGACGTTTCTGTCGTGATATATAGTGTATATTATAAACTGCATTCCTCTTAGTCGAGAAAACATAAGCATCATGAGAACTAAGAAGCTATCGAGAAATAGGTTATGTAAGGCTAAACCATTTTTACATGTATGGTTTTGATTTTTCAATTTTGTATTCTTATCACATTCCCAAAGTTAATCATCATTTCCTATTGTTCAGGTAACTTGAATTCTAGTGCAAATTTTGTTGATGTGAAGATATTATCTCGGTCTGATAATCGGAAAGTTGGGTTTGAGCAGCATAGATGTCTCCGGGTATATGGACTATTTGGAGGGAAGAAAGACAATAATGAAAAGGGTGATGATGCGCCGTCTAAGGTTAGCTAAGTTTGCTTACTCTTGCCATCAACTGTTCTTGTAAACATGAACTTTGATATACTTTGCACCTACTGTTCCTATTGTCTTCGACCTGCATTTTGCATAAATTTCATACATAGTAGTGATGAACATTGAACACAACTATTCTTGGACTGCTTATTTGACAATGGTATGTTTGGGCTTGTTTTGTTTACCTGTTTAAATTTTGGTTCATTGATTTGACCAGATATGTCTTGTTTTCTTATCTGATAGAGAAATGGATAGCCTAGATTGAGTAACAGAATTGGTAGAATATTCATAATTTGAGAATATAACGTTCTTTCTAAAGAGCATGGAATTATTGAACACTTGTTTCTCATTCTTTGACAACTTCTATGATGTTTGGACAAGTTTCTTAGAAATACAGATACGCAGAACCTGTCTGGAAGCTGTATTTTGCTCTTGTTTTCCCCTTCTGACATGAAGGTTTCTACCCACCCATGTTATACCTCACTTTACCTTTTAAGAACTAAATCATGTGGGTAGGTTAGAGTTGGTTCAAATTTAGGCTATGAGTCCCTTTGTTTGTGTTTCTTGTTTTGTTTTGGGTGAAATTCAATTTCACAGCTAGACTGCTCATCACAAATAAAGGCGTGTATTTCAATCATTGTATTCTAATCTTCAGATCTATAGTCATCGTAACTTTATTAACGTTATCTTTTTAAGATTATATACATTCTTAGTGCGAAAAAATTCGTTCCAATTCATTGTATCTTGTTTGTAGCTGAGTGAGTTGATACATAGATGTAATGGTTTATCATCATGCTTGAAAAACTTGCAGCTATAACTAAGACCAGTGCAAAGAAGAAGAAATTATGTCAATAGTTTAGAAAAGGCTTGAGTTTGGGACTTGTTTGATTGTACTTAATTGCTTAGAATAAGGGCAGCACACTAGGTTATTTTCTGAGGGACTATTGCCATTTTTTTCTCATACTGAGGGAAATTGCTTTGAAAAATTATATGCTTTGATGTTCAGTGAATGACTTCATCTCTATATTCCCAACAAGATGCTTGAGTCTAATATTTTCACTTAGCCATCATCTTTATAATTTCACTTGTAGACTGAAGATAAAGATTAAATATGACTTTATGGCGAAAATTTTATGTTCATGCTTCATGTCTATGCCCTTTATAATTTTATATGTCTTAAATTTGAAAAGCTTAAGCTCTATTGTGAAGCATTAATTGTTTGTATAGCATGGAGATTTGTATGTACGTGATCAGATGTCAGTTCATCCACTAACTTGGACTTATTGCTTCAAGCTTTTTTCTCTGAGTTCTGCTATAATATTCTTGTTAGCATACTTTAACTTCCTCTTTGTTTTTAGCCTCCTGTTTGTTGTAGACTTGGAATATTTCTTGCTGAGACTCTCTAGGAAATTGGTGATACCTTAGATTGTTAACTATGAAGTTGTAGTATCAGGATGGGTAATGCTTTTTCATCACTGTTAAAATATCATGGATCAATGCAATTCAAAAGAATTTATAATTTGCTCTTACATTATATTATCTTCCTTTATTCTAGGCTTGAGATTATTTATTCTTCACTTCCCTTGACCTCTCTTCATTATTGGGGAGATCAGTATTTTCCCCCTTTGGTTGGTATGTTTTGTATATTTTTCAATCTGATTCTGATGTGATTGAGCCTTTACCGATGATTGATTGACTGAACTCTCTTCACATCTGATTGATTGAAGGCTGGAATTTTTGGAAACATGCAAAATCTTTATGAAACTGTGAAGAAGGCACAAATGGTTGTCCAAGTTGAGGCTGTGCGAGTGCAAAAAGAACTTGCTGCGTATGGCTTTCCTTTAAAAAACATTGTAACTTATCTCTTTTGTCTGCAGTATGATTTCATTGGCAATAAGGTTATATGCTTTTTATTTTGCTGTGCAGAGCAGAATTTGATGGTTATTGTGAGGGTGAGTTGATAAAGGTACGATGCGCTCTTGCTGCCTTTCTCCTTCTCCTGCAATTTGATTCCATTTTTTTTTTTCAAATTTCTTTGATTGAAGTTTAATTTTTAGGTAACACTATCTGGGAATCAGCAACCTGTACGAACAGAAATTACCGAAGCTGCCATGGAATTGGGACCAGAAGTGAGTATACACCCTTGATCTCATTATCGCTTATGTGGTTTCTCTGTTGTATTATATCTTTCTAGACTCTTGGATTATATTGTGCTCTAGTAGTGCATGTGATACAGTATTTCAAGACCTCCTTTATCTTCTTCATCCATTTGCATGTCAAGACTAATGAACAGAACTCCAAAAGCACCTAGTGAAATCTTATCAATCTTTGGAAGACATTCTTAGTGAGACACATAATATATTTTTAATCTGGAAGGGGTGTGTATTTATGAATTATGATTGCACACTTTTCTCACTATGTATGATCAATATGGTTTCACGTGCCAAAGGTAAAACCATTAATATCAACAATTTTCCATGTGCAGAAACTTTCACTTTTAATCACTGAGGCATACAAGGATGCCCATCAGAAGAGTGTCCTGGTAAGACTCTGTTAAAAGATAGAATGAGAATTTGGTTTCATCTTTGGTCGGTGAACTGAAAAACTCAGATCCTTGCTTATGTTTTCCAGGCCATGAAGGAAAGAATGAACGATCTCGCACAGAGTTTAGGGATGCCACCAGGTCTTGGTGAAGGATTTAAGTGAGATAAATATTTTCATTTTGGAGTATGCGATGAGTTTCAATTTTGCATACAACAACACGTGGCAAGAACGCTTATTTAAGTGAGATAAATATTTTCATTTTGGAGTTTCAATCTTATTCAGTAATGTAGGCTTGAAATCCTTCCAAATTGTGCAAGAAAAAGTAAAGCAAACCCATTGTCCCTGTTCCATTTTCTGTTGAATGGAAATCATGAGTTCTGTTGATTCTTTTTAGTCTTTCAGAAAAAAAAAAAAATGAAAGCCTGACCAACGTTT
Source organism: Mimosa bimucronata (assembly GCA_037074515.1). Taxonomy (NCBI): domain Eukaryota; kingdom Viridiplantae; phylum Streptophyta; class Magnoliopsida; order Fabales; family Fabaceae; genus Mimosa; species Mimosa bimucronata. Next base: position 13,242,898 of record CM073448.1, on the reverse strand, counting down.
GTCCCCTGCCTAGTTGAAATTGAAGAACGAGTAAGTGCAAGTGTGGATAGCGTTAGGAAGAAAAAAAATGTTTTCTTCGGTAGCCACCTTAAAGTTGAAGCAACTATTTTGGGCTGTAGGCTTTTCACATTTAAGTATTATTGACTTTTTAATATATCATTCCAACATATATTCGTTGAATCGATTTTTATGAAAAAACGGTTCAAATATTTTTTTTACCCCAACTTTAATTTTAAAAGTTAGTAGGATAAAAGTCATTTTTGCAAAAGTTAATCCAAAAAAGTTCTTGGACTCTAGGATTAGAATATGGTAATATGATATTAGGTGATCTGTACGAGAATGAAGCTTGCCATTTACAATGGGGGGCAATGCAACTGCAATTCAATGGTGCTTACAAACAAGATATTACAGTTTGAATGAATAGGCAATAGCTGATAGTAATTCTTATTAAGGCTGATCAACCCATTAATTGCAGGGCGACCAAATAAATGAAATAGCTTATACTTTTATAACTGATGAAATGTTACCAATTTTGAGCTTTTAAGATATTGGTAGCTCCTTCCCTGCTAAGAAAGATTTGAAGAGTGTGAATGCTCTCCTAGGCTGAAATAATGGTACCTCATGTCCAGCTCCTCTCACTGTGGCAAATGTGAGCCCTTCATACACTTCTGTCCATCCGCCTACCTTTAACACCAAAAGGCAAATCCAACAGGGATTATCAAGACGTGGGAAACAAGGAAATAGGATATTTGTTCTTAAACTATCGTTTTTTGTATTTGCAAAAAATCATGCTTCTATATCACATTAATCCTCTACGAAATATTTTATAAGCTCACCAATACCATTTTAATGTCTTATATTTGATACTGTTGTTGGATTCAAACATTATTTTTAACGAAAATCCGCATGGCTTGAATTTGATATTTTGTTTAAGAAGAACTAAAAGTAATTTTTACTTGACTTAAACTGATGCAAAAGATTAAAAATATTATTCATTTCTTGACTTGATTTGGCCTGGGTTACAGACATGATATTTACCTGTCCACCTGAGTACCATGGATACCAACGAGTTTTAACGGTGAGGTTGAGATGGTTGAGGGAAAACCTGGTTGCTGTTACTGGAACCACAGAATCTGTGTCCCCGCTGCATCATAACAAAGGCAAATTATCACTGATCAGAGAAACTCTGGACTAAACATTGTTTACTAAACACTGACAAAATTGATTATGAATGGATTAGCAGCATTTCAGGTATAACTTCAAATGGGTTCACCTCTCCCATGTGTGTGTGTATCTTTGCTTGATTTGATTTAAATTTCTTTAATACACTAAATCCATTAAAAGTTCTCCATAATCATACAATGTCAATCATAACAAGCTTATTATCATGTGACCAAATGAAAATAAAAATCCTGATATGGTGCTATTTCATACAATCTCAACCATTAATTTGTTGATCCAATTGTAGTTCTCCCCAAGATTAACCAGTGAAAATATACCTGAAAACCCATATTCTTAAACCAGCCGCAATCAACTCTTTGTATATTGGCAATACAGAAACTGGAGAATCCTTCCAGTTTCTTAGGAGCACATTGCTGTGCAACCAAACAAAGATTCCTGTTAATATTTTTACTTGGAAAATTGAGTTTGAAAAATTTTCATTTTTTGTCAAAGTCAGGAAGCAAACCTGCAAGCAGTCCATTTGTAAGGGATGCTTGTAACATTTGCATGCATTGCTTGCTGCACTTCGGGAAGGTTATAATATGTTTCTGCACGATTTTCAGTACATGGATCATACCCTGAAATCCTATGTAAGATTGTATTCTTGAACCGTATATACCTTAAGGTATTGTTAGGCCGAGTTGTGCATGATGGGGTATAAATACTGTATGTATCAATGTTTCCAAATTCATGGTTAACCGCATAACTCACTGCATCATCACATTTTTTGGAAGTCTTTTCTGATGTAAAGTTGCAGTGTTTGAGGATAGAATGGTATGAGAGATCAGATATCAAAGCATGGCTCCACCAATATGTAATGGTTCCAATCCCATCATAATAGTCATCAATCAAAGCATTTCCCACCTGAAAATTATATTAAATTTTTTTTTGCAGATTATTATTACTAACAGAAGGTATAATTTTGAGAGGTATAGAATGAAGATTCATGGTAATTGACTTACAATGAACCCTTTTAGATTAATGATATGTGGATGTGCTTTATTATAATCATAGATTTGCTTTGCCAACTGGGGAATATAATGCCCTGAACAGAAGATGAATGGAGTTCTGGAAATATCAGATATTTTATGATTTTTCAGGTAAAAAAGAAAACAGTAAGTTGCAAGTGGTGTTGTTCGTCTACCTGCATAGCTTTCTCCAGCGATGTAAAATTCTCTGTATTTATAGTGTGGAAACCTTGACATCCATCTAGTCAGAAAGACCAGTGCATCTTGAGCTGTATTACCGGGTCGGAATTATCAAATTAATCATGAGGATACTTGGCACCTCTAAATGTAAGAAGGGAAAAAACTACTTCCTTCTTCCTTCCTAAATATAACACCCAGTCGACTTTTTTTGGAGAATTTAAGGAAGCTAAATGAATCACTTAAATCTCAACGTATTTTGAGTTTTATTATATTATATGTTAGCTTATTTAATAATATAGGTCCTATGCATTACTTTAGTATTTGAGAGTAGTTTTTTCTGAACTTCAGATAATATTTAAATATTGAAAGATTGTAAAGTGATGAAAAATATCTCTATAGCTTCATTAAAAATAAGGGGTAAAATAGCATCAAACACTATAATGTTATTTCTTGGTTGCCTCTTGCATTCAACACTCTAAACCATAAATAAAATTAGGGTGTTAGATAGATGTAAAACTCATTCACACTCTTAATCTCACATAAACAGGTTTGATCTAGGGAATAAAAGCTGAAACAGGGGGGGGGGGGGGGACACAAAAACAGAGGAGGGGAAGTGAGAGAGACTTGGAGAGAATTTCTATAAGCCATCATAAATATTATTAATCAAGTTTGTGATTACAAAAGCTATTAGGTCTTATATATAAACTAAAAGAGAAGCACTTTGCAAATGAAATAATAGAAAACAATCTTGCAACTTCTAAGATCATCTTGCCAAAAGACATCAAAAGTAACCACTTGCAAAAATAAGATATGAGAAATTAAATGAAGGTCCCACCAAATGGAAATAATATATGAAAAGTTCCCTAACATGTTAATGACAAGTGAAAGAGCATCATTGACAAGTTTTGAGACTTTTTGGATATTATTTTTCTTTGGTGGGGCCTTAGCGTGATTACCCCTAAAATATTTCTTCTTGCTCTATCCACTATGCCAAAATAAAATTAAACATCAATTTCTCCTACTATAAGTATTTTCATATTTTCTATCATAGATGCTATGGGAAATAACATCTTGTGTCGGATGCTATTTTACCCTTGAAATTACTCTCATCTTCAAGCTTCAAAATAGAGTTCTTGTCTCCCAAAAAGCAATGAAAATCAAATTCATACCTGTTCTTTTGTCCCCACTAGTTTTGAGGTCCGAACTTGTATTTGTGTAGGAGAATCCAACACCAGCAGGCGATTCAAGAAAAAGGATATTTGCTTCTGAATCAGTGACATTGTCATTTCAGATATTATCATTCTAAAAAACTATGGTTAAAATCAGTTCCTTGTATTATAATCATTACCTCTGTTCCATGCATATTTGTGAAGATATAGAGAAGAACCAGTTTTGTTTATCCGAAATGGACCAATTTCCTCTGATGCCCCATATGCTACAGATGAACAACCAGGCCCTGAACCACAGAGAACATACACACATAAAAACAAGGTCATGATTTACTCGAGTTTGTACATAATGTTTCAAATGTTAATCGGTTAATGGATTATATAGATCATGATACAGATCATACTATTATGAATGAAAACTCGCACTATAAATTATGACTATGAAATGCAAAATTTACAACAAAGTTACAAATTATAACATTCATAAGTTGTAATCAAAGGAACTTATCTCTTAAACTCCATATAGTACATAGGTGCATACATGTATAAAATACGGTATGACTAGGATATTACAATGTTAAATGGTAGTGAATATTGAGATTTAAATGGACAATTGAGTATAAAGTGGGGTAGTCAAAACAAGGACGTTGAGATGGATGTGTAGTCTAAAAAATGCAATATTTGTTATATTAATATATGCGGAAGAATTGGAGTGGCATCTATTAAAGAAACACAATAAAAAAATCATAATGAAGAGATTCAAATATGTTCAGAAAAGGTAAGGTAATTGGATGCACTAATGAGAATGCTATATCAAGCAGTCTAGAGTTCTCTAAAAGGGGTGTATGAAGACAGAGAATAACAAACAATAAAGTTATTAATGAGATATTTTGATGAACAATCTATCCAAATATTTGGATGTTGATATAACATTGTACAATCTATAGAGCCGACCAAAACTAGTAGGATAAGACTTCTTGTTATTGTATGTACGACTAAGGAGCAAAACATTTAACCGTTCATTTGGTTGCTTCATTTTCAAGAACAGTTGGATGGCATTTCCAGGTGATAACAATGAATTAAGCAATCATCAACTTTTACCACGTGTACAGTAAAAACTATATATATACGCCATGTTTTAACTCAAGTTCAAACCTTCAAGTGATAATTTTCATGTCAAAGGCAAGGACCAATACAGAAGAATCTCCCAGGTCCACGGGGCCTCCCTTTAAAGCATCTGATTCAACAAATTTCAGTAGCCCCACATGATCATAATGCATCATGACCACCACTAGATTCTCCTATCTCTCTCTCTCTCTCTCTCTCTCTCTCTCTCTCTATATATATATATATATATATAGGTTCTGAATGCGCGTGCTTTGAAGAGTGAAGTAAAAAAAAAAAGGCAAAGAACAAGAGAGCAGAGAGCATCTTTTTTGGGGTTATAGAGATAAAATGAAAAAGCTACTTCTCTTTCCGCTGTTGATTGTTGTTTGCTTCTCATTTAGATTCGAAAAGCGAAAATAAGAAAAGTAGCAAGTGAAAGGGGAAGGAAAAGGTAGTGAGGAAGCATAACTTTTTGTGTTACTTTTTCTCTCCAACTAATGAATGAGTCTCTTCCAAACATATAAAAATAGATTTTGAAGAAGACCATGCAAATGGGTTCAAAGAGTGATGGATTAGACTCCAATAGCATCACCAGAATCTCTGGCTTTTCATTCAAGTAATGATATTTAAGGTTGAAACTTTTACACTGACACATCTTGTGAAAATTCGAAAGAAGTCCAAGAAACAATGATTAATTATTAAAAGGTTTTTTTTAGGAAAAGTGCAAAAAAAAAAAAAAAAAAACACACACACACACATACACACAAGATAATGTAAGTTTTTCAATTTAACTCATAAATATTGAAGAAAAATTTGCATAGTTTTTTCCATCTGCTGATCATTTTTAAATTCTCATCTGATCAGCTATCAAAATTTAGATAATGTTTACTTAAAAAAATACTAGTTGTCAATGATATTGTATCATATTGATATGAGAACTGTCATATTAGCTAACAGACTACACAATAATAAATGAGGGGTAAATTTATTCATTTATATAAAAAATTTAATGATGTCATTTATAAATAAGACAAAAAATAGTCCCTCCATGTATGATCAAGAGTACAAATCAAGCAATTAATAGTAGTCGGCATCCGCTGTACTCGGGGAGGACAAGTTTTATTATATTAATTCAAATTTTTATAAAATAATATCAATATTAATGGGCTTTGATTTTTATCAGTATATATATTAAAAAATTGTCACACAAAAAAAATGGTGGATGGGGTTGTGTGTGTTTTTTCCAAGGATGGGGTTGTGTACTTGTGTTAGGTAAGAGATGGAGCAATGCAATTAAGAGTGGGGTTATGGACATGTGGGAAGAGTGAATGAGGCTACCAAATACCAACTGTGGGCTCAAATCAAATGGGAACAAGTCACTTAACACACTCAATTGCATAATCTCATATTCTTTAATTTACTTACTCTTTTTATTGTTGATTATCTTCCTCACAATTATTTCTATACGGTAATATTGGTTTATGTGTTAAAACACTGTGCCTTTACTTGCCCAGTAAAGAAAAAAAAAATCACCAATCAACACACCAATGTATGTTGATCAATAATCTAATATTTTTTCTTTATTAATTTTTATTTGTGTCATGTTTCTTTACTTAAAATAAAAGGCTCAAACAACGATAAAAACAATTAAAATGGCATAATTTAATTATCAGGTACTTTTTATTTAAACAATAATTGACCCATCACTGCTCAATAAGGGGAAAAAAGTTTTGATAGTTGACCCATCACTGCTCAATAAGGGAAAAATGTTTTGTACCTCTCATATTAATGGGGGAAGGTACAAATTTATCAATGGACAATTACCTGAAAAGTGTATAGCATAAAAAAGTGTTTTGTAATGCTTCAATACCAAAAAAGTTTTAAAAATTGTGCAAATTTGACAAAATCGTTATCCATAACCAAACTTTAATTACTTTTTTCTTGTGGGTCCCACCTGATTTCTTCCTAAAAAAGTAAAGGCCATTTGCTTATATATAACGGTTTTGTTAAATTTGCACAATTTTAAAACTTTTTTAGTATTTAAACACCACAAAAAAACTTTTTTGTGTCAGACGCTCATCGTGATAAATGTCATTGGTAAATTTGCACATTTGTCCTATTAATAAAGCAACCTTTTTGTTTCTGTCCTTGAGATTTTCCAAATTAGGCTTCCTTAATTAATGCAAATTGATTACATATTGATAAAAGTCGTGTTTGATGAGATACCAAAGAACATATTCCACCAATAACAAATGATAAATTAATAAAATCACCTCTTTTGCGCTACTACCTAATTTCATAATCAAACGAGAGTCTAAAGCTAACATTTACAATGATCTTATTAACGCCTAAGACTAAGAGACTTGTACTGAATTAACACACATGTGCATGTATAACTTAAGTTTTTTCTTGACCGATGAGCCTACATATAACTTAAGTTAATGCAACCGAAACACAGCTACTATAACAAAGTTGATGCTCCCAGCCTCCCATTGACTCGGAAAGTTTAAAATAAATGCTATTCCAACGTGAGAGTTTGAACTCATTTCATTTAAACATACAATATAACCCCTCTTGTCATTATTATGATGTACCAATTATAAATTCTAACAAAAAAAAAATGGTACTTGGGTTATCAAATTTATGCTAAATTTGCCACTTTTTCCCACTTCACCCTTCATTAAATCATATGACTTGACATTTTTAATTTTGAACATCCATTAATGACAAAGAGTAAAGTAGGAAAAATGCAATTAATGTGGCGGTTAGTGCCTTATATTTGGAACCAAAAATTTTGTTAGTTATTAGTGTCTTATAATAAGGACCAGACGGAGTACTCCTCCTAGATACAAACATTTTATTTTTTGGAAAAAAGTCAACCTCATGAAAAACAACCTACTATTGTTATTCAGACTCGGTCGCATAATATTAAAAAATTTGAATTGGTAATAATAAATACCAATATGAGAAAGTATGTAGTTTATTAGAATGATTAAGCCCATATTAAAAGGTTGAGAGATGAATTAAAGATATATAATATTGAAACAAATTGACTTAAGTCCTTTCTATATAAAGAGAAACTTAACACACACATAAATATAACTAATTAATTCAAATATTAATATAGTTAAGCACAAGGCGCGGTTAGCTGCATCAATAATAATGAAAACTCACTTAGTTGAAGAAGAAACGCAACTAATATAAATGGCTAAATCAGATAGAAAAGTTGCAGAAACTGGAATTTTGTAGCATGCTACAGAATATATAATTATGCTTTCACGTTTTGTATATATGATCAAAAGAACTACCCCCTCCGGTCCTAAATATAAGATCACTTTGACTTTTTTTTGTGGAAATTAAGGAAGCAAATTAGACCACTAAATTATAACATATGTCACATGAAATTAGATTATATATTAGTTTATAAGTAGAATAAATTAGTTTTGAGAAAAAAAGATTTTTTTTTGAGCTGAAACTACTTTTTTTTTTACTGGAAAAAAAAGTCAAAAAAGTTAAAGTGATCTTATAATTAGGACCGGAGGGAGTAATTAACTTCACACAGCTCATAGTACATATGTTATAAATGGAATATCAGAGCATGTAATTTGATGAAAGAAGAAATTAAATTAGGTGTATGGAGCCATATATATAGATATATAGAACTAACCTCCATTGAGCCAAAGAAGAAGAGGCTTAGTGTGAGGTGAAGAGGTGGCTTCAGTGAGCCAGTAAAACAACGCTCTCCCATGTCGGTGCTCCACCGTGACATAGCCGGAGAAGTGGCTGAACCCCACCGGCGGCTGCCCCGGCAACTGCTTTATTCTATCTTCCTCCATAGACCATGTTGATGATGATGATGAACAACAACAATAAGACAAAAACAGTAGTAGTAACCACATATACAAGTTACACTCTTTCTTGCTTTCAACTCCCATTATTATTGTATATTATACTCTTCTCTACTTCACATTGGTAAGATGAGTGAGGATGTGTGTGTATATATAAGGACACAAGCTAAGTGCAACTTGTTATTGTGGACCTCAGAGAGAGAGCAGAAAGTAACATGATGAATAAATGCATACACTGCCTACGTATACCCCAGAGAGCTCTATCTTTTAAATCAAATTTCTCATTTATTCAGTTCACTGAATAAAGTTATATAGCCTACCAGCATGAAAGCACTCTTGTAAATGGTAAATGGGAGATGGTGGGTTTTATCTGTTGTAATCTCATCTTGTTAATATATATATATATATATATATATATATATATTTTTTTTTTTTCTTTGAATTTTGAAAAGGACCAATACAGTCTCTGGTTCCTCAAATTTCAAGTTACTTATCATTCAATCCAAATTATTAATCCTTATAATTTAATAAAAACATTGATATTTTACTTCTCGAGAGATGAAAACTCTTGATTTGAAATTTGAGAAACTAAAATTAAAATGAAGGTAAATTTGAAGGTTAAAAAATTATATTATACGATTAAAAATATGTATCACCATCATTGCTTAGTTTCAATGAGATATGGTCGGAGATGCATGCAACGAATAAAAGGGAGTACATGGCCCATGAATAAATCAACATCAAAATGTGTGGCTCCTATCTCTGACTTTCATATTCTATTGCATGCTACCTTCTTCTCTTCTCATTGGACACCACACACACACTTTTACTTTATTATTATTAGCTTCTCTATTAGTCTGCGTCAAATTGTACAGCAAATAGTTAATAAGTTGTTCATATATGTACACACTGTATTTAACTTGATGTGTGTCTCTGTGTGTGTGTGTCATTGTTCAGGTTCCAGCATTAATTTGGAGGCATTCATAAGCGCAGCAGCTGGCACCCAATTTTTAGTTTTTTTTTTTCCTTTAATTACTATATATACATGAGAAAATTTCCCAACACCGATGAACCTTATCTTATAGCCTGTTTAATTAAGCCGTTTGATTGTTTATGATGAGAAAATCATGTCACACGAAACTTGATTCCAATAATATTACCACAAAGGTTATCAAACTTGTAAGTTTAAGTAAATTCGTGATAAAAATATAAAATCGAATCATGAACTCGAATCATAAACTCATAAGAGTTTACTTCTATTAATAAATATGTGTTTAAAGTATATAATTAAATAAAAAATACTAAAAAATAACAATAATTTAACTTGAATATATTTTAAATATGAATAGATGATATTAAATATATCAATACTCATACTTTATCAAACTCAATAAAAAAATTATATTAAATTTGTATTTGAATTAATTGAATATGGTCAAATAAAAATAATTATGAAATTTAGAGTAGGTTAACAAGATTATTTTATAAGGTAGAAACATAAAATCGTTAAACTCAATGTGTAAACTTGTTAGTTTAACCGAATTTACAACTAGTTCAAATTTAAGTGAGTTATGACATGTTTTAGCTAGGTAGAAATATGAAAATGGTAACATCGGATGGTCAATTTATGAATTTGACAACAATGATTATTACAGTCCAATCGACCAAATAATAAGGGTGGATAATTAAATTCTTATTTAATTAAGTGTAATGCAAACACTGCTTTTAATTAGTCAAATTACAGTCTCTCTCTCTCTCTCTATACACACACACATTGAACTGACGGAGAGCTATATGCGCCATGTGACAGAGTTGATTCTTATACGAGTATTATCTTTTTAACTAGTTAATGCTATATGTAGATAGATGCACAAGTTTTAACTTTTTTAGTTCTTAGGTCATCTAGATATTAGTGCCGTGTTGAATTTCTTTTCTTAAAAAAAAAATCTTTTCCTTTGTTGTAGCCCCCGATATCTTGGAGGTAGAACCGGTAATACGAACCAGAACCCATGGGCTAACACCAAAACACGTAAAAAAATACTGTTATGTGCTCGAAAAAATATGGCCCATATTAAAATGGGTTTTTTGGGTCAGAACCCGTCAAACCCGTGGGCCAACCTCGAACCTGTTTTCCTTTTTTTTAAAAAAAATATAATAACTATAACAGAGGTGGTTAAAAAAGTAAAAATATAATAATATATAAATGATAAAAATATAATACTTTCATTTCTTTTATTAGTGTTATTTATTTGTTTTAATCTCATCTCTTTTATTAATGTTATTTTATTTGGTTTAGGGTCCTCACTTGAGGGAACGCCGAAAACAGTCCTCACTTTGCTAATTATTCCATCCGGTTTTAAATATAAGATCACTTTAACTTTTTTTGTGGAAGTTAATGAAGCAAATTAGACCACTAAATTATAACATATATCACATGTAATTAGATTATAGGTTAGTTTATAAGTAGAATAAATTAGTTTTGAGGAAAAAAGATAAATATAGACATTCTAAAGTGATTAATTTTGCATCCTTAGTTTCTTCAAAAAATTCAAAATGATCTTATAATTAGGACCGAAGTATATTGTAAAACTGTGGCTCATTCGAAAAAAGGGAAAATTTGATTAAAAAAATGGGCTTAAAACGGGCTTTTTTGGGCACAGCTCGAAACCCAAACAATATGGTCCATACTGAAAAATCAAAGCCCATCTTCAAAACGAGTTTTTTTGGGCCTGACCCAATTTTCACAGGCTTTTTTGGGCCCGATTTGAAGTCGTCGGGCCCTCACGTATTACCAGCTCTACTTGGGGGTTTGCTAATTTCTTGTTATGAGTTTTATTCAGATTTAAGATGCGAAAATGACCCCTAAATGCTCAATTTTATGAAAAATTTTATATATATATAGAGAGAGAGATAGATACCCTCCATCATTTGAATATCATCCAAAAATTCATGAGTCGTTAAATTTTAGGTCAATAAAAGATTAAAAACATCTTGAAATGCATTATTCTAATAATATTGATTTTTTTTTCAATTTTTAGAGAATAATTAATTTCATTTAACTCAAATTCTTTTTGCCTTAAAAGAGTTATATATGATTTAGTGTTTCTATATTGATACTCATCTAGTCTTATTTATAACAAGTCACATATATTTCATTAAAACCAAGAAAAATTTAAAATCTCATTAACTCTATATGTTAAATTATAACAAATTTTTTTTAATCCTACCACTATTTCATATATACTTAATGAGCACAAAATCTACAAAATAATAATTAAATGGTAAAATTGTATATTCATATTAAAATTTTAATAATATGATTTATAAATATGACAAAAAAAAAAACTTCTCTCTATCTTATAAGACAAGAGGAGTGACGACTGCTACTAATAGGTCTTGAACTCATAGGAGCCATGGTAAGCATCAAGCTGATCCTTTTTCCATCTCTTTCATTAAAAACCGAATAGGTTCATGAAATATAAATGGTGTAAAGTCAAAGACATACACACCGATTTTTTGCCCTTTTTCCTTTGAAACACCACAATTTCAATTATTGTTTTCATATTACTGTTCATTTATTGATTTAGATATACCATCTCCAACATTATATATATATATATGCCTACATGCATGCCCATCAAATAAATGTGACGAATTTCCCACAAAATATATATAGTCCCTCCCATTATTTTGATAAGACACTTTTAACATTATCACCGGAAATAATCGGTATATTAAAATTCATTAATTTTGTTCAAAAATTAAAGGTTGTAAGGTTGTCTTGAAGTCATTATTTACAACTCTGTGGATCCTCATTTTAATTAAGTTCCTTTTGAGACATGTAATTAATTTTCCCTATAATGTTAGCTTTTTAGAAAATTAATGATGAATCAATGTTAAATAAGGCTAACATAAAAAAGATGTAATAAATATTCTATATGATGCCTTACAAAAAGGCAAAAACAATATTCTCTTTAGGGTGGTTTATAATTAAAAAGACGGAAGGGAGTAATTTATAAATATGTGTGCTTTTTATTCTTAAATATAGGACTTATTTTGATGGATGAACTTGTTTTTAAATATAATTTTTTTCAACATTTCTCCAAAATATTCTTATTAATACTTCTCAATAATAAACAAGTAAGAGATGGGGGTGAGAATAAAGGTAGAAGGATATAGGCTGTTTTAGTAATATCATGTGATTTTAACTAATTTAACTAGCATCTTTAATCTAATTAAATTAGGTAAATATGTCTTATATTTAGCAACAGGAGGAGTATAATGTAAAAATCATAATAAGTCGTCATTATTGATATATTGTGAGCAATATACATGCTGCTCTCATCAAATTTTGATGCAATACAAAGTACAAACCCATTATTCTAATTCCAAAGAAAAGTAGACATTCAACAATAGGTGAGTGTCTGTGTTGAACAAGACCATGAATCGTCTGAGCTATGAAGGAAAAAAAACTCATAAATGCAAAAGTTAGATATACGTAACAAAAAAAAAATTAAGGGTAAGGGTCTTAAATACCTTGAAAGTTTTCTCGAATGAGCTTCCGGTATTTGGAAGTTTTTTTTTATCTTAAATGCCCTGAAAGTATTATTTCGTAGCTTTTATGATCCAAGTTAACGGATAGACGAATGGACATTTGCCACGCCAGACTGAACATTACGTCAGATTAATACTTCTAAGACATTTAAGATCCAAAATAAAACTTCCGATCCGATTGCTGCGTGCTCCTTTGAGAAAAACTTTCAGGGTATTTAAGAACCTTAACCTGAGCAATATCATCACCCATTCAACAAGGATTTAATCTAACATGGCGTGCATTTATCTTTCTATCAATTTGGGGTATAAAATATGCAAAATAATATACTTCTAAGGCATTTAAGATCCAAAAAAAATTCCACATGTTGGAAGCCCCTTCAAAAAAACTTCCAAGGTATTTAATACCCTTATTCCAAAAATCAACACAATGGCACATCTACGAAAAAAAGTGCTGCAAAACACAAATCACAATGTTTTCCGTAAATATACCACTTATAACGTGGAGTTGAAATAATGTTTAGTTGCCAGGCAAAAATTGGCTGCTTCATGCCTTGCACTTAAACTTGTGAGTTTTTCTCTTGTCTCTCTTATTCCATCAAACCTAGTTTTAGGGCCTTGGTACGATGGAAATGGAAATGGATATGGAGATGGATAATATGTTTGGTATGTACATGGAATCTAACCTAATTTTTAATTAAAAATACTAAAATGCCCTCCTCCAAAAAAAACTCATTCTCTCCCACAAGAAATCACAGCCATTCAAAGCATCAGCCACAACCCACCACAGCAAGCCCATTTTTATTCGGAAATCCAGAGATGACCACCTAAAAATTAAATCCATTTATTGCAAATGAGAGATAAAAAAATCCAATCATCGTCGTCAACCACCAAAATTTATAATCGCTTTTATCAGAAAATCAATTGAAATTAAGTCCAACTAAACTCAACAATATCAAATCAAACCTAGAACTGATTTCTTTTAATCCCTTAAAGATCTGCACAATATCAAATCAGACTTGGAGCAAGGAAATCAAGAACTGAAAACTGCACCATGCATCAATAGCTATGAGGTTTTTGGGCTTTAGAATGAATTAACGAGGAACAATAATAGGATTATGAGATCTCAGTAAATAAAAGTAAATGTCAAAGTTAAATGATAATAGGTTCAAGTTATTCATTTGTTATATATTAGTTATTAATTATTTTTCAAATTTACCCCTATTTAATTGGTTGTCCTCCTTCCATAATATAATTATATATGAACTTATCTTGATATTTTCTCTGGCAGTTTTTTTTTTTTCTAATTTTCAAATTTTAATGATGGATATTGAAAAAAATATTTATGGGAAAACTAAGGAAATATTCCTCATTAAGAATTTTATTTGTGAAAACTAAGAAGAACCTGCTAAATTTACATACACAACAAAGTCACAATATTTTTATAAAATTTGTACACGCCGAGTATGGAGCTCTCATTATAATTTTCTCACCAATAAACGTTACATGTGTTAAATTATAAAATCATCAACAAAAATAATAACAAGCATTCCCATCAGGTGGAGTAATGTATTGTGTCATTATACAATATCCACACAGACAAATTAAATCTTAAAAAATGGTTAATTAAAAAGTTATGTTCAATAACTTAGTTAAGAGATCCTTAATATTGCTGCCCATATCACTCCCTCTCCATCGCCTACATTGAAAATGAAGTTTATGTTTGTGTGTGTTGAATTCAAAACCGTGGGGCATGCAGATGTTTAATTTGCTGCCAGATCTCATGCATGCACTAATTTCTTAATTCATTTTTGTCTTTGGCAGGTTATGATTGCATCATAATTAATTAATCAAAAGCAATTTTATGTTGAAAACTTCTGCTTAGAATCCTTTTAACTTTTCGGAACCAAAACTTGTGGGTTATCATCAATTTTGCAGTCTTTGGGTTGATTTTGACCTCCTTGTAGAATTGTTGGTTTGTCAAAAATAGTGACCTTGTCTCCTAATCTGATTGTATCAATTAATATGATATTTTTATATTTAAAACGTATTAAAATTAATATCTATTGGATTTTATATTTTAAAATGCTTCAATCTCTTGTAACATTTCAATCCAAAGCTATTAATACTACTCCAAAATGTCTTTGATCAGGTACACTTCACCCAATCCATAATATAAGTGGCTCCTAAAAAAATTGTTGTGATACTAAATATAAATCAGGTTTTAACTAACTTTTCTTGGTTCCAGTAAATTAATTTAAAGTGGCTAATATTATAGATCACTAAAGAGAGTATAATGTTGGAGTTTGGTATATTTAATAAAAGTAATAGAATTTTTGTGACAAATTAAATTATTTTAATTGCTTTTATTGTTTCTTACTGACCATGCCCTCTCTCTCGATCAGGCTCCCTCCATAAGCAATTCATCAACTCCCTCCCTCCCTCCCTCCCTATTTATATATATACATATATTATATGGTGAACTATGTTCACATTACTTAACTAGCTTCTGAAAAGTATCGCATCAGTATTCAAACAGAAGCAAAGGGTTTTCAAACATTTACGACGTAGTAAAAGGGGTCAAACATCAATTATACTCCCTCTGTCCTAAATTTAAGGGGGTAATATAGCAAATTTTTTGGTCCAAAATATAAGAGGTAATATACAAAAGTCAAAGTAATTAATACATGTTTTTCATTTCTGCCCTTAAATATTAATAAATGTAAAGAGGGGAGAGAAATTGTGTATAATAAATGATTGAGGGTAAAAACGTAAAATCTACCCATAATAAATGATTCAAACATGTTTTTATTGGTATGTGTAAAAATGTTGACTACCTCTTATATTATAATAGGGATCAAAGGAATATTAGGTTTGACTGATTATTGCGATGTTAAATGTCTGAAGCAGATGTCAGCACAACCAAATTATAAGGCCCTGTTGGGAAGGAAATTTGAGGACAAGTTTTGACATGGTTTGGTTTGGATCAATAATAACAAGAAGGATCAATACCTTTGTCTCCATAATCGCTATCACTAACCTCGTAAACGATGCTCTCTCAGTTTGTTTTTATAAGTTTATATATAAGAGATAAATAATCAAATCATCACAATCAAGAAATATATATATATATATATATAAGAGATAAATAATCAAATCATCACACAATCAAGAAATATATATATATATATAAGAGATAAATAATCAAATCATCACAACCAAGAAATATATATATATATACACACATATGATTATAATTAATAGAGCTTCTTTAATAATCAAATCATCACTTTATTTGGTCCCTGAGTCATTTTCAAGTTTCAATTACCCCGCATAAATGAAAGAAAATCGGTTAACTCATTAAATCTAACTTTTTTGCCAAAAAAAAATCTAACTTAAAATTTAAACAGGTTCTTACGTTAACCCTAATTTTATTGTGCCAGGATATATAACTTTAACCCAAATAAAAAGAGAGAAAACATGGCATTCATCAAGGAGTCAGATAGTAACAAAACTATACGGTCAAAAAAAAAAAAAAAGATAGTAACTAAACTAGAATTAGATTCTCTTTTGGCAAATGGAATGCACATTTTGAATGTTGGACCTATCACTTATTATTTATTAAATGACACTAGCTTAAGTATTTTATATAATTAATAGATGCACTATTTAAATAATATAATATGTACACCAAACCATGGTCCAATGTTTTTTACAGGAAAAACAGGGGAAAAGTCTCTCTACAAATTTTTATGGGTGAAAATGATCTAAATCAAGGTATTGGTATCTATATGTACAAAATTTACAAAGAACCCCAACTTTATGTGTAAAAATGTATCATATCCTTTTTACCAATTATTTTTTTAGTGTAAAGTGGAATCCATCGTATAAAAAGAGAAGCTATTACAAGAAAATCTAGTATGAACTAACTTTTAAGAAAATTAATTATAAGTTTCATGAAATGAACTTAATTAAAATGATATCTCAAAAAATCTGATAATTAAACTGAGATCCCTACTAAAAAGTTGTGAATATCAGGCAAAAGTTGTTATCGTATGGACAAAAGTTGTTAGTAACTAAGTGTTTAAATTATTGGTCATTAATAACTTTTGACCAGAAAATAATAACTTTTGGCTTGATGATAACGTATAACTTTTGGTCTGATGATCACACTTTTTAAACTCTTTGTCAGTAATAATTTTTGGCCAGGCGATGATGAATTCGTGGGACCTCATCTTAATTAAGTTTTTTCTATGGGACCTGTAATAAATTTTCCTTAACTTTTATCACCAATAAAATTTTTAATGGGGACTTCCCCTCATTTTCCCTTATAATATTTAGTAAAAACCATTCATGTTTGTCATTTATTAAAAGGAATGGTAGACATCTAATTCTATTTACAACTATTGACTGTAATTTTTTGCTACATCACATGTATTTTTCTTATTGAAGACAATTCTCTGTATGTCAGATATTGTTCTGGATCTAAAATGTTAATTATTGATCTTAATTTTGGGTGCAAAAATAGGGATCACTACATGTAATAGTATCGTTCTTGAGGTAGATAGGTTGGTGCTAGCAAATGGAAACAATGGAAGTGGAAGTGGGGGTAGCAATGAAAGATGCTCAGGGAAGTTGGCTAGGAGGATTCAGTTGCAAACTCTCATCTGTACCACCTGCAATTGCAGAACTAATTGGGATCATCAACGGTCTGCAATTGTATTGGAATAGATTATATAAAGAAATTGTTGTGTTATCAGATTTTATTGAAGCAATTAACTTTTATCTTGGGAGTTACGATGTTGACCACCCTTTTAGAAATATTGTGCAGGATACAAGAAATCCATAAGGATTGATAGGTCACCATTAGACATTGTTGGAGAAGGTATTGGTTTAGCGGACCATCTAACAAAATTATCCCACAAGTCATATGGGAATTTTTGTATGTATGGCCAAAAATTATCCCAAAAGTCAGATGGGAATTTTTGTTGGAATGGCCAACCCCCTTCTATTGATGGGGAAGGAGGTTATGGCCTAGTGGTGTGACTCATGTAAGGCTCTTACTACTTTATAAGTAATGATATCCAATTTTCACACTCAAAGAAAAATAGGGAACGGGCCCTTAGAGGCTTAAAACCAGAGCAAACTAAACAGCACGATAATACTCGATTGACATCCCAAAGTCTTGGCTACATAGATTTTCGTTCTTTGTTTTTTTTTTTTTTAAAAAAAGGGCTATTTTACTTCGTTTTAAAATAAGCCTATATATGTTTGGGCCTTTTGACCCAAAATTGATTTATTGGGCATCAGGCCTCTTATGCCAAAAGAACTTTGGCGCGTAAGGATGATTGAGATGAAGAAATTGCTTGACCTGATCATTACTTGAGTTTCAGCCTTTCAGGTTTAGGCTTTCAATTTTTTATTGGAAATATTTTTTTTTGGCCCAGGTTTTCCTTTAAATAACAATTAATATATATAAGCCCAATTTGGCATTAAAACGTGATGAAATTACAATAAGGTCCGTAAAGGAGAGACTAATTACCAATAAGCACTGATAACAAGTGACAACTATAATTCTTTTGTCAATTTCAGTGTTCATTTTCATTTAGTATTGTCCCGATTCCAGTCATTTTAAGGCAGGATTGTTTCATCCTGAAAAAATATGGGATGGGGATAAAATTAACATGAGGACAAAATGTGATAAGGGATAAGCTTTGTCACATCCTGATTTTTTTGTCCCATCCCAAAATTTTACTTTTTTAGAGATATATTTGATATTCTTAAAAAAAAATTATCGTATTGGTTATAAATTTAATACAAAAATATTAGAACTATCTAAAAAATTTATATATTTCATATATTTATATAATATTTTTACTTTTATGCAAAAAGAAAACCTATTAACTATATCAATGTTTTTTAATGAAAAACAAACAAGACATGAAGTTACCTTTCTATACTGTTTCGATGAGACGGGGACAAGGCCAGAACAAGACGAGACATGAGACAATTTTGTTATCCCGATGCCTTTTGTGGTATAGGATACGAAACAAGCATGTTCGGTACCGTCACATGAACATCCCTAATTTTGATACTTCCTCTTGTTCTAAATGTAAGACATGTTTACCTAATTTGATTATATTAATGATGTTAATTAAGTTAGTTAAAATCTTACAAAAACACCCTAACAATCTACTTTTATTCCCACATTCCTTATCTTACATGTTTATAATTAAGGACAATCAATAGCGATAGCTTGGGGAAAAGTAGAGAAAAATTAGAAAGAAGTTCTTGTATTTATGACCAAACTCACATCTCCAAATAGGTCATATATTTAAGAGCAGAGGGAATACTTGTTATTACATACTCCCTCCAGTCCTAAATATAAGATCACTTTGACCTTTTTTGTGGAGATTAAAATAGCTAAATAGACCATTTAGTTTTGACATATTTTATATGTAATTGTATTATACGATAGTTTATAAGTAAGGTTAATTAGTTTTGAGGAAAAAAAGATAACTATAAGCATTTAAATGTGATTAATTTTGCATCCTCAATTTCTCCAAAAAAGTTTAAGTGATCTTATAATTAGGACAGGAGTGAATTCTTCTTACTTATTAATCGAATTTTGGGTAATTAAATCTTTTTATTGTAAGTTCATTGTGATTCTCCTGTGAAAAGTCAGTATACTGCAATAGCCAGCAAGTTATAAGGTAAGACGTGAAAAAACAAAGAGTGTTACATACTAAGAAGCTCAACTATTAAAGGTTGACTTTGGTGATAGTAACCTTGATCGTTTAACTAGCCAATATCGGAATCAATCTCTGGATTTGAGGAAAACTTTTGTTAGGACACTTCAACCTTTTTTTTCTCGCATAATACTTTAATACAAGGTAGAAAAACTAAGACAAACAAAACCTCCTATTTCTAAGTTCCATCAACCTCCATACCCACTATGAAGTTTGGATGTTGGTGGAACATACAAAATACCCCTTCTAAACTATGTGAATGTTTCGCTAATTGGTCTGCTATATCTACTTCTTTTCTTGGCACATGATCAACTTGTACAAACCAATCCTATGAAAAATGAATCGAACTTCATCAATAATATCCTTAAAGGGGTGGTTGTCGTCACACCCTTTAAGGATATAATTGATAGCTTCGATACAATCTGACTTTAATATGATCTTCCTGTGGCCTTTATCCCAGCACCAATTGAGTCCATGTATGATTCCAAGGATCTCAGCAAGGACCGGGGGCACCATGGATAGGTTGTAGCTGAAACCCGCTAGCCATCGACCTTCTCGGTTTTGGATATAGCCTCCGCAACCGCTTCTACCATCATCAATCACCGATCCGTCCACTACCATCTTAACTGCATCACTATCTTGTTCCATTGTGATCCCGCCATCTCTAACACTTCTTTGCATTCTTGACTGCACTGTTATTAAATCTTGATCATAACACGCCTTGAAGAAAGTGTGGTTGGCCTTCAAAGAATATTGAACCTCCTGGGTTCCAAAAAGCCTATTACAACGAGAGACCCATATATCCCAGCACAAATAGCCAAATAAAGTAGACTATGGGACCTTCTTAGTATGCGGCATGCCCGCATCATTAGACAGGTTCCATCTTATCCACTCCAAACATGGCAAGGAAAAGAAGACCTCTCATTTCTCCTATTAAATCGCAGCTTTCCAGCATTCTTGGACATGTGGGCAGTCACGAAGTAGATAAAGGACATCTTCTTCTCCACAACAAGCATAAGGACAGTTGTCTCTGATTTCTAGACCTCTGTTCCTCCGCAGTTGCGTAGTGTGAGCCCTCTCATGAACGGCTAGCCACGTAAAGGATTTGATTTTCTCTGGGACCGTCCATCTCCACAAGATCTTCCATATGCTTTCATCGTTAGAATGTGTACCTGCAGAGAGAAAAGAATATGCAGAACTAACAGAAAAACAATCATTAGAAGATGGTTTCCAGTAATATTTATCCTCTCCTCTCTCCTCACGGGGTGGGTGTGCACAGGCGATTCGGTCAATGATATAAGTTAGAAGCCATTGTCTCATCTTAACCTTATCCTATTCTCCATCTCTCCTAATGTAATCAATAACACGATCATTCTGGTCAATGAGAGACTCTCTACCAGGAATGAGATCGATGAGAGGACATTCATCTCCGACCAATTATCCATCCAAAAATAGGACGATCTACCGTTGGCAATTTTCTGTCCAACCCCAGCTTTAAAAACTTTTCAAACCTCGCATATACCATTCCAGGTTAAGGAGGAAGCTTTCTTTTTTTTTACAGTTGGCATTTCATGCATGCCACACTCATATTTGGAGCAGAGGACTCTGACCCATAAAGCATCTCTTCTACTTACTAAACCCCAGCATAGCTTCATGATAAAGGCCTTGTTCTGCTTTCTTAAATCTCAAATCCTTAAGCCACCCTAGTTTTTTTCCTGTACCACTTGTTCTCATGATAAAAGATGGACTTTCCGGCTATTCTCATTCTCTCCCCATAGTAAGCTGTGACTGCTCTTTTCCAATTCTCTGGTAAGACGCTTGGGGAGCAGGATAGTCTGCATATGGTAAGTAGGTAAAGCTGACAAGACAACTTTGGTCAATGTTGTTCGGCCCGCTAGGCTAAGACATCCTCGCTTCCAACCCGTTAGCCTATTTTTTGCTTTCTCTAGGATAAGGGCAAAGGTAACATATGAAGCTCACTTGTGTATAAGCGGAATGCCCAAGTACTTCTCCAACTCACCAGTTAATCCCACTCCCATGTGAGAGCTCATATCCAACGCTCGAGATATATGAACATTCCTTTAGAATCATATCTTCATTTTCGCCTTGTTCATCTTTTACCCCGATGCATCACAAAAAAGGTCCAGGCACATCAACATCACATCAACTTAGGATCTTGAGGCTTCTCCAAAGAGGATGAGGTCATCAGCAAAGAATAAGTGAGATATCAGAGGTCCACCTGTTGAAAGAGTAATAGGCTTCCAGTCACCAGCAGCCACTGCATCACTGATAATATGGTGTAGCCTTTCCATACAGAGAGTGAAGATATAAGGCGAGAGTAGGTCCCCTTGCCTAACTCCTCTCAAAGGCCTAAACCCCTCAGTAGGTTCTCCATTCCAAAGCACTTTTAGAGTAAAGGTAGATACACATGCTATAATCAGCTCACATATTTTCCCCCCTAAGCCAATCGCTTGGATTGTATCCCTTATAAAGTGCCATTCCAGTCTGTCATAAACCTTCTCCAGATCAACCTTAATTGTTAGCTATCTCGATTGACCCTTTTTCCTTTCCATGGAGTGGATCACTTCTTGAGTTATGATAATGTTATCGCTACTTTAACGTCCCGCTATGAAGCTACATTGGTTATTCCCTACTAGCTTCCCCATTACCGCTCTCAACCTCTTGCTAGTGATAACCTTGTAGCTGACATTACATAAAGAAATGGGGCGAAAGTCTTTCATTTGTTCCGGTTTGTTAATCTTAGGTATAAGAGCAATGTTAGTCTCGTTAATGGACTCAATAAGCTTTAGGTCATCAAATATTTTCCTTACCATATCACATAAGGATTCCCCTATCACTCCCCATAACTCATGGCAGAAAAAAGCTTGAATGCCATCCGGCCCCAGAGCCTTAAAAGCACCTAAGTCAAGGGTAGCCTGTTTTATTTCTTCATGGGTAATATCCGCCGTGATTAAGGAGATCTCTCTTTCTGTCAAACTCGGAAAACCATGAACAATTTGAATTTCAGTACCCGCATGATGGTCATTACTAAAAAGTGTCTGGTAGAAATTAACTGCCATAGCCTTAAGCTCTGCTTGATTAAAGGTCCATTCCCCATCCTGTTTTATCAGCCCCTCAATAGTGTTCCTCCTCCTTTTAATCATTATGGAAGTGTGGAAAAATTTGTTGTTCCTGTCTCCCCATTTAAGCCAGTTACATCGAGATTTCTGAAACCACAAAAGTTCTTCTTGAGCTAACACCTTGTTGTATTCAACCCATAGCTCATTTTCAGTTTGAATTAGATATTGGCTATCTCTTCTGCCCCTAGCTCTTTCAACTCCTTCAATTCTGTTAAGCAGGACTCGTTTTTTTCCCGGAATACTCCTTATCTTGTGCCTATTCCATTCTTGGACCTTCTTTGTGAA
The DNA here is from genome assembly GCA_037074515.1 of Mimosa bimucronata. NCBI lineage: Eukaryota > Viridiplantae > Streptophyta > Magnoliopsida > Fabales > Fabaceae > Mimosa > Mimosa bimucronata. Next base: position 13,219,680 of record CM073448.1, on the reverse strand, counting down.
TGATTTAATTTTGGAATTCCAATCATTGCCTACCCACCCATTTCGGACAATGTTTGAGAATCCATCCTCTAAGAGCCACGCTGCCTGGCATTTGAAAAAACCCATAGTCCTTCAATTTTTGTCACTTGGATTACATCTGATTAGGAGAGGCCTATGATCGAAACCAAATTTGCTTAAATGAAAAGCTTTTGCAGAAGGGAAGCAAGACAACCAATCCTCATTAGCGAAGGCCCAATCTAGTTTTTCCTTTACTGTATTATTTTCCCAAGTGTATATATCACCCGCACACTCCACCTCGATCCATTCAGCAGTCTGCACACAGTCTCTAAATTGTCTCATTACTCTCACATTCGGGCTTCCCTCACCCACTTTTATCTTCACATGAAAGATATGTATTAAAATCTCCAAGAATTAACCAAGGCAATCTCACAGTGGTTTTCACTCTACACAGATCAGCCCATAAGGATTTCCTGAGATTTAAATTAGGTTCCACATCAACACAAGAAATAAGAAACTGTTTTCCATCCAGAATCCCTTTAACCTCCAGGTGAAGAAATTAGGTGGTAGAAGAAATGTAGTTAACTGACACCATCCCATCATCCCACAACACTTCAACCTTTTAAATAGACCTCGTCATATGAGACTGGATACCTAATAATAAAATTAAAAAAAAAAAAAGCTTTAGATACAGCTAAAAGAAGGAAAGAAAATAAAGCTGGTTTGAGTAGCTAAAAAATACTTTAAAAAAATATAAAATTGTCAATTTGAATGATTTATTATAAATTCTGTATTTTATATTAACATTGCTGGTGATAAATTGGATTTCTCATATTAGTAGATAAAATTAAAAGGAAAGTCACGTGAAATATTTTAAATTATTTACGCCATTAATAAATCCTTTGATAACACCTCCAAACAAGAACTGATTTTTCTAACCCAAAAAAAAAAGATTAGTACGGAAAGCTTAACATGTATTAATCATCTAGATTGACGATTTCTATTTGATTTTTAAAAAAATATTTTAATAAATACAGAATCTAAAATTAAATATAACCTGTCTACATATGATGTAGATGATCAATATATGATTAACCCTCTCTATCCATCTTTTTGATGACTAGAAAAACTGTTTCCTTCCAAACAAACCTATAAGCAAAATTTGGTAATTTTCATCAATCCTAATGCCTAACATAATGCATTACAGTAGTACTCCCTCCGGTTCCAAATATAAAACATATTTATATAATTTGATTAGATTAAGGAGATTAGTTAAATTAGTTAAAACAACATGATATTATTAATACACCATAACTATTGTTAGGAATAATATGGAGAAAACTTGGTAATAATTAAAAATATGTTTTATATTTAGAATAAAACTTATTTCTTTAACTAAATCTTATATTTAACACAGAAACGAGCAATGGCACGAACAAATATTGAAAAAGATCAAAAGAATTACTTGGTCAAAGTGGCATGCGCAGGGTCAAACAGAAAGCAACGTCAAAATTCTCAATTATTACCTCGATTTGAAGCCTCGTAGAAATCGGCAAGCCGCCCTTAAAATCATGCCCTATAATATAAGGGCCCTGACTTTCACATTTTTCATTCCTAATTTTTATCTTCCATATTTATTCCTCTTCTTCTTCCTCCTCAATAAACACTAGATTTTATTTTATTTTATTTCCCCGCTAATTTTCTTTTGTTTTCTCAGGTTTCTCTAAGCTCCAAGAAATTCCAGGTATCTTTCTCCCCCCGATTTTCTAGATCTCTGCGTGAAACGACGCATCTTTAAATCAATTTTGCCCCTTCTTTTATCTCCCTTAACGACCCCTCCTTGTAAATTTCTGTAATTTTACTGTGATTGAATCAAGTTCTGTTCTTTTTCGATTCAGCCCCATCACGCTAGGTTTTGAAATTATTAATTTTTGTTTAACTTGAATGAATTCGATTCATATTATGGTTTTTTTTTTTTTTTGTAATCTGTGAATTTCTGGATTTTTTTTTTCTCTTTCAGGGTACTTGAAAGTGATCGAAGATGTTAGAGCAATTGCTCATTTTTACAAGAGGAGGATTGATCCTCTGGACTTGTAAAGAACTTGGGAATGCTCTAAAAGGATCACCGATTGATACCTTGATCAGATCTTGTCTTTTGGAGGAACGATCTGGTGCTGCATCTTTTAATTATGATGCCCCAGGTGCTTCTTACACCCTCAAATGGACCTTCCATAATGAGCTTGGCCTTGTGTTTGTGGCTTTGTATCAAAGGATCCTCCACCTGTTGTATGTGGATGATCTTCTTGCTATGGTGAAGAAGGAATTTGCAGAGATTTATGATCCCAAAAGGACAGTGTATCATGATTTTGATGAAACGTTCAGACAGCTTAAGATGGAGGCCGAGGCTCGGGCCGAGGATTTGAAGAAATCGAATCCTGTTGGTAGGGGTTTAGTTAACAGCAAGAAGCAAGGTCAGGGTCAGAAGAATGGATCTGAATGGGGAAATAAGAAAAAGAGTGAAGGTGCTTTGAAAAGTGATGGTGGGGATGGTGATAGTATCAAAGGCCGTAAGATGGAGAATGGATTCTCCAATGACCATGTTGTTGTTACTAAAGAATCTAACATGGGTAGTAATACTAATGGTAAAGAGAATGAAAGTTCCAATAATGGAGCTTTTGATGTAAATAAGCTTCAGAAACTTAGGGCGAAAGGAGGAAAGAAGACAGAGACTGTTACCAAAGCCTCCAAGGTTGAGCCAAAGAAAAAGCCGACGAAGAAAAATAGAGTTTGGGATGATTCACCTCCTGAAACAAAACTGGACTTTACAGATTCTGTGGGTGAGAATGGGGAAAGTCACATAGAAGTTGTGGCTGCTGATCAGGGTGAAAGTATGATGGATAAAGAAGAGATCATTAGTAGTGAAAGTGAAGAAGAAGATGATGATGTGGCGATGAACAGCAAACCTGATGCTAAGAAGAAGGGATGGTTTTCATCCATGTTCCAGAGGTAAGATTACTGAACTTTAAGATTCTTAGGTTTTTGTCAAGTAGTTTTTTGAATTGTCTTGCTGTTTTAATTTGTATCACATCACCCCCCATATCATCACTTATGCTATGAACTAGGTGGTTTCATGTAATGCATGCAATCTGATAATGAGAATTATTGCTGACGGCTTGGGATAGTGTGGCTTGGCTTGCTATATTTTGAGTATGTTATATTGATATTGCCATTTAATGATGAGGCTCATTCAGCTTATTGTACAGAATTGATTTATGCTCTTATGCTTCAAATCCTTAAATTTTTCACATGAAGTTTGCGCATGGGGTTGTGTTGGGTTAGAGAATTAATGGAGAAATGAGTAAGGATGAATGAGGTAGATAATTATCCTTGAACTTGTATTGCTCACTCTGGCATGATTATTTGTCTCATTTTGTTATATCAAGTGATGTTATTTTCCTTCTTAGATAATTATCCTTGAACCTGTATTGCTCACTCTGGCATGATTATCTGAGTCTCATTTTGTTATATCAAGTGATGTTATTTTCCTTCTCTCTTCTGGTACTTGTTAATGGGACGAAAATTTCCTGGCTGTTTAGATGCAAATAACTTGGACTTCACTGACTCTGTTGATATCAATATTCACGCACTCCCTTGTGCTCAGTATTGCAGGAAAGGCTAACTTGGAGAAGTCAGACCTGGAACCAGCTTTGAAAGCTCTGAAGGACAGGCTCATGACCAAGAATGTGGTATGTATTTATACTGAACAGTTTAAATTCATTTTTTGTTTTACAAAACTTGTTATTTAGCAAGTCCTTTGAATATTACCAGTCAGCTAATATTGATTACAATATGTGGATGTGCCCTTGTAGGCTGAAGAGATAGCTGAGAAACTCTGTGAATCAGTGGCAGCAAGTCTTGAGGGCAAAAAGCTAGCGTCATTTACAAGGATATCTTCAACAGTGCATGTCTGTTTCTATCCTTTTTCCTATCTGCATCATATTCCTTGCTTTGTGTATGTGCGTGTTTATAGCCTGCATACTGATAGCATATTCCCAAAAATCAACGCAGGCTGCAATGGAAGAAGCACTTGTTCGAATTTTAACTCCGAAGCGCTCTATTGACATACTAAGGGATGTGCATGCAGCCAAGGAGCAGAGGAAACCATATGTTGTGGTATTTGTTGGTGTTAATGGAGTTGGAAAATCTACTAATCTAGCTAAGGTGAACACAAGATAAACCTTTCTCCCTCTTTTTTTTCATTGGGGTTTCTTACATAGGATGTGCTTTCTGACCTAATGGAAATGATCTATTTTCTTTGCCACTGTGTAGGTTGCTTACTGGCTCCTGCAACATAACGTTAGTGTCATGATGGCTGCTTGTGACACATTTCGATCTGGTGCTGTTGAGCAGCTGCGGACTCATGCACGTAGACTTCAGGTTTATATTGATCATACCCCTTAAATATCAGTAGAATTTTGCTGCACATATGTTCATATATCTGGTCATAATAAGTTACAGAAATCATGGATTGACTGTTTTCCCCTTTTCAGATCCCTATATTTGAGAAGGGATATGAGAAAGATCCTGCTGTTGTGGCAAAAGAAGCAATTCAGGAAGCTTCACGCAATGGTTCAGATGTGGTCCTTGTTGATACCGCTGGTCGTATGCAGGTATTATTTGAGTTCCATGAATTACATCTTCATAAAGTCTCAGTAGACTCAAATTTTCAATTTTCTATTTTCCTGCGGCGAAGAGGATTATTTCTATATGGGGTTGTTTGAACAACTCTGGCTTTCTGTTTGGAATAAGTTTATCGTAAAGCTGCTATATGTTTTATGTTTATGTGGTATGTTGCTACTGGCTTTCAGGATAACGAGCCACTGATGAGAGCATTGTCAAAGCTTATATACCTGAACAATCCAGACTTGGTCTTATTTGTTGGAGAAGCACTGGTTGGAAATGATGCTGTTGATCAGCTTTCAAAGTTCAATCAGGTTACGTTCTACACACTTTGACGTTGCCCAACTGCATTTCCATTGTGTTTCTGTTTCAGTTATTTAACCTTTGGCTATTTTGCTGCAGAAATTAGCCGACCTATCTCCATCTGCCAATCCCAGGTTAATAGATGGGATCTTGCTCACGAAGTTTGACACCATCGACGACAAGGTATGAGCTCTGAAACTGCTGATTTGGATGAAGGAATGAATGAAATCTTTTGTATTTCTGGGGAATATTTGTTGTTGTTGATGATGATGAATCCATTTGGCAGGTGGGAGCTGCACTTTCAATGGTGTACATATCAGGAGCACCAGTAATGTTTGTGGGCTGTGGACAGTCCTACACTGACCTCAAGAAACTTAATGTCAAATCAATAGTGAAGACTCTCCTCAAGTGATGACATTGATGTTGATGATGCTGGTTTTAGGTTTTCTGTCTGCCATGTTGTTCACCCGTTCGGTTTGTGTTTGTTAATGTACCCTTGTTGTCCCATTTTGGTCTCACCTTATGGACAAATTCGTCATTGCAATTACTTTGGAGGATATTTGGTTTATTAGCGTTTTTAAGTCTCTACCGATTTCCTATTGGATTTTAATACAGGAACCTCTATAAAATTTAGGGTGGTGTTTGTTATTAATTTGCAAAAGAAACATTTTTCCTCTAACTTCATAAAAGGTTTTAATTTGGTCCCCTATATTAGTCCTCTAATCCTAACACTATTTATATCAAATGATGGTTTTTTAATTAAAAATAATTGTTATTTTGAAAAGTAAACTTAATATGTTAAATTTGACAATGTTTTGTTAACAATTAAAATTTTACTATGAGCATTTCTTTGTAATAAACTAATAATAGTGGTGTGGTTGAAACATTTTTTAAAAATTAAGGTTCTAAAATGAAATATTATAACTTACTCCTTATATCTATATATTTTAAACAAGTCATGCCTTTTACTGTTCATTGAGCCACATTAGCCGCGGCTCCTCTTATAATTGTACTGTTCATTTAGCTGATGAACAGTGCTGGCTCGAACTGCAGTGTGGGGCTTTGTGCCCTCATATAAAGTATTTCATTCATGACTGAGGAATCAAGGATGCTAAGTAACTGGGCTGTTTTTTTTTGGGCCTCTTCCATATTTATTTCTTGGGCTACGCCCATTGTTTCTATCAATCAGGAGGCACTTCACAAGTAAAGTACCATTTTGGCAAGTTGAAGATAATAATATTCTAAGATTAAAAATTTCCAAATGAGATCTCAACTTCAAGCTTCCTTTGTAACCACATGCACCTTAGGACACGTGGAACGTGCTTTGAAATTTTTATTTGGGACCCTTAGCCCTTGGTACGTGGCACATTAGCTGTGATGATTAGTGTGTGGTTTTAATGTTTGGCGGTCCCGACAACTGCCATGTGTACAAAAGAAATCACTGCCACTTATTCCCATTAAATACAATATGCATCCAGTTTTTGCAATGGCATTGGAAATTTTTATGCTTTTTAGCACTGTAAATAAATTTTTTTTGCCATTATTCAATGGGCTTTTTATTATCGGTGCCATTTTGACCGCACATTCTTTGTGGGCATTATAAATATGATGCTCTGCTCCACGAGTCTGCTAGCTCACTAAGGTAGACCTAATTATTACACTACGCCAAGAGCGGCGCCATTACCTTATTGTTAGACTGAGATGGGTGTAGTTTTGCAAGAGGCATGGCTAGGCAAAGATTTCATGTCTTTGAATACTTTTATTAGTCGGCGTATCTTCCTCAATATTTTGGTTGATTTTGTATCAGATGCATTCCAGTCATACAGCGACGTCGAGATGTTAGGTCATTTCGGGGCATAGGCAGCGGCCATACCCTGTGCTCACATATCTTAAGAATAAAGCGTTTTGCCGTCGGTCACAAGCATAGTTATCTGTTTTCGCGATATACACCCAAATCTTGAGTCACGATTTTCGGGATTATGGTCGTGCCTCATGGGAAGAAGGTATGGGGCTCTTTGATGTGAACGTCTTAGTCATGTTTTATTTCTCTTTTTTTTTGATACAAATAGAGACCTCATTACATCCTTATTGGACCTAATCCAATGCAATCCACTTGAATCTGCTCCTCCAAGTCTGGAGGTAATTGGGTGAAGGCATGAAAACCTAGCAACGCTCCCAGGCCAAGCTTGGCATTAATATCCGCTGCCTTATTATTATTATTGCTCACATGGTTCATCCGCACTCTCCAGTCATTTCTCAGCAACAATTGGGTTTGCTGTAACAAATCAAAATCTCGATGAACTTCATCAGGTTCCTTCAACAATAAATCAATAGCTTCTCTAGAATCAGATTCCAAAATAATTCTCCTATAGCCAGCGTCCCACGCTACTTTTAAACCAATGAGAATAGCCCATATTTCAGCACGAAGAACATCACAGTCCTGGAGTCTCTGCATAAAACCTTGTAAGAATTTCCCTGTAGCATCACAGATCAAACCACCACATGCAGCAGCTTTGTGCACTGGAGAATATGCCCCATCAACATTCAGTTTTAACCAGTCTGAGTCCGAAGGCACCCATCCAGTTGAGGGAAGATTTTTACTTACCCCTTGAACATTTAAACCTCCCAATCTGTCATTAGAAACAGTGAAAGAGTCCGCCATGGCCATTATGCTCGCCTTCATAGTATCAATATGAATATTCTTCTGTTAAAAAATAAAGAGATTTCTCCTCTTCCAAATCCACCAGCATGCTATAACAAAAACTGATGGCCAGTTTCCCTCCTTGACAGCTATATTTTCCCACAACCAGTCTTGGAAATTCAAAGATGTAAACCTCCTCCATTTAGACTGATGAACTAGTTGTTTCCAGAGTGATTTTGCTGTATGACACTCTCTCAAGACATGATTGACATCTTCTACTTCCTTGCCACACACCATGCAATTCATGTCTGAGGTCATTCCTCTCTTAAATCTTCCCGCATTCGTGAGTAAGGAACCACGAGCTGCCCGATGAGCAGATGAGGTATCTTTGTACATGCAACTTCTAATATTTTACCAAAGCCAATAGCCTCAACCTTGACCCTCAAACTTTCATTCTCTCTTACGAATTCTGCAACTTTGACGAACTGATTAGGAGAGCATCGGGTTCGCATCTCCCTTTCTTTAATGGGAGATGGGCCTTTCTTAAGCAAGCGTGCACCCTTCAAACTTGGCTTCCCTCCTTTCCCCCCTGTTGTCCCTTCCGCTTAACCATACTTTTCTCTGGACAAGCAACAATTAGTTAATATCACAAATAGAGAAAGGAAGATGCCAATCGAAGAGTAAGAGCCCAAAATCAAGGCTGAGAGAGCGTAGGGGAAGAAGAGAAAGATAGGTGGAAATTTCTAAGGCTTCAGAGATGAGGGAGCTAGAAGAGAAGACGAGAGGGAGGGAGGGAGGGACTAGGGAGAGTCACAGAAGGAAGGCAATGGGATGAGAGACGAAAGATGTTTCGTTTAATACATGTACCTATATATTTTGTAATGCTTTCTTAGAAACCTGTGCATACGGTACATATCCAGGAGGGACATTATCAACAAAGTCAGCAAGCAATCCATTCAAGTCAAGAACAGGAAGTTTCTTCTTTGAGTGGCAAAGATGATAATGAGAATTAGAATAATTAATTGAAATGAATTATCCTAAGTGGCCTTTTAATTTTAAAATTGTCAGAATATTTAAAGTAAAACCTACTTATATACTATATAAAGAATGGGGTAGTATTAAGTATATTAGGACCCGAGAGAGAGACGCTGAATAATTATATAGAAGTTTAGGTATTAATTTATTATTTATATTAAATGTCAATAGGTTTTGATAGTAACATAAATTGAGAAGATCAGTGGAAAGGAAAGGAGCAGATAAGGTCTAAGCTTGGAGTTCAGGTAGCAGTTTATTTCAGTAAATATTAAATTGCATGTATTATTTTATAATATCTGTTTCAAGTTTACATTATGCATGAAGGTGCAATACCTTGTTAATTACTGCATAGAGATTTATGGAGTACTTCAAGCTTAGGTGGGTCGCACCCCCTTTGCCAGTTCAGTTATGTTATAACGGGATAGTTATAACGAGAAATCCTGCAAGTGAGGCCTCCACTAGTTAACGAATATATTGTTAATAGTGGCTGGTAGAGCATTAGCGCAGGAAGTATGTGTATTTGTGATATTTGTCAGTTTTATGAAATTAATACATGGTAATGCTAGCATGATAAAATATGTTAATGAAAGAAACTGCTATTGGGATTTCCAATCTCACTCTTTCCCCAAACATTTTCAGTACGCAGGATGTGAGAAGCTAGTTGGAAAGAAGAGTAGTCGAAGAAATTAGAATTATAATTTGAAAAACAAGAGGTAGTAAATATTTTAATAAGGTTATTTGTATATGATGTAAATTCAAATTATTAAATTAATAATAGAAAGCATAGAAAATAGAATTGTATAAATTTATAAAGAGATTTAAATTTCTTAAGTGTTATAAATTAAAAATAGATACCCTGAGAGGGTTAGTGTACTTTTAATTGTTTTATTAACCACTTTATTTTATAAAGAGTTGTAAATTATTCCTGTTTGTCTGAAAAGCCCATGCTGACCAATGGGAGATTGGTCTAATGTTTTTTTAAAAAAAAAGTTTTAAATTTTTACGTATTTTTGGGCTTCTGACATTAAAAAGTGGTTATAATTCAATTAAAATGTTATAGTATAATAGGAAAATTCCAGGCATTACATTTTGGTATCAGAGCAAAGATTCTGGCATAGGTTAGTTAGAATACTTTGCTCATTAGTTGGTCATTTAAAGAGACGATTAGAACACCTTCAAAGTATTATGGTTTTAGGCTATCCAGATTAGAAACATAGAAGAGGAAGTAGGAATTCCCCTTGAAGTTGCTCAAAAGAAACCTTTATAATACCTTTAGAAAAGTATATTCAAGATGTAAAGAGACCAATTATTAATTTTATTTTGAAGTCTGGTCTTGGTGAATTGATTGACTTAAAGAGTGAGTCTACCATTGATAAGTTGGTTCAGCAGATTGGATTCTTAGGCATGCAGCTTACAGATAAGAGAATAGATAGTGAAAATAAATGATTTTGAGGGATTCAAGTTTAAGTTAAGCCCCATTTGATCGAAGTAAATGATCGAATAATAGTTATGTTATATGCATTTGAGGAAATATAACAAGTGAAATATAGATATTGGAAGTGAATTATGTTGACATTTTATTGAAATTTGGATCAATTTTGCTACCTGATTCAAGATGTTGATGGTTTTAGGCTTGAATTTGGCAGTTGTTGTACCAATTTCTAAAGGTTGATTTAGTATATGGAGATAGATCGGAAGCAGATTCTCATTGAATTTTAACGACAATTAGAATGATTTTGAATATTGGGAAAAGTTTTCCCTAGAAAATAAAAGTTTACCTTAAAGTTAGAAGATTATTGAGCAAAAAGAAAGGTTGGAGAGTACTTATAAGTTCTTTGAATGGGAGATATAAGTGGTTTATGGAAGTCTATTGCGAAATTTTGGGAGATATTTATAATTTAAAGGAAGATTGAAGTAGTAATTTCTACTCCTAGCAAGGTGAAAAATGTGAAGCCAAGAAAGGATTTACGAATTTTGAGAATTTGAAATGTAGAAATCGTGCGATCCATGTAGCCGACCCCACTTAGTGGGATAAGGCTTTGTTGCTGTTGTTGTTGAAATGTAGAGATCTAAGTTAAATTCAGTTTCTTGAGGGTAAATCTATGGTCTTCTGACGGATTATATAATCATTGAAGGATCTGAGTTGAATTTTAGTACTATTGTTGAGGTTAAAGATTAGAGTTTAAAGAAATTGAGATTTATTATGATAGCAATATGTTTGAAGTCCAGAATTTTGGAAGTATGGATTTCAAGTTATGGAAAAATCTTGTGAAAGATTATAGAATATCATGACTTTATATTGATCAAGAGTGATGCAAGAAAATACTCACAGAACAGTTATTAGGCAAAGCCTAAATCAGAAAGGGAATTTGGTCAAAGAATATCCTTAACTGCATTGGTATTGGTTTTCCTTCTATTGAAAAGAAGCCCTGGCCAGGCAAAAAGGGGAAACTTTATATTAATGTAGTGGGACAGATTGGCCAAGAGCAACAGAAATAGATATAAGAAAAGAAAGAAAAAAAAAGAATCGCAAAAGATCCAAGAGAAAGGCATGTTTACATGGATGAGTGTGGGGGCTGCGTGCCGTCATCCCTACCATAAGAAATGAAACTATGAAGGGTGAGTGTGGGGCCCATAGCTATGGGAGCATCTCTACCTAGAGCGGACAATATCGAGAATGTTTATAAAACAGTTAATAGGCAAAAGCCTAAAGCAGAGATGAAATTTGGTCAGAAGTACCCATAACTATATTTGTATTTGGTTTCCCTTAGATAGAAAAAGCAGCCGAGGCAAGGCAAGAAGGTTAAAACTTTATATCAATGTAGCAGGAAAGAGTAGTCAAGTATAATAAGAAGAAAGCTCAGGTTTATTTCAGGTTATTTATTTCAGATTTCCAGTAGACCTATATGTTTTATAGAGACCTATAAGTTCATAAAGATTTATTTAGCAGTCAAAGAGGAAAATTCTTGAAGAATTATGGAGTTATGAGAAGAGGTTGATAAATAAGTAAAGGTATGGTCCTTTAAGAGAATGAGACTGAGTTTAGAATATGAGATTATGTAAAATTTTAATAGCAAGATAGTGTTTCTGAATTTCGAGGACGAAATTATTTTTAGGGGGAGGGAATTGTAACACCCCAAATTTTAGAAAATAGAAAATAAAGAATTATTTAAGGTTTTAGAATATTACTAAAATATTAAAAAGGCATTGAAAAATAAATTATGACATCTAGGCATTTTTAATAATTTTAGAGCTCATTTTCTTGAAGAAACCAAGAAGAATTAATTAGAAGATAACGCTTAATTTGGAGAAAAGAGAAGAGATAATAAGGATTTATTTAAGATCTTGGAATAGCATTTAAAAGTTAAAAAGCCTTATAAATAAATTTATGAGGCCAGATATATTTTTAATAATTTTTAAAAATTATTCAATTTATTAATTGAGGAAAAATAGTTTGAAGATGGATTTAAATAAAAGTATATTTAGAACCTTGAGGTATTGTTTAGTATTTAAAAAGCCTTAAAAATAAATTTAGAAATTAAATTATATCTAGAAAAATTATTTTGGGACAAATTCAGGCGTATTTATAAATGTGAATGGTAAATAAAATTATCATTTAAGGACAAAATAGAAAAAGGAAAATGAAAAAGACAATATATACTCCTAATTGAAAATATCTTCAGTTAAAGTAAAAAAGGTAAAATGATAAAATACCCATTAAAAATATCATCCTTACCTCTTCAATTTAAATACTCCCACATGTTCCTTACCCTTTCACTCTTCTCCCTCACACGAAACCTACACTCCCTCTGCTCTCTCCCGATTTCTGTGTTCCTTTCCCTCTCGTCCTCTGCTTCCGGCGAAAATCAGTGGCGACGGCGACGACCAGCGACGGCGAGCAGCTCGAGAGTGTGGGGAGTGAAGCTTCGAGCCTAGGTGAGCCTCGTTTCCTTCGTTTCTTTTCTTTTCTGGCAGATTTCGGGTGAGTTAGAGAGAGATTGATTTGTATTTCTGGGAAGTTTTGAAGCTTCTAACTTCATTAAAAGGATGCTTAGGCTTCGATTTTGAGGATTGTGGGAGTAATTTCGAGTGGGGAATCGGATTGAGCTCAATTTCTTTAAGAACCCTAAATCTGGAACTGTTCATCCGAGATGGTTCTTGATTATTTCTGGGGAAAACTTGAATTATCTGTGGTTAGGAGTAAGTTTGAGGTTATAGAGGGTTTTGCATGTTAATTTCTAAAGTTTGGGGAATTTTTGGATTTTCTTTTCTTCCCCTGTTCCATTCAATTCCGTTCCGTGTTCTTCTTTGTTGTGCCGATTTCTTCGTGTGTGTGGTGACAGTAATTGGTGAATCCTACAAAGCAAAATCTCTAAAGAGTACCTTCAAAAATAGTCATGAGGAGAGACTATAAACTCATTACCATAGCAGCAGTATTAACCAAAAAACTCCCATCAAGCCATCTAATTCAACATTCAACATTCAATATTTTCAGGTAACGTAACTTCCTATTACTTTTCTTGATCCTTTTCTTTTTAAATCAAACCAACTACTGTGTTGACCATATTGATCAAACTCATTTTCCAGACCTTTCAAAGAAGTAAATTGTTATGTAGTTCCCAGTGTTCAGCTTATCTGTTGTTTTATAGGTTGCCGGTTCAGCACAAGAAACAATATCTCCAGTTTAATCTCTCTCTTCTTACCACAAGAGGCAATTGATATATGCATCTAACTGACTGTTCAAATAAACATCTCCCCAAAACCAAGCACTTCCTCTTCAATGACTGTTCATATAATCCAGAAATTTGATTCAATTAACTGACCTATTCAATTCAAGCAATACGAGTCAGCAATAATTATATTATCTTTCTGGCCTTTAAGGAAATGCCTGCAACAATTATGAGTTCAAGAAGACAATTCTGAATTCAAGAAAAAATTAACCTATGATGACCCACTGAACTCTCAAAGCCATTGTACTCATAGCACTTTCATGAATGTTAAGGTACAAACTACAAAGTACAAGGCAAAAACACCAAAGCAATCTAATATGATAGTGTTAATTAAAAAGTCAGCAGAAATGATATCTAGAGGAAACAAGAGCTAACCAACAGAAACATCAAAACAACGAAGCTAACTAATTATTTATACACTCCAATCAGGCAATCCTCTTTTGTGTTTAGCCTCCTCCCCATCCCCATCCTTTTGCTTTTTTTATATCCCTGGAGCCCCGTTCTCAAACTCCCTCCATTTCTATTATTTTTCTATCCTAAAAACGAAAACATCATCCAGAGTACAGATTCAAACACAACCTTGTATCAGAATTGTAAGAAGGAAAAAGAGCTGAATAATACCAAAAAAAAAAGAAAAAAAAAAAACACTCCGCATTTCAATGGTTTAATGGAAGCAGTCAAAAGTAGCTCAAACAAGAGAAATGAAAATGTACTTTAATATCTAAAAGATAAGAGGAAGGTGTCTAAAAAGAACCAAAGAAGCTCCCACAATGAAACAAAATTTCCAGTCCACCGAATCAAAATAGATATCAAATAGCAATTTAAAGCCAAACTGTAAGTATAACCAAATGCGAGCCACAGCAGAAAGGTGATGAGAATGCAATAGTTCGCAGATAAATATGAAGCAAATTACAGAGAAAATGAAGAAAACTGAATCTGAATGGAAGACGCAAGTCAAGGAGAAAGAGAAGAATGTGCAGTGAATCAGAGGCTTCAATCGAAAGAAGGGCAAACAGTCTGATAAAGCGAAAGCAATGAAAAGGAGGAATAAAGGATCGCAACAATGAGGATAACTAATTGTTCTGATGAGGGATTGAAGGTTAGCTTCCCATTTGACCCCAAACAATTAAGACAACAAACTTCTAAAAGAGGATTAATAAGGATAAAGCAGAGAACAAGGCCAAGATCAAAAAATGACTCAACTAATGGCTCATTTATAATTTACATATCATCATAAAATGCATGGGTTGTGAAAGGGAGGTAACATAAAGTATTTACAATGATAGATAAGCATAAAGATAAGCCAACTAAAAAAGTAGGGTTAATATAACTTTTGGTCTCTGAACTTTCACTCAATTTTGGTTTTGGTCCTTGAACTTTAAAAATTTTGGTTTTGGTCCCTCAACTTTTGGTCAATTTTGGTTTTGGTCCCTGAACTTTGAAAGTTTTGGTTTTGGTCCCTGAACTTTGGGTCAATTTTGGTCTTGGTCCCTGAACTTTCAATAAGTTTGGTTTTGGTCCCTCAACTTTAATTTTTTTTTTTTGAAGTTTTTTTTAAAATGAGGGACCAAAACCAAAATTATTGAAAGTTCAGGGACCAAGACCAAAATTGACCCAAAGTTCAGGGATCAAAACCAAAAATTTCAAAGTTCAGGGACCAAAACCAAAATTGACCGAAAGTTCAGGGACCAAAACCAAAAATTTTAAAGTTCAGGGACCAAAACCAAAATTGAGTGAAAGTTCAGGGACCAAAAGTTATATTAACCCAAAAAAGTATTTGTTAGCAAGAATGCAATAGGGTTGTGGACAACTGGAGTTGAACCTAACATAGAAGCAAAGTAGGATAGAGTATTGTGTGCTTTCTTCCTCACCTTTCCCTTGACCCTGGGTGTTGCTTCTGTTTGTATCTTCTTCCATCTTAAACAACATGGTTGCAAATGTTTGACCAACCGCTGCCATAACTTCACAATACATCTGCCTAGTTTTCTGCAATAATGATAGATAAAAAGCTTTGTCCCATAAAAGCAATACACATGCAACTAAAAACACAAATGTCACCTACTTGTTCTTTGAACTTTGGGACTTCTAGAGGCTTAAATGTGTGGCAAGTGTCACATTCGGTTGCCAAATTGTTGCGACCTGTGTACACCTGCATGGTTGTGGGAATAAAATCCCCATAGCACTCTTATTCTCTAAATCCACAATATCTTTCAGCTTCTTATCATCCCAATATTTTAGTGCATCTCCATCTGATGGCATATCTTTGACTTTCAAGGGAAACCTTTGAAGAAAATATATCTGCAACCAAATAATTCATTTCACCACAAACACATTGAATATTCAAGATACAATGCTTAAATCATGATACTTACCATCACAAAATAGATGCATCCACCAAGATACTTTCCCTTCACTCCCTTGTTCAATGCATTCTGTTACTCCCCAAGCTCCCTCATCACTTCATCGATTGTCAACTTGCAATAATCGTAGGAACCTAAACTAGACTTGTCACGGCAAACCATTCCGAGCAATCTTGGGCTAATGGTTCCATTTTTTGGAGGACACAATAACGTCCCTAGAGTGTATAAAACCAACATGTGCTCAAACATGTCTTCTTCTTCTCCTGAAGTTATCTTCTCTTGTATTAGAGAGATCCTTTTATTCTTAAACACCTTCAACTTGTCATATAACACTTTGTGTATCAGCATCATCTGTGACCTCCTGGCTTCCATTGGGCAAGCCCATTAGCCCTTTTACAGCCATTCTATCTATTATAAGCCTACGATTTTCGATGCATATCGAA
Organism: Mimosa bimucronata; assembly: GCA_037074515.1. Classification (NCBI taxonomy): domain Eukaryota; kingdom Viridiplantae; phylum Streptophyta; class Magnoliopsida; order Fabales; family Fabaceae; genus Mimosa; species Mimosa bimucronata. Next base: position 13,203,491 of record CM073448.1, on the reverse strand, counting down.
CAAGTTGGAGGGTCAATTGCTCTAACCAATTGCCCGATGAGCAGATGAGGTATCTTTGTGCATGCAACTTCTAATATTTTACCAAAGCCAATAGCTTCACCCTTGACCCTCAAACTTTCGTTCTCTCTTACGAATTCTGCAACTTTGACGAACTGATTAGGAGAGCATCGGGTTCGCATCTCCCTTTCTTTAATGGGAGATGGGCCTTTCTTAAGCAAGCGTGCACCCTTCAAACTTGGCTTCCCTCCTTTCCCCCCTGTTGTCCCTTCCGCTTAACCATACTTTTCTCTGGACAAGCAACAATTAGTTAATATCACAAATAGAGAAAGGGAGATGCCAATCGAAGAGTAAGAGTCCAAAATCAAGGCTGAGAGAGCGTGGGGGAAGAAGAGAAAGAGAGGTGGAAATTTCTAGGGCTTCAGAGATGAGGGAGCTAGAAGAGAAGACGAGAGGGAGGGAGGGAGGGACTAGGGAGAGTCACAGAAGGAAGACAATGGGATGAGAGACGAAAGATGTTTCGTTTAATACATGTACCTAGATTTCAAAATTCAAAAAGCCAATAAAGTCACTATCACCCCCACAGCCCAAAGAAAAAACATGTGGGGCAGCCTATAACAATGGAAAACATATAGAATAAATAAAATAGAGGAAAGATAAAAGAATGAAGCCCAATTCAATGGTTATTGTTTATCGGCTCAGTGAACAGTGACCATGTGAAAGGAGCCACGGCTCACTCAGCCTTGATTTTGGGCTCTTACTCTTCGATTGGCATCTCCCTTTCTCTATTTGTGATATTAACTAATTGTTGCTTGTCCAGAGAAAAGTATGGTTAAGCGGAAGGGACAACAGGGGGGGAAAGGAGGGAAGCCAAGTTTGAAGGGTGCACGCTTGCTTAAGAAAGGCCCATCTCCCATTAAAGAAAGGGAGATGCGAACCCGATGCTCTCCTAATCAGTTCGTCAAAGTTGCAGAATTCGTAAGAGAGAACGAAAGTTTGAGGGTCAAGGGTGAAGCTATTGGCTTTGGTAAAATATTAGAAGTTGCATGCACAAAGATACCTCATCTGCTCATCGGGCAATTGGTTAGAGCAATTGACCCTCCAACTTGTTCGATATGCATCGAAAATCGTAGGCTTATAATAGATAGAATGGCTGTAAAAGGGCTAATGGGCTTGCCCAATGGAAGCCAGGAGGTCACAGATGATGCTGATACACAAAGTGTTATATGACAAGTTGAAGGTGTTTAAGAATAAAAGGATCTCTCTAATACAAGAGAAGATAACTTCAGGAGAAGAAGAAGACATGTTTGAGCACATGTTGGTTTTATACACTCTAGGGACGTTATTGTGTCCTCCAAAAAATGGAACCATTAGCCCAAGATTGCTCGGAATGGTTTGCCGTGACAAGTCTAGTTTAGGTTCCTACGATTATTGCAAGTTGACAATCGATGAAGTGATGAGGGAGCTTGGGGAGTAACAGAATGCATTGAACAAGGGAGTGAAGGGAAAGTATCTTGGTGGATGCATCTATTTTGTGATGGTAAGTATCATGATTTAAGCATTGTATCTTGAATATTCAATGTGTTTGTGGTGAAATGAATTATTTGGTTGCAGATATATTTTCTTCAAAGGTTTCCCTTGAAAGTCAAAGATATGGAGATGCACTAAAATATTGGGATGATAAGAAGCTGAAAGATATTGTGGATTTAGAGAATAAGAATGCTATGGGGATTTTATTCCCACAACCATGCAGGTGTACACAGGTCGCAACAATTTGGCAACCGAATGTGACACTTGCCACACATTTAAGCCTCTAGAAGTCCCAAAGTTCAAAGAACAAGTAGGTGACATTTGTGTTTTTAGTTGCATGTGTATTGCTTTTATGGGACAAAGCTTTTTATCTATCATTATTGCAGAAAACTAGGCAGATGTATTGTGAAGTTATGGCAGCGGTTGGTCAAACATTTGCAACCATGTTGTTTAAGATGGAAGAAGATACAAACAGAAGCAACACCCAGGGTCAAGGGAAAGGTGAGGAAGAAAGCACACAATACTCTATCCTACTTTGCTTCTATGTTAGGTTCAACTCCATTTGTCCACAACCCTATTGCATTCTTGCTAGCAAATACTTTTTTAGTTGGCTTATCTATCATTGTAAATACTTTATGTTATCTTGAATATGCATTGTATGATGATATGTAAATTATAAATAGCCTTCTTAGATGAACCATACCTTTACAAAATATATAGTAACACATAGTAGAGCAATTATTTGAAACTTTCAATAGTTGAGCATATGTATTTTATAAAATAGTGAAACCCACAAAATGTAAGAAAAATAAATATCACTTTAGTACAGTCTTGGATCTTTATAGAGGGTAATGCATAACTTACCAAAAAGTTCTCTTTGCGCCTTATGCCCTTAGACCACTGTATAACAATTGTTGTGTTTTGATAATATATTGTCCCATTCTTCACTGAAAAGCTGCGCAATTAAGTAAGCTAAGATATTCAAGGAAAAGATATATAACAAAAAGTGAACAGGTACAATAAGCCACCTTCAAAAAATGGTTAGTATCCAGCTACACACAACTTTTGTTAATAGCTTACTGTGTTCAGTCATGCACTTGGCTCTACTAAAGTTATAGCCCATCATAATTAGTAAATCTTGTGGTTAACAAAAATCCAAGAAAAGAAACTAAGTTAGGAGTAAATACTTGTATAATTAATATTCTTAAACATAGAAAAAGGATGAAGTAATGAATAAAAATTTTATTGTGTAATGTGCCATGACCATAAAGTCCACTAAAATTGCAAAAATCATCCTGGAGTATTTAACTAAAAATGAGTACAATAAAATATAAAATAAAAACATGTAACATATCAAAGTTGCATGGAGAATAACCCAAATGAACTGGTTTATGACATTTACACTCACATGGAGAACTGTTGAAATCTAAATTGTGATACCAAAAAAATATACAAGTATCATGGAAGTGAACTGGAGGTCTTCAAATAGCCTTCACGCTCAATCAAGCTTCCCCCTAATTCAAATATTTATATTGAAATTGCATCGTATACCAGAACTCAAACAGAAAAGGCCTTATCAGCAGGGATGATTAATTGTACCCACATAAACCTTAAACCACAAAAATTGGATAAAATGATAAATAAAAACTGCATAGACGATTGACACATGCACATCAAATCTTCTATAATAAGTAAGAACAAATAGATAAGAACAAATAGATAGTTCGGCAGACCAGCTGAAGCCAGATGTATTTAGCTGATCAAGCAAATGCAAACAATTTTACCTCATCAAATAATCAGTAGCTTCACCAACAAATCCAATGGCAAAGAAGGAAAGGGAAATTTAAAAACATAGCAGTTCTTCCTTGTAAAAGCTGCTAGAGAAGACGAAGAGCCGCCATAAAGAGCTACCAATAAAACCAAAGGAGATAACACTGCAGAATCAGACAAAGAAAACCTTATAAGGCAGCTGCTAAAACACTATTGATGAACATCACTGCATGGTCAAGCGCATTATAACAGATTCAAAATTCAATCTTGCAAATTTCATGAGTGCTCAACTATAAGGGGATTTTCTTCTTGTTAGTCTAGCCATGAATGATATGACCCGTGATAGAAAATAGAAAGGAAGAGTTACAAATAGGTAAGAGCTAAAGGAAAAAAAGAAGAAAAACACGACTTGAAATGAAATGTACCTATGGAGACACCAGCATAACATGAAGAACCTTAGAATTGGATGCCACTCCTCCCACTGCCTCGCTAATCCCCGGAGGCCAAGTACCTGGATTGTTCATCACATCTGCTCCATCTGTAAGCAACAAAAAATTAACACTGATTCATACCACGAAACTCAAGACACCCACGAAAAAAATAAGTGAGAAGACATTGTCAGCAATCCATGAAGCAAGAAAATATATATGCACCGTCTCACAACTCATTCATGTGGGCAAATAAAAAAATTTATTTAACAAAAGTCGGTAGAAATAAATATCAAATAAGCTCTTAGGATTCAATACTCGAAACCTTCGCTAATACAATCAACCAAATAATAAGAAATCAACAAAACAGAAATCTATAGCTAATTCAAGATAATCGCACCTTATCCTGACAGATCAAGAGCGACGAAACAATGTAAGGCACCACGGGCTTCGGTGAATACAACGACAGCCATAGAAGTGAAGAAATGGGGCGGCTTTTCGTTAGGGTTTGTTGAACATACGAATAATAACGAAGAAGGATATTGAGTGTTTGAGGAAAAATTTTAAAAATTGAATGTTTAATCGTTGGGTTTGTTTGGAAAAAGAATGGGATTACTGGCGGCGGTGGTTAGAGGAGAAAAAGAAGAGGAGCTGAAAATTAATCATCTAGGTTGAATTGAAGTTGGTGGTAGGCAATGAAAGAAGAAGTGATGGAGGGGGAAGGAAAAAAATTGAGTGAGAGTGAAAAGAAGTGCCTGGGAAATGATGAAAAGAAGGGAAAATAAGCCAAATATTAGTAGAAAAAATAAATAAAAAACAAAGAACATTAAAAAATTGAGAAAGGAAAACAAAATTTAAGCCTATGCACCAAGCCCGATGCAAGAGAAAGTGCAAGCTAGGCTTGTCTCACTGTCTGCCAAATGAAAAAAAAACAAAAATAAAATAATAAACAGTGTTTTAAATTACTCAAAGCATAGCACAAAGCCCAATGAAGCCGGCACTATTCATCGGCTTATTCGGCTCAATGAACAGTAACACTGTGAGAGGAGCCATATAGGTATTGGCTCTATGAACAGTAAAGAGCATGACTTTTTAAATATATATATCTATATATTTTAAAAAAGTCATGCCTTTTACTGTTCATTGAGCCACATTAGCCACGGCTCCTCTTATAATTGCACTGTTCATTTGGTTGATGAACAGTGCTGGCTCGAACTGCAGTGTGGGGCTTTGTGCCCTTATATAAAGTATTTCATTCATGACTGAGGAATCAAGGATGCTAAGTAACTGGGCTGTTTTTTTTTGGGCCTCTTCCATATTTATTTCTTGGGCTACGCCCATTGTTTCTATCAATCAGGAGGCACTTCACAAGTAAAGTACCATTTTGGCAAGTTGAAGATAATAATATTCTAAGATTAAAAATTTCCAAATGAGATCTCAACTTCAAGCTTCCTTTGTAACCACATGCACCTTAGGACACGTGGAACGTGCTTTGAAATTTTTATTTGGGACCCTTAGCCCTTGGTACGTGGCACATTAGCTGTGATGATTAGTGTGTGGTTTTAATGTTTGGCGGTCCCGACAACTGCCATGTGTACAAAAGAAATCACTGCCACTTATTCCCATTAAATACAATATGCATCCAGTTTTTGCAATAGCATTGGAAATTTTTATGCTTTTTAGCACTGTAAATAAAATTTTTTTACCATTATTCAATGGGCTTTTTATTATCGGTGCCATTTTGACCGCACATTCTTTGTGGGCATTATAAATATGATGCTCTGCTCCACGAGTCTGCTAGCTCAGTAAGGTAGACCTAATTATTACACTACGCCAAGAGCGGCGCCATTACCTTATTGTTCGACTGAGATGGGTGTAGTTTTGCAAGAGGCATGGCTAGGCAAAGATTTCATGTCTTTGAATACTTTTATTAGTCGGCGTATCTTCCTCAATATTTTGGTTGATTTTGTATCAGATGCATTCCAGTCATACAGTGACGCCGAGATGTTAGGTCATTTCGAGGCATAGGCAGCGGCCATACCCTGTGCTCACATATCTTAAGAATAAAGCGTTTTGCCGTCGGTCACAAGCATAGTTATCTGTTTTCGCGATATACACCCAAATCTTGAGTCACAATTTTCGGGATTATGGCGCGCCTCATGGGAAGAAGGTATGGGGCTCTTTGATGTGAACGTCTTAGTTATGTTTTTTTTTTATACAAATAGAGACCTCATTACATCCTTATTGGACCTAATCCAATGCAATCCACTTGAATCTGCTCCTCCAAGTCTGGAGGTAATTGGGTGAAGGCATGAAAACCTAGCAACGCTCCCAGGCCAAGCTTGGCATTAATATCCGCTGCCTTATTATTATTTTTGCTCACATGGTTCATCCGCACTCTCCAGTCATTTCTCAGCAACAATTGGGTTTGCTGTAACAAATCAAAATCTCGGTGAACTTCATCAGGTTCCTTCAACAATAAATCAATAGCTTCTCTAGAATCAGATTCCAAAATAATTCTCCTATAGCCAGCGTCCCACGCTACTTTTAAACCAATGAGAATAGCCCATATTTCAGCACGAAGAACATCACAGTCCTGGAGTCTCTGCATAAAACCTTGTAAGAATTTCCCTGTAGCATCACAGATCAAACCACCACATGCAGCAGCTTTGTGCACTGGAGAATATGCCCCATCAACATTCAGTTTTAACCAGTCTGAGTCCGGAGGCACCCATCCAGTTGAGGGAAGATTTTTACTTACCCTTTGAACATTTAAACCTCCCAATCTGTCATTAGAAACAGTGAAAGAGTCCGCCATGGCCATTATGCTCGCCTTCATAGTATCAATATGAATATTCTTCTGTTAAAAAATAAAGAGATTTCTCCTCTTCCAAATCCACCAGCATGCTATAACAAAAACTGATGGCCAGTTTCCCTCCTTGACAGCTATATTTTCCCACAACCAGTCTTGGAAATTCAAAGATGTAAACCTCCTCCTTTTAGATTGATGAACTAGTTGTTTCCTGAGTGATTTTGCTGTATGACTCTCTCAAGACATGATTGACATCTTCTACTTCCTTGCCACACACCATGCAATTCATGTCTGAGGTCATTCCTCTCTTAAATCTTCCCGCATTCGTGAGTAAGGAACCACGAGCTGCCAACTAAGCAAAAGTACGACATCTTTGGGGAGCCTTCACCTTCCATAACTTCTCCCAACTATGGTAACACGAATTTCTTTCTCCAGAGAGGACTTCATATGCTGACTTAACAGAAAAGAGGCCATTAACCTCCCATTTCCAACGAACTAGATTGGTCCCTGGTTTAACTTGCATTCCTTCACACACCTTCTCCCAAGTTTTCTTAATACCCGACCATATATTGGACCCATGTCTCTCTTCATCAATCTTTGGAATGAGGTCTACCCCACACTGATATTTATCCCTTACTACTCTAACCCAAAATGCGTCTTTATTTGTGACTAGCTGCCAGCCAAGCTTCCAAAATGTTTTATTTCTAGCATAAGGGCTCTATAAATTAAGGTATCATTGTAATCGACATTCACAGTCCATTTTGATCGTTTGTTTCCTGAAGCTAGAGATTAAAAAGGAGGTGGCATATTTTCAATGAGAGCTGCATATATTTGAATTTTATTGTTAAGTCGATAGTCTTTTCTTTTTATCCCGGTTTGTGCAGTGCATGTACAAGTCAGGGTAGCTAATTCATGTAGTTGTTGCAGCCGCTCATCGTGCGGGGAGTTAATGCTCGTTTTTTTAATAAGGCTTACTCCTTATAAATATTACCAAGGCAAGTTCAACACAAAATTCACCTTAACCATTTTTTTAATTGAAGGTTAAATAAAATAAAAGAGCCAACCAATAAAAAAAAAGAAAAATAAAATTAAAAGATAAACCACTCTGGGCCTCTCCTACGAGCACTCAGTTCGCCCTTTCTAATAAGAAAACTCCAATAATCCAAACTTCAGAACAACGCCTAAATAAATTGAGTTCTTATTCATTTTTTTAAAATTTTTAAAATAAACTACCGGATACTGGATGCTGTAGTTCTGTAGTAGTATCCCACGAAACAAATTTTTTAGGTTTGTGAAAGAAGTTTGTATCAACTGAGTAGCTTCAATGTACTTGATTTAAATAAGTATTTTAATGAACCAGCACAAATTTTTTTTAACAAATAATTAATTTAACTAATTTTTAAAATCTATTAAATTAATTTTATAGTAGTTATATTAAAAATAAAAGATAGAAATTTACATTAGGAAAATGTAGATAGATAGAATAGGTATTTTCGACAATAATAGAAAAATAGGTCAATATAATATTTGGTTTCTCAAAGTTACCCACACTTTGGGTTTTTTTTTTCAATCAAGTTAAATCATAGGTTTTGATTCTTGAGGGTTTCATTCCTTTTAAGGCATTCATCTCTATAGTTCAATAAAAATGTGACTATTCTATCTACAGAGGAACTAAAACCTGTGTCTATCTACAGAGGAACTAAAACCTGTGTTTGAAACTTGAGAGAATAAAACTAAGATGAGAGTAAATTTTATGAGTCAAGATTATTATCAATACTAGAACAATTGTACTTCTCCCTGTCTTTTATATAAAAACAAGTTAATGTTTTTATAAATTATAAGGTTGCAAAACAAACTACACTACTTTAAGATACATTTATCTATATTTTAACACTTACGAAACTAAAAGTACGATGAGGACAAACTTGACAAGCAAACAATATATTAATGCAAGGTAAATGAAGAATGGTACTTCCTCCTGTCCATCCTTAAAGACTCACCTCATCATGTTTGGATTGATTTATTTTGAGAAATAAGTACTTATTTGGGAAAAAGACATAAAAATCCCTCTCAATATGGTAAAGGACAAATTAGTCACCTAACATTTCAAAATCCCATTTCAGACCCTAGGGATGTATTTGGGATTTCCATTTGTTAGCAAAATACAGATTTGCCCCTAAGTGAAAGTAAAGGAAAAAGGCAGGGTCAATAGGTTCAAACACTCCTCACAGTAGCTGAACCATTTCCCTCTCATCCCCAAGCACACGAACCCTTTCTTCCCTATCAACCCCAGCCACCTGATATCATCATTTTCACGGCGTGGAAGAGCATCTTCGGACCAGTCATCTTCATCAACGCCCCTAGAATTGTCTGGAGAATTTCCAGGTTCTGCCTTCTCACTTTCACCTTAATAATCAAATCTCCCTCTCTATATATATATACACATCGCACCGAGAAAAAGTTGGCTCTTATGATGCTCATATAATTAAATATACTTAATTACTTATACATATGAAACATATGTTGACTCGTATATAATTAATAATAGGGCATACGCATGCCATATCTAAAGTGGTTTATGAATGTAGCTAGGGTGACGAGAGGAGGCTAAATTTGGATGAAATTATGGGGCATGTGAATGAGATCAATTGTTTGATTTCCTAAAATAATAAAATGCAGATATCAGTAATACAGTGGATTTGGATAACGAGTTTGATCAATGGGTTAGTTAAAAGCATAGTGCAATGATAATTAATGGCTAAAATAGCTTTACATTAGTTATTGGTTGGGTACCACCATTATGTTTGTTTAACCATAACAAAACAGCTTTTACCATAAATTAAATTGACTGTCAAGGGAAGCAACTCTGAAATATGGATTTTTCTATTGTGATCATTGTTCATACCAATCATTTTTTGGTCCAAAATCAACTGAAGCAAAGTTAGAATGGTAAGGCTGATTGCAAGTGGCATTTCCTCTAGTTGGAGGAAGACTATAATCTCATATGGAACTGGCAACATGGAGGGCACATACCTTCTTTTTTTTATTGCTTGTTCAATGTTCCTTTGTAGAAGTCATATCTGTTGATTCCACTATATATATATATTTATATATTATAAGTTTATGCTATTGTTTGGATTCATAGGAATTTGACAAAGCGAATCCTCAACTACCAAAAAAGAATGGTTGCATCGCCTCTAGAAGTGTGATGGCTTCATCGTCGTCTTCAACATCGGCAAGAGGTAGAAGAAGGGATGCGTTTCTGCGACAACCAAGCATGGAGGATGATTATGAAGGTCCGGTGAGGCATTGTCACCACAGATTAGTGGCGCCACGGTGGACGGCGTGGACTGATGGCAATCCAGGTCGAAGGTTTTATGGTTGCCCGTACTATAACCAGGTAAAATGTAGAATTTGTGAAAGGATTTGTGTTGGATGTGACTATGTTTGTAAAAAAAGTTGAATGGATGTGGCATATTCATCTGACAGGAAAATTGGTGTGGCTATTTCTCTTGGCACGATGGAGAATTTGGGGGGAGAGCTAACAATGTTATTAAAGAGCTTTTGGATGATATTGATCGATTATATGACGAAAATACCATGCTGAGAAGAGGAGATCATGGGCAGAGGTTCAGTGAAGAGATTAATGCAATTTATGGTGAACTGAAAATCCTTAAGCACAGACACGAGGTGAATGATGCTGAAGCAAAGAAGTGGGAGATGAAGTTTAAAACATTGAAGACAGTGATGTTATTTACATGGGTTATCTTCATTGTTACTTTATGGAAAATGTATTAGGGGAGATAAGATGTATGAGGAGGTGGGAGTTGAAGTAAAATATGCAAACATCATATTTAGTATTTAATATTGTCGTAAATGCCTGTGCTAATTAATGTTGTTAATGTCTATGAACAAATTGTTAATCATGCTCCAACCTTGTTTATATATATGATAAAGTTGTTAATATCTACGAAGAAGTTGTTGACACTGACAGCAAAATGTGTTTCTATCTCATATATACATTGCGAAAAACAAATATGAAAGTTGTTAATTGCAACTCCAGGCTTGTTAATTACTACGATAGAGTTGTTAATGTGAAAGAAGAAATTGTTAACGCTTGTAAGTTGTTAATCGCTATTCAGGCCTTATGAATTATAAGTAACAAATCGTTATGAAAGTTGTTAATCACAATTTATATCTTGTTAATTTCTATAATGAAGTTGTTAATGCTTACGAAGAAGTTGTTAATGCTTTGAGCAAACATTCACATTGCCAACAACAAAGTTGTAAGTTGTTAATCTCTATTCACACCTTGTTAATTCCTATGATGAAGTTGTTAATGCTTACGAAGAAGTTGTTAACGTTTGGAGCAAACATATTCACATTGCCAACAACAAAGTTGTAAGTTGTTAATCGCTATTCAGACCTTGTTAATTTCTATGATGAAGTTGTTAATGCTTACGAAGAAGTTGTTAATGCTTAGAGCAAACATATTCACATTGCCAACAACAAAGTTGTAAATTGTTAATCACTATTCAGACCTTGTTAATTCCTATGATAAAGTTGTTAATGCTTCGAAGAAGTTGTTAATAATGCTTGGAGCAAATATATTCACATTGCTAATAACAAAATTGTAAGATGTTAATCGCTTTCCAAACCTTGTTAATTCCTATGATAAAGTTGTTAATGCTTACGAAAAAATCGTTAAAAGTTGTTTGTTTTTTAATAAATATATTCAAAGAGACCTGTGAATATATCACCAAAATTTTCCAAATGAAACATACAAAAAAAGAAAACTTTATCCCATACTCTATTCAATACAAATTGTCCAATTCAACAAAAGAGAACTTTGTTCTACTTGTCATACAACATACCAAAATGGAACTTTGTTCAACATTCCATACAATATACCAAAATGGATCTTTGTTCAACATTCCATGCAATATACCAAAAGTGGAATGCCTATAACTTTTCAAATTGTCTCAAAACATGTTAAATTGACATTAACTGCAACCATAAGTCCTAGAGTAACAATTAGTGTCGTGCATCAGCAATAGACTCGTTTAATTTGCGGACTCATTTAACTCCCTTCGTAGTGATTGGTTCTTCAAGAAGACCCAATGCTTTATCCTTTGCATCATTCCTTTAATCTTCACTTTCTTTGAAGACTGAATGGTTCCATCCCTGAATCCAGGCTGTCAATAAATAAAAAATAATCACATATGATAAGAGAAAATATGCCACACTCCATATTTTAATTTCTTTAAGCTTGAAGAGATTATATGTGCTACAACTAAATTAAAGTCCTGCTTCAATTTTTACAGATTAAGACAGAAAAAAGGGGGGGAGATAGGGAGAAGCATAAAACTCAATGAAACTAAAGCAACCATCAATACTATAATCATGAATCTATAATCAATGTTTTTGATGCTAAGTTTCTAGAGTCTATTAAAAATTTGTAGCTGTCCAAAACATGACACAATCTTTTGTTAGAACCTAAGTTTTGGGACAAGAGAAGAGAAGAAAGAACAGAGAAAGAAGAATGAAGGCGAAAGAGAGAAGGGAAGAAGTCTATAACCAATACATGAAATTCTAGAGAAACAGAAAGCTCCACAAAACAATGTAATTCATCATTCATATCCCTAATGACTAATACATGATATATATAAACGGCTTAATAAGATAAGACTTAACTAAAAATAACTGGTAACACCTACTCCTACAATCACTGACAAATTATCAACTATTCCTAATTCATAAACCATTCTTTTAATAGCATGCATATTTCGCTTGAAAATGCAATCCCCAAAAAAGTAACACTAAGAAATTTGATAACATAATACAAAACATTGTTCCAAACCCAGAAGATAATCAAGCCCAATTTCAGGAAATGTTGTAATATCAATAATCACCAGAAGCGTTTAACAAGAGATCACTCGAAATAAAAATATAGAACTATCAAAACCTACCCTCTTATACTCAATGTGGTGAGAGTGAGCTTGCGAGACGAGTTTGCTCTCCGATTCCGGTGACGAGGACGAGCTTGGAAGATGAAGTGTGGGAGAGCTAAGCGAGACTGGGAGAGAGGCTGAGACACATGTCCTGGCATTTTTCCTTACTAATAAATAAGGGGTAAAAAGGTCTTTCACAAACACTTTGAAATCCCAGATTCCTACCCTGGGTCTGATCTGGTATTTTGAAATGTTGAGGGACTGAATTGTCCTTTACCATATTCAGAGGGATTTTTTTTGTCTTTTTCCCTACTTATTTCAGGGTAAAAGTAACTTATTTTGCATGTTTGTTTTGTCTTATTGTTAATTTTGCTTATAAGTAACTTATAACTTGTAAGTCAAAATAAGCTATAAGCTGTTTAAAACATCTTATTTCTGACTTATAAATCATTTATAAGGTGAGGCCCACAAATTATGATTTATTTTTCACATCTAATCACAATTAACCCAAACATAATAATCTGACTTGTGAAAAATAAGTCACTTATAAATCATTTTTTTATTTGAAATACCATCCCTCCCTAATTCATAACAATCTGACAGTGAAAATTATGGCACGTGGCATACATTCATAGCCGCATTACTTTTTTTAAATACCATACCTCCCTAATTCCCGGCTTCCTCACTGTAACATATTCAGTATTCACTCTTCTTCTTCATCCTCATCAATGGCTTCCTTCTTCCTCTTCTCTCTCCTCCTCCTCCTCCTCCTTCCTTCCTCGCAAGCTCGCGATTACCTGGTGGGAGGCTCCCCTGAATCATGGACCCTCCCTCGTCCCTCCCCCCAATCCCTCTCCCACTGGGCCCACCGCACACACTTCCGACTCGGCGATTCCCTCTGTAATATAACTCTCCCTCCCCCCCATCATTATTGCATTTAATGGATCGATTCATTAACTGTTCATTCCTATTCCATTTTGTTTCTTTGTTTGGCAGTGTGGAAGTACGACTCTAAATCGGAATCGGTGCTGGAAGTGAAGGAGGGAGATTATAAAACCTGCAATATAGGGAATCCGATTTTCAAATACAGTGACGGAGACACCAAGGTAGGTTTTAATCGCACTGGTTCCTTCTACTTTATCAGTGGTACAGATGGCCATTGTCAACAGGGATTAAGGCTCGATCTGGTGGTTCACGCCACTCACCACGCCGGAGACTCGCCGGCGCCTTCTCCGGTAGGGGAAGCTCCGGCTCCGGGAAAGAACGTCGCCGCCGGATGCGGCGGATTTGTGGGGCTTGTGACGGTTTTGGGAGTTACGTTGTTGGGTATGGTGATATGATGTTATGAAGTGAGCATGAACTTGAGTCTCTCGTGATTTGATAGCTTTTAATTAATTATTTTTAATATTGTCTGCTTGCGTCTATATATTTGATGTAGGCAATTATGAGCTGGAATTGCGAGAGATTTTAGTCAGCTTAACTTATAAAATATATCATAAATATATCTCTCAATAATAAAGTTATTATTTGACAGTGATAATCTTTTAAGTGTTTTTGTATTTATCTATTGCATAAAGTTATTTCTACTTATTATACTGATAAGAAAGTAGTACTCTATCGTTAAAACAAAGTTAATCTCAGCCATCTATAATTTCATATTGATGGCTAAGATCTAAAATTTTTAAATGATCACTTTTCAATAATAAATTTAGTTTTTTAAAAAATGTCATTTATAAGTTTAACTCTACTTTTTTATTATGATTAAAATTATTACAGCATTTTAAATTGAATCTAGACCCTTAAAATAAATTTAAATTGTATATGTTAATATAAGAAATATGTTATTGCTCATCTTTGGTGAACAAGGAATGCCATCCCCCTTCAATAAACAACATAAACTGTACCTAAAAGAATGTTTTGATCCTACAATTACAATACAAGGTCACCTGAAGGTTAGGAATAATCATCATATAGATTAAAAAATATGACCAAATTGAGTTTTCCAAGTACTCATCTGGTCCTATTTATAAGTCACTTCCAGCATATTTCACACAGACCAAGGAAAGCCTTAAAACTCATTAACTTTCCACTAAAATCCAACAAATTTACAACTTTAATCATATTAAATATCCACTATACCACATGAAAATAAAGTCAACACATAATAAATGAAGGGTAAACTTGCACATTCACATTAAATATTTAATAAGGTGACTTATATATAGGACCAAATAAAACCTTCTCTCTCTGCCCTATAAATAGGACCGGAGGAGTAATCTGCAAACATATATACTAATACAATGGTAGACACGATGGCAAAAGGGGTCCGGGATTTTCTACCTATGTAGATATATTAATTCTACTTTACTTGGTCATGTTTGTTTTTAGTTTACTCTTCTAGAGTTTTATTTGAAGTGGTAATCTTTTAGTTTTTTTTTTTTAAAAAAAAAAAATTGACTCGAACTTCGTCATATTCACTTGTACAAATTAATCAGGCTTATCTTTGAAATGTGGCATTAAACAAGGTAGGTTAAAAGTGTTTTTGTATTTATCAATCACATATTATCAGTGTATTAAAAACCGGACCGGCCGGGTTGACCCGTGAACCGGCGACCCGGCCCGAGTTGATAGAGAAAGTAGTGCAGACCGTGAACCGGCCAAACCGTAGTGAACCGGACTAAACCGGTGTGAACCTGCACAACCCGTCTTGAACCGGCTCAACTCGGGTTACTTATAAAAAATTATTTTTCTTAGAAATTGATGCTATTTTGCTTCCCTTTTTGCTGTTCTGAACTTCATTTATAGTGTCTCACAATTACAAATTCACCGTATTGTAATTATGATGGGATCTAGAAATTTTAATTATGATAGCTTAATATCTGCATCACATTGTATTGATTTATTTATAAAAATACTGTACATATAATAGATTACAACTATTCAGCACTAACGCACATACAAAAATGATTCGCAATTATAGGATCAGTTACATAGACACATTCAAAATGCTTGCAGCATGGAATATATATTTTTATTAACCCCGGTCTAACCTACGGGTTGACCCTCGGTCTGACCCACTGACCCTTGACCCTCCACCTCGACCGGTTCACTATCCGGTCTGATTTTTTATTCCTTTCATATTATCCATTCCTGAAAGTTACTTCTTCCGCTGCACAATATTAAGTGAATTCTAGACCGTATTTGATCCACAATAGAAGTCATTTGGTGATTGTGAATAATTTTAAAGATTAAAAATAAGACCAAAATGGGGTTGGCATATTGAATGCCAATTAATCCATAGATATAAAAATACATTGAAGAATAAGTTCGAAGCCTATGTATGCAGCCATGTACATTACTTGAGGGTAACGGCGTTGTCCTGTTGTGAGCCTACATTCTAACGAATTAGATTATTCGGTTGCTAGTAACATCTGATACCAGTGTATAAATAAAAAAATACATCAAAGAATCAATTGCAAAATGGGCCCTGAATTTTCTTTTTTTATTTATACAAATGGAATTGTAAATGCGTATACGGGGGATCGAACCCCTTTCCCCCCACTAGCCTCACAAGGAGGCATATGCCAGTTGATCTAAGTGATCACTGGCGACCCTAAATTTTCTACTAGATACATTCTAGTATTAGCATTTAATAAAGTGACTGACATATTGTGTATCAAAGTATATACCCGGTTTTCAATTTACAAGATACTATTTTTAGACATTTATATTTCGTCATACAAAATATTTAGTGACAAAAAATACCTTCCAAATTTTAAAATCCTAATAACTATTTTAGTATAGGTATTAATAACCATTAACAACTCAAAATCACCTATTTGAGATTTTAAAATTTGGAAGGTATTTTTTTATCATTTTTTCAAATATTTTGGCTAAAGATTTTATGATCGAACAGCACATCACTCACTTTTGTCACCATCTCTATCTTTTTTTTTTTTTTTGGTCTTTTAACCATCTCTATCTCTATACATACAAAAAAAGACAAGACAGTTTGTGGATATTATATGAAGTATTTTATATTTAATGTTGTTTCATCCAAAATACCCCTAATGAATAATAATTGGGATTAGATGATAAGAGGATCAATTATATTCAATGAAATGTATAATTTAAAATGAATACAATAATTTCGGGATATGAAGTAACATTTTTTTATGCCAGAAAATGAAAGTAACATAACTATTCCTTCTGTTTTATTAACTATTTTTTTGAAGTAAAAAAATAAAAATAAAAATAAAAGAGTCACTGATAGGGCTGTTTCTTGTTCCTTACATGCAAGAGCAGGTGATGAAGGTTAATGGACGTCATTACATGTAGCAACATAGAAAAGGTCAAAGAGTATTCCTATTACAATGGACGCAGAACGTAGAGGAGTCTCCAAATAATTATTTCTTCATTAAACACTCCGAAAAAACATTGCTCAACTGCCACTTGTTGATCCCACAAAAATCTCCAATAAATAATCCTACATCCTCCATTTGTACATAATCCCATTATTTCTCGCCCCCTATTCCTTCTCCCCACTCCCCACTTCCCTTTATATAAATCAATATTATCCAAATATCAAAACAAAAGTTCATCATTGTTACGTTCTTACAACAACTAGTTTGATATCTCACACATACTAATTACCTTGTTCATTATCTTGTTTTAGATTGACATTGAAGATGGTGGGAACTGAGGCAGTGAATAAAGGGCCTTCTTCATCTTCCTCAACACGATTACATTCAACAGAGGTACTGAACCAACGTAAGAAGCTGCCTGTATGTCCCCTGAGAATGGCCCTTGTTGGGTTTGCAGCAACATTTGTGCTTGGTTACGCCGTTTTGTACTCCAAAAAGAAGCCCGAGGCTTCTGCCTTGGATGTGGCCAAGGTTACCACCGGCATGGCCCGTCCTGAGAACACCCATCCTCATAAATAGGACACGTTGCCATATGATTTGATATGGATATTATATCATATATCTATTTTAGGAATTTTTTTATAGGAAATGAGTCGTCAGAATATTACATGTTTTGTTTGTTAATGATTTTATGTTATACGTAAAATTATACATGTAAGGGTCATTTATAATTCAATCTGTATATGTGATCTCAGGTTCATCATATGTCAGATTTGCAAAAGATTCAAAACTCTGCCATTACGTGTATATAGATCACCACTTATTATGATTTTGTTATTTATCTGATTTTCTTTACTTCTTTGTTCTTATTCCGATCTATGTATGGTCAAGTTAGTTCTTCAGTGTATTATATTCATTTGACCTTACTGAAATATTATAGCCATCACGATCTTTACCAATTACCAGTAAAAGTTCATGTATTTTTTATATACATCTTTATAAAGAACGACTAACCAAGAAATGATTCTCAATTAAATATATATGTTGTCTGGTCCTAAGAATTGTTATGTACATCTTTAAAAAAATTATTTCTTAACTTTTGTGGGCATCGTGGTTCGTTGGAATCCAAAGTTCTGCAATTGGTAGACCTCACTCTCATGTAAATCATTAATATATTATCTCTAGATTTGTCCCATTTGTATGATAGAAGTTTACAATGAAATAAGTAATAACATGAACATATCTATTCGAACGATTTAAACAACTACATTTTGTACTAACCTATTGGTCCGCTAAAATCATACCAATTTTTCAGACTTCAAAGGGTGGGGACCTTCTGGTTATTGTCCACTTTCGAAGCACTCTAGTAACAATACACCGGTATCTTTACTATCGTCGAGATCATTGAGCACAAAACATGAGTGAATTTCGTCATACGTGTTGTTGATTATGTAATGAATGCACCATATAACCTTAGTATAAAATCAAGCATCCACCTAATTATAAAATGTACTCAATCAAATGTAAATAAAGAGCAAAATAACCAAATTAACTTTACTTTTTACCTTCTTGAAGAGTGCGGGTGGAAGATTATATATCCTCGTATAACCTTATAATTTAATTTTAGCATATGCTTTTAAATAATAGAACTAACTTTTGTTCATAGTGGAGCAATTAATGTGATTAACAAATTTTCAACAATTAATGTACTCCTCCGGTCCTATTTATAGGGCAGAGAGAAAATGTTTTATTTGGTCCTATATATAAGTCACCTTATTAAATATTTAATGTGAATGTGCAAGTTTACCCTTCATTTATTATGTGTTGACTTTATTTTCATGTGGTATAGTGGATATTTAATATGGGTAAAGTTGTGAATTTGTTGGATTTTAGTGGAAAGTTAATGAGTTTTAAGGCTTTCCTTGGTCTGTGTGAAATATGCTGGAAGTGACTTATAAATAGGACCAGATGAGTATATTTGAATTTCAATATTGACTAATAACATGTTATATTTTATTTAGTTTCCCTATAATTATTGGGATATTCAAATCTCAATTGATAGTGTGCATTAATTACGGTTGTTGATAATATTAGGTAATCTCAATTAAAAGATTTTCTGATTTTTAAAAATAGAAGTATGATATATATATATATATAGATATGTACTCCTTCCGGTCCTAATTATAAGATCACTTTGACTTTTATTTGGAAAAATTAAGGATGTAAAATTAATCACTTTAAATTGTCTATAGTTATCTTTTTTTCTTCAAAACTAATTTATTCTACTTATAAACTAACCTATAATCTAATTACATGTGACACATGTTATAATTTAATATTCCAATTTATTTCCTTAACTTCCATAAAAAAAAAGTTAAAGTAATCTTATATTTAAAATGGGAGAGAGTATATTCATGAAGAGACTCTTATCAAATGTAATATCGTTTAGTATTTCGGGTTTGTACTCCAAGAATGTCGCATCACCATCGAATGGTACTTTTTAAACACGATTGGTTATCAATGAATATTAATATAATGACCAAGGTTGTCAAACACGTGAGTTTAAGTAAACTCGTGAGGAGAATGTAAAATCGGATCGTAAACTCGAATCGTAGACTCGTAAGAGTTTACCTTTATTAATAAATACGTGTTTTCAATATATAATTAAATAAGAAATACAAAAATAATAACAATTTGACTTGACGATATTTTAAATATAAATAGTTGATATTAAATATATCAACATTCATACTTTATCTCACTCAATAAACAAATTTCTATGAAATTTATATATAAATTCATTGAATATGGTTAAATAAAAATAATAAACATGATATTTATAGCAAGTTAATGTAACATTTACTCCAAAATCCCACTATTAACGATTCACGATTTAAACATTAAAACGTTTATATAGCTAACTATGTTAGGAAAAGGAATTAGCTCAGTAAAACAACTAACATAGTTAGAAAAAGAATTTTCATAATATCCATATATATTTATTTCAAACCTCAATTCCAAACTCCGTCATCACAATATAATTTTCTCCCCAGTACAATCAGAGAAAATTTCATTATCCATGATTAATCTCCACAGATCATCCACAAAATACCATACCATAATAGGTATTATTCAATAATTTTTCCCCAAAATAATAGCAAGGTTCAGCGGAAGCATTATACAAAATATGATCCTAAATGTGGCAATACCTCCTTTCCTTCTGGTCCAGAATATCTCACAATATCAGTGAGAAGTTCCCGGATCCTTCCCTTGACCGTCTATACCGTACCGCTCCTAGGACCTGCAAAAGTGAGATCAACGGGGGGTAGCCCCAAAACGCAACCACTGACTACTCATCTACGTGTGGTGTGTGCTAGCAAGGTGTCCAGTGGAATACATATATATCAATTCAGAAACATGCTCAGGTATTCACATATAATGCACGTCTTATTCCCAAAATCTCTTTTCAACGTTTTTAATTGTGGAATAATCCAACACAATTCATCCTCAAGAATAGTATATATATCATTGATAATTACAATCAACCCAAACAAATCTTACTAGAAATGTTGGGAAAACATGTGGGACCAGTCGGGACCTTCCACCCGCCCCTGATCACCACGGTACAGTTCACGAGGGACTCTCTACCCTCCCTGAATAGTACCACGGATTATAAGGATCTCAATCCTTTCCGAATCCGTGAGGGGCGATCTCCCCTCTTACGTTTTTCTCTCCTTTATTTCTCATAATATATCAATTAGTCCCTGTGGCGCAACAGGGTACCTCATCACGTGATGGCACAATTTCCAATTCACCGGTGTCACATACCCAAATAATTTCTCACATACAACACATAGATATGCAACACCACAATTAGGCACCCGGCCTTTCAGTATTTTCATGATATACATATATTAAATAATTTCTAAAACCACATATATTTCAGTTTCAAATATTTCACATCACAAATTTATGCCATTTCAAAATAATACTCCACAGGACATTTATTATAAAAATATTAATATTCCAAGATCCCATTTCCATATCTCATCAATCATCAATTGATAATCAAGTCTCAATTTGTGATTCAAAATCTCATCTCCATATAACAACATAATTTTCAAATAATAATATTTCAAATTTCTTACTAACACTACACACACACATAAATAAGCAGAAAGCGGTTACCTGATAGCTGGCACCAATCTCACAATAGTGCAGCTCCCCCGTGCTAACTTAGTGCAATTCAAGCACTACACAACCATATATACAACCACAATTAATTATTTATCCAACAATTTCACATGTTGGAAAATAAATTATTTACTACCCTTTCTTTGCCCTTACTTATTTTAAATTTCTATTTAACATTTATTCTCCACTCCATCTCTAAAATTTTATCTCTACTCCATTTATACTTATATCCAAAATTATTAATCTTTTCAACACCCATTTATTTTAAACCTTAACATCCAATAATCCTCATAATTCATCACCAATACCAATTTATAAAATTCAAGCCTAAATGAAATTTTCTAAACATCCTCCAATTATTTCTTAACCTCAAAAATTCATTCCTTATTCCATAATTTATTTTCAAAACCTTAATAGCTCAACAAAGTCAAATTCAAGCCTAAAAATATTCCCTTTTCCAAATCAAGGCCTACACCAAATCTAATTTAATTAACCTCATTAATATTTTTGTTGGGCATAAACTATCCCCTTAAATTCATAATTACACAATTACCTACACAATATCCCACTTATCCAAAACTTTAATCCACCAATATTTTCTTGGGTCCAAATTCTAGTCAAACCAATCAATTAAATCTCCTCATATGACATCAATAAACATCTAAAAATAATCAATTTAATTATTAGCACCTCAGATCATCAAAAGCTCCAATTTCTAAAATATCTACAAATCCAAAAATTCCTAATAATTAGAAAAACCTCCAATAATGAAAAATCTACTCAGAAAAACTCATAATCGAGGCCTAAGCTTCAATTTATTAATCTTAGAACTCCCAAAAATATCAACTTAGACAAGGTCTAATTTTTCAAGTATAACAAATCGAAAAACTAATGACATAGAAAGGTAGAGGAGACTTACAGGATTCCAAAAATGTGCTTAGTTGGCCGAAAAGCTTACTATTCCTATACTAACAGACTCTAATAAGTCTAGTGATAGGAATATATATGGTGGAAAGAGAGAGCAAGAGAGAGAAAAGAGAGAGAGAGTCGTGAAAGAGAGAGAGATGAAGACGGTGAAGTGTGCGTGTGTTTATATAATGCACGCACAGTAACTCAATAGTAATGCATAGTAACTCAATAGTAATGAATAGTAATAATAATATAATAATATATATGTGAATAGTGATGTGAATAGTACCGGAGGGAAACACGGCAGAATTTGGGGAGTGTTTTCGGAAAGGTGCACAGTAACTCAATAGTAATGAATAGTAACTCAATAGTAATAATAATAATATAATAATAATATAATAATATATATGTGAATAGTGACTAGAATAAGACAAGGCAGAGAGAGGAAATTGAGGAGGAGACACGGCAGGTTTTACGGAAGAGAAAAGAAAAAGTAGTGAATAGGAAAAAGATTAGGAAATAATGCACTACTCGGTCCTAAAATCCTCAAATAAGATATTTCTTTTGAACCAAAAATTTTCTTTTTACTTTCAAAATTTTCCCTATAATATCTTTTATTTATTTACTCCCACAATAACCTCTTTTGAGTCTAAAAATAATTTCCCCAAAAATTATTATCTTCCAAATAAGGGAAAAACTAGGCCTTTAAAATCCTCAAAAATACCTCAAAATCCTTCAAATATTCTCATAATCCATCATTTCTCATTAATAAATTCCTGTTTACCCCCACTAATCCTTAATTAATTTTTTAGGATGTTACAATTCTCCCCACCTTTTAGGAATTTTGTCCCCAAAATTCACCTTCCTAAAACACAGAACAACAAATACAACACACAATCAATCACAATCAACACTACCTAGGGAATTGGTAAGGTAATTGTGCCGCAAAGTAACCAAGTTTCACAAATTTTTACTTAACTTCTCACCAATTATCATCAACCCAACTCTAACTTTTAAAACCACCGAAACTTTCACTTATTTCCACTTCCTTACCTTTATTTAGATAGTCTATCAATTCAGCATACACTGTATAACCGTCATTCTTTATTTAACAATTGAGACCTCAAGATCTTGAAAATTTAATCCCACAGAAAACAACCCTTAATACAAAATATGCTCTACTTATCTTACTATTAGAACTCGAAATGAAACCATCAACCGAACAATCTTCACACGTGTAATTTCTACATAACCATTAACATCAGGTTCCCAAACAACCATTCGGCTTGTCATCTTAATATCCTTCTCCAACATTCATTATACCTCCCCTAGGTTCCTTTAACCCAATGCAAACAATCACCATTTTCACACTCCTCAGCTTGGTTCACCTCCCTACTTGAAAGAATTATACTTTAATTTCAAAATTAATTGAACTTCAAGACAATAATCTAAGCTATATTTCCCACTCAAACACATTTGAATATTTACCAGTGCTTAGAAATAGATCAACTTGTAATCAAGGAATCCCAACACTCTTTTACTCCTTATTTTCCCTCTTTAAGCAGCATAAATAACTAATTCCTTACTTCTTTAAAATTCCCAAACCTTTCAACTCTTTAGTTTCTAACTTTTGCTTCCAAATAATCTAATTTTTAAATGGTACAAACTCCAATTTCTCTTTCACAATCAGGTCATAAGGTTTGAATTTAATCTTAACTAGACCCCAAAATTCCCTAAATCGTACAATTCTGAGATATAATACATAACAGGGTCCATTCGGCACATCTATCAAAGCTCTAATTGGTCAAAGAAAATTCAAAATTTAATTGAAATGATACACCATGGAACCTCATTTCTATGGCTTTCTCAAAATCTCTAAGCTACATACTAGCTTTCTAAGGTCTTATTTGCCCACAAATGGATTATCCTCCATAATTATACTATTATACTGCTCAAACACCAATATAAGAGTCTATCATCACTATGAAAATCACCACCATTTATCGAAGTATTTGCCCCTTTTTGGTCATTATTACATCCTCTTGGTGCCACTCTACACCTATATTAATTCAAAGGCAACCCACTACTAGAAATAATACTCAAATATTGCTCTTAGAATCGTTAAAATATCATATTTTGTCAATCATTGACATCTTACCTCCTTGATTTCAGTGAATGAAAGTCATACTTTTAGCTATTTTCAAGACCTACTACCACCTATAACTTCATATCACCAAGCAATCTCAATATTCTTAGAACAATTTACTAGAATCTGACACCTCAATTCCAATAACAAATCCATTTCTTTTGAAAATTCTAAACCTTTAACCTATACTTATCTCCCAGATATAAGTCCATACTTCAGCTTTCTCAATCCAATCCTGAAATCCATAACGCCTTAATCATTCTTATCACTCTTTGGACCTTTAATATATTAATTAACACGACTATCACACGTCCAAAAGCACCATACCATGTCGGGTTTAAACTACCAAATCTCACTGCCCAAATCCTAATGCTCATCGGTCATATTCTCTTATTTTGTAACTTCTTAGCTACTAATAAGAATCCACTAAAAAAACAAATTCCTTATTTTGATTCACTAACACTTTAGCTAACCACCTCCAAGATAAATTTCAACTCAATCACAAACCTTCAAATCGGAATTAATTAACTTCACATTAACCTCACTTAACCATAATCACAACCTTTTAAATTTAAAGGTAAGGCAAAACATCCTTATTTTACATTCACTAAATTTAGCCAATCGACCATTTAGATCACTCTCTATCCCGATTGCGGTCGCTTCATAACCTATCTATATACAAAATTTACATACTTAATTGTTTATCGGGCTGTGGGGTCACTCCCTATTTAGAGTGATAACAATCCATCGGATCACTCTCTACCTAACTAGATTACTAGATATGTATAACTAGATTAATAGATAGGTCTTTAACCTATGCACTGCTTCCAATAACAAGCCTACATAGGAAGTTCTATCCAATCATCCTCAACTTGAGATCAATATAAATCATCCAAATCATTAAAACTACCATCTAGTCCCAAATAATCACCTCACTTAAACTTCAATCCTATAACACCATTTTCTCATTTCAAATTTAAGTAAATTCTCTATTCACCATCCATTAATTCATATCCATTAAAGAATTTCACATATTCAAAATCGTGACTATACCTCAAGTCAATCCAACTCAATCGATTTAGCCTCAATGATCATGCCTTAATTCTACAATTTCACCCATATTAATCCTCAACAATTTAAATTAGTAGAATCTTCTTGTTAGAACCAACATTTCTAATGGACAAGAAACCTCAACATTTCCTTCAAATCTCAAACTCCATACGAGACTTTAACTTCATCTGTCTCACTTCCCAGTGGTTTGACCAATAACATATATATATATTTATCAATATGCCTAAAGGAAACCTCAAATTTCTCTCAATTCTCAAAATCCATATTAATCTCAATATTCACGACCTTGAATCTATTAAAATCCCTTTTTAAGTCGACATCCATAATCAAATTGAGCAGAAACCTTTCTAAGCACTTATGGGATTAAGGCAATCGTTAAATTTCAGAAGGTCCTCAAGACTTCGAAGCCCCAATAGACTGTAGCTTCAAATATTCACAACTTAACCAAATTCTCATACCTAAGGCACGTACATAGTCAAACCATATTATTCCATTCCAATTTTTCCACGAGAATTCGCATATATTTTACCACTATTATTCCTTATCTTGCTAGACCAAAACTGACTATTTTCCAGAAAGTCCTCAATTCTTTTCATAGTACCCAATTTCATAACATTACATGAACAATCCTAAACATTCTTCATGCGCTTAACTTGGGCATATTTTTCAATTCTAAACAGAACTCCTTTCACCCAGCTTATTTACCATTTATTTCTATACCAACTAGCATTTATACAAGACAGCGAAATTAATCATTCGATTACCCACTAATTCTCATCTTATCTCAGCATTAGACTTTAACTATAGCTATACCAAGAGAACCCTAGGCATACCATAAACCTCGTAGTAGCAATTTGTTTTTCTGTTTAATAATCTTGAGCATCCATTAATAATCAGCTTGTTAACCTTCCAACATAACTTAAAATCCTATTCTAGTCATACCTTCATCTGTCATGATCTCCTTTTAGTTCAACATCGTCTAACCCTTTAAATCCTTTAAACAATTATATTGATCACCCTCTTCATTATGACGTCCATTCCAACTAAAACTTACCCATGATTGAACATCTTAACATATTTATTCCACCTTTAATACCAGGCTTCAAGACAATCTCCCAGGAACCTAACCACTCATAACTCTTCGAACCTATATAAATATAAGCAACATCGACTTATCTTGTATTAATCAGTCATTCCTTAGTATCCTCAAGACATATTTTTAAATCGGTTAAATAATATGAATGATTCAGAAATCAAAATAACAACCTTCAAAACATTATACTCCACACCATTTAAAATTTGAATCATATTTTCAGCTTTCCGACAGTTGCAAAAGTCATATATTTACCTTTCATATCCTTAAAATATTAGTCCACCAGTTCTAATCATAGAACATCACAATTTCTGTTTCCCAACTCACGCTGATTCTACCTTTTCAATCGATCATTGTCAACCTTACTATCCTCCCCACCACGGGACGGAAGACATACCACATAACAATATAACAATAACTATGTAATCAACGAACCCTTAATAGTACGAGGTATACTCTCCCACCCACCTACGGATGGAAGTTACACCTATTAGAGCCAGTCATACAATACAAAATTGAAAGGGAAAGGATCGGGGAATGTATTGCCACAATACCACTAATGCACGTGCAATGCATGACGTAAACATAAACAATCGCATGCACAGCACCTTCCATGTCTTTAAACCATAAAACTGATACCAACTGTAACATTTACTCCAAAATCCCACTATTAACGATTCACGATTTAAACATTAAAACGTTTATATAGCTAACTATGTTAGGAAAAGGAATTAGCTCAGTAAAACAACTAACATAGTTAGAAAAAGAATTTTCATAATATCCATATATATTTATTTCAAACCTCAATTCCAAACTCCGTCATCACAATATAATTTTCTCCCCAGTACAATCAGAGAAAATTTCATTATCCATGATTAATCTCCACAGATCATCCACAAAATACCATACCATAATAGGTATTATTCAATAATTTTTCCCCAAAATAATAGCAAGGTTCAGCGGAAGCATTATACAAAATATGATCCTAAATGTGGCAATACCTCCTTTCCTTCTGGTCCAGAATATCTCACAATATCAGTGAGAAGTTCCCGGATCCTTCCCTTGACCGTCTATACCGTACCGCTCCTAGGACCTGCAAAAGTGAGATCAACGGGGGGTAGCCCCAAAACGCAACCACTGACTACTCATCTACGTGTGGTGTGTGCTAGCAAGGTGTCCAGTGGAATACATATATATCAATTCAGAAACATGCTCAGGTATTCACATATAATGCACGTCTTATTCCCAAAATCTCTTTTCAACGTTTTTAATTGTGGAATAATCCAACACAATTCATCCTCAAGAATAGTATATATATCATTGATAATTACAATCAACCCAAACAAATCTTACTAGAAATGTTGGGAAAACATGTGGGACCAGTCGGGACCTTCCACCCGCCCCTGATCACCACGGTACAGTTCACGAGGGACTCTCTACCCTCCCTGAATAGTACCACGGATTATAAGGATCTCAATCCTTTCCGAATCCGTGAGGGGCGATCTCCCCTCTTACGTTTTTCTCTCCTTTATTTCTCATAATATATCAATTAGTCCCTGTGGCGCAACAGGGTACCTCATCACGTGATGGCACAATTTCCAATTCACCGGTGTCACATACCCAAATAATTTCTCACATACAACACATAGATATGCAACACCACAATTAGGCACCCGGCCTTTCAGTATTTTCATGATATACATATATTAAATAATTTCTAAAACCACATATATTTCAGTTTCAAATATTTCACATCACAAATTTATGCCATTTCAAAATAATACTCCACAGGACATTTATTATAAAAATATTAATATTCCAAGATCCCATTTCCATATCTCATCAATCATCAATTGATAATCAAGTCTCAATTTGTGATTCAAAATCTCATCTCCATATAACAACATAATTTTCAAATAATAATATTTCAAATTTCTTACTAACACTACACACACACATAAATAAGCAGAAAGCGGTTACCTGATAGCTGGCACCAATCTCACAATAGTGCAGCTCCCCCGTGCTAACTTAGTGCAATTCAAGCACTACACAACCATATATACAACCACAATTAATTATTTATCCAACAATTTCACATGTTGGAAAATAAATTATTTACTACCCTTTCTTTGCCCTTACTTATTTTAAATTTCTATTTAACATTTATTCTCCACTCCATCTCTAAAATTTTATCTCTACTCCATTTATACTTATATCCAAAATTATTAATCTTTTCAACACCCATTTATTTTAAACCTTAACATCCAATAATCCTCATAATTCATCACCAATACCAATTTATAAAATTCAAGCCTAAATGAAATTTTCTAAACATCCTCCAATTATTTCTTAACCTCAAAAATTCATTCCTTATTCCATAATTTATTTTCAAAACCTTAATAGCTCAACAAAGTCAAATTCAAGCCTAAAAATATTCCCTTTTCCAAATCAAGGCCTACACCAAATCTAATTTAATTAACCTCATTAATATTTTTGTTGGGCATAAACTATCCCCTTAAATTCATAATTACACAATTACCTACACAATATCCCACTTATCCAAAACTTTAATCCACCAATATTTTCTTGGGTCCAAATTCTAGTCAAACCAATCAATTAAATCTCCTCATATGACATCAATAAACATCTAAAAATAATCAATTTAATTATTAGCACCTCAGATCATCAAAAGCTCCAATTTCTAAAATATCTACAAATCCAAAAATTCCTAATAATTAGAAAAACCTCCAATAATGAAAAATCTACTCAGAAAAACTCATAATCGAGGCCTAAGCTTCAATTTATTAATCTTAGAACTCCCAAAAATATCAACTTAGACAAGGTCTAATTTTTCAAGTATAACAAATCGAAAAACTAATGACATAGAAAGGTAGAGGAGACTTACAGGATTCCAAAAATGTGCTTAGTTGGCCGAAAAGCTTACTATTCCTATACTAACAGACTCTAATAAGTCTAGTGATAGGAATATATATGGTGGAAAGAGAGAGCAAGAGAGAGAAAAGAGAGAGAGAGTCGTGAAAGAGAGAGAGATGAAGACGGTGAAGTGTGCGTGTGTTTATATAATGCACGCACAGTAACTCAATAGTAATGCATAGTAACTCAATAGTAATGAATAGTAATAATAATATAATAATATATATGTGAATAGTGATGTGAATAGTACCGGAGGGAAACACGGCAGAATTTGGGGAGTGTTTTCGGAAAGGTGCACAGTAACTCAATAGTAATGAATAGTAACTCAATAGTAATAATAATAATATAATAATAATATAATAATATATATGTGAATAGTGACTAGAATAAGACAAGGCAGAGAGAGGAAATTGAGGAGGAGACACGGCAGGTTTTACGGAAGAGAAAAGAAAAAGTAGTGAATAGGAAAAAGATTAGGAAATAATGCACTACTCGGTCCTAAAATCCTCAAATAAGATATTTCTTTTGAACCAAAAATTTTCTTTTTACTTTCAAAATTTTCCCTATAATATCTTTTATTTATTTACTCCCACAATAACCTCTTTTGAGTCTAAAAATAATTTCCCCAAAAATTATTATCTTCCAAATAAGGGAAAAACTAGGCCTTTAAAATCCTCAAAAATACCTCAAAATCCTTCAAATATTCTCATAATCCATCATTTCTCATTAATAAATTCCTGTTTACCCCCACTAATCCTTAATTAATTTTTTAGGATGTTACAGTTAACACAATTTTCTATAAGGTAGAAACGTAAAAACGGTGAATTCGGCATGTAAACTCGTGAGTTTTTACCGAGTTTACACCCAGTACAAATTTAAGTGACTCGTGACACGTTTTGGTTAGGTAGATCCGTAAAAACGGTAAAATCGGAGTGTCAACTCGCGAGTTTGACAACAATGATAATGACTATTGATTAAGGTAGTGTATTCATCATCACCGTTTTGTATTGATCATATGTGTAATTAGGTCTAATGCAATTTTAAATCAATGTTGATTTGTGAGTACTTTGTTTTCCTATTGATATCATGAGCATGAAATTCAAATATCTATTCAGAGGGTGCCATATTTCAAACCAGGATGTCGATCATATATCAGTAATTTTTTTTTTTCTAATTTTCAGAATTATATTAGATGTATGATATATTCATGATGAAGTGATTATTTCTTGAAAGTCAATACAACATAATACTAACAATGGAGGTAATTATTTTTTGAAAGGCAATACAACATATGAAAAACAGAAAATACGAATTAATAATGAGGTAATTATTTTTTGGTGAATTGAGGAGGATATTAATGCTGATTGGAAGATAATAAGTATTCATAAAAGTTAAGTGAAAGAAATGATCTTATATATACTTAAACGGGTTAGTTGAGGTGTATTACAAGATTTCTTATGTACATATGAAGATTGATGTAGTTTTTTTTTTCTTGTTTATAAAAAAGTTTGTTTTTCTTTGTCCGGAATGATATTAAGTAACCTTGATAATGATAAGGGAAAATAAAAAAAATACTTGAATTTCTAAATTATATATATATATATGATATTTTGATTTAAATGAGCAATGGTATTGATAGCATGATTCAAAAATTGAAGTGCCATTTTTCTAGAATTTTTCTTCAAGATAATGAATTTCCCATTTCTTTAAAAAAAGATGACAAAACAGAGTGGATGGCTACTGCATGTGCGACTGTGCATGCTTGCAGGCAAGGTTCGTGCAGGCATCACCGTTTCTCTTAAATATTGTTTCCTTTTCTTAATATTATTTTTCAATTTTCATTTCCTCCGTTTTCTGCTTCTCTTCTCTACTGTTATATCTCTCTCTCTTCTTCCCACAATAATGATGTGAGCTTCCCAGAGATGCCGCTGTGAGATCTTTCTGTTTCTTACCGAAAGATCACATCTTTTTCTTCAAGGTCTGATTCTCTTCTATTCTTACTTCAACTTTTGATGAAAACTAGTGTTAGAGCTCAGATTTACTTGGGATTATTGAATATGTTTGATACTGAACTTTTGATATTGGTGTGCTGCTATTGAGAGAGTTGGTGCAAAATAAGCAATCATTTTCTTAGATGAATAACTTGATTTTGTTTATTATTAAATGCATTGATTTGACTTATTTGCTTCTATGAACCGAGAAAATAGGGGTTCCTCTTGACCGCCTTTGTTCAATTCAGGTAGAGGGATCCCAGGGTGTGACGTGGGGTTATTACATATAAATAGAAACTTCAACAAATAAAAATGGGATTGAGTTTAAATGGGTATTTCCTTAGATGGTTAAAGTATCTTACTTTAGTGGTAAAGTGACTAAGTTTAGGCTGATTTTGGTGGGAGCATTCTGGATATTTGAGGTTAAAGATAAGTTAAAATGTGATTAAGATTGTCCTCTTCATAAAATCTCAGATACGCATCTCCTTTCTTGAGAAAAGCATATTAAATTTCATGTAATGGAACAACTTTATCAATAATCTGAAGGGTACAAAATGACCACTTGTATAATTTAATTATCTTTCAGAATTTTTATTTTAGGCAGTAATCTAAACTGTATAGGGGATTTAGTCAGATTCTCAATTTTAGACTATTTTTTCTTTCGGTTTTCAAAAAGCTAAAAGGATTTGGAACATATAATTAAGTCTCCCAAATGAGATTAGCAAATTCAAATGGAGGAATTACTAAATTAAAGCTACAAGTCATTAACTTCTGTGGAATGTCAACTGATGCATGTTGGTGCTACTGCTATCAATCTTTATCAAAGGGTTAATGTATTTTCAGCCTGTAAAGTTTTAAGGGAATGAACATGAGATTAATTTTCTTTATGTGTGTTTCAATTTTACAATACTATTAGCCAGAATTTGAATTGCAAATAGCATCAGGCTCGTTCAGGAGGTTTTTGGTGGTCATTATTGTGTTATGTTTTGCTTGGCTGCAGGTTGTATATATATCTGGTATTAGTGATCAACTTTCAAAGATGTTCGACGGTGGTTACAAGTCACAATACATGTGTAGCCAACGGGAGAAATTTGCGAGGTACCAAATATAGTGCTTCGAGTTTACATTTGTAAAGATATGAATAAGAAATATGTTAGTAATACTTATAACTACTTTCACTTTATATCATTGGTTTAAAATTATCAAACTTGAGCATGTTGAAGTTGGACTCTTTCATTTAATTTTAGGTTGGATGAGTTGGACTCTAGACTATCTTCACCTTCTGATGCTAGACATAATAAATGTGGATTTGGTACATTTAAATCAAGCCATGGTGGTTATGCACGCATTGGAACTACTGGATCCTTTAAAAGAGGAATGAGAAAGGGATCTGAAGGGCTTAAGTCAATTGGCCGATCACTTGGATTTGGGGTATCACGGGCAGTCTTTCCAGAAGACCTTAAAGTATCAGAAAAGAAGATATTTGATCCTCAAGACAAATTCTTACTCTTGTGGAATAAGCTTTTTGTAATCTCTTGCATTTTGGCTGTCTCTATTGATCCATTGTTTTTTTATCTTCCTGTGATCAATGATTCAATAAACTGTCTTGGTATAGATCGAAACATGGCAGTCATTGTCACCACTCTGAGAACAGTTATAGATGCTTTTTACCTGATACGCATGGCTCTCCAATTTCGTACTGCTTACATAGCTCCATCATCTCGTGTCTTTGGACGAGGTGAACTTGTCATAGATCCGTCACAAATTGCCAAGCGATACATGCAGCGATATTTCATCATCGATTTCCTTTCAGTGTTGCCCTTGCCACAGGTTGAGAAGATTCTGTTAACCTGAATCAATCTCTATTTTTTATGCTGTAAGATTATTTTCTATTGATTTTTAAATGATTGCTCTGTATTCACTATTTTCCTTCTGTCCTTTTTTTAGTTCTCCTTATTTATAACATAGGAAATGTGCTGCAGACCTTTTTTTTAATGGTCATTTTATTTGCAAATATATTAAACTCTTAATTTGTTAGGCTTATGTATGTAGGCTTGATTGTTCTTCTGTTGTTAATGTTGTTGACTTTAGTATAATGTTCTGTTTATTTTATTTTTTTTATTTATATTGAAGCATGTAACCTATGATTCGAATCTATAGAGACCAAAACCAAAATCAGGGTAAAGTATGAGGACCAAACATTGTATTAACCTAAATAGTATATTATTGATAATGACCTCTTTCTCCTCCATCAAAAGCATCCAATGTAATTAACATTTATTGGTAGATTTATTATCATTGTTTTTGTTTTGATTGGTATCTTGAGGAGTATGCTGTAGGATTCTGCTTAGAATTTGAACGACTAGCAACTTATTTCTGGCCTAATGCATTATGTATACTCTTCTATAGCTATCATCACTTTTCAAAATTTTGACAATATGTAGATTTTTGTATCACCAGCAAGACAGTGTTTCCATATTGATGCATCAATTTTATGGAGTACAAGAAAACTCAACTCATATATTTTCCCTTTCTCCCTTTCTGTTTTCTTATTCTATCAATGTATTCAGATTGTAGTTTGGAGATTTCTTCAGAAGTCAAGAGGTTCACATGTATTGGCAACAAAGGAGGCCTTACTGTTTATTATCTTGCTTCAATATGTTCCTAGATTGCTTCGGATGGTACCATTGACTTCAGAACTTAAGAGAACAGCTGGTGTCTTTGCTGAAACTGCATGGGCAGGAGCTGCATATTATTTGCTATTATACATGCTAGCTAGTCATGTAAGTTTTTGTTTTCTTTTCATCATGTTTGCTTCTGTTACATTATCAAGAAGAGTTGGTTACAAATAAAGCATAATGGTGTCATGCAACTCATCTAACTGATCCTACTTAGTAGGATAAGTCTCTGTTATTGTTGTTGTTGTTGTTATGTTGGCTTCCCATGAGTATTCTATATCAATCTAATTAAGCTATTATGTATTCACCAGTTCTAGTTGCATAATTATGCTTGCTATCCAATACTCCCTTTGATCCTTTTTTATAAGTAATAACTATTGTTATGCAACTCATCTAACTGATCCTACTTAGTAGGATAAGTCTTTGTTATTGTTGTTGTTGTTATGTTGGCTTCCGAGTATTCTGTTTCAATCTAATTAAGCTATTATGTATTCACCAGTTCTAGTTGCATAATTATGCTCGCTATCCAATACTCCCTTTGATCCTTTTTATAAGTAATAACTATTCAAGTCACGCAAAATAAGCTGTCGGTTTAACTTAGTTAAAAGCAATAAATGTGTGAGAGATGTAATTTTTTTCCTAACATACCCTTATTTATGAAGATGACGACTGCAAGAGAGAATGAGTGGGATAAAGAGATAAGAGATACATGTGATAAATTGAGGTAAAAATGGAAAAAGTGCTTCAAATTTTTAGACAAAGCCACATTGAATGTTGCTTATAGATAGGATGGGAGTAATGACTTGCCAAACTTTCCGGGATTTATTTTTGGTTCTTTTCTGTTTATGATTTTTACAGATGGTTGGGGCATTTTGGTACTTGTTAGCTGTTGAACGCAATGACTCTTGCTGGCAGAAGGCTTGTAGTGAAAATGGATGTAACAAAAATTTCTTGTATTGTGGCAACCAGCACATGGAAGGTTATAGTGCCTGGCAGAATAGAAGCAGAGATATTTTTAATACACAGTGCTCTGTGGATACGGAAAATCCACCTTTTGATTATGGAATATTTACCCAAGCATTTTCATCTGGGATTGTTTCATCTAAAACGTTCATCTCTAAATACTGCTACTGTTTATGGTGGGGGCTCCAGAATTTGAGGTAATATTACACACACACATTCCGTTTGGAGATTTTCTTCATTTAGACTTTTCAGAATTTATGACAAGTACATTGTGATTTTTCACATTTATGTTATATTCTTCTTCTTTGTTATAGATTATGATAGAACTATTCATGGATTTTCACTTAACTCCAACTTTTCATTGAAACACAGTACACTTGGCCAAGGGCTTCAAACCAGCACCTACACAGGGGAGGTTATATTTTCAATAGCACTCGCCATTTTTGGGCTTATCCTCTTTGCACTCCTGATTGGTAACATGCAGGTATACTTAAAAATAGTGTACACTAGCATATGTTCATTTCAGATTGAATTGTTACTATGTAAGTAATATACTATATTACCAAAATCTATAGAAACATAAATCATTCAACATTTAATTCTTGCATTAAATACAGAAAGAAATTGACGGCATTGAATGTTCCAACATGCAATCCATTTCACATGAAAGGTAGTTGAGTGAGAGTTTATGGTACATTGAGATCTTTTGAACCTAATCTTTTTAAATCATGAAAGCATGTATATATGCATTCCTGTTGAGAACTAATTGTGTTGATGCATGGAAAGATCGGAAGTGGTCATGCATAAAGGATCTTTGTATATAATCATCCAGGTTATATACACAAAGGAATGAGAAGCAGATTGATCATAAGGGATACTGAGGCTTGTGAGTTTTGCTTTGATTACAGACGTACCTTCAGTCTCTTACCATTAGGCTTGAGGAAATGAGAGTCAAAAGACGTGATTCAGAACAGTGGATGCATCATCGCTTGCTCCCCCATGAGCTTAGGGAGCGAGTCAGACGCTATGATCAATATAAGTGGCTGGCAACACGTGGGGTAGACGAAGAAAGTTTGGTGCAGAGTCTACCGAAGGATCTTAGAAGAGATATTAAGCGCCATCTTTGTCTGGCTTTAGTGAGAAGGGTACGCTGTGAAATACTTCAATTTGTGCATTGGCAAGCAAAAAGAAAAAGAAAAGAGAAACACCAATTTGAGCTAAACATTAAAAAGGCCATTTTGAACTCTCAAGTAATTGTAAAACCATCTATTCCTATAATTTTCTCCTTTGTCAATTGCACCTCTCATTTATACATAGCTGTACTGACAGCAGTTCATAACTTTTGTGTGCGTCTCACTGCAAATTTCTTACAAAATGTTGACAAAGAGTTCTAAGCTTCTGCCAATATTTTTTTTTTCTGAAGCCTATGGGACCTTTGTTTCTCCAAATAAACTTTAAATTAGATAAGAAGCACTCCCCCAATGCTTTAAATAACTGGTGTTTGGACTTTTTTCTCTGCTCACAGCATTTTTTTAACGTTAACAACTTTTCATCAGGCAAGAGGATTCATTGGCTTGGTAGTCAAAATTATGCAATAAATCTTTATGGGATTTCTTGACATGCCAGAGTTTTTTTTTTTTTTCAACTTTCATTGTCAAACCAGAGTTTGGTACCTGGATACTAAATTTTTATTTATTGACTGCTTCTCTTACATTGTTGCAGGTTCCACTATTCGAAAGTATGGATGAGAGATTACTTGATGCAATTTGTGAGAGACTGCAACCATGCTTATTTACAGAGAATACTTACATTGTTCGTGAAGGAGATCCAGTTGATGAGATGCTTTTCATCATCCGTGGTCGCCTTGAGAGTGTTACCACAGATGGCGGGAGAAGTGGATTTTTCAACCGCACTTTCCTAAAAGAGACAGACTTTTGCGGTGAGGAGCTTTTAACTTGGGCCTTGGATCCCAAGTCTGGTTCCAACCTTCCATCTTCTACTAGAACAGTTAAGACACTTGCAGAGGTTGAGGCTTTTGCATTGATTTCTGAAGACTTAAAGTTTGTTGCAAGTCAATTTAGGCGCCTCCATAGCAGGCAGGTTCAACACACCTTCCGGTTCTACTCACAGCAATGGAGAACTTGGGCTGCTTGCTTTATTCAAGCAGCCTGGCGTCGTTATTGCAAGAGAAAGATTATGGAGCTTCGCCGGAAGGAAGAATCCGAGGAATCGGAAAGTTTTCGCAACAATGCCAGTGGTGGTTCATACAGCATCAGCGCTACCTTCTTAGCCTCAAGATTTGCAGCTAATGCTCTTCGTGGTATACAACGCAATAGGAATGCCAAGACTGCCAGGGAATTGGTTAAACTTCAAAAGCCACCGGAGCCTGACTTTACTGCAGATGAATGATGCAGACTATTATTTTACTTGTAACTTGTGAGCCTGGTTTCATTGACCTATTTTATTTCTATTGGAATGGTCACAAAAGGATAAGTGTAATGATTTTACTGTTGCAGTTCTGAGGCTTGAAAGAGTTTTTCTTGCCATACTAAATACTTCATTTCCAAACATACAGTGAATACATCAATACAGAAAACTCATTCAATTCCTTGCCTAATACCAGAAGCATCATTCAGGCTAATGCCAAATTTACTTCATTGCAAGTGTTGTGAGGCTAGCAAGAGTTCTAGATTGCATGTTTTGTTGTAAATTCAACAGTAAGCTAGCTGGCTCT
Source organism: Mimosa bimucronata (assembly GCA_037074515.1). Classification (NCBI taxonomy): domain Eukaryota; kingdom Viridiplantae; phylum Streptophyta; class Magnoliopsida; order Fabales; family Fabaceae; genus Mimosa; species Mimosa bimucronata. The sequence continues at coordinate 13,165,926 of CM073448.1, read as the reverse complement.
GTTGGGCTTGCTATTGTCGCCTTTTTAATTGATTTGCAGAGAAGCTTGTGTGGTTTTGCTTTATGGAATAGAAAACATAATGAAATCACCATGAGATCTGAGAAGGGAATTTAATGGCCAAAAAGGCCCAATAACAACTGAGTATGGACCTATTATATTTTTTACACCAGAACTTTTATTACTCATTGTTCACTTATGAGACTTTTTAGTGATTACATTTATTATTTGGAATCACACAATGATTTTCCTAAAATCTTTTTTTGAACAAAAATTTATTTTCCGCTTAAAGTTTTAGACATATGCTTTTTATAAATTTTTGAATGAAGTTTCGATTTATATTGAGGCCATCATTGGAGGAAAGAAAGTAGAAAGTATTGCTCTCCTTTTTGTATATATCTTAGCTCGGCCACTGCATCATATACCATCTTATTAAGTGAGTCACTTCCAAATATAGAATTATTCTTGGGAGGTATTTTTTTTCTTAAAATGAATCAACATTAATTTAAAGTCACCAATGAAAGTAAAAGTCAATTGGGTAATATATCACCCTATATTAATAATAGAATTCCAGATTAGTGCTTTAAATAACTGCTACCTGAGATATTAATGTGATTTACAACATGATTTATATGAAGTTCCCACATTAACTGTCGATATAAAGTATAAACTAATTCAATTTCCCTAGACAGAATCTAGATCAAGGCGTACATTTAACACTTATAAGAATTTCTGTTTCAATATGTATCGCGGACTGCAAGATTACTCAACAGTATATATGAATGTCTTTTACAAGACAATGAGGATATTCAACAAAAAGAGGAGAATGGGGAAGAAAGATACCTAGAAAGAAAGGGTGGGGAAAAAAGTCTATATTTAAACAAAAATCAGACCCGGAAAACAACCTATACTGAAGTTACTAACAATTCTTATGCTTAAACTTGAACCAATGTTCTAACCTGAGCCTAACCATGCCCACAACAATTCCCTGTTCCAAATAAAAAAGAAGAGTTGTCCAAAAAAGATTCAACGACCCAACAAATTTCTTTGACATTGCCAGAATCAGTCGATTTTCACTGAGGAGTAGATGAGCCTGGTGAACCAAAAGCAGGCATAGAAACCAATTGTGCCGGTCAACATAAAAAAGGCATATGAAAGAATAAGCATGTAACCAAAGTAAAAAATCCCAGATACTGGTTTTGTGATCTCAAGTTTTGTGAAGAAGTAAAAGGCTGAGTAGAGGAAAAGGTACAGTGCTGAGGAGCCTGCTGTCAAATAGGACCTCCACCACCAAAGATAGTCTTCACTACACAGCTGGAAGTAGCAGAGCACGATTGAGATCTCAGCACAAGTGACAATAAGGATTATGAAGACGATAAACAGAAAACCGAATATGTAGTAAAATTGATGTAACCAGATGGATGTGAGAATGAAGAAAAGCTCAATGAAGACGGCGCCAAATGGGAGTATTCCTCCTATTAGAATGGAGAACATTGGGTTCATGTACCATGCTTGCTCAGGTATCTGCCTAGCAATTTGTTTTGTCTTTACAGGATCCTCAAGTGTTGGCTTTCTAAAACCCACATAGGCACCAAAGAAGACTAACGGTACTGAGATTCCAAACCATAAGAAAACTAGAGCAAACATTGTTCCAAATGGTACAGCCCCAGAAGATCTCTGGCCCCAAATTAGAGCATTTAATACGAAGAATACCGCAAATACAGTGGCGGGAAACATGAAGGCTGTCTTGAGAGTGATCTTTTTCCACTCTGTACCCTTGAATGTCTTGTAAAGGCGAGCTGAAGAATATCCGGCAAAGAATCCCATGAAAACCCAGAGCAAGAGCATGACTGTCATCAAGCTCCCTCTATTTGATGGGGAAAGAAATCCAAGGGCAGCGAAAATAATGGTGACAAGAATCATTCCAAAAAACTGAACACCTGTTCCAACACATACACAGAGTAAGTCTGAGTTTGATGGAGGCCTGAAAACATCTCCATGGACAAGTTTCCATCCTGTCTCTTCTTGGGCTTCTTCTTGTGTCTCTAACTGGTTATACTTGGATATGTCACGGTAAAGTGTCCGCAACATTATCATCGCCAACATGCCCGAAAGAAAAAGTACAATCATTAAAGAATTAATAATCGAAAACCAGTGAATCTGATCATCAGCCATTAGAAGATAGGTATCCCAGCGAGATGCCCACTTCACTTCACTCTCCTACAAGGTTAAATTCCAGATGTTATAAGTAAAACAAGACCAAAACCCAATCCTAAGGGAACATGTGTAATAATTCAGTCATATGTAAGATAATAGTAACTAACCTGGAACTCAACATCATATGTAAAGATAATTTCCTTCTTGTCCTCAACCTCCTGGGGAGATTCAGAGCTGGTGACTAACTTTCTTGCATGAGGATCACATGTAGTTAAGCGGGTTTTCTCATTCCACTCACCTTCATATTGATGATTTACACTATATTCATGGAAATTATGTCAATTACAAGTAAAACCAACAATGGTAAAAAAAAAAAAAAAAAACTCAAAAAGAAAAAGATCATGATACTACCTGAAAGGCTTAACCTCAAAGCCAACAATCCTTGATGTCCCTGTCACTTGATCAGGATGGTACTTAACCACAAATGTTAAGTGGTTGTTGATAAAGAACTTTTCATCCTTTTTCTGTTTGCAATTAAGTATAGAAGGTCTAATTAGGCTCAAATCAACTATTACAAGTTAAGTACATTGCATTATTACTTACTCCAGCATATTGTCCTTTAAGACCAACAAGAAAACCATGCAGATACACTACAGAAGATTCCTGATCAGGCCTTTGTAGAGGAACAACCAAAGGAAGATTGTCTAAAATCCTGCAAAAGTTCAAGGATAGAATGCCAAAAATTATATCACAGAGGCTCAAGAGACACAGCTGTAAATTACTAAAATTTTAGGTCATCGTTGACTCACATGTTCACCCGATACTCATCATTTATCTTTTCCTTAAACTCATTGGCTGTCTTTGCATTAAGAGTGACACGACAAAGAACATTGCACATTTGTGGTTCCCTCATCTTAAACTGGAAGCATAAAAGTATTTTTTTTAATTTCTGAGATCATTAAACATCATAAGAAAAAGGAAGAAAGTCACAATTTTATCCACAAACCACATAGGGAGAGTTTTCAATACGATCACCACGAAGAACTTCCCCAAGATTCTCTGCACTGTCAATGATTTTATCTGGCTGACAATAAGGCAGCGTATAATAGGAGTAAGGAAGCTGTGTTTTTGTAGAACTCAGTTTATTCACTTTCACCATTAACGGATCCCCCTGCCACCAATTAGCATAAGATTAGACCACAACAGTAATAATATGATTAGGAAACTTTTGCATGCAATAATTAAATCAGGTAAATGACTATATTGGTAGTAAGGGAGCTGGCAATCACGTCAGACTAAGACCTCGAAAGCTTCCTAGGAAATGCCAAATTTAGTTGATAACATGTTAACTCATGATTATAGTAGCAAAATAGCAAATATAGAATGAAAATAGAAAAAGTATATAGTATATACATTTCATGTAAGAGAAAACGCATTGCTAATGCCTATAACTTCCATAACATGATAGAGGCACAAATTACTGTAAAATAGAAATCATTTCTAGGGTCAACTATGTGAAGAACACATATTAGAACAATAAAAAACAAACGCAACACAAAACTTCTAATCAGCAAAGATTTCAAACCTATGATCCTGAGAAGCAAAATATAACGAAGGAAAAAAAATGGTAAATCGGATATCGCCAATTCAAAAAGTCAAAGAGGACAAGTTCATTGCATGTTGGTAGAATATCAAAATCACTATAATAGAGATGATAAATTAACTAAAATCCCAAACCAAAAAGGGTCATGAAAAGAGGAAAAATTATAAAACCAAGACGATCTCGCACTGATCTGAAATCGAAAACACGAATTCACATGACCAAAACACGAAAAAGTGAAATCACCTTCTGGAAATCTTGGGGTGCCACGCCTGGAAGGTAAAAACAATTACTATGAACAACGAACAGAACACACACAGAGATCCATAGATGAAAAGCGAGAGGCCCTCTCGCCATGGTTTTCGACAAAACGAAGATCCAAAATCTGTCACTCTCTCTCTATTTCTCTCACTCTCTCTCTATCTATTAATCTATCTGCGAGTTTTAAGAATGATTGAGTCTCATTCGTCTATCTGGGTGTGAGGTTTTCTCATTTCTCGTTCATAAAAATTGGAACTTTCGTCGCAGAGCTTCGGGTTCTCAACACAAAAATGGTGGGATTTGCGTGACATTTGGCTGATGAATTTGGTGCTGTTATAGCCGTACGATCATCGATCTGGATAATGATGTGTGGTGCAGATTGGATCAATTCATCAGATATAACTGAATTACCTACTTACTAAGATTACTTTCATTAATTTCCACCAACTGTATTAATATTTCGGAATAAACTCCTTTTGTCTTTATCGGTTTGGGATAACATGATGGACTGGTACATTTAATTATTGAACGCCTTAAAATTAATTTATTAGAAGTTACTTCTTTTTTATTATTAAATATAAGATGTAGTTAGCTTTTTTTTTTTAAAGATTAAGGATGGAAAATGAGCCACTTAATCATCATGTATTTTATATATTATTTGATTATATGTTAGATTAAAAGTTAAATAAACTAGTTTACAGAAAAAATTCAGGAAATCAATTTATAAGTAATTTATTTAATTTTCTTAGAATTTTTTCAAAAACAAAAAAAATAACTAGATCCGATATTTAAAAACGGATAGAACAATATATATCCACAAAATATCCTTAGAAAATAAATTTTTTTTATATGGAACAAGTGAACAAATTTTTTCATATTTTTAGAATATTAACTTTGATCTAAAAGGTAGGCCAAAAAAATTAAAACTTTCACCTAAAAAGTAAAACCTTTTATCGACTTCTCATATCTTTAACTAACATGCGCAATTTTGTTCCAATTGAGAAGAACGTTTACCTACCATTAATGGGAAACCAAAAGTGCTTCTTGATATTGCTACTTAAGAATCTTTTTGCTAATATAACAATAATTTTATCTATAATTTCTGGTCCAAAAAATTCTATCTATAAGATAAATCATATAATGATTCAAATAAACTTAAATGTCCTTTCTTACATTTTAACTATTAAATTCCTTAATGAAATTAGAACATGTACAAACAATTCTTTTTTACAAAAACAATAAAAATATATTAAATTCTAAACAAAGTAAAAATGATACAATTGCTATCATACACTTGTTTGTATATAAAAAATCTCACTTGTTATTTTATCATTAACAACAACAACAATAATGTTAGCTTTTTGTGTTGTAAACTGTAAAGTTCATAATACACTAGATATGACCAAATTCGGTTGGTGAAAGGTTGGTAATTAGTAAGCTATAAGCAAAAACACAATCCTTGCTTTGAAGATTGGGATGGTATGAAAGATATAATTTATCTTTGTCCACAAGCTGAGGTTAGTTGGATCAAAAATAAATAAACAAATACACCAAACCGATTTCCAAAACCCATTATGCTGGCAAACAGCACACTCTAGGTTGACTGATTCCCATCTCTTGACTTGATGCTTTGTCTGAAACTTCATAAGCATGATTTTAGATGGTAGGTCCTCTTTACATCATTTATCCATTGTTTTTTAAGATTTGAGGTGTTAGACACTAACATTTGAAGTTACAAATAAGATCAAGTTCAGGTCTTTTTATTTATATGAGAGCTTTTACGTCATTAAACTATAAGATCATGAACTCATTTATACTTTTTTGTCATAACATGCCTGTGTTACAATACTTATTTAAAAAACAAGTTAACAATTTGAAGTGATGAGTGTTATCAAAATCATGTAGCATTATAGCCGACTGCACTTAGTAGGATAAATGTTTGATGTTGTTGTTGTTGTTAAGTGTTATTGAAACCCATTCCTAACATTTCCATTCTTAGCACATATTTACATGATTATATAATTACTTAATATCTAGGTGACTAGGAGGTCAAATTCTCATACTTCGTTTTACCTTACTACATAACTCAACCATGTGTTGTGTTTACAGGAGAGAGACAATCTATGTGACTTATATTTAATAATACGAATAAAATTCACCAATCAAGTGCTAGGCCCCATCTGATGTGTCTCTCTACCAAGAATTATAATCAAGTACTATTAAAACTAATGACAAGTTCACCAGTTAAAAACTATGACACAGTTTAGACAAGAACCAGCAGAAACAACTCCATTCACAATCATATTGATCTCTGTTCAATACATAAACCGCAGGCAGGTAGGGGAAGTGTACAAATAATAAATCAATGCTCCAACCCAAAATGAGAAGCAGAGGCAAAGTTCAATACAACTACATAATGCATTAAATTTTATAGGCCAAGTTATACAGATTCAAAATTCAGTTATCCTCCTGTACAGGGGCAGGTGGTGGTGGTTCTAACAACCTCACCGTGCGAGGAAGCATAAATTCAGCAAATATGGGATAATGAGAGGATGGGTAGTACCCATCAATTTGATCATTAACCACTTCACATGAAACAGGAATCAGAGATCTACCTCTGAAAAGTATCCAATCAATGTGAAGATCCTGCGTTTGGCGATCCCAGCAGAGGCAAAGTGCTCTAAATATTAATTTCACAAATTCAAGAGCTCCTTGCTTGTCACCTACAAACAAGCAACAGATAACACTCAGTAACGGCATAGCTCTGTCATGTTCAATAGAAAATTGAAAGAAACAGAATTGTACCCTTGAATCCATGATAAGTGCGGATTAAGGAAACATTTTTCCTTACACGGGCACTCGGCCAGGCATCCCGCATATCCCCAACTACACCATGCTCTCTGCAAACAAGTGAGTTTAGAGACAAGATTTCAATGCAAATTACTCAATGGTACTTCAATTGGAGATGGTCACATGAGGCCCAACTTACTCATCTTCCAATGAATTTCACAGAATAATGATTAAATACCACGTGTTTTCCATTTTCCTTTGCTGTTTTAGATGAGGCGAGCCCAATAGGAGTGGGAATGAATATGGGAGGACTAAGAACAATGATTACTCTTGTATAAATTATCATATTCTCCATGTCATTTTCTTTATGTTTTCTGTATTTTTTTTTTTTTTTTGGATCAAAGATCAAGGTATCCCCTACCCGACAGGCGGGAGGCTAATCCTCCACTGATTTGTAGGCACCTCAAGGGTGGGACAGCTACCCCGGGAAATTTAATGCTTCTCCATACCCAACGCCAAGGATCGAACCCTCGACAGTTGGTTAAAGGCAAATGAGTCCTTATCATTCAACCACACACCCCGGGTTGTTTTCTATATTTTACTTCTTGATAATAGTATCATCTACAAGCAAAGAATAATATCTTCTGGAAATATGAAGGATTAATAGAACTTTTGGTCAATTTTGATCTTGGTCTCTGAACTTTAGATTGGTGGTTTTGATCATTTAACTTCGTGCCATTTATAACTATTGGTCCTTGATTATCAAGTATTTTTTAAAGTTTAGGGACTAAGACCATAATTGATTAAAAGTTCAAAGACCAAGACTAAAATTGGATGAAAGTTCAAGGATCAAAAGTTGTATTAATCCAAATATGAATTTGAGCTCCTAACAAGGCAAACATTAAATAACTTAATAAGATAAATGGATGACAGAGAACTAGAATAATTTTTACTAAGGAAGCTACCTTGATCTCCCAAGAAGAAATCGCCCTGTAGTTGATTCCTTTTGTGTATTGAATCCTCCACAATATACAACCGGCAGGCTAGGAGGCAAGGATGCAATATGCTGCCATGTGAGTAAAGCACTTCGCCTACGAGCACGAGGACTGAATTGATCCATGTTTGTGTTTACTATCTGAAATGAAAATCCCGGCGGCTCAACCCCTTTTAGTTGAAATGTGTGGACATCATGTCAAGGAACCAAGAATACCAAAGTTGTTTCCACATAAGTAAATTTTTTTTTTAAAAAAATAAAAGTTAGTTGACTTTTGAAAAACAGAAATAAATATAAGGATATAGCCCATGTTGCTATGCAAGGAACTTCAGAACCCCATGAAATGCTTCCAGGTACAGAGGGAGACTCAGAAAGCCAAAAGGTTCCACCTTCCAGAAGCTCTACCTACAATTTAGAAGGCAATATTGGAGATAAACTAATAACTTCTGAGCTGGTCAACTGCCAAATAAATAATATCAAGCTCATTACCTTCTCCTTATCATAGAAGATTGTGCACTGCTCATCAGTAGTGTCTTCAGGGCCTTTTCGTGATATGCCAAACTGATCGTAACCTGGGTTATTTTATAAAGAATGAAGTGCTCCATTAAGAAACTGAATCAGGTTTTACACTAAAGGCCTCTAATTGGAAGCTGCTCATTCTATCATAGTACAAAAATTTAATGCAAATTCTTTTTCCATAAAAATAAATAAAGCCGTGAAAGAAAGTGTTGACACTTCCACATCTAACTCAAACTCAAGGCATTTTCATGTAAGTGGCAGCATATAGTAACCCTTTCAACATGACAAAGACCATCCCCTTTTCTGATTCAAGAATTCCCTTAGCTTTGAGCAGTTTGTACTTCTATCTAGGGAAAAAATCTGAACCGTACTTGATCTAGTAATCACACCAAATCAGCATTCCACAAATAGCAGAAAACAGTATTACAAAATCTTTTCCTGGTGAAGAACATTCAATTTTTGTAATGCAGCTCATTTCCAATTGTTACCGGATTTAACTTTATTGTGACATAGTAAAATGAAGATCACTATATCATGTTATGTTTTGCTTCTTTTGAACACTTATGAAAGCATATTGGAAATGATTATTATGACTGAAGGGAAGCCAGTAAATTGAACTAAAACTTTCCTATGAAGGAATGGCTTCGAAAGAAAAGAAGAAACATCACCATAAATACACAATATTGTTTCCTAAAAATCCAATACATAACCATATTACTCGTACCATCACGCATTCACGCAAATCATTTTAGCATCTTATATTCAAAGAAATCCGGAGGGAACCCCACAACATCCCTCTTATTTTCCCTCCTTATATCAATTTTGAAAGCTTCAAAGAACCACCACTTTACACATTTAGTTTCTTGACACAGTTTTAAGGTGCGTTTATCCAACCCACATTGAAATTTGAAAATGATGCATGAAACCATTTCAAGACAAGTATATCAAGCAAAAATTTAGCAGCATTTTGCAATACATTATATGATAGCCCCTTATCCCATTGCCATAATAACTAGCACCATATATTCCCTGTTGAACACTGTGACTGTACTCACACTACATTAGGTCAGGATATGCACAATGTTTGTACACAACCACGCATACAATAAAATGAAGCAATTGAAAACAAGTTATTTCATAGCTAAACTTGGAGAACAACTTATTTGAAAAGATGTTACCTGGCAAACCCTGCTGAAGAAAATCCAACTGCGATTTCACCCCTGTATCAATGAATCGAAACAACACATATGAGGAATTAAACTAAATCCGAATATTGAAGGAAGAAGTAAAAACAACTGAACAAAAAAACGATCCATCAAGATCAAATATCTGAGGGGCAAACCAAGTACGCGAAGACCAAGAGCTCAACAAGCACAGTAAGAACCTTCAAACTAAAAACACAAGTTTCCCCCATCACTTATTCAATGGACTCAAAAACGGAACATTGAAATCTAGCTTCATTTAAAAGGAACCAAGACCAAAAACCAAATAAATCAAGGGGCAACAAAAAGCAACCATATCTAGCAAAACCCAAATCAAAATCAGGATCCACATCTGCATAAAAAAGAATGTAACACAGAAAAGAAGCAACCTTGTTGAGTGCAAAGGATGGTTGGGGAGTAACTAGTAATAACGCTTATACACAAATCCCTCCTCTTATCCCATGAATTAGGACTGTCAGGTGGCTGATCGTCATGGAGATTGAAGGTCATAACAGTCAAAGAGACACTCATCTTTATATTATTATTATCTCTCTCTCCCTATGTAGTATTCCTACTTCATGATAGAAAGATTGAAACTTGATCGAATGAAATGCAATATGAAAGAGAAGAGAGGGTTGGAGAGGGTAGTGCAATGATAAATTTACTATTGTCAGCTCTTTGAATACAGAGTACCTAAGAGTCAGAGTCAGTGTGGTCGGAGGCTTTGAGCAAAATGCCAGAGAGGGAACAGAAAGGACGGAGTTTTCTTTTCTTTCTTTCTTTTTCTTTTTCCTCTTTTTTTCCCTTCAAAAACTAGAGGAGACAGCCTTCAAAGGGAGAAAAATGAGGCTTCTTTTCATATGTGAAACGCATAAACTGATTATAATAATAAGAAGAGTAAAGTTACAATTTGACCAACATAATGATGTAATATTGTAGTAGAAGCATATCACACTAATAAATTATGAAGAGATTTTGATTAGTAATGAATTTTTAAAGCTAAGAAATTTAACTAAGATACTTATTCAACTCTAAACGTCCGTCATACTTTATAGTTGTGGAGATACATGGGTTCCAACACTGATAGTGATAACGGCATTGGCTAAATTGTTCGGTTTTAAATGGTTATTGGTAATCAAAATTCTTTTAAAACTTATTTGAACATGATGCACTTATCACAATATTTTGTAAGCAAAATTGTGCTTTTATCCTAATAAAAATAATGAATTGGTATATGAGCCTTAGATTCGGTGCGTTTTGACAAAACGGTGTGGTGGGCACGTTTTCAGATGAGCTTTGAACTACGAGGGTGCAATACCACCAAAACGCACTTCCCATCCTGTGTCGTGTTTGTGCCATCTGCATGTCATGTGATTCGTTCAACGCTCTTTTTTCTTTTTCTATAGTAAGGTTTGGTGAGGAGAAAAAATGTTGCTAGTGCTTTTGATTTTGAATTAATACCAATGTCGTAAGCTAATTTGGTTTCACTTTTCATCATTAATATAAAACATTTTTTTTATTTATATCTTAGGGTTATCATCTTTCTTTAAAACAATTTGGTTGACTTATGAATTGAACTGATGCATAATGCAAGTTTTTTAAGAAATATCATGCAAAATACTATGTTATAAACTTATAATTAAGGAGCTTATTTATATTTCTTAATCTCCATACTCCATAGATTAGTCAATTAGGTAAGCTTTATATTAAGGATTACATGTAATATTATATCTTTGGTTAGGCTCTGGATAGATAGTTTTGATCAATCACCACTTTACTGTGCTAACATGGTGAATGATGAGAGCACATTATCTTAGAATATTTATACTTATGTAGTTTTTTATTTAATAGATTTGTATTCTCATTCAAAGAGAAACGAATCATACTCTAAAGAACTCAGGTAAGTAAGCTGGTAATAAAAGGTAGAGAACTCATGGAACTTTGATAAAATTCCTGTATCATATATCAAAATTTAGGAACAATTGCACTCAAATCCTAAGTAACATATTTAATATCAAATAGCTCTCCATTCACAACTTTTCACTTGTTAACAATGAATATTTCAATTGTCATTGACAACTCTTTAAGGTCTATCTGATATTAAATCTCTTACTTGACACATAAATGTAATTGTCAAATTTGTAATATACTTCAGTCACAACAACTCTTCCAAGTGAATAGTTGCAGATTCAAACCCATTTGTAACTAATAGTATTTAGTAACCTGTCAATTGCCTTAGAGGAAAAAACATCACATAAAGACAAATCTTGAGGCAAATTTTCTTCCATTTCTAGAAAAAGGCAAATCTCTGAAATTAACCAAAGATTCTTTGATTGAGCTTAGTCCTTTTGATTGGCCCGATGTTTTTTTGTTTGTTCTCTCTCTCTCTCTCTCTCTCACACACACACACACACACACACACAGTTTTTTTCTTTCATTTTTTTTTTTTGCTATGATATTAGAATCGCACAAGAAAAAGTCTAAAAACTTCTTACAAAGGGACCCACTAGAAGAAACCATCATGCAAGTTGAAGCAAGAAATCCAGGCTGCAAATACAACAGAAACCGTGAGCGGCTCTTTACTTATCATCATTGAACCAGAAAACCAGAAAAAGCCTGCAATTATATCATCCTCTCAACTTTATTCATGTTCTAACAGACTTTGATCCTTTTTTTTTCTTTTAATCATTTAAAGAAGCATTTTTCAGAACCCATTCAACCAAGGTTGCGATGCCAAATCCTGTAGCCATTGCCTTCTTCTCAACTGGACCAGCCATGTCAATATGCAGCCATTGAACTTTTTCATCAACAAACTGCAAAAGTGCACAGTATTGTTGTTACATATAATAAAACCCCAAGCATACTTTTAATACTGGAAAATAACAAAAACAGCAAAGAAAGTGCAGATTGTTTTACGACATCATGACATGTCCTGTTAACAGATATTAACTGCATGGATTTCATTACGCAATTAAACTAAATCAAAAACTTTCTAGATGCATTCTTCACCATGAGATTTCATTCTATAATTTCCTCAAGTGTTCTTAATCTTCTTCTGTTTATTTTTATAAAACTAAAACCCATCTAGTCAAACTTTCTTCATTGGCACCTCTGGCGGCCTTTATCTTACTATGTCCATATTATTTTCCCAAAACGATTTCATCAAACAAATAGTTTTTAGTTTTTACACGAAATTTTTGTTCCAAATTAGGGTATTCCATGGAATGCCAATCCATTAATATCATTCAACCATCATGTGCAGCACCACGCTACTATTTTGTTCCAATTTCTCAATCCCAGTATGTTGGCAGACAATCATGAAGCTTAGGAAGGGATACAGCATTTGGACGCACTTTAAAAAACTTCATGATTAAAGAACATACCTGTTTCAAGAAGAGAGCGGCGTTTATAGCACCACCCTGTCGACCTCCAGTGTTCACCATATCAGCAACTCCTGATTTCATGCATTCCCAGTAACTTTCCTCCATTGGCATCCTCCATAATTTTTCTCCACTCACTTCTGCAGCTTCAAGTACTTCTTTCGCCAGTTCATCACTGGGTGTAAACACACCTAAAAAATAGTAGAGTTGACAATCAGTAACAGGTGATTTATGTGAACATGAATACATCATAATTAAAATTCAGCAGACAATGAAATCATCGGTGTCACTGGTGAAAAAGCCAACACAATGTGGCCACTTTAGTAGCCATATGGTTTTCACGTCCTGCCCCTCACAACATTAGCTTTTGCTCTCACCCATAATGTGAAAACAATAAGTTTCATTGCCACCAAAAAAGGGATTGTTCTTCTGATGTATATGGCTCTTAAAACTGATATCAGAACATTATAGAATATATAATATCACTAGCTGAATTTTAGGATTACCTGCAATTGAGGGTCCAAGTGCAACTACACAAGCTCCAGTCAAGGTTGCCAGATCAATTATCTAGAAACAGTTTATCAACCTGTTAGCACAGTTCTAAAACCAAAACATACATCTAACATGTTTAGGTCTTGTTATAAGAACTGAACTTGAATTTCCCACATGCGTTAAGAAGAAAATCGTATAAACAAACTATAATGGTTTCACTATTCTCTTTTACTATTTTAAGAAATGGATGATGAAACATATCAAATATACAAAAAAGTATTAATTGTCAAAGAAATCAGATCTAATACGATTTTCAGGTAAAAAACGATCTAATATAGATTACAGTGAATATCTTAGATGCACATGAATAGTTGTATAGACGTACCTTATCAACACCTTGGTTACAAGCATATACAAGAGCATCTGCTAGGGTGAGCCTACCCTCTGCATCTGTGTTGTTAACCTATAAAAGAGGTTAAGCCAAAGCCACATACTTACTCTTGGTACATGATTTCATACACTGATACTTAATGAGTAAACAAATTCAAGTGTTCATTCCTATTATTAAGCTTCCAAAAGACGGAAACTGAATTCCATGATGTTCAGCAGTACATCTGATATGTGTTAGCACTAATAGCTCAGGTTTGCCGCACTGATACACTGAAAACATTCTCAAAAGTTACCAGAAAAATGCATACTATATCTTTGGTCATAACTTGGCAGGAGAAAAAAACAAGAATAATGCAGCATAGGAAAATCCCATTCATTAAGGGATATTTCATAAAATCCATAAACTAAGCCGAACCAATTTGTCAAATCCATTCATCAGGAAATGTCAGAAACAAAATTGGATACCCTGATGGAATATATGAATGATATATATTTTGAAATAACCTCTTATAGAAGGAAATCTATCTTACTTTTATATTTTATTACTTTCTGTTTTTACTTTTTTTAGCAAGGGGTTCATTTAATCATCACATGTATTAAAAGGGCCGCAAGTCGGATGTTTCCTTCATGAGAAGGAAACCTTCGCAGTGGCTTCTATAAATAGCCACCATGCAGCACATGTAAGGGAGACTGGGATGATAATTAAAATGGATTTGATATGGTTTAGGTACTCTCCCCCCTCATTTGTTGTCTCTTCTCCCATTTCTTCCCATCATCCTCAGGTTTTTTCATATCCCCCCCCCCCCTTCCCCAAGAAAAAAAAAAAGTTTCTTTCTAACAACAAAGTGAATAGTATTAAGCATTACACAAAACTAAGTTAAGATGATAAAATTGTGATGCAATGGTAAGACTTTAAACAACGCCCAATATATTTTTATTCAATACCTTATGCAATAAGTTAGATGGTATATCAGTAAACATGAACCCAATAAATCCTCACCTCAATAGTCTTTCCATTTGAAGCTGTGACAATATCTCCAGGCCTCATACCAGTTCCACTTATCATATTCTCACAAGCAGCAACTACAAAATGAACCTGCACATGCAAGTGTGAGAACATTCATATTCTAGTATAAAATGAATACATTAGAATTAGATCAACAACTTTGCTGCAACATTTGCCCCCAAAGGCTAAGCATATAAAAACGATTAAAAAGATAAAACTATGCATCAGTCAATCAATTTGAAAGATACTCTTTGCAATAGAAAGGTCAAGGATAATGAAATAACAACTGACCTCTACTCCAAGAGGTTTGATTTGACCAAGAGCTTTTGCTGCACCTAAAACTGCAGCTGAACCACCCATATCAAATTTCATGGTTTCAATTGAACAGCCTGCTCCTGTCTTGATGTTGTAGCCACCACTAATAATTTGCAGATAAAACAATTAAAGATGATATGAAGAAAAAAGAAAGAAAATGCAAGAATTTACACTTAAGCAACAAAAGAAAACATGCATGTAAAATTGCCTGCAATAGTTAACGATACATAAAAAACCAAAAATTTATGCCTCAACAACATTGCATATAGGGATTAGGGAGAAAACAAGTAAAAATTCCACTTGGTGACTGATAACAATAAGCAACCAAGTTATCAATAACTTTAACCATGAACAACACACAAGGGTATATTTCATTGCAAAATCATCACTTGATTTCTAAGTTCTAGCTAAAACAGAAAGAGGCTTAGTTTAAAAAAATTAATTACCTGTCAAAAGTCAAACCTTTTCCAACTAAAGCCAATTTGACCTTGACAGCTCCACTAGGAGGTTTATAACAAAGATGGATGAAATGAGGTGGATTTGCTGATGCTGCAGCAACACCCAGATATGACCCCATTTTCAATTCCTTGCATTGCTCTTCATTCAATATTTTAGCAGTAAAAACATCACCATACATAACAGCAATCTTAGATGCCTCCTCTGCCAATACCGCTGCAATAGACAATGCATCAAGCATATGTCAACTATAGGAATGATTTATTTGTTAAGACTGAAAACTAAATAAGCGCACGAGTATCATGAAATGAGTCTCTGCTTGATGTATTAAGGAAATAGAGATACTTTGTCTAGTCCTTATTATAAGAGCCCAAATTTTTGAATTGTTATGGTCCAAAATATAAAAGCCCACATTGAGTTGTCTCATCATTTAATGCAATTTTTTTCCTATTTTACCCCAACTCTCTTTCATACTCATTAATGCACATCTCTTTCTCTTAATAATCTCATCATAAATAAGGGTAATGTTGGGAAAAAATTCCATTCCAGACATATTTATTGTTTTTAACTAACTTTTACATATTTTCTTAAGAAGCACAATTTGGCTGCCGGACTTTTCTAATAAGTACTGGAGGGAGTATAAAACTGGTCACCCGCCTGACCAGTAACAAACAAGAAATGTCCAATGAACCTGGTGTGAGCACGTTAGCTGGAGAGTTTGCGAGCTCCCTTCCAAAAATAATTGCAGAAGAAACATCTTCTGCATACTTAAGTTTCTTCTCCAAATGAGGTCCAGCTCCCAAACCAACAATGTCCACAGATCTCAGGGTTGGTTTCTTTGACTCTGACTTGTATCTTTTATCTTCAAATATTCCCAGTATAGTCCCTAACACAGTTCAACACATGCATGTCATATTCAACACAATCACAGCCCACACAACTATAGATAAATAGTAAACTTTACAATATGGTAAAGAAAATACCAGATGCTATTGCAGATGCATAATTAGGCTTTGATTCAGAAGAAAACCCATCAGAAGAGGCAAGAACAATGGCAGCATTGCTTGCCTGAGCAGACTTTGCAGCAGATGCAACAGCCTCACCAAAGCTTTTAAAAGATGTAGTAGTTAAAGCAGACTTTCCAAGCCCAATCAAACAAACCCTCTTGGATCCAAGCCCTGATACTCTAAGCATTAACGATTGCCCAACTTTACCAGCAAAATCCTCCTCAGAAGAAGCCTCGGCTAATAAACCACCCAACTTGGAGTCAAGCTTCTTCAGAATCGGATTCACAAACTTCAAGTTCTCAATGTCCTTCTCGGTCACACCCACCGCAAGTATATCCCCTTCCCATTCAGTTACATCAACGTCCTTCGCAGCAAAAGAGGTCTTCCAGAAATTTCCACACAAAAAAAAAAAGAGAGAGAGACATCAACATGAAAGCAACAAACCCAAAAACACATAACAGTCTCAGGCAATCAATGGGTATACAAATATCACTCCGATTAACAAATATTGATCCAATAAACTAGAATCAACCATGAATTATAGGCAAATACAACAAAGCCACTACGAGAGAGAGAGAGAGAGATAAAAGGGACCTTGGGGAATTCGATGCTGGCGGGGTGAGTAAGGCCAAGAGTGGCCTGAGGGAGAGAGTGAGCCATTATCGCAGGAAATGAAATGAGGGAAGAAGAAGGCGATGTGAGTTTGGTACTGAGGAGGAAGAAAGACGATGACTTGGAAATGGAACAACAAACACGTAATGGGGTGAGTGAGGATCCGACACTCAGCAGCACTGCCAGGCGTTTCTTGTTGTGCCAGCCTTTTTTTCCTTTTCTTTTTGGGATAAGGGTGAATTTGACTTCGGAAGTTTTGTCTTATGATCACTCTGGACCCGAAAGTTTTTTTTGGATCAATTTAACCCCAGAAGTATGAAAAAGGTATCAATGTGGCCCCCTTCTTGACAGTACCTCTGTGGTTAAATTGATATATTTTTCATACTTCCGGGGTTAAATTGATCCAAAAAAAACTTCCGGGTCCAGAGTAATCCTAAGGCAAAACTTCCGGGGTCAAATTGACCCTTATCCCTTTCTTTTTTATCAATTTTTTAGGGAATTGTTCCTTGTAAAATTGCGATTTCTTTAACAAATCCGCATCGTAGTTTTTTCTTTCTGTTGTGATTTATAGTCTATAAGTTAGGTATGAAAAGGGTAGCTTCGTAACCAGGGGCATGTGGTGGAGCGGTATGGGGCTCCTCCTCCCTTAACCAGGTTGAGGGTTCGATCCTCACTGGGTATGGAAAAATGTTAAATCCCTTGGCCAGCCATCCCACCCTTTGAGGTGCCTGCAATTTGGCGATTCGGATTAGTCTGGGGCCGTTGATGTGCCTGAAAGATGGCCTGCCCTGGGATCACCGAAGGAGAAATCCAAAAAAAAGGGTGGCTTCGTTTAACACCTACTAGTCTAGTACCTCACATTTTAAATTATTAAATTTCTTTCTTGAAATTGGTTTACCTTACTTATAAACTAATAATTAATGTATAATGTAATTGCATGTAACATATGTTAAAAGTCAATGATCATTTTGTCTTTTTAATCTCCACAAAAAAAAAACTTTAATTTATATCTAAAATTGGAGGGTATATCTTGTTTTGAAAATTTATTTGAGTTCGAAGTTGCTCGAAAGTTTTAAAATATAACAATATTATCCTATTTTATTATAAATAAAATTTGATCGTTAAAAAATTTACATTAATAATTTGAAGGTAAAAGAAAAAATTGTTCCCTTTGAATCTTTTGAGAGCAACATTACTTTAAACACATGTCAAAGTAAAATTGTGAAAACTTTGAAGATATATTTGTTGCTCAAGGAAGCTTATTTCCGTATTTGCAATGCAAGATTTTACGTTAAAACTGTGTATTTTAACCAATAGGAATCGACCAAAACTATAGGACCTTCCAAAGGAAGAAAAAAAAAACCTACCAAGTTACTAGTAAAAAATGATAAATATGCTTTCAATGGTACATGTGACGTCCTAGTCTTAGTTGACGTTCAAGATGGCATCTAAAGCACTAGAATCTTAAAGTTATGTGGTACGTCATATGAGACTTAAATGGGTGTGTTTGGATTGTCATTGGAGAAGTGATTTTTTTTTAGAATGACTTTTGGATAAAAGTCATTTGTGTGAAGTGATTTATGTTTAGATTTGTGATGATAGAAGTGACTTTTTTTCAATCTGACTTTTAGAAACATGTTTGGATGGTTATATTGAAAAGCACGTTTAGATGAAAAATTACTAAAAAGGGCATTATTTTCATTAAATAATACATATATAATATGCATATATTCTTATTAAAGGCTTAGTTTCTCCCTTATTTTCAGGAAAATAATTTTAAAAAATAATATTTTTCGCTCAAAGGAGTATATTGTGGGAGAAAAGTAGTTAGAAATTGTTATGGTAAATTTTTGGAGATAAAAAGAAAATTTTAGATTAAAAGAAATTATCTTATTTGAGAATTTTAGGGATCTAACAGTCTAATTTTCCTACCCACTTTATTAAATAATACATAACAAAAGGCGTGGGACCCACCAGAAGTCAGAAGCCAAAAGTAACTTTTTTTTGCTTCTAACTTTTCACGTTGCAGAAGTTATTTTAGACCAAAAGTCATTATCAAAATAAGTGCACACAAACAATTTTTTTCCCTAAAATGATTGGGATCCAAACACACTCAATGACCTGTAAGATGTCACTTAAGACATCACTTATACCCTTCTAAGACGTCTCATGTAGCATCCAACCAGATACTCCCTCCGTCCCATAATATAAGGTCCATTTTTTTGAATGATCTTGTCCCACAATATAAAGTCCTATTTGACTTTATTTGAGTAATAAATGTTTTTTTCCCATTTTACCCATGCATTAATTTTCCCACACATTCTCTTTCATCTTCTTTTCATAATTACCCCCTCTATTACTCATTCATAAATAAGGGTAAAATGGTATATTTCCTACACATTTATTATTTTTAACTAACTCTAACTAATTTTTTAGGAACCCATAATTCGGTTAAAAAGACCTTATATTATGGGACGGAGGGAGTATTATTTAGTATCTTTCTTTAAAAAAAAAGATATATTTAGTATCCTAATTAACATTTTGTATGGCATCCTAAATAATATTCAACTTGATCTTTGTCGTCATATGTTCTGCAAATCTTTTTGAAAGTTGTCAAGAATTGTAGTTAAATTTGCTTAATCTTACTAAGGTTCTTGCAGTCATAACTTGCTTGAAACTTCAACTATTTGAAGCATATTGACCTTCTGTTCATATATGTTTTACAACTAATTGTGCTTGCTATCCTGTTGCAAATTTTGTTTTGTCATCATATACTAACAGTTGATGTTCCTGTTAGATTTTTACAGTCTATGACTGCTCTTAATTTTATAGCTTTGAGTTATATTTGTTTTGTTTGACTTCAATTGTGATGTCTCTAATTGAATTCAAGTAGCCATAGTAAGTTTTTGAGTAATGAAGACCATAAAGTCATGTCTTATTTCTTATTGTTGTATACCACTCTGTTCTTTATTATAAGTCCAACCATCACAAATTTTGTTCCTAAATATAAGTCAACTTTGGGTGCTATTGTGACTATTTTACCCCTATGTTGGAAATAGGGAAGATGAGAGAGAAAATGTATAATGCATAAAATATTATTTTAGTACATATTATTAATTAAGGGCAAAGTTGGAAAAGGTTTTAAAATAAGGAGATATTTAATGCTATAACTTCCACTCCTTGGTATGTGAGAAGTAGTTAGGATGGACTTATAATAAGGAACAGAGTGATAATCGAGGTGGGAGATCAAGTAGAGGGGCTACATGAAAGGTGTCATCAATGTATTCAGAATCCAATAATGTTATTAAACACATTTGGAGAAAAACAAAGGCTGGGGAAGAAGTATGTCATAAATGAACGAAAAAATGTGGTTACAAGAAGATTGAACTTGACCTTGATCAATTTCTTCAAGTTCCTTTTGCTAGAAGAACTACATTGAGATATATCCTTTGCATGAATATAAATAAGACATCACTATTTAGGCTTAAAAATGAGGAAGCTATTGAGCGACACTAATGCCATCAAAGCCATTTCTGAAGGAAGAGAATATGGTTGCACAATTATGATTTTGATTGACCATGATTAAGAGTGGTTCAATGCCGGGAGAGCTGGCTTTCAAAAGTATACACAACATAGTGCATATTGATGAGAAATGGTTTTACATGACCAAAAAATATGTCAATTTTCAATGTTACTTGGAGAGGAAGAACAATTACGTAATATGAAGAGTAAAAATTTAATTGGAAAGGTGATGTTCTTGGTTGCTATTGCTCGTCTTAGGTTTGATTCAAGAGGTAATAAAACTTTCTCTAGGAAAATTAGAGTATTTCCTTTAGTTGCACAAGAGTCGACAGAGAGGAACAATGTTAATATATTTACAGGAACACTTGTGACAAAACCCATACTTTCAGTCACAAAAGAAGTGAGTAGACAATTTCTTATCGAACGTGTTAATCAGACTATGAAAGAAAAGTGGTCAAGAGATTCAATAGGAGAACCGATATATATTTCGCAAGACAATGTGAGATGCCACGTCGATCCTGATGACAGTGAATTTTGTGAAGTTGTGATATGTCCGGGCCTAGGGTGTGTGGATTGGGTTTGGTTAGGTGGTCCACGAAGTCAAAGAAGATCAGTGGATCTGTGTCTGATCTTACTTAAAGGACTTTGGGTATGCCTTTGCTATCAGCTTACACTTTTAATTTGATGGTTGGCGCTTCATTCCTAAGGATTGGTATCAGAGCTTGGTCAGGTGACCCACAAAGTCAAAGGAGGCTAATGGACCCGTGTCTGATCTTGATTATAGGAATATGGGTACGCTTTTTCTACAAGCTTAAGCTTTTGACTTGATTGTTAGCGCTTCATTCCTAAGGTTTGTTGTAAAATCTCCTTGTAATCACTTTTTAATTAATCATATCAAATCAATTTAAGTTTTAAAACACTTACTTATACTAACTATGATAGAAAAATAACGATGAAAGTTTATCACAATTAAAAAATGTTCAACTAATAACTAATAGGCTATCCATAATAGAAAAGGCATACCAAACTCATTTTAAAGCACTATCATGGATAGTATGGTTTATCCCACTATTTTCATAATATAATCATATTAGAGAGGGAAAATGCTAATATAGTTATTAAAAACTCAACTTAATTTGAAAATCATAACTAAGATAGAAAAAAATGACTAAAATTAGAAAATGATATTATAATTAGAAACAAACCATCCTACCCAAGTAGATCCTATCAATGATCAAAAAGCCGGACCAAATCGGTTCAACCGACCAATGGTCCGGTTCGGCTGAGGGCGAAAAATCGGGAAGCCTTTGACCCGGCCAACTCGGGGTTCGAACCGAGTTGGACCGGTAAAAACCGGCCAACCCGGGGGTTGAACCGGGTTGGCCCCTTTTTTTTTTTAAAAAAAATACTTTTATTTTATTATAATTCACCTAATTACTAACTTTCACTTCACTCAACTTTAGAAATTAGGAAAATATAATACGTTAAATACTATTTTACTTGCATATACTTAATATTTAATTATTGTTACTCTTAATATTTGTATTTTAGTCTGTGGATTGTAGAATAATATTTATTTTCACGTGTAATCAACTAATATTTTCTCTTTTTCTCTTTATAAAAACATTAAAATATTCATATTTGATGAATCATGCATACCTATCTACATTTACATTTTGATATTAGTGATTATTAATGTTAATATCAATAAAATTTTATTATTTTAATATAAACGGTTTGACCCGGTCCGACCCCGATCCGACCATTGACCCTTAAACCAGTGCCTCATCCGGTTCGATGCCCGGTCCGGTTTTTTGAACCTTGGATCCTATATAGATGTTCAAGATATGTTCCTTATATATTGGTTAATAAATCATGATCAACCAAGCAGAAAAAATCATGATCAACAGACAATAATTCCACGTTAAATTGGTGAAGGTTTTACGATTACCTTACCTTTCTACTTATAACTATTTCAATGTCATCTCAAACAATTGACAACATATCACCACCATTACCTTGAGACTCTAACAAGCTGATATTGTTAGCAAAACAAAAAATAAAAATTAAGCTGATATAAAATTAGAACAATTTATTTACTAAAATTTTAGGTAAAATGTGTAGTAGTTTTTTTGCTATTGTGGAATAGTCATGTGTTGTTTAGGATTGTAAGAGTCTAAGTATGTGTATAATAACGTGTGATTTTATTTTAATGAATGAATCAAGCTAAGGAGTGAGCTGGCATATTCAAACTAGCTCTACTTTTTAAAAAATGCCAATTTTGGACAAGTTTTATAATAAGTTTTAATTTTAATATGTACTCTAATTAATTTGATATTAAATTTAGCATAAAAATTACTCATCCTAATCCTAAATATAAGATATATTTACTTATTTTGATTACATTATATATATTGATTAATAAAATATTTTTTTTTCTAAAACACCCTTATCTTTCTTAATTTTCACTCTCGCTTATTTGATTATTCTTGAGGTAATATAAACAATAGCAGCAATTTAAGAAAACATTGACAAAAAGTAAGAATATGTCATATATTTAATATCAAAATCAACTTTTCAAATAGGTCTTGTATCAAGGACTAAGAGTAAGTTTATAAATTAAAGGAAAATAACGGATAAATACCTTATTAATTTTTTAAAAAAAAAACTTATAAACTAAGGGAGTACGATTTTGAAATTAAAAAGATATCTATTTGTACTTTCCCTATAAATGATCATAAAATATTGTAAAAAAAAAAACAGAAGCTTTTTTTTAGATTTATCTACCAGTATCCGGCGTTACTAGCAATTAACTAATTTGGTTCGCTGGAATATAGACCCACAAAGGGAGAATCTCACTACCTCCAAATAATTATCGCGGTTACATACCCTGTACTCGAAATCGAGACTACTGGTTAAGTTAGAATAACCCACAGTCAGTTGATCAAAACGCTTGGTAGTAAAAAAAAACCACACACACTTTAAATCTATATCTATATGCTTATCTAAAAGTCCAAACACTTTTTATTGGTCCACCTAATAATTAGGGGTGAGTATCGGTTCGGTTTTCGGTTTTTCGGTTCAAAAACCGAAAAAACCGAAAACCGAAATTGGGATAAAAACAAAACCGAAACCGAAAAACCGAATTGTTAACGGTTCGGTTTTTCGGTTATTTCGGTTTTTGGGCTTTTTTTTTTTCAGATTCGGCCCATACGAAAATTCAACAAAAAAATGAAAAAAAAATAGATTTAATGTATCTAAATAGTTATACAAATTCTACATCTTGCCCAAACAACTAAACTATTAATTCAACATGTCCAAAAACAAAGAAATTCTTAAAATTATACATTATATATCTTGTCCAAAGTAACTAAACTATTAATTCAACATGTCCAAAATAAAGAAAAGTTTAAAACATTCACATGTTTAAAAAGTTGTTTTTTTTTCTTAGAAATCATATTTTATTTGTTTGGATTTTGAGATTTTTTTTATACTTATTAATTGTTATCCTATTTTTAAATAAAAATTTTATATTTTTTTTCGGTTTTAAACCGAAACCGAAAAAACCGATAACAAAAAATGGAAAAAAATGGAAACCGAAATGCATTCGGTTCGGTTCGGTTTTTCGGTTCGGTCCGGTTTTTGCTCACCCCTACTAATAATGATGTGAGCATTTTGAATCTCGATGATTGGTGCCACTTACACATATCAGCCACATAATTACACGCATTATTAGGGTTTATGTTCATTTATTATAAGTATCATTAATTGCATTAACTTAATTTTAAAATTCAAATTATATTTTTACACTCATTTTCTCTTATTCCATTTGTGGAGCACACATTTAACAACCTATTAATTATCTGCACGCATTCTTCATCATACCTGTCTTGATTGGGTGTATTCCTTTGCCGATCTGATGACTTTCAACTTTAAAATCCAAACACTATCTCACTAAAAAAAAAACCAATACTCTCTCTTATCAAAATTTAAATTTTGAATTCAAATATTTATCATTTTCTTATAGGCTTATGGCATCCCTTCTTTAACCTTCATTTCCTCTTCTTCCAAATCATTTTTCATTTTTTAATGTTTATTGGCCTCCTCTTCTACTATTTCCTCTCCATTGTGAAACAATTCCCCGGCCTCCCAAATTGAACCTAATAAACCCCTACTAAAAGCCGCTTCCATGTTTGCACACATAATCAGGTAAAGAGTATGTCAAATGTCGCCATATAATTTATCCAGTTTTCTTATGTTCTTCATTAATCTCTAGCTCTTTCCCTCTACGCCAAAAATATATTATATTGACTAAATGATCTTTCTAATAATGAAATCGTAGAACAATCACCTTTAAAATGGTGTTGTACAGGGGAATAATCATGTGCAAAAAAAATTGTTTTGGTTGGGTAACCAAATTAAAAAATTACTCAAAACTAAATCCATAAATCTCCATCAATCGTATATCTTATAATGCAATTTGTCTACAATCTCATTTATGGATACTTTAATTCTTTATAATATCCATCTATATATTTCTCTAAAAGTCCAAACATGTTTTTTATCGATCCACCTAATATCCGACATCACATCCAATCAACATAATTAGTGGTGGCCCCTAACACGATCAGTAAATTGTTTAAATTCAAAAAATTTATAGAGATGCTAAGTATATATGCATTATCTACACATTTGGTATTGATTTAAATCATTACATTAACTACATGATTGTTTTATTTTCAAAATTCAATCTTGCATATACAGTTGTTCTCTAAAATTTATTTCCAATTCAAATCATTGTTAAATTATCTATATTATTGTTTTATTTTCAAAATTCAAACTTGTCAACCCAGTTGACCAATCACATATATTTCTAAATAAAATCAAATGAAAATCAATATTTTCATTATGATAAAACACATAAATTTGAAGTCACACCCTTTAAAAATAACTTATATTATTATTTCCTGATTTAACCAAATCTACAAGGTACAAATCATACATATGTATACAGCTTATGTGTGTGTGCGGTATTTACATTAGACCCTAAATTTTGATCTTCGCATTGTAAATATGAATATTTGTATTAGTATTTTAAAAAAGTTAAAAAAAAATTCCAAAAAGTGCAAATATAATAAATATGTTAACTATCACTCTTTCTTTTTTGCAATTTAAAGTTTAAACCATGCTCAATCAAGTGTCCAATCACATTTATTTCTAGTTTAAATCATTATTGTATTATTAATATAACTTATTTACACTTGTCTAAATAACCTTCCAATCTCATTTATTTCTAATTAAAATTAAACGAATATATGAATTTGCATTTTGATAAGTCACGCAGATTTGAAATCAATCCCTGTAAAAATAATTCATATTTTCTATTTTTATCCAAATAAGTGCAATTGATGACTCATAATTTCATATCATACATATGCATATGAAATTAACTTTTATTGCCTTTTAAGTAACATTCTTTAATTATAAAAGAGTTAGTAAAAAAAACATTAAATTTTTTGCTCTCTCTCTCTCTCCTTTCCCACTTTTCTTTCATCCCCATTTACTCTCCTCCCTGCTTTTCTTCTCATCCAAGCAAGCATGCCCTTGGTGTAAAAAAAAAAAAAAAAAACCAAATTTTTTGGTTTTTTTTTTTTTTTTTACTATTAAACGAAAAATCTAGTCTTATTAATTAGGTGCAGCGTCAAAGAACAGAGTGAGCTGCTGCAAATTCCAGTTTGGGAAGAAGAAGAAGAAGAAAAATATTGGCGAAACGAACTCTACCAGAAAATGGTTGCAACGAACGTGAAGGGGGAGACGCTTTCTCTGATGGACAAACGAGCTTCCATTGAAGCTGAGATGAACGCAATCATCGAGCGCCTCAATCAACCTGGCGGTCCCGGTCTTTCCGGCAATCTCGTTGATTCCGAGGTTTTACATTTGATTCCTGTTATGAATTACTTTCTTTTTTTCCCATTCTATTTGGTTTCCAACGACTGATTACTGCAATTCGGCATATTTTGCTTTGATTTTTCATTTCAAGGATCTTTAGCATGTGAGAGTTTGAAATAGTTTATTGTTTTTCTAGGGTTTTCCTCGGACGGATATTGATATTCCAGTTGTTCGAGCAGAGCGGCGTCGTCTTTCTGGTATGAATTGTATTCTCAGTATTTGTTTTGATGTACAATTGTGTGAACATGTGGGGCTTTTAAACAAGTTGAAGTGCTATTACCTCGAGTGAAAGTTTGCGCCTTATGGTGGTCTTAACATATTTTAGTATGATTTTGCAACAGAATGTTGTTATGTGATTAATAAATGAATTGGCTTTTTAAGGTAGCTGCTAGAGTAGTGTTGGTTTTGCTTCATTTTCCTGCCATTTTTACTCCATCATTTTCCTCTTCCTGTTCCATGCAGAGCTGCGTAATGATCACCAGGAAATCAGTGAGAAAATAAATCAAAATATTCAGATTTTGCATTCAGCAAGACTTGGAAGTAAAACGACACCCAATGTTTCTGGTACACTTCCGCCAAGCAATAATGTTGTTATATTGTTTGTTTAGTGGAGGTAACTTTGGCTTCTTGTTGACATTACCTGCAGGAACTTTGTTAAGATAATATTTTTTGCACCCCACTCATGTGCAATTAAGATTCATAGGGTGGATATTTTTTCACTGTAGCCATATGATGCTTTTCACTTTTGTGAGTGAAGATGTCGGTCACAAGTTTTAGAAAAGGAAGGGATGTATGTTAAAAGATATATAAGACGACTCGTATTCACTGATAAGAAGAATGTTGTTTGTGTGTGTGTGTGTGTGTGTGTGACATTTTTCTGCTGTAACTAAAATAGCTGTTGTTTGATTTAACTCATTTACCACCATTGTCAGGTTAGGCCTGCGTGTTTGTGTCTGTATTTTGATGTACAACTAGTGGTGCCTTTACTTCATAAGAGGCATTAGGAAGAAATTTTTTGATGAAATGTCGAAGGGTCTTTAGAACCTCCGTTGACCAAAGCCTTAAAAATGCGTTGATGAAAACTTCCAACCTGGCTGGCCTTTTTCCTGCTTCAAAGATACCCAAAAGTTGATTTCAAAGTCCCCATGCCATCCCTCAAAGCTAGCAAAGATGACTCTTTCTATTTGCTTTTTGAAGCTAAATAATATTTTGGAAAATTTATAATGTTTTAAATTCTGAATTTTCCTATGCTACCCTTCGTCCCTTTTTTAATCCTAAGTTTGACTTAAAATTACTGTCTAGGTAAAAATAATTAATGGCAAATATTTTAATCATGTTACGTGTTTGCCTTTCTGCAATGTATTGAAGATGGACCTGATACTCATACCTCATCAGCTGTTGATGCCGGCTCATCAGTGCAAAGTGTCCTTTTAAGACATTCCCCCAATCCCATGGATGTGGATGTCAGCATACCATTTGCGATGGTTGATGAGATATCTGATTCATCACCGGCTGCTGAGGATGGATTACAACTTGGAGATCAAATTTTGAAATATGGCAGCGTGGAAGCTGGGGATAATTTGCTCCAAAGGCTAGCTTCTGAGTCTCAGTCAAATCTGGGTCATGCAATACCAATTGTTATCATGAGGCAAGGTGCTATGATCAACTTAACTATCACACCTAGAACTTGGGCAGGCAGAGGTCTATTGGGGTATGTCTCCTGTGCCTATATTTTTTTTTCTTTATGACTAGCATTATTTTGTCATCATCCATGTTTTTATTTTGAAAAAATAGGCTTAAACAACTGATGAACTTACTTTTGCCTTCTCACACTTTCCCATGTTCAAATAGTATGCCCTAATGGATCCATTGGTTTACATTTTTCTCCTTTTGCTTCTAGAGGATATGTTATACTTTGACTTCTACTTTTCTTGTTTCACCTCAAATTACTTCGTTTTCAATAAAAACGTCCATCTTGTTCCGTGTCTCCTTGCTGGAAGGTCTGTTTGATTTGGGTTAGCACCTGTTATATCTAAAGCAGTATTTTTTTTTTAACACTTTATAAACTCTCTTTCGGGAAAACAACATTGCTAGATACTTATATGTTATATCAGAATTCATCATTTTGTTCAACTGAATCTAATTAGCTGTACCCTTACTGATAGATGGCTTATAGTTTTCTCCCTTCTTGCTCTTAGAAAGCAACACCAGTGGGCATGCGCCAATTATGGATTATCTTGTGTAGGCCATTGTATACTACTTATGCTCCAAATTTTCTATAATAAGCTGAACACTATTTTCAGCATCAAAATCATCTTAGAAGTTATTGGTTGTGGTCTTTAATCAAAAAATAACGGGCTAATGGCCTTTTGATCATAGCCAGCAAAGAGCATGAAGAAAATACTCCTTTTAAAACGAATGATGATTAGTTGAGTTACTACTATTGCCAATAACATGCTCATATTTATTGCGAGGCGTCTTCTATGTTAAATGCATGCAGATGTCATTTTCGGATCTTGTAGCTGCAGTGAGTTATTATTTATCCCATGGTGGTGACAGTTGGAAGAATTTTGGCTTGCGGTGTTCTTTTGTGCTGTGTCGTGGTCGAAAACTACCGTGTTTTATCTCATATTCGAATGTTCTGTTTTTATATACTCAATGCCTTACTTCTGATTTTGTGGCTGTCGGTGTAGGGATTCCAAATTCTCTATTCAGTATTTCTGTCTAATGAAAATGCACCTTGAACTGTCATTGTGGAAATATAATTACTGTTCTTTATTTCCTAAAAGTTGTTTTTCTTCTTCCTTCTTTATTTTCCGTGCAAAGGGAATAGATAGGTTAAAGGAATGTGACTTAACAGGAAAAACTGAACAATTTTAGGGAGAGAAACAATTAGAAATTTGAATACATATAATTAATACGCTGTGTTAAAATAGTCTTATTAGTCTGATACTCCCATGGTTTAAGAGTTAAATAATTTAAAAATATTGAGAAAATTAGTTAAGTTACTTTTTTGTGATAAATGTAAATTGGTTTTTTTTTCCCTTCCTAAATTGGCTCACCCATTTGCATTGGAAATCATCATCATTGAAAACATCCTTTGATGTGTGCAATCAATAACATTTTGAAGAATTGCTGGGAGTATATCAAATTTTGTTGGTGGAGTATATCTTCTAATAAAATTATAAAATTGGTGGAGTATATCAAATTTTGTTGGGGGTCATGTTGAACTGCCCTCTCCTTTTTTAAGGATAATAAAACTATACCCAACGACTAAATTCACAAATTAATTATTAAATATGTTTTTAAATTTAATATTTATTTAACCCAACTTTACCAGTGTATTTATCATTCACATAACAAAAACTGCAACTAAAAAAGCATTCGACATTATTTATTAAAACAATACAAAATTTATAGGTGTAACAGCTAACATAACAATGAGTATTGACCATTAATATTATTTAAGAATAGAACATTTTTAACTTTGGTCCTAAAGCATAACCTGCAGGTTTTTTTAATTGCCGATGTTTAGGAGTTTTGTTTTTGGGAGATGGGGGGAACGGATATATGGGTATTGAGGAGAAGGCACGTGTCGCAGTGACTGTGTAATAATGGGCAAGCAACAGTGTGATGGTTGGGGATCCACAAACAAAAATGGTGCATGCTTGTCTATCAACAACTCAGTACTCTTTTGCTCTCTTGACAGACAAGAAAACACAAATCCCCCCACACTCTCTCTCACTCTGTTTTATCATTCTCATCTCTTTCTCTAGCTGTCCAACACCCTTTCATGTCTTTCATTAGGAATCCCCTTGCCCCACCCTTTATATAACACTCAGCTTGTACCATGCTCTCACCTCATCATTCAGTTCAACCACTAATATCATCCCGCATATTTTTGTAACTGTCTTGTTATTATCTTATATATTTACTTTCCCACTGATAAGATCATCATATGTTACCAAGTGGTGAAAACTTGTTTGGATTAACATTGGCGTAAATGAATTCATTTATTTTTTTGTCGGCCTAAGGTATCCACGCACCGTAGGCTTTCTGAATGTGGTTTAATGTTTGCCATGAGACCCTCTCCGTAGACACCGTTACAGATTGAATACCTTACAAGTTGTTAAGGAATCCAACTATAGGTCTCATATTTGGTAGAAGTGACTTCTATTTTAAGTAACTTTTACAAATTGAAGTTAGAGTAAAAATCAGATAGTATAGAGTGATGGTTATCTATTTTGGACACGTTTTTTCTAAGAAAAACCTTTAGTTTTCAAGAATAATTTTAGTTGGGTATTTTAGTAGTCATAGCTTTTGTTAAAAGACCCTTCTTTATTACCTATCAGGAACTCGGTCAGGTTCAGGGTCAGGGTCATTTACCTTTCTCTCTATCCACAGCGAACTCTGAGGCAAGAAAGAGAAGCCAAAATAAAGTGACTTTTATTTAAAAGTTGTCTTTCTAGTGAAAATTAATTACTGGGTTCAGTGTTAGGAACGTAATTAAGATGAGATCCCATAAAATCATGTAATTAATCTCATATCCCTGCTAGGAAGTTGTTATCGTCTGCTCATTAAGTTGTTGTTAGCAGGCCAAACAATTGTTATCTTCTGGTCAAAAATTATTTCTGACCCATAATTAAATTCTCAGTCACTAACAACTTTTAATCAGACAATAACAACTTTTGGTTAGATGATAACAACTTGGGCCTGACGATCACAACTTTTAAACTCTTGCTCAGTAATAACTTTTGAGCTGGCAATAACAACTTAATGACCAGGCAATAACAACTTCATGGGATCTGAGATTAATTATGTGATTTTGTGAAACCCATCTTAATTAATTTCTTTGTAATTAATTATTTCTTCTTTTTATTTCTTAAGCGCTCATAATTTACCAAACAAAATATAAATCCCAAAAGCTGCTTTTAGTTTATGGAAGTCAGTTTGAACTCTCCGACCGCAATCCCAAACAAAGCCTTAATCTTCATTAGCTAGAAAATGTTGAATCATACTTATTTTATTAAAATGTATTATGATACTTGAATGCTTGTCAACTAGTCAATCTGCACAATGACATCGTGCGATCCATGTAACCGACCCCACTTAATGGAATAAGGCTTTGTTGTTGTGAATGCTTGCCAACTAGTACAGCAGTGTAAGCTAAAGATAGTTCATAAAATTAAAGTGATGGCGAGCTCCACAAATTCTTCCTCATGAATTTTTATCAGTTCTTTACATGCAAGTTTCAATTTAGAATTTGTGCACTCGTCTTAAAACAATGTGTAGCAGAGAATTTGAAAGAAAATTTCAATAACAGGTTTTAACTGTACAGAAAATAGTATACCAGTTTAAAAGCTTCACACAACATTACAGATACAGGGTTGATTTCATTCACTTGAGCTTTTAGTAAAAATCTACAATCTCAGAATCCATCATCGTAATCAAGTTCAGGGAGAACATGAAATTTTATACACAAATTCCCCACCATCATTACTCAATCTAAAAAAGGCCAAGTAATCAAATCAGTGGACAGGAAGACACTGCAACTATAACATGGTGGAGGATTTATCAACTAAAGACGGTAGTAGCAGAACCATCATTCTGAGGAGAAACTCAAATCATCAATGGCAATGGAAAGATCTGATTCTATCACGTTATCACTCTCCTTTTGTTCATGAGCATTGTTCATGATGATGCCATTACTCTCTTCCTTCCCTTCTGCTGCAGCTATACACTCATGGAATCTGAAGCAGCTGGTGAGATGGTCATTTGTTAACCCAGCTACCTGCATGAAGGAGTACACAACGGTGGGTCCCACACCACGGAATCCTCTTCTCACGAGGTCTTTGCTAATTACATCTGCTTTAGGCGTTTTCACAGGAACCTGTCGAGGATATCGGAATCTGCTAGCTATAGGCTTGTGGTTCACAAAACTCCATATATACTTGTCAAATGACCCAAATTCATCAACAACCTGCCATGAGCAAAACCTGTAAAAGGTTAGGTAAAGAGACAATAATAGCCACAATGCAATAATGGCAGTTCAATTAAAGAGAAGAAAAAAAAGGTATTGTGGGGATTGATGGTTGGAAAAGTATCATAGAGACTTGGGTCACACCAGCAAGGCAAGCTGGCAGAATAAAGAATCCAAATAATTAGGTTGTATATCACTCTTGTAAACTAGAATACCCACAGGTTCAGGATGTACGAAGGATTATAGCATAGTTTGTCCCATATGGGTCATGCAAATTTAAAAAGGATAAGGTCCACCCTTTCAATTACCTTTATTACCTAACCCACCAGATTAAATGATAACTGGACACCAAGTTTAAGTCATTCATTTGATCATTAGCCAAAAAAAAGTTTCATTCATTTGATCATACTGAGAATTAAAAGCATTCTACGTGAGACTACAGTTATACAAATATAAGCGACAGCAGCACTTTATACTGAAGGTCAATATGGAAAATAAAGAAAGAATTAAAGTCACCAGACTTAAAAAGGCATTAACATAGGACCCTGGGACTATAACTTATTTATATTCATACTTTGCATAAAGGAAGTATGATTCACTACCTAGTTCAGCTACTAAAGTCACAATATTATAAACCTATAATTTATTGTTCTTAGTTTCCAATGGTCCAGGAAAAATGAAAAGGTTTGCCAACCAACCTAAAAGCTATACTTATTCCGAGTCAAGGTTTTGCAAATCAAGAGAAAATAGTAATCTACCTTTGATATTTGACGAGCATTCTCAATTATAGCACGCAATTTAACTTCTGAAAGAAGAGAACTTGCAGTAGTTCCTGGTGCAATCATCTTCTTTTCATTCGATTTTGAGACAGCTACTGGATCAAAGTCTGAGAATACTTCCCTGTAAAAGCTCTTATTAGCAAAAATTAAAAAGGATAATGTGAAGAGATAAGCCTAAAGCCAAGGTTAAAAAGTCTGTGTGGCAGCCACTCCACATTTGAGGCTAGAAGTAAATGGAGGTAATTATTGAACTTCAAATGAGGCAATTCAATACCTAAAAATGTGCCTTTTGTTCAGAATGACTGGCCAAGCAAGTTCAGATAGAGCACTCGAAAGTACAAGAAGTTCAAATAGTTTCCTACATAAGATATAACGTCAAGGAAAATATCTAATGCGAGGAGGTAAATTAATAATATAATCAAAATTGTGTTTACATACTTGTCATCATGTACTGGAACTCCCCATTCTTCATCATGGAAGGCAGCATAACACGGTTCTGATTTCAATTTCCAACAGGTGAACTCAGTCAGCAAACAACTTTTGAAAGCTAGTTGAGTTCAAGAGCAACAAATCAAACTATATTGGAAAATTTTCTAGTAGATGTGTGGCGATGGCATTCAGCTGGCTTATATCCAACAGCAATACTCCCATAAGCATATCAGGTATGTGCTTATTATTTAGAATTCCCAAGTTTCTCTTCGATGGGCAAATCATCGACTGAAATCTATGGAGAAGGAAGGTATATGTTGAATGGATGTATTTTCCTATAGTAGTTATCAATCTATATTACGCATGAACATTTAATGTGACTGTTTTAAAACACATGAATCCAACTAGAGGTATGTTCTCAATGTAATGCATAATCTCTTCAACAACTGAAATTTATGTTTAAGTTATTTGAGAATCACAATATCAGCCCTTATACATGTAAAATTCTTGAAAAAAATGTGTACTCATTAAGCCCAGGTTTACTCCGAAATCAGACAGAAACGCCACCTCAAGGACCTAGAAAAAGTCAAAGAAGATAACTAACCAGTATTAGGAGTGACCCAGGCACACCTCTTCTTTGATTGAGAACCATCAGGAAGAGATTCAAAAGAACCATCAGAAGCAACACTTCTTGGCTTTGACACAAATGGCTTCCTTCTACTGACTAGGCTATTAGACCGAGTCAATCTTCCTGTAGATGCTCTACTGCGGAATGAATCTGTCGAGGCATCGGATGAGCATGAAGCATTCAGAGACAGATTAGAATGCAATATCTGTTCATGCCTGCGGAGTACAGAAGGAGCACTGATAGAATGTGACTTAGGAGAGGAAGCTAAGTTTGAAGACAATTGATGGGAGTTTTTCTCCTTGGCTGGTGTAACTTCGTCCCTCAATTTCTCTACCTTCCTCTGTGGCTTTGAAGTGGGTTTTCTAGAACTCAATGTTCCTGTCTTGTTTCCAGTTGGTCCAAGCACAGGCCTTGCCTCTGAATCAGCAACATTCGTTGACCTCAATCTGGGAGCTCCCGACATTTGTAAAAGAAATATAGTTTCAGAACACTCCAAACAGGCAATCACCCTAAGAATTCCAACACCAGTCACCCCACAGTAAGTTCTTGAAATTCTTCTAATGCTCCATTAGGTGACAGTGAAATTCAATATAACCTTCATTTTTCATCTAGCTAAACGCTTTAAGAGAGCAGTAATGATAAAAAAACCCGAGTCACTTGCAAATTTTAACCAACACAGAGTACGCAGTGACTTGGCACCCACCTCCTTTTCCACAGATCTCAGATTTCTACCTCCAAAATGAGATACTTGTAGTGAAGGCTGCTTGGGGGCATCAATCAAAATCCTAAAATCAACATGACATCATCAAAAACTTGAAATTTAGAAGCAACTAAAACACCCGACCCCATTCCACTCATACCCCAATTTAATACAAGAAAAAAACCCAGAAAACTTGAAGCCAACAGAATTAATCAAAATGACATCATCAAAGTCAGTAAGAAGGGTTCACCTTTTGACCAAAGCTAGGGTTCAAATCGCACGAATAGATGGCTACATTCCATATTCATGTAAATTTCAAAAGAACTCAAGAAAGCCTAGAAATTCCATGACCATTCTTCATTGCGGAAAACAAGAAAGCTTTCCAACCTCAATGCAGGTGTTCAAACTGAAAGGCTCAATTTTTCAGTCGCCCCACATGGAAAAAGGGCTGACACATTTCTTTCTTTGGAGTTCCCATGCTAATTACCCAGAAAACAACAGCAGAGAAAACTTTCAGGGTAATGCGAGGAAAAAGGGACTTCCTTTACCGGTTCAAAATAACAGAAGCGTTGAAGAGAGAACTGGGTTTGATGATCTAACAACAAAGGTTGAAAATTGAAAAGGAAGAAGAGAGTATTTGAGGGAGATGAAGTGAGAGAATGAAAGAGCGAATAAGCCAAGAAAGAGAATGAGTGTAAAGATAGAAGAGTGAAAAGATTGGGTTTAACCCGCAAATCCGGTTCTTTCTGTAGTAATTTACCGGCATAGCCGGTGCATTGTTGCTTCACCAAAAAAAAAAGGGTAAATTAATTAGAACTCTCTAAAAAAAAAGTATGACTAAGACGAGATGTCACGAAGTTGTAATCATTTGACAAGCTCTTATCGTCAGATCAAAAATTTTTCTTTTTTTTATAATGTCAGGCCAAAAGTTAATATCTACAATGGGACCTTATCTTAATTATATTTCTTTCTTGAAACCTGTAATAAATTTTTTTAAAAAAATTAATTTTTATTCGGGGACTATTTTTATAATATTTCCTCCAGTCTTAAATATAGAATATACTTGAAGAGTTGGTCTTTATTCTAAATATATAGGATCTAATTCTAATTTCTGTCAACCATTTTTCAAATTATACTTTAATAATAATCAAGTAAGAGATGGGCAAAAAATAAGAGAAGATGATTTAGATGTTTAAAAAAAAACTCATCATACCAACTACAATAACTAGCATACTTAATTTAATCAAATTAATTAAACAGGTCATATATTTATTATTTAGGACTAGACTTTGCTCCAGATATTCAAATGAAAAATATATAATATTATTTATATTTCAGTTTTTTGAAAAATAATAAAATAATGGTTTTATTTAAATAAATAAATAAATCAAACTCAATAATTTTTATTTGAATTTATATATTACATATTATTACTATTAAAACATAGTTATTATATTTCAATTTTAATTTTGTAAAAACAAGTCCACCTTTGAACATGTTTGAACTTAATACTATAAAAAAATTCTTTTAATGATTGTTTATTACGTTTTTGGATGAGCTTTTGTTTCTGTTAAATGTTCTTTATTTTTTTCGCTTAACGTTCATTTTAAAGTCAATAAACTTAAAAATTTATTTTAATGCATAAACTCGATTTGGTGAAAAAAATACATTTGGTAGAATTAACTTAAGAATTAGCTATTAATTGTATGTCATATTATATATTGTATCAAAAAACTAATTATGTTTTCATTTGTAGTTATTAAAGATTCCTCTAAAATTTTTAATTCACATGGATTTTTTTTAAAACAAAGATATGCCTTTCACCGTCTAACACTAACATAGCCAACAGAGCTATAGCAAATAATTAATTTTTGGATTTATTCAATGTATCAATCGCTATCGCTATGAACAACTGACTAATTTTATTCGTGAGTATTTAAGCCCACAATGGGGAAAACTTCACTACCTTTAAGTAATTATCGTGGTTATATATCTCAGACTCAAACTTGAGACTACTCATTAAGCAATATCAACTTACATATAGTTGATCTAAACGGTGCAAATAATTAATTTTGATTGTATATGAAACAAAACATTGTGAATAAATAATTGTAATCTATCCTATAATTAAATCTAAACGTGATTTCTAAATCCTTTTAATGATTGATATGTCTATTGTTATTACTAACAGCTCATCTCACCGCTTTTAATATGTTTAGTTGGAGTGGGCAAAAAAAAAATGTTTAGTTGGAGGGGCATCAAGGAGAAGATAAGGCAGGAGGAAAATATAAATAAATCCAAAAAAATAAAATTTATTCAATGTTTATCATCTTTTATAAAAATTGGTTGCTATTATTTTACTCTCTTTTTTGCCGTAGGTTGTTGTTTTATTTGATTATATTACTTCGCTAATATGATTAGTATCTCCTTAATTATGCATGAATATTTTATAATTCTATATTTAAAAACCTTTTTAAAGAAGTGGGACGCTATGTCAATCCTAAAAAATGTCTTCACTTATTTTATACTACTTCACAATATATTACTTCACAATGTCATTAAGAAATAAGAATATTATAAATAAGTGTTTAAATAATAATTAAAATTAAAAGTTAAAGTATTAAATGTTAGATTAATGAATTGTACAAGGAAGTCAATGGTGATGGGATGGGAGTGGCACTGACATGTGACGTTGAAGTGAGAAATGCTGCATTTGCTACAAACATCAAAGTGAGCAATGGAAAGCCATCCACCACTATGCCCCTGATATCCCAAAATCACACACAAAGAAATATTTCATTCTTCAAAATTTCTCAACAAAATTGTATTCCATTCAATCTTATGTACTTACAATTTTTTTAATGAATCTCATTCTTTGCACAAGCTATGCATGTGTCTTTGAATAATTTAATATATGTTTTTTTATATTTATTTACAACTAATTATAGGTATCTTTTATTTCTCCCTCCCTCCCTCCATGGATAAAGATGATTTTACAAAATAAGTTGCATTGTGTACTTGGGTTATTATTGGTATATTCTAAAAAGGATTGGAGAGAGGATTAACTTTAGGGAAAATGGTCATTTTTGTCTCGGAAGTTTTAGTTATGGAGCAATTTTGGTCCGAAAGTTTTTGTTGGACCAATTTTGACTCGGAAGTTTACAAAACGTAGCCTAAGGCCTCTCTATATTATAAAATTAGCCTATATTACTACATTTTGTAAACTTCCGGGTCAAAATTGGTCCCAAAAAAACTTCCAGATAAAAATTGTTCAAAAGCTAAAACTTCCGAACCAAAAATATCCATTTTTCCTTAATTTTAAGATTAAATGACACAACAAGAAGTCCCATTAGATAGGATCAGTCATATAAATCACCCACTGTCATTGTATTATATGAATAACTAAATTTTTCATTTAATAAATTGTTACCAAATGGTTGTGCACAATCACTTTACTAAGCATTTCAGTCCAAAAAAATCACTTTATTAAGTATTATCTTCAATCTTTTTCTATTCATTTTTAAGGAACTTTATACTATCTTATCTACCTTACAAATTTTGCTAAATCACAAGGTTTTCATGAAATTTGAATAATGTATAAATAATGTCCTTAATTCTCTAAAGTTGAATAGTCTGTTAACCTCCTAAATGTGTTTCACTATTATAATATGATGTGCTATTAATTAAGCACCCCCTGATTTTTTCTCTATGTACTTATAATTTTCTTCAAGTTTAAGTTAATGTATAGAAATGTAGACCACTTAAATTTTAGTCGCGTGGAGCCGTGGACGCAAACCTTGTTTTCTTTTTCTCCCTTGGAGACTATGCTCATCAACCTATAACTCATCGGCTCCCAAATATTGGTGGTGGGATGGGAAGTGAAGAATCCATTGTTTTGAAACGAGGGTGTGTTTGGATTACCGTTAGAGAAGTGACTTTTTTTTAGAATGATTTATTCAAAAGTAACTTTTGGATAAAAGTCATTTGTGTTAAGTGATTTATGTTTGGATTTGTGATGATAGAAGTGACTTTTTTTAATATGATTTTTAGAAACATGTTTGGATGATTATATTGAAAAGCACGTTTAGATGAAAAATTACTAAAAAATGCATCATTATCATTAAATAATATATATCTAATATGCATATATTCTTATTAAAGGCTTAGTTTCTCCCTTATTTTCAGGAAAATAATTTTAAAAAATAATATTTTTAGCTCAAAGGAGTATATTGTTGAAAAAAATAGTTAGAAATTGTTATGGTAAATTTTTGGAGATAAAAAGAAAATTTTAAATTAAAAGAAATTATCTTATTTGAAAATTTTAGGGGTCTAACAGTCTAATTTTCCTACCCACTTTATTAAATAATACATAACAAAAGGCGTGGAACCCACTAGAAATCAGAAGTCAGAAGCCAAAAGTCACTTTTTTTTGCTTCTGACTTTTCACGTTGCAGAAGTCATTTTGGACTAAAAATCATTTTCAAAATAAGTGAGGCCAAACATATTTTTTTTTTCTCAGAATGACTTCTGATTTTGGGATCCACTTCTGGCCTCCAGAAATGAGATCCAAACATGCCCTGAGTAAAGTGATTATCTGGTCACGTTTGAATTTTCTTCTTCGCTTTTCTATTATTTGTTTGACATTTTATTCTATCCTCTTTGTAAACATCGCCATCACGAGTGTTAAAGAAATAGTAACAATAATGTTTCAACCAATAATATTTAATCACAGACACTTGAGACATAAGTCTTGTTCTATTTCTAAATGGAAGCTACAAAGAACGACTTCGTATCTTCTACATTTATGAATTTTAAAGCCCACATCTCATCACTAAGTGCAAGACCCATTTCTCTACTTTTTAAATGCAGTATCTATATTCATTTTTGTGAATTTAAAAAACATCTTAAACAACAGGTGTCAATCAATCCTGTATTTATTTATTAAATGACTACTAATTTTGAAAGTTACGCTTCAACAAGTCTGGTCGGCAGGGGAAAAAAAAAAACCAGCTAAACAAATTTTCATACATCAAATAACAAAGTTTGAGAACCGCAAGTTGTTGACCTCCATAGCCACCAAATTATCCATTATGTGGTTTCTAAATAAATATTTTTCTGTAAATAATAAACTAATTGTACATAGTTTTATAAAATTTGAAATAAAAAACATTTACCCAGGAACTCCATCCCCATTTAGATCCCATCTGTTAAGCTTTGCACTCAAAAGAAGAGCGAAAGAAACTCAAACAAGAGAGCATGCCAAAATCCTTGTGAATACATAAGCCTTTGAGGATATATCATATGATATGATATTTCTCAGCCTCCATTGGAAATTTGGAATCAACTCTATATTCATTCCTACCACTACTGATCCGTTTCAAACTGGTTAAATGGCACCAAAAAAAAAATAAAATGCACTACCTGTTGTTTTGCTAAGAGGCTACATGGAGGATGAGGGGGAAAAGGAAAAAAATGGAATTGGTGGAGAAATATTTTAAACCTATCAAATAACTTTTAGAGATACAACCACCTGATACCTGAATGATGTATTCAGCAAGGCTTAATTTCACCCATGCTTAAAAGAGTTCGAGCCGACTCAATCGCTTTCTCACCCCCAAGGTCGGAGGCATCTTCAGTTAATTCTTCATCAGAGTCCACTGACCACTGAGCAGAATTTTCTTGGTTTTGCTGTGAATCAGTAATCATGAGTTGCAGATTGTTTGACGAGGCAGGGGCAATAGCAGCCACATGAGGAGCACTCGGTGGGCCATGTCGTTTCTTGGGAACCGGCTTATCATGGTTGTGTGCTCCTTTATATGTAATGATAACAGCATTAGGATCATCTACTGCAGTCTCAATTTGCTTACGGACAGGACATCCGGCAGACGTGCATCGATAGTAATTTCTAAAAATTTAAGAGAGAAAGAGGATTAGAAACTCAATTTAGAGAAAAGAAAGAAACAGGGTGGAGACTTTGAAGGCAATGAAGCAAATAACAAAATAAGAGCATTTAATGCTTCAAGAAAACATCAGTTTAGATCATTGTTGCTTCATCACTTAGTCTATTCCTTCTCTCATGACAACTAGGTAGCAGCTCCACTCAGCAAAGCAGAAAGTAATGGACCACACCACCAACAATACAACTTTGACTCCATAAGATAAGAAATCTTGTATCTCCCTGTGTTAAAAGGGATCAACCTCTCATTATTCCGACTATAGGATCCACATAATCATTGAATAGGTGGGAAATTGTAACCTAAGCATGCAGAAAACTTCATAAAAATAATGGTTAATATCATTGTCAGTCAATACAGTTTAATTGAGTTTTGGTTTTTGTCCCTACAGCTTCAAATTATTGGTTTTGGTTCTTACCTTTTTATGAGGGCTTGGTCTGAGCTTAACTATTGGGACTAAAATCGAAACTTGATAAAAGTATAAAGACTAGCCGTTAAACTGAGACTAAATCCTTTTGAAGCTATAGGGTCCAACACCAACAATTTGAAACTATGTGAACCCAAACCGAAATTGCTTAGATTTTGTTTTTTAGTGTGACGATCTAAACTTAGGTGATCACATAATTTTCTTGGAAAATTTCCAAGTGTGAAAATTTTATTAGTTCTCTTTTTATTATCTCTATTAATCGTATTTACATAATATTTTCAAATTTCAAGTACTTGTTAAGTCTGCTGTGCATTCACATGTAGCTGCCATGCTCTGGCAGCATGGTGACTTATATAGGCTTGCACTATTTGTTGCCATACTCAATTCACAACGCTGGTAGCAAATGACTTTAGTTCTTTAGTCTCCTTGTATATAACTGATTCTACAAGTAGAGCACCCTATCTTCCTATCTTTCAACAAAAGAAAAGGTGTGAACCTGGTTTTTCCAAGAATGTTAACCATGTATTGGTAAGCAAAGCAGGGTTACTACAGGTATTAGGATGTTGAAAGGGTATTTTGTCCAAATTGTTCACTAACAAATAATAGCATAGATATCTTTTCAGCTATTCAGTAAACCTATGATATGGAGCTTCTACTTCAAGCATAATAAGAAAGAATAAATGAAAATATTTGCATTTTCATAGTAAATTTGACAACAAAATACATCTTTATCCTTAGCCTTAAAGTACTGGCTTAAAGTTCCCAACCCACTTCTCCCCAAACATATACCAAAAGAAAAAACATTACCAAAAAAATTAAGAATAAATACACCATATTCAAAGCAAGGCAAAGAGACAAGCCATTGTTTCGACATTCACAAAGATACTCAAGCATCTTTGTCTTTCTTAAAACAATATAAAATCATATAAACGCATCTGCAACTATTTGTCCAACTTTATATTTCATATCATTAAAAGTTTTAAGCACCAATAGATTAAGTAAAATTAGAGTTTCACCATCTTGGTATAGATATATTAATAATTAGTGACATCAAATGCATGAAAAACCATGAAATATGTGAGAAGAAAATAAAGACCACAGAAAAGAAAAAAATGTCGGCATGTACCTGGGATGGGAATTTCCCCTGACCATTTTCTGTCCATACTTGCGCCATCGGTATCCATCACCTGATATCCCAACATCCCCTGATGCATGTACAACATACTTTGATT
The DNA here is from genome assembly GCA_037074515.1 of Mimosa bimucronata. Taxonomy (NCBI): domain Eukaryota; kingdom Viridiplantae; phylum Streptophyta; class Magnoliopsida; order Fabales; family Fabaceae; genus Mimosa; species Mimosa bimucronata. The sequence goes on along the minus strand of CM073448.1, from coordinate 13,123,148 downwards.
TCTTTCCATGTTCCACATGCAAGTCCAAGTATGTTAAGTCATCATTCTTCACTCTGGTAATCAAATACAAGAAGACCATTAAATCAAATGCTAACAATCCTTTCAAAATAAGATTAAAAAAAGAGCTTATTGTCTACACTTTTAACTTGTAAAGAAAACTATTTGATGCGCAAACATGCCTTCTCTTCAATTCTGGTTCATCAACGTGCTCCACCTTCAACATAACTTTACCATTCTCACCATGACCTGATGAATTTTGCCGTTTCTTATCAGCACTGCACGGTAAAACTTGTACAGGTTCTTTTGTAGAAGAGGATGGATCTGCATCCTTGACCACTCCAATGGGCTTTTCTGGAAGATTGGTTTCAGCAGTAGGTTCATCAAATGGAATGAACTTAATTTCTCCAGTGGTGTTAGTGGTATTCTTCCGAAGTGGCTCATGACTGTGGTGACCTTTATAAATAATCTCTATCATATGCCCTGAATGATCGCAAAATTCAATCTTCTTTGCACTACACCCTGAATGGGTACACCTGTAATAGCTTCGAAAACCAGTTGGACTCTTCACTTGCTTCTGACCATACTTGCGCCAGTTGTATCCATCAGATGCAGATGCCCTTGCAACATTGACAGCAGAAAAAACTTTACCGCCGGAAGAATTTTTCTTGCCTGCTCCCAGCACGTGTACATTATTAATGCTCTGAGGAGATAGTCTTTGTTCTGGTAGAGTTGAACTAGGAACAGATGATGAAGATTGTGTAGCAAAAGAAGGTGATACTGCAGACAACGGAGTCGGACATATAGACAGCGCAAGTCGATCTTCTGTCTGATTCTGAGCTCCCTGAACTGTTTCTCTCACTACAATTTCCATGTTTGAAGGTCCATTTGGCTCCTGAGAGAAAATATTAATTCATAAACTGGCCTATTTTAAAGCTCAAGAAACTAGACATAAGTAAGATTATATGGACGTACTTTATAATGATGCAAAATGACTACAGAAGCTACCTTTAATTAAATGAGACATGGATCATCAAGAAAGCAACCAAATGACCAACTGCTCATACATTTAGGCTACACTTAAGCTTCCCAACAGTGAGAATTTACAATGACTATAACAAAGTTACTCTCAATATAAGAATTTGAATTTACAATTGGATATGTAAAAACCACTTCAACACACCATGACCATCCACAGACAAGGTGAAATTTTAAAAGTTCAAAATAGTGTACTGCAGCTCGTGAACCACAGGAAAGAGGAGTATTGACAAAAAAGCCAAAAATAGATGAAAAACAAAGAAAATGCTCTAACCTTACTTTCATCTCTGTCATCAACCCGCGTAGTAGAAGAACTGCCCTGTAAATCTGTGCCACAAACCAAACATTCCAGTCTCACTATCTTCAAAAAGAAGACATGAAAGCACCAAAAATGGGAAAAAAGAAAAAAAGAAAAAGAAAGAAACTTTAAAAAGAAGCATACCAGAATTCTTACTGGGTAGCACCGAAGAGGGCATATTTAGGGTTTCAGAAGAAGATTCTCGCGGCTCAGCCTCTTCATCCATAGGTTTACAATTCCGTAACCCACTAGAAGGTTCTTTACAGATCCGTTTCCTGTGCTTCTTCTTCTTCTTCTCATCATCGTCATGATGTTGTCCATCACTTTTATGATGAAAACCTTGTCTTTGATCTTCAGGTTGAAAAGGACGATCGAGGGTTTGAATTGGGTGAAAAGCGTGAAGATGGTGAGGCATGGCAGTGAAAGGGATGGTGCGGAAGAGAGAGGAAAGTCTTTTTATAGGGTCCGATGTGTGACTGTGAAGCGGCATGGTTGAAAGAAGCAACGAGAGAGACACTGTAAGCTTCCTTTCTCTGTGTGTGTGTGTGTGGTAGAATCGATGTGACTCACTCTTTCTCTATGTGTCTTTGACTGCCATTGACTCCCTCACACAACAAAGGCTTTGTTGAATGGTTCTATAACGGTCCTCGTCTATTTCGCCGTTTCTTTTAACGCCCCTCGAATTTGGGCTTACTTTATCAGGTGATTGATTATGGATTTATGGGTGTTGACGGATGTTTGACTCTGGCACAGGGAGATGTGTTTGCAACATGGCAATGGCACCCGGGTTTACCCGGCCATGGAACCGGTCCGAGTAAGTACCTGACATGGGATAACAGCAAAGCGAGGTAATCCAACGGGTTATTGGGTTGACTCTGTTCCCCTCTTTTACACATTCTAATTTTTTTTTTATGTGACATGATTTGTATAAAACAATATTAGTTAAAGTTAATGGCAGGTATGGTGTTGATTGCTGTTATTTTAGTGATTAAATGACGATATGTATGAATATTTTGTTATCATTCATCTATTTTGATAATTTAATAAGAAAAATATTTAGTGGTTATTGATTTTAGTGTTATTAGACGGTGGTTTATAGATGTAAAATATAATGTCAATATGTCAAATAGTTTGTAAAGAGTGTAGGATAAATGTATGATTATTTTGTTAATAATACGTGTTATTAAATTAATTTTGAAGGAGTAACTTATTTTTTAATTTTATATTCCCTTCGGGTCTAGCTTCGGGTTGACTCTTAGCTGACACATTATCCTTGACCCACTACTTCGATCGGTTCAAATGCAGATCTGAATATAATAACCTCGATTTGGAATGATGTGCACTAAAATTACCTTCCAACTTGATACAAGATTGAGTTGAGTAATTTTGGGTAGCGAAAATATATTTATATCAAATTTTTTATATTCATTTCGTGAAGTTTTTCGATCACGTGTGTTTATGTTTCTTATATTTAAATAAATACATTTAACTATGAATCCATATAAAATAAACAGCACATATAGCCTTGTGCGATTCTACTTCATGTAATAGGTATAAGGAATTTTTCTTTAAAAAGATTCAACCAACTACTTAATTATAGAGTATATTATATGATATTTTTGTAAAATTTATGTGTATCTACAGATTATATATCAGTTTATAAGTAGACAAATTAATTTAAAGAAACAAAAGATAAGACAAAAAAGACACATATTTGCAACCAAAAGTCAACTCCAAATAGGAGGAGTTCTAACCGACCTTCCCAAATAGCATTTCAAATAGTAGATTCTTGTTAGACCAATTGATTTTGAAGTCCTTGGGATGAAATGAGAACCACTTTATTTAATCGGGCCAGTGTAGCCAACTTTGGTGACAATGGCTTATGGGAAGAGGGACTCATATTATCATTGCGTCCCCTCTCTCCGGTGCAGCTTTATTTTAGGGCATCTGACTATGCAATCTCTAATTCTGGCATACGTGTCCTTCCCTTCCTTATTATAAGAAACATTTAATTAAATGACCTAAATAAAAAAGTTAATTTTAGACAATAAATAAATATATAAAAAATGTAACATTTTCTAAAACACCCTCATTTACGGAGAGAGAGAATCTTGTGGTGGGAAGAAAGTGGGAGTAATTATATTTTGTCAAAATAGGTATCTGAAAAAGAAAACTTGGGACATTCTCTAAATTTTGTTTATAATTACTTAATTAGGAGCAAGAAAAATATGGTGGTTGTTTTTCATAACAAGGAAGCAAGAGAGTATTTCATATAATGTGTTTTGAAATATATCAACTCTTAATTTATTTTTATTCATCGGGCTCTAGCATTTTATTATATTTTGTGATAATAAAATAGAACCTTTTTTTATTTTATTTTACAATCTTTTAAAGAAACTAAATCATAATTACGTAATTACTGTATGAATCATAAGAATATTAAATTATACCACCACTGCCCCTAAATGTAAATGTATGACATAATTCTATAGATTATAATATCAAAATAGTATAATATAAAAACATCAAAATTATACTACTGGTGCACACTAAGTTGAGGCATTGTTGCGTGAACTCAGCACACTAATTCATTTGTGATTTAACAAATCATAAAAAAATATTTCGAACATATTTTAATATGATATGACACTTAAATAAGGAAAAACAATTTAAAAATATGATGTGCCCATATATTATAAAAAAAAAATCAAAGATCCATTTATATTTTTGTTTCCCAAAAAAATCAAGACTTTAAAGTGCCATGTCAGATTAAAATATATTCATAATGTTTGCTTATGATGATTGATCAAACCATAAATAATATAGTGAATCAGGTTCACGTAAGAACTTCTCAACTAAGTTTTACTTTTTGAACTAAAAGAATCCCCTTTTACCACCTTATAATATCAAAATAGCTCCCACTTTTATGTATTACCGAAAGAAAAGCAATTGAGACCGTATACATTACGAGGAGTATAAGAAAAATGAGACATCAGAAGCCACAAGCTGATCTTGCCTTGTTATTAGTCTTGGTTTAACCCATAGGTTTGAACCCTCTCATCATCGCCTCTCCCTCCCCCTTATTAGTCCACGTTTACTCATCTAGTCTATACTCTGTAGTTGTTAATTGTTCAAATCAAATATTGACATTTAAGCGAGTTTATTTGATCTTTGCTTAGTTTGCTTTCATTGTTAGTATAAAAGAAATAAAAATAAAAGGATGAACATTTTAATTTAATCATTAATTAGTCAAGTCATTTATTTTTAATTTAACTATATATTTTCAATTATCCATGTAACTTTTTTATTTCTCTATCTTTATCTAGTTCTACTAACAAACGAATGTTCCAGTTTCATGGAATGTCAGTCAATAATAAGGAATACGTTAAGTTGCTACCTCCAAATGATTATTGCGGTTATATATCCAAGACTCAAATATAGCACTACTTAAGTTAGGTCAAACTACACCTAGTTGAAAGTTGATCCTCTAGTGCTGGCAAAACTTCTCCAAATAATACAATCGAAGATTTACACACAGGTTTTATGCATTTTCAAATATAATTTAATTAGAATTATCATCCAACAGATTTTTTATGTTTTATTTTAAAAACTTATTTTGACAATAAATTTTATGAATTAGGTGTTAAAACATAAAAATATAAAGGGAAAATTGAAGTAAAAATCAAGTTGAATTCCTAAAATCTAGACAGTGATGTAAAATTGCCACTTGGTTACTTATTCGTCAAAATTGTCACTTAAATTGTCAAAAATCAAAATCTTCTATATGAAATTTAGAAATTTAAGTAACATTGTTATGAAGATTTACCAAATAAAGAACCAATCAAGCAATGCCTATTCTTTTCGGACCCAAATCCCTCTCTCTAGAGGCTTGTTTGATATGAGAGGAATGGAGGGAAAATGGATAAGTCAGGTTAAAACTTTTTAACTAAAATTCCTTATTTTTTTTATCTTACATTTTGTGTTTTTTAAAATATCATAACTTCACATTTAAATTTTTTCAAATTCAATTTACAAAAATTTTATCTCCCCTCCAATCCTTTGTACCAAACAAGTTTTCAATGTTAGATTAAATCCGTAAAGTTAAAAAATAATCATGTGAATCGGTATTAATTAATTAATGAGAATGTTTTTTTTTTTTTCAAACAATCATTCCCCCAGCACGTGGTAGGCTTCTGTGGTTCGGACAAGAAGACAAAGATTCATGGTTCATAAAATACAGTATTGGGATTGTATGAGTGAAAAAAAAATATTACTCAGAAAAATAATAGAAGGGATGTATAATTAAAGTAAAATAAAAGGAATGTCAGAGTACTTTACTCTAAAAATTATTAGTTAAAAGAGTTTGAATAAATGGTTAAAAAATGTGATGATTGGTTAGGTAAATTGGGAGGAAAAGATGCAATGATATGAAGAAAACATATATTTTGGATTCAAAACATATATTGTAAAACATGTGAGGTCTTTTAAATAAGAGTATAAATATAAATTTTGTCTCTTCCAATAAGGTTTTTACATTCAGTCTGACTCGAATCAAAGATATCGTATTTAAGGAATCCAATTACATGAATATAGACTAATTGTGGTGAGCTTTGTTGGTACTTAGCCAGGTATTATTTACATCTTTTCAATATTGTTCCACTTTAAAATTTAATAAATATCCTTTTTCACTCTTCAAAATATAATTGATGGTTCTAATTGTGAATAAATTTTTTTTAAAAAAAAATCCTGCTCAAGATCGGCGGACTATGTATAAAAATATAACTATGTAAAAAAATATAACTATGTAATTAAATATAATAATAAATTATAGAGATGTCGTGGTAAAGGAGTGGGACACATCGACATGTAAGTGTTGGTTTTTGATGCGTGGCCCAAATTAGTTAATAGTAGTTGACAAAATTGAGGGAATCAGAATTATTTTTTGAAAAAGAATAAAAGTTCAACTTGTTCAAAATCCAAATGTCGAATTATTTTGTTAGCACCCGCAACTTATTTAAAGATCACTTTTTTGTTTACCATTTTTTTATACTACAAGTATCCAATTCATCAAAATCTTTAGTGTCTGTATATATTATTTAAGAAAAGTTGGCTGTCTCACGCAACCTAATGGTTAAATATTTCATAATTCATTACAATTAGGTGACCAGTCTAGATATCTTACCAAATTTCTAGGCTTGTTTTGCCATTTTTAAGAGTTACTTGGAAATTATAAATTGATCCATATATAAGATCTATTTGGGGAAATTGGTTTAGTCTTTAATATAAGACTTTTTTTCCTTAATTTTTCCCTATTTTCTCCTAAATTATCCTGATAATGCTCCTAAATAATAAACTAACAAGAGAAGGAGGTGAGGGATAAATGTATATGGTCATGATTTATTGGTAATATAATGTGATTTAACTAACATATTTAATCTAATCAAATTAAGTAAATAGGTCTTATATTTAATATTGGAAAGAGTACTAATTAAGTAATTATTATGTCCTTATACAATATGAGTCGTATTCTTATCAATTGAATTAACTTGACAAAATAATTACTTAGATGATAATAAAATAAATTGGGAAAATTTCATTGTGGGATCACTGTAACGAATTAATTTAAAAGAAGGACCACAATATCTGAAATTTCAGTTAGGGGTAGTGGGGGCAAAGTGAAATAAAATTGGAAGGCCAAATGACCAAATCACCCTTTCTCCCAAATTCACCCAAATTTTGAAATCAAAATCTGTGAACAGCTTCACCCACAGTCACCATCATCGAGCGAGAGCGAAAACGGTACAAGCACCACCATACGACAATCCACCCCAAAGTCATCGAAAAGTTGAATCTGTCAGCCACCGAAATTGAAGGCCACTGCCGCCAAACAGTTCATTGAGAATCACTACAAGAATTATCTTCAAGGATCGCAGGATCGAAAAGAGAGATTACTTATTATTCTCCTTACTTTTCCTATGTCTATTATTCTAATTCTTTTCTTTATTATTGCTATTTCTAAATCTGATCGCTTTTTATTTACGACTTATTTTTTTTTGCATTTGAATTCATCCACGTCCTTCATTCCACTGATTCAGAGTTTCTGAGATTTCCATTGCCAATCTTTGAGTTCATACTTTGAGAGAATTGATTTGCTCTTGCATTTTACTGGTCGTTTCTCTTTGAAGATTGTTATGTTCATTCAACCGTTTTACGTGAACTTATTCACAAACTTTCTTCCTATGCTATTTTTTTTATTTTCAAAAAATCCTTTGTATCATTGTTCGTATCATAGTTTTTATTTAAGCTCTGGCTGGATCCTTTTGAGAATGTTAAAACGATAGAATTGGCGTTGTTCTTGGTTAAGTCTTCGTATTGTCATTTCTCCTCAATCGGCAATCCACCCCTCTAATTGAAACTCGAAAGCAAAGCTTTGTTGGGTGGATTCGACCCGATTTTGGTGGAACTCGAACTCGAAATTGAAAGTGAAGGAGTTGTTCGAAGCCGAAACTAACAAGGTTCAAATGGTTGTTTTTTTCAATGTTTGATGAATATTGTAGTTCCTCTAGATTGCCGTAGTGGTTTGCTCTTCAACGTAATCTCTGCCATTTTTGTTCTTGCTTTGTTCCTCATTGTTTCCTATTTCAGTCGTCCAAGTTATATGCCCATTTTTTCGAAATGGTAACTCATTTGATGAGTTAAACAAACATTCTGATATCAAGACTGATGTGCTTGCTGTTAAACAAACACTTTGCTGACTGAATGGATTTCAAGTGATTAGAATGCTTACGAGGAATGGGACAATAATTTATCCTTTCATTTAAAATGGTAACTGAATGATATTGTGTGTTGGAGAGTTTTGATTGAAGGCAAAAAAGAATGGTATGTTTGATGATTTATCATCCATGTTTGGTGTCCTATGTTTAGTCTTATTCATAACATGTGCCTTTGCCAAATGGGCCTTGAGTTTGTTGCTTTTCTCTAATTATAGGTTAGTTGCTGTCAAAGGACTTGCTCATTCTGCATTTTTGTTTGCATAAAGAAAGAATTCGGTTTTTAATGAAAACAAAATTTGTGCTATGAAGTAGTCAATGAGTATAGACTTAGAGGTGATGAGATTATGATGCACTCATTTGTTTGGTTTCAGGATAATATAAAGGAGATATGGAGAAGAAATATGTCCCACTCTTCACCACAAGATGCTCACCACAAAGAATGAAGGACTTGTGTGAGTTTATTAATGCGGATACAGACCTCAGAAGAAAGGTTGAAGAATTGGGGTTTGGAAAGTTGTTGAATGTAAGAGGCACCAAAATTCCAAAAGACCTATGTTCAGAGGTGATTTATGGATATGATGGCCCCTCAAAACAGCTAGTCATGAGGGGAAAGAAAGTGAAAATAACCCCTCAACATGTTGAGACAATGACGGGTTTAAAAAGCAAATGATAGAAAGTTGAGGCAGAGGCAAGTAAAGAAGTGTTTGAAGATTTGAAGGAGAAGTATGGCTCACTGATGTACGGAGAAATATATGAAAGGATTAAGAAGAAAGATGATGATTTCGATTTCTATTTTGTGTTGCACACGTTAGGCACATTTCTTTGCCCTATAGGAAGTAGGCGTGTGAGTGACAAATTGTTGAAGGTGATGGGGTGCACAGATAAAAAGTGAGGGCAATATGATTGGGCAAGTTATGTGTTAGAAGATGTGTCTTTGCTAGTAGAAAAATTTGTCAAGGAAAGAAAAAAAGGGAAGGTATAGGAAAGTAAAAGTCTAGGAGGATGCATTTATTTCCTAATGGTAATTATGTTAATCCTGCATGATTTAATTATAGTAATAGTGATGATTGCATTTGTAACTATTGATTATTGACACGCAATTTTGATTGCAACTATTCTTTTTTGAACATTTTAGCCTAGAGGACGAAGTTCAAGATCCAAAAAATGCTCTTGAGCATTGGACAAACAACAAAATATTGAATACGGTGGATCTTGAGAAGAGAAGCCGGTTTGACGTTTTGTTGTCAGCCCCCAAGGATGCAACAAAGCTTTCATATGAGCTGCCGTTGTTGTTTTATTTACATGACCCGGTGAGTAGTATAAATTAAGTGGGTACTGATAGGGGTGAGTAAAAACCGAACCAAACCTGACCAAATGGTTTTCAGTTTTTCGGTTTCGTGGTTCGATTTCGGTTTTCATTTTCATCATTTTCGGTTTATGGTTCGGTTTTTGTAAAAAAAATTTGGTTCCAAACCAAAAACCGAAATGTTATTAATTAAAAAAAGGCCCATTAACACTTAACTAACACTCTAGGCCCAACATTACAAGCCATAAGCCCAATACCCACGCGTCCACAGTCCACAGACCACGCCTTCTCTTCTTTAGTCTCTGCCTCTCAGAATCAGATCAAAGCTCCTTTCATCTTGCCCTAGCTAACACTCTCATCTCTCATCACCAAAATACAAAATGCAACCCCCCAGAATCAAACACATTGCAGTTAAAAACAAACAACATCATCCAAATCAAAATCTCAGCAATGTTTACCATCATGGAGAGAAAGGTAATAATAGGCAACGACAGTGACGCAAAGAGTGAGGAACAAGAAAACCAAAATAATCCCCGCCGTTAACCTCCGCGTTGTCCAATCAAATCGCCCAGATCGCCGGAACCTTGCCTGCTTATGCAACGACGGAGCATAAACTTCGACCGTCACGTGATCTGCAGCACCGTTAGCAGCGTCATACAGATCGTAATCATTAGAGCGAGATTAGAGATGGAGTTAAGGTTTGTTTAATCATTAGCGGCCTCCCTTACCATTGGCATGAGCGAAGAAGACAGCGGAGGACCTACATCATTCCCGTCTTCGTTTCCCGCAGGAACAGAACCTGCCGTCGTCCACCGCTGTCCTCCGCCGCTCGTAGCCGCCACAGGAGAAGAAGCAGGGTCAGATTGAGTTGTGGTGAGCTTCTTCTTTCCATTTTGATTCCCAGTGATCAGATTGAGGTGAATGACTGCACATCCGATTCCTTATTTCCTTTGGTTATGATTTTTTCTTTTTTTTTTTGTTCAATTTTGTAAAAAAGGCCCAAAATGGCAGAAAAGTCATTATCCTTTTTTTTGTTTAATTTTTGTATGGCCCAAATATGCAACAAAAAATGCCCATAAACCGAAAAAACCGTTAAACTAAACCAAAATAATTCGATTTTTTCGGTTTCGGTTAATTTTTTTGCCATTTTTCGGATTTCAGTTCGGTTTTGAACCGAAAAACCGAATGCTCACCCCTAGGTACTGATGGCATGATTAATATGTTCTTAACAGTTTGTAAACTTATTGCAAGATTTGAAAGATATATATATGAGGTTTACCGATGAGATGAAAACCAAGATGGGACAGCTGTAAGAGTTTGTTGCTAAAGAATTAATCCAGCTCCAAGAGAAAATGGCAACTAGAGGAAGGGATGAAGAAGAAAAGGCAGCTGAGAAGGTAGCAGACAATAAAAAGCACAAGAAATATGAAAGTGGAAAAGAGAAAGAAGCTGATCTTGAGCGTGAAGGAAATACAAAGATAGTGGATATTGAGAAGGAACAGATTAATGCAGAGGGAGTTAAAGGTGTCACTCCAATATAGATGCCAAAGACCAAAAGATTCAAGAGGCATACGGGTAGAAATGTCAGTGCTGGTGCTGAAGCAAGTGTGGAGCACATGGGAAATGATATAGAAACAGTTGATGTGCAGCCACGAACAAATGAACCTGACATGTCTCTAACTAAGCCTCTAAGAGTGAAGATGGTGGCACATAAAAATATGATGAGGGGAGTTGCAGGCAGAACAAAAATGGATGCGAAGGACAAGGGAAAACAGGTGGAAGAAAAGAAGAGAACCCTAAAAAGATCAATAAGCGAAATTGACATGCTTATAAGGAGGTCGAAGAGAGAAAAGATGTATGTTGTTAGATCTCCGTATGTGACAACCTACGTCAAAAAGGGAAAACTAAATAACAAGCAACAAATGTATCTGTTGCTCACTCAGTGTTGTGCCAAAGAGGGTGAAGAAAAGTAAGTAACTTGTTTTGCTATATGTTGCAAATATTGATTAATGATAGGATACCACATTGATACAATTTTTCTTGTAATTGTTGCAGGACTGTGGTTGACATGTATGATTACTTTTTAACTCGAGCTAACCTCATCTCACTTGGTCCCAGCAGTTGGATTAGCACTGGTGTATGTGCACTTATCAATTTGTTGATGTAATGACATATATGTAGGAAATTATTAAGACATGCTAAGTTTGTTAATGTTAATGTGTAGGTAATGGTTATGGTAGCTCAGACAATGAATGGGGACCAAAAGGGGGACCCCGAAGTAATCAAGAGGTGTATTTGATGCTGATTTCGTGGTAAGATTGTGTTGAAACAACATTCATGTAAAAAAGGGAGAACTATTCACTTGTATGCAAACTAATTGTCTGTATTTGTTGGAATATTTCTTTTGTAAGGGGTGATTGTAAAGGATGACAAATACTTGGATAATGAGAAGAATTTGGTACATATAATGCCCGAGCACGTGGGGTATAAGTTGGAAAGCTGTGAGTATATATTTGCACCAATTGTGGACGATGACCATTGGTATTGTGCTGCAATGGAACTAACAACTCTGAAATTCTATTAGTTAGATTCCTTAAGAGGTGGGAGAGAACCTCTTGAGCTAATTAAAAGTTTGGCCCAAAACATTGTAAGTGCAATTAATTTGTTATTTAATATTGTGTGTTATGTTACATCCTACTATTTCAACATATTCAATTTTCTTATTCTTTGTATATATGTTTTATTGGTTAGAGGGATATGTTCATAGAAATTTTGAAGAAGATAGACCCGTGCATTGCAACAATGGAAGAGGAGGGGAGACAAAGAGTAATCTTGTACCCACTTGTGCCCATACAAGAAAACACGTACTATTATAAAATTCCCCTTGTTTATGACATATCATATGCATTATTGTAATAATATAAATATTTACTTGTTTTACATTTCAATTTTTGTATGGATGATTGCGGGGTACATGTCATCAATTATTTAAAGAAATGGCCACAGTTAGACTCCCCGGAAAACACAAATGTAAGTTTTCATTTATAAACTAGAAGATTGATTAGTTTGCTTGATCTGACAATGTGAATTGTTATAGTGGTGTAGAAATTGTTCATCTAGTGACAATTGCTTTACAAAAAGACAACTACCAAAGATACAACCTATTCCAAAAAAACATAATGGGTGCAATATATATATCATCACAGCTTCTTCCCCCACCAAATATACAAAATATCAACAAGCTGGTTTAACAACAAAAACTAAGTGTATGCATGTCAACAAGGATTGGGGTTAGTGCAAGTCTTTACAGTATGACCTCCCTCGCCATATCTTGAGCAATGATAGACTTTTTTATCTTGAAATTGCGATTCTTTCCTCCGAACTCTAGGCCTTCCCGGACAGCGACTTATCTTTGGAGGCAACAACTTTTTGTACGAGGAATCAATATATTGGAGTGTCTTAGGTGTTGGTATGTCATAAGTCTCAACGGAATCATTAGTCTTGCGTACATTTTTTCTTGTGCAGCCTTCAAATAGCATTCCTCAATATACGCATATAAATTTCCATGTATGCTCCTAATTGCAGCACATGCGTGAGGACATGGCGAGCCAGACATTTGCCATCCTTTGCATGTGCATTCACATAGGACCAAATTAACCCTCACACCACCTTTCTTTGTTATTACCCTAAAACCATTCATTCCATGATCTTTCACAGTCATTCTTGCAGATTTAGACACATTCTCCTGCAGTTTTGTCTCAATATTTGGCCCCACACCATTAACCCAATTCCTCAAAGCTAACTTGCTATTCAATATCTTTTGAGCTAATTTTTCTCTGTGCTCATGTATCAAAACAACAATGTTATGCTTTCGCTCAGTCAAAATCCATGCATTAAATGACTCAGCAATGTTTGTTGTTATATTGTCCCACCTCCTATGCGGAAACTTGCTCCTTGCCCAACGCTCTATGTCACCATTTCTTTCAAGCCACTGCACTAATTCTGGATTGAATCTCATCATCTTTCCCATTGCATTGTTGAACTCACTGTCTAGTCTTGCATATGCGATGGCATCAAGATATTTCAATGCAGCTTCCTTTGTTTGCCCACTGGTCTTTCTTTTTCCCCTTGTGATTTTCAAGAATTCAGAGCTAAAGTTCTCCTTCAAGTGACGATAACAATATGCATGTCTCTCAGACCCCGAAAATGGCTTGAACAGCACCAATTATTGCATGATGTCTGTCTGAAACAATTGTCAATTCCAGTGAACCTACGATCTCCTTTATGTTTTGCAAGAATCATGACCATTCATCAAGAGTCTCTCCCTCCACAATGGCATATGCAAGAGGAAATAACTCGTTGTCTACATCATATGCTTGTGCCCCCAATAATGTCCCTTGGTATGGCTCGCTCAGATGGCATCCATCCACATATATTATGGGTCTTGCACCTTCCAAAAAACCTTTAATGTAGCATCCATACGCAATAAACAGTGCTTGAAACATATCGTCTGTGATCCCACCCATTTTGCCACAGTGTCGTTGTCACTTTCTTTCAGTCTCTCACATACCCACGGGATTAGCGCATAATTATCCTTAGAAAGGCCATGCATCTGTTCCAATGCTTTCCCCTTCGCCCTATAGGCTTGTTGGTAGTCTAGGGTCAAACCATATTCTCTTTGCAATTCATTTCTAATTTCATTTGCCGATTTATCTACGCTACACCTCAACTCATCCATAATAACTGCTGAAGCGAGAGTGCACCTCTTCTTGTGGGGGATGACTAGGTTGTCTTGTGCATAGTGCATGTGTTCACTCAAAAATCTTCTAACAACTAGGAATGAATTATTCTTATCGACACTATACACTGATATTTTCCAAGGGCAGCCATCAACTTTGCATTCCACAATCATCTTATGCTTATAATTGTTCTTATAGTTATAAGGAAAGTGTTGTGCAAGGCTGTATTTGTACAATGCATGTCTAAACTCATCAGCATCAGTAAATGTTTGACCCACACCCATAAATATGTCCTTCCACTTTTAGGCATTCATCACCGACACTGGTATTGGCAAACTTTCCATAGCTAAACTTCCTAAAGTAATTGCTCTGTGGTCACTATGACCCATATTTGATGCTGGCACACTTTGTATGGGATAAGGTATATTCAAGAATTTAGTGTCAAAGTCCCATATTAGAGGAGATATGGACCTTCCACTGCAATGTGCTCCCAAATGATCTATCCTGCATTGACATTATTCATTAGCATCCACCACAACTCATTACTCTACATTTGCAGTTAAGGTCAGTAACAAAATTCACAACTTACTCTTGTGGACTGCACTGTTGCACTACTTCATTCACCTCTTTTTCATTCTTGCAAATGTACACATGATCATTAGTGTCTTTGTAGTCAATTAGTTGTGCAACTCCTACGTCGTCAACAAGATCTAGCAATATGTCCTCTGCATAACTGACCTTGAACTTCATTTTAAATCCTTCATCTTCATGCCACAGCTCTTCTGCTACTAATCTTCGTAGATCTTCATATGTCATCCCTTTTGCAATTAATCTTCCACTTATAATTCCACCCCCATACATCGTTTTGCCCTCTGAATTATTCACACATTCACCTCCAACATGGAATATGCAAAATAATTTTTTTGTCGAACTGCTGGCCATTTCTCAGATGCTCCTACTAATAATCATGTGTTTCAACTAGAAAACTATGGCAACCCATAAACAAGGAAAAATGTCATATGGACAAGGAAAACTCCATATAAACAATGAAATCTCAATATGAACAAGCAGTACTAAATTCATTTTATAACATGCTATGTCCAAACCACGCACAAGGAAATAGCCATACACACAAGGAAATGTCAATATGCACAAGGAAATCATCATATGAACAAGCAGTAATAAATTGGCCTTATAACGTGCTCTGTCCAGGTCACGCACAAGGAAATGACCATACGCACAAGGAAATGTCAATATGCACAAGGAAATCGTCACATGAACAAGCAGTAATAAATTGGCCTTATAACGTGCTATGTCCAGACCACGTACAAGAAAATGGCTATACGCAAAAGGAAATGTCAATATGCACAAGGAAATCGTCATATGAACAAGCAGTAATAAATTGGCTTTATAACGTGCTATGTCTAGACCACACACAAGGAAATGGCCATATACACAAGGAAATGTTAATATGCACAAGGAAATCTTCATATAAACAAGCAATAATAAATTGGCCTTATAACGTGCTTTGTCCAGGCCACGCACAAGGAAATGTCAACATGCACAAGGAAATCGTCATATGAACAAGTAGTAATAAATTAGCCTTATAACGTGCTCTATCCAAGCCACGCACAAGGAAATGTCAATATGCACAAGGAAATCGTTATATGAACAAGCAGTAATAAATTGGCCTTATAACGTGCTCTGTCAAGGCTACGCACAAGGTAAAAGTCATATGAACAAGGAAAACCCTATATGAACAAAGAAATGCTAATTTCAACAACACTTAATGATTGGTCCTAAAAACCACATCCACATCACCACCATTTTGCCAGACTACAAACACCTTCACGTCAGCAACATGAAATAAATGAGGAGCTGTAAATGAGATACAAGATAGAGACAATGAGTGGGTCCCTTCATGCTTCCATAGTTATTTGTTGTCCATTATGAGAAGAACGAGAGAGAGAGAATGATAGAGAGAGACAACGAAAGAGGGAGGGAGAAAGGGAGAGATAGATACCCAAAACATACATCACCTACCACCAATCAAAGCTCCAATAAGGTCCATTGCTCTTCTTCAAATCCGATCGGTCTTCTTCTTCCTCGTCATAAATGGTCAGTTCCCATGTTCATTTTTCCTTCATTTTTTGTGGGTCTGTCAAATGCTTCTCTTTCTTCCTTATTAAATACGTTGTGTCAGCTCAATGAAGTCTTTTCCACAGTGGGTGCTATGTGAAATTAATTCCTCTTTTCCCTTCATAAGCAATTAATTTCTTCCTTCACAAGGGCTTTTAGGTCTTTTTACACAACAATTTTTTTTTTCATTTTAGGACCCAAGACCTGCAGTGACGTTTCAGATTTTTTTGGTCCCAATCTGAAATAAACTTGCTACAGTGGTCCTTTACTGAAATTTTCCCAAATAAATTACATAAATATAAACTTAATTTTTGGCTTTTAAAATTATAAACAAATGGAACCCATCATTATTAAGTAGTACTCCCTCCGGTCCTATTTATAAGAGCCAAAAATTTGAATTGTTTTGGTCCAAAATATAAGAGCTCGCCTTGGAATCTGTCATCATTTAATGCCATTTTTCCTATTTTGCTCCTACTTATTAACACTATCTTTCATAGTATTTATTAATACTCCTACTCATATTTTCTCTCTCTAGTCTCATCATAAATAAGGGACATATTGGAAGAACAGTTATTTTTCAGACATATTTATAGTTCCCAACTAACTTTTACATGTTTTCTTAAGAAACGTTATTTGGCGGCTGAACTCTTATAAATAGGACCGGAGAGAGTATTGTATAACCAACACAACTTTTCGAGGTCATTCCACAATGTATCTTCATTTAGCACTAGCTAAGACATGTGAAAATAATGTAGAGAAATAAAAAGTAAAGTGACTACTTTAAGAAAAGATAAGAGAAATAAAAGTGAAAAACCATACATTTTTTTCTTCACAATCTTCATATAAACCAGAGAAATGAAAGAGAGGGTAGTCATATATACTCATCTTTGAATGATTAACTAAAATACAAAGAGAAGGAAAAATGATTAACTAAAATACAAAGAGAAAAAAAAATTATGTATGTACATATCAATTTATCATGATAGCATTAATAGAAATGGGAGAAAACCAACACAGTAATGATTCTAATACAAAACAAGAGGAAGAAAAGAGAAACTGCAGCACCTATTGCAAGGTATCAATATCGTTGTTTTCGAATTCATCTCGACACCAAAAAAAAAAAATAAACGGAAGAAAAAACAATAAATCAACAATTTCGAAATAAGATTAGAAAAAGAAAAGAGAAACTGTGGTATTTGTGATTTGTCGCAAAACACCAATCTCCATGTCTTCGCAGGACACAATCGAAACAGATACAAAGAAATGAGAACTTAAAGACAGTAGTAATAAAAAGAAAAAAAAAACCGTTGATATGAAAAAGAGAAATCATCCCGCAAAGTTAGAGAAACATCTACCACATAAATTATGGATAAAAAAATCAACTAACAATATTTGTTCAACTGGAGCGGGCTTGGATATTCATGCAGCCAAATCAAACCGTAATTTTGGGTGATTTCTTTCATTCTTTGGTTTTTGTTTTTTTTTTTATTGTGGGCTTTTGGTGGGGTGTCTTTGAATCATTGATCGATAAAGCCAGAGAGGTAAAAATAAAATGGGAACAAAATTTTGTGTCAAACTCCATTAGATAATTGGTATTCATCGAGCTTAACTGCTCACCAATCACTCCCACCACTGACCCAGTCATCTTCCTCCTTCACCCCTGGCCCACCACTTTCTCCCATCGTCGTCAACCAAACCCAGAAATGAAATGATATAACAATCATCTCAGCATACTATATCATTTCACATTTTGAATTCAAAATAAAAAATAATCCTATGACATACCCATATGCGTCAACTTGACAACCATGTGATGTTTCCCACCGCGAATTAAAAAAAAAAAACCCTTTCTTGTTATGGCCGTCGTCATTCAGCAACCCTTACTGGAATCAGGTATCTTCTATCTCTCTCTATATAGACTTTTCTTGTTACTATAATAATCTCAAGCTTCAATTTTTCCTTGCTTTTTTTTTTTTGGGGGGGGGGGGGTGTTTCCCTGTTTGTATGTTTTGATTGTGTTTCATGGAGTTGGATGAAGAGTGTTGCAGACTCTGGATATTGTTGTGTGGTGTTTGGGAGAAAAAGTTTCTGTCTTCATTTCTGTGGTCTTGGTTTTTTCACTAACTGGATTAAACTGTGATAATTTACTTTGAATCTGTGGCTTTTCTTGCCTTTGGATCCCATTGGAATTGATTGATTAGTAGATTTAATATGCTGGGATGCCTGATTTATTTTTGGGTTAACGAGGGTGCAATGGAAATAATATTTATATGCAGTATTTATTGGGTTGTCTAAATCCTTCCAAACAGTCTTGCAGGATTCTATTGATCTTTTTGGGTATATCTATGAATTTGAATTCATTTTGTACAACTATTTGGGTTGTTGGAGCAAAAAGCGAGGATGAAAATGGAGGACATGAAACTGGCTATACATGTTTTTATTGTGGGGTTCTAATTCTGCTTTTCTTCTGCCATAAATTATTGATATTAAATTTGTATGGAAACGTGGACAATTTGAGAGAAATACGTTCTTCTAATATACATCAAGGGGAATAAAATCTCATGAATGAGAGAATCAATCCCAATGAATGCTAACAAAGGTTACAATAATGATGATGATGATGAAAATTTACAGGAAACGCTTGATATTTCCACAGGAAATTGCACGTAGTTCAACCTAACCTAATGTATTTATTTATTTCAAGCTTTTTGTTCTCTGTGGCTGAACGTCGGTAGCTGCCTTTGTTGACTCCTTATTCATGGAAAAAAATTGCTTTTCTTCATACTTCAAAGTATAACAGCCGTGTTCTGTCTAAAAAAAAAAAAGAAAAGTATAACAGCCGTGTTCATTCATTTCTTTATAATGTTGTCCTGAGTCCTGAGAAATTGTTTGCTGTGTTCTTCCTAATAATCTTTGATCCTATCAGCTGAATCTATGGAGGACGAACCAATCATTCGCCCACCATCTCTATGGGGTCAAGTTTGCTTGTTTAAAACCCAGACTGTGGAAGCATACAAGAAAAAGCCAATCGCCTATTGGATTCTTCTTGTTCTCAGCATCTTAGCAATGCTCATAGCATTTCCTGCTTCGAGCCTTCTATCTCGTGTTTATTACTCCAATGGCGGCAAGAGTAAGTGGATCATTTCTTGGGTTGCTGTTGCAGGATGGCCATTAACTGCTTTAATATTATTCCCTACATACTTTGCACTCAAAACTTTCCCTACTCCTCTGAACTTCAAACTCACTCTGTCTTACACTGTGCTGGGATTCTTAAGTGCTGCTGATAACCTCATGTATGCTTATGCCTATGCATACCTCCCTGCATCCACGGCTTCACTTGTAGCATCATCATCCCTTGTGTTTTCTGCACTCTTTGGATATTTACTCGTGAAGAACAAGGTCAACGCATCAATTATAAATGCTGTTTTTGTCATAACTGCTGGAATGATCATCATAGCCTTGGATTCAAGTTCAGACCGATACGGTGACATCACGGATAGCCAATATATGATGGGATTCATTTGGGACATTCTGGGATCTGCTCTTCATGGGCTAATTTTTGCACTCTCAGAACTGGTCTTTATCAAGTTACTACCTAGAAGATCCTTCCATGTTGTGCTGGAGCAGCAAGTCATGGTTTCTCTGTTTGCCTTTCTGTTTACCACTATTGGTGTCATAGTGAGTGGTGGTTTTAAAGAGATGGCAACGGAAGCAAAATCTTTTGAAGGCGGTAGAACGGCGTATTATCTTGTTCTCATTTGGAGTGCCATCACTTTTCAGTTGGGAGTGCTGGGTGGTACTGCTGTGCTTTTCTTAGCATCCACTGTGCTGGCTGGTGTTCTTAATGCAGTAAGAACGCCCATCACAAGTATTGCTGCTGTTATACTATTGCAAGATCCAATGAGTGGTTTCAAGATCCTCTCTTTGGTTATCACCTTCTGGGGATTTGGCTCATATATATATGGAAGTTCTATGTCTGAGAAATCATCATGACATGATCCTAGGTTATATTTTCTTCAATCCTCTAGAGGCTCTCAGGTAAATTCATATCATAAAATTTTATAGAACAAATCGTTGATGTTAGGGACATGTAAGCATGCTAAATGTAAATTTAATCTGTTCAAGAATTCTTTCTTCACGTCTCTTTGTATTGATTCTGATACAAGCTTTCACGCACGCATAAGTGTCAATGTAACTTAAGACAAGACTTGTTGCTAAATCTGTAATATATTGCAAGTTATATGTATGATTTAGATTGAATGTATTATTCATGTTAAAAAAAATAAAAAAAGATTGAATGTATTATTCTTTTTCAATTTATTTCTGAGAGGAATGGAGAATAGAGTTTTCAAACATTGAAGGTGGTTCAGTTTTAAATTCCAAGTCGAGTATTGTATATTTGGATATATTTGCTTGTCCTTTCTGTCCTTGTATGAACTTAATAATAGAAATGGTCTGCTATGAGAAAATTCAATGTCTGAAATTCCTGGGATGATCTTGACATCTCCAAAAAAATTATATTTATTGTGATTCTCCCAAGATTAGGGATGAAATCAGTCGAGATAATTTTTTTAATTATGTTAAGCGAATTTACAAGCGATGTCTAATAATTAGAAAATTGTCATAACGAGATCTTGGTTTTCTACGCTGCCTAGAAAGTCTCTCCGGTTCATAAAATGCTATGATAAAATACATCAAATTGTTACTTAAATAATAATTTTAATTATCATAAGAGTATCGAATATAATTGGTGAACATATAAAGAGACTAGTGTAATCTACAATTAAAAAAAGATATAATGTAAACTAATGAAAGAATTTCAATGATCATATTTATGAGATGATCATCCGTTTCTGGGTTCTAGTGTATTATCATACGAATGGAAAAGGAAAATATTCATTTTCAAAGGACAGTGATGTCATGATGGCATATATATTTGCATACTAGTAGAGTCTTTATCCAGTAAAAATGTTATTGCCTCAGTAAAATTTTAAATTATTTCACTTTTAAATGCACTTTTAAGAATTGAAACGTGAGAATGCGACTTCAAAATATATTTATTTATCTTGTAACAAAAAAAATATGTTTATTTATCTTTGCCAAAAGATGTTAATTTAGATTCAACTAATACTTAAAGAGAATCGAGAATCTGTAATTACCTTCAATGCCCCCCTCCGTGTATATATATGTGTGCGTGCGGGGGGCGCAAAAAATGAAACATTAACCAACGAACAATAGGTCGAGTTAGTAAGTGGGTTCACCGCTGTAAAATGTGAAAGTGTGTTAGAATCCCGGAAAGTGCACATGTTGGGAGATATGACAACCTTGCCTATGTGAATAGTATTCATATCCCTCGAGCCCACATTAGTCGGTTGCTAATAGACACCAGTATTTAACAAATAAAAAAAATAAAGATATATTGTATATGTACTGGCAGCTTATGGAAGAAAGACGAATTCTGCACCTCCAAACTTCATTTGTGGATTGGATGGATCACAACCTCAATCCAATGAACAATAGCCAAGTCTGGCGGACAAAATTTGGGCTATTGTGATGGAAATCATGGGACAATCACAACAAACGTATCTTCCATGAAGCCCCAACAGCGTAAGCTACTGTTTTTAATATTACGCCTCTACCAACTGATCATACATTTAGAGCTAGATCTGGCCTTTGCTTTTTTTATTTTTTTTTATGCACAGTCTTTTTGATCCTCTTATTGATGTACATTCTTGATTAATTTGTATATATTTCCATTCCATTCAAAAAGAAAGATAAATTCTTTGAACCAAAAGAAAGATAAATTCTGTAAGCTCATGAACTGTCCTTAGCTCACTTACTGATGAATTTTCCACCAAATAGTGAATATGGCCACTCATTATAACTCCAACTTGAAGCATGCGATCATCATGCATGTTTCACATGTTAAAAATTAAATATATGTGTGTATGTATATGTATATATATAATGTGTGTTTGAGAGAGGTTCACACTCCATTCTAGCATCATCATGAATCATGAACATGCCTCTTCTTTTATCTTCACAAGAAACTTTTGCTACTCAATGTTCTGGGTCCGGATTCTCTCCTTTTCCCTCCTTTTCCTTTCAACACCATTGGATCAAGATCCAATAGATCAGATTTAATGTTTTTATAAAAGTAAATATAATTATAATAATACTTAAAAATCTCATAAATAAATTTGATCTGTCAAAATTTTGAATAGTTCACAACTGTAATAAAAAAATGAAAAAATAAAATTTAAATTTACAATAGTAGTTTACAGTTCTGAACAGTTTATACTAAATTTTGACAGATCAAATTTATTTATAAGATTTTTAAGTATTATTATAATTATATTTATTTTTATAAAAACATTAAATCTGGACCATTGGATCATTGGATCAAAGATCCAATGGTGTTGAAAGGAAAAGGAGGGAAAAGTAGAAAATCCTCTCCCCAATGTCCTGAAATCGTGTAGCTTCAATCAAAAGTGAGACTTATTTAACTAAATGTTATTTCTTGTCTTGAAAGTAAAAGATGATAAAAGAGTTTGTTTTGGTCGTAGTTATAAAATTTCAATCCATTTTATCTTTATTTGACAAAAAAATCCATTTTATCTTTTCAATTCACAATTTTTTTTAAACTCTTTGTATTAATCTTACACATTAAAATTGTTTTCTATTGATGGAGTAATTTTTCAATGAAAAATGATTAGAATGAATATTGCAGGGAATGTAACACAATTTTTTTTAAACAGATAACTCAACTAATTTTCTTTAAGTTTATTAATTACGTATATATCTCTTAAATTTGTAACTGTTTTTTCCCCGAAACTTAGATTTGTAACTGCTGAAAGTATTTTGTAAAATACTAATATACAGAGAGACATCCCCAGTCAATGACAGATGACTAGATGAGCATGTTGTTAAGTGAAAAATCGGCCTCATTAAATTTCCTTTATTATTATAGTTTAATGGTCCAAAAATAGTGGTCCATGCATATTCAGTTGCTTCTTCTAGACAAAGTGGTCCCTGTAATAAAAGAAAAAAAAATTGGATGGAAATGATGCTTCCCTCAATTTGTTTCTATTCTGAAAAGTAAACAAGCTGGAAGAATTTAAGCGTTTTATTATCATCAGATTTGTCAACAGAAGTCTCAACACATGGACAAGAAATTTGTTTTTTTAGATTTCATAACGATATGATGTGATGTAGAGTTGTTAGAAGGATCACATGTCTTGTTCCTTCAAGAAAATTTGATCACAGGCATAAATTTCAATTAAATTTTGTCTTCATTCATAGATACATAAAGTCAATTTGAACGTAGTTGTGGCTCAAATTATAGAATAAAGCTCAAATTTAACTCATAATACTTGATATGATATAATTAAATAAAAAAGAATTACTGCAAAATCGCTTTCAATGCCATTTGCTTTAGGGGAAATTACTACCCAAAGGAGGGATTTAATCACCAAAAGGTAGATGATAATTGAAGAACAAGTCCCAGCATAGGAAACGGCAATAGGTTTATACTTCTCACTTATTATTATTGAGACTTTTTTGGTATTAAATTCATTCCTTGATACCTCATAATAGTTCTCTCTTTGCTTTATTTGATGGCAAAAGGAAAAATGAAGAGGAGGAGGCAAGTGCTATTTAGTTCTCTCAGGCGCAAGTTTCATTAGTTTAATCAATACAGGATAGTTGCCATAATCTTACTCTAAATGTATAATAAAAAGGATAAAAGTACTGTTAACGATTAATATAGTTTCTATCGGATTGATGGGTTTGAAAGAATTTTGAAGTGAAATGATCAAACTTATGTTGTAGGGATTAATGATGGAGCATGCATCTATCAAGAACACAAAAGATAGTATGCATAAATGAAGAAAACAAGCAGTAAAAGATTTAAAGATCAACTTCTGTATTCCTCAAAGCTTTCTTCCCCAACTAAGCATGCATGAAAGCCAAAGAAAGAAAGAAAGAAAGAAAGAAAGAAACATAGGAAACAACCCCATGGAAGAAAATTCAAAGGGAGTAAAGATCAAAAGAAAAACATTCTAAATTGTTTATGATATTTCCCCAGAAGCAGGCTCAATATCTTTCAAAAGTCCCACTATCTGCTGCATGCTAGGTCGCTTAGAGGGAAGATCAGCAGTACATAGATAACCAATCTTAAGTGCTTCTTCAATTTGATCATCAATTCCTGTATCACTAATTTTTGGATCAATAGCTCTTGAAGCTAGGTTCTTTCTTACCAATGCTCTCACCCAACTTACTAAAGTCCCTTCTTTCTCTTCAGGATAATCATCCCCAACTGGCTTTTTTCCTGTTATCAGCTCAAAGAGTACAACTCCAAAACAGTACACATCAGATTTTGGTGTTGGGAGGTCATAATCAGGTTGAGAAAACTCGGGTGGAACATAGCCGGGTGAGCTTCGAGCAATCTCCTCATCCAAACTGCTTCCAAAAATTTTGGCCAGCCCAAAATCTGATAGCCTGGGCTCCAAGTTATAGTCCAAGTAGACACTGCTAGCTTTAACATCTCTATGAATGATCGAAGGAGAGCAGCCATGATGAAGAAATGCCAATGCTCGAGCAGTACCAAGAGCAATTTTGTGTCGAAATCGCCAAGATGAGAGTGATAATCCCTCGGAGCTAGCCTTTTGAATTCCATTCATGTCATCTCCTTCTTCCCATGTGTCTGTGCTCCAATCATCTGTCCTCTGTACCCCAAGTGGCAAGTCATGAAGGAAGTTTTGCAAGTTCCCATTCTCCATGTAATCATATATGGCAATCCTTTGATCCCCAGCAAAGCAATATCCAGTTAGGGGAACAAGATTCGGGTGCTTGATCCGACCAAGATGCTCGAGTTCTTTAGCAGCTTCTTGATCTGTCAATGTAGACCCAACAACCAAAACTTTAACTGCCACATGAATGCCACTGGGTAGAAAACCTCGGTAAACAGGCCCGAATTTGCCTTCAGCCAAGAGAGTACCCCGGTCGAAGTTTGAAGTTGAGTACAAGAGATCTGCAAATGTAATGTTGAGTAATGGCTTCTCAAAGATTACTACGGGGACTGAGTTTGCTTGCTTGACATCAGCCACCCAGGTAGTTGAATCAGTCTGGAATGAGAAGGGACCCGAAATGTTCTGCTCTTCTTTGAATGAAGTTTGCTTAATTGCCCATGATTTTGTTCTCCTTCTGCAACCAAATGCTAGAAATAAAAGGCCAGAAAGTAAGCAGACCATTGAGAGGGTCAATGCCAGAGCTAGCTTCATTCCCTTGCGTTCATTGGTTCTTTTGAAAAGCTTCGGATTCGCAGCAATCGGGCAATTGTCTGATGATCCATAGAATGCTGTTTGCAGGATGTTGGGGTTGATTCCCAAAGAACAGAAGGTTAAGTTATTATAAGAGAAGTTATATTTCTCCATTGATGGGAGTTTCTCCAGAACAGTTTGAGGGATTTCTCCACTCAAATTGTTGTATGAAAGGTCAAGAATTTGGAGGTTTTCACTTCTTAGAAATGGAATACCCCCAATAAGATTATTCAGAGAAATATCAAGTGAACTCAAATTACTCAACTTTGATATTTCAGCAGGAATGTGGCCATGCAGACTAGCTTTGGACAAGTTCAGATATTCCAATCTTGAGAGGTTTTCAATCTTTGGAAATTTCTGACTTGCAAACCTATTGTGTGCCAAATTAAGGTGTTTAAGATTCTGGGCTTCATTCAGATACTGAAAAATTTCCCCACTAAGCCTATTCTCAGATAAATCCAGATAAACCAAATGAGACGAATTGTTCTTGAGCTTTACCTGAGAGATCTGACCCTCAAACTGGTTCCTGCTAAGGTCAATTACCTCCAACTGTTCCAGAAACATACCCAAAAAAGAACCCTGAAAGGAATTTGCAGATATGTTAATACTAGTAATGGATTTCAATCCTGAAAAATCTGAATCATGACCATGAAGATTATTCCCAGCAAGGTTCAAGCTTTCAAGGTTAGGAAAAGCAGCTCCAAAACCTTCAGGAAGAGTGCCATTAAGCTGATTTCGTGAAAGATCAACATAAACCAGAGACTGACACTGTAAAATCCCAGAAGGTATGTTCTGCTTAAACCTATTTTTCTCAAGTTTGAGGATCTTTAAACTCACAAGGGAGCTAATAGCTTCAGGAATTTCCCCAGAAAAATGGTTGCTGGACAAGTCTAAGATTTCAAGGTGACCAAAGTTCCCAAAGTTGCTAGCAAGTGAACCTGATATCTGATTGGAGGAGAGGTTAAGAATCTCCAAAGAGCCTAAGCTCCAGAAATCAGAAGGCAAAGCAGTGATTTTATTGTCACTAAGATCCAAAATTTGTAACTTGCTGAGCTTGCCAATGGTATTATCAGGAATAGGGCCAGAGAGTCCCAAACCAGAAGCTTTAAACTCAACAACATGTTCTTTATTAGCATCACAGATAACACCTGGCCATGAACAAACAGAAGCAGAGAAGTTGAAGGCTACTTGTGAGGAAGATGATGATGGTGATGGTGATGCTAAACTCATGTTCTTGAAGAAGTCAGACACATAGAAATCATCAGTATTTGGTTGCTGGCAAGCCAAATGCTCAAAGAAAAACGTCAGAACTACAATGGAGCCAAATGCCCCAAAACCCATCTGGAGGTAATCTCAGAAACTGAGAAATATGAAGAAGAAAAGTGATCCCAAAACCTCCAATATAACAACACACTAACACACCTTTCAGATGGTCAAGAACAGTAGAATGAGCATATCTTGGAAAATGGATAGTTTCGAAGACTACACTAAACCAGAGATTTTACTGCATTAAATAATGAATCTCCACGAACACAGAAAATAGAAAAGCCTCGCTGGGCCAAAAGTTACAGAGATAAGGAGAGAGAGGAATATAAAGAAGAAGAATAGAAGCAGAACGAGACAAGATAAGTAATATATTTTTTATCTGGAAAAGAAAATCGATTCTGAAGAACCATAAAAGCTGTGGGCTTTGAACGAGTTTTCCAAGAGAAATGTGACTACATGCACATATCCCTGAAACCCAAAACGAAGACAAGCTTTGTCTGATTGACTGCTAAAATTTTTTTTTTTTTTTTTTTTTTTTTAAATTTCAGAGGAAGCAGATGCTTTTCAAGAAACGAAGCTAAGTAGTACAAAGTTTTGTTCCAGAGGTTGAAGGAATTGGAAGAGAGCTTTACAAATTAAAAGGAACTGAGAATGGGAGTTTCACACTGAGAATGAGCTCAGTGAATTTTATGGAAAGCTTTTGTTGGGGAATTCAATGATGATATTCTTCTCTGAATGGAAGTGCATATCACTTTTTTTTTTTTCACTTTTCCTTTTTAATGAAAGTTAATTATTTTCTTTTCAACACTTTATTTTCCTTTTTGATGGAAGTAGTTTTCTTTTCACGCTTTGTTTTCCTTTTCAATGATTTATTTTATTTCTTTGAAGTTCATTTTCCACTAGTTGGCCATAAAGGACGGCTAATTATCAGCTCTAAAATTATTTATTTGGTATGTATGTAAATGTCTTTAAATTCATTACCTTCTTTTGGATAACAACATATATGAGTTAAATGTCCTAATACATGCAGTAGATTAGATTGGTTAGGATTCTCTCCACTTCCTAACATCTTCACATCCTCTCTACTCAATATCTCTATTATTAGATTTGTACTCAGTGATTTAAATTCATTACAATGTTAAAATATTATTATTTGTTTGTTATTAAATATACAATATTTTTACAATTGTATTAAATCTCAACTATTGAAAGCAAATCTAATGATAAGTTAAACAGTGAAGAGGCTCTTATCCGACTAATACACACCCCTATCTATTTTGTTACAACTTTTAATAATAAATATTTAAAAATTTGTACCCATATTTTTCAGTCTTTCATCTTCAATATATTAACTAGTTGAGGAATTTGCTTTAATCCAGAACATAAGACCTCAATTTATTTCCCCTCCCTTTTTCCCCCAATTAAGCTATTCATTGCAAATTTAGAAAAACAAAAACGTATATTTATTATAAATAATAAACTTAATAGTTTTCTTAATATATTATTTAACTTTTACATTTACATATTATCCAATCCTGCTTCCAAGTTTCAGTGGGTTAGCTAGGAGTTTGGTAGAAAACTGTATATTGTTGACTTGTAAACTGTCCTAATTTTCATGCTTTTGCTTTTTTTAAAATATGTTTCATGATTCAGGATTTTTGGCTCAACAATCCACCATGCGGGCCCATATTTTATTTTCCCTTTTTTTTAAAATAATTCATATCAAGCATTGTAAAAGGCTAAAAGCACTGTTGTTTGCCCCGAAAAAAAGAAAAGAAAAGCAAACAGTTCCGATTTTATATATCAAATTGCAAGATTTAATAAAAATAATTATTTTAAAATTATAACATTAATTTTTTTAAAAAAAATATTTTCTAGTTTTAAGTGATTAATTGGAGAATATTTTTTATAAAAACGTTATCAAGTTTTAAAATTTATAAAATACATGTTTTACTTTTTTTTGTTTATGTTTTTTTTAATCTTGTAAGCTTCCTTCTTCAGTTTTTTATTTAATATTTTGTTTATTTTTCCAATTCTAATCTTATTCAGGCTAATGATTTTGATAAGACGCAAAGCGATCATATGTGCTCATCATTGAATTTGGATATGCATAATTGCATCCAGATGCTATATAACCCATAATTGTGTGTGGCCAGTTAAGTTTATATCTTGGGTGATTCTACAAACTCTTTTTTTATAAAGTATGAGCACTGTATTTATGTAAAAAAGCAAAATATAAGAAACATTTCTCAATCAAGTCACATTTTCACATATAAAATATACAGTTATTCCTGACACCTCTCATGTAAATCGTGATTTATCAATATATTTTCCTTTCATTCAAAAAAAAAATATACAGCTATACATAGTAAAAGTATGAAAAAATTGGTCATCAAGAGATTCTTATAGTTTTGTTTCAATTAAAAAAGATTCATGTAACTAAATTTTATTTGAATTCAACCCTTATAATTTGAAATTTGAAAAGAAATAATGAAATAATTTTTTTTTTTGTGTGATAATGATGATTGAATTGATTGTGTCTTAGAGTGCGATAATATTTTTTTTAAAAAAAAATAGTAGTATTACTTACAAGACATAAATGCCCTGCTGCAGGATATTGTTCGTTCAGTATAATTACACAGTGCTTATTGGGATGTTTTACAAGTTAAGTTGAGTGTTGCTCAATACAAAATGATGATAAAAGGATATCCACAATATAAAACATTATTATTTATCCATAATAAATGCTGTTTACATGTGTATGTGTGTTCATAACTTCATATGTACAAACATATACTGAACAGTTCTAATCACTTGATGTGCACATGGCAACTTGCCATTTTCATTAAGTATAAAGTAACTTCGGTGCTATAGCCAAAGTTGGAAAGTAACTTCGGTGCTATAGCCAAATCTTCTTATTTTCTTAAATTGATTTTTAATAATTTTTCATAAACAATACAAAAACCAAATGATAAAATCTTAGTCATTCAAATCCTGTTTGGATGGTTCAAAGTGAGATGGAGAACTTAGAATGCATACATGTAAGATTTTAAATGCAAGTTACTCATTGATTGGTTTTTACTATGAAAAATATAAGCCACGTACATTTTTTCTTAAACACGCTTGATTCTCATTTGGAATTAAAAAATTATTGCAAAAGACAGGAGTTTAATAACTAGTGTGTATATATATATTTACATACAAAAATACACATTAAAAAAATTAGTTTAGTTATTTGTAAAATAGCATGTATTTATTTATCATTGTAACACCCCAAATTTTAGGAAATAGAAAATAAGTATTTATTTAAGGTCTTGGGGTGGCATTTAGAAATTAAAAAGCTTTATAAATAAATTTATGAGAACGGGCGTATTTTTAATAATTTTTAAGGCTTATTTTATTTATTAATTGAGGAAAAATAGTTGGAAGATGGATTTAAATAAGAGAATATTTAGAACCTTGGGGTATTGTTTTGTAACACCCCCTAAAATTCTAGTTCAAGCACTTAACCAAAATGATATTATAGCATTAAAATTATCCAATATCCAGCATAGATAATTATTTAGTTCAAATACGTCCCATGTCATAGTGAAAATCTTAAAACTTCACGATAATTTATACAACATAATAAAACATAAAGTCTTAAGTCCATGGCAAAATAAATACAACATAACATAAACTTAAGTAGTACAAAGAGCCTTCAAAGCTCACTTCTCAAGTGTCTTCCCTTGCTTCCTATTAGGTCATTCACCTGGAAAATGTTAATAATAGGATGAGATCGACATCTCAGTAACTACCGAAAAATCCTAACATACACAAGCAAATCACGTATAATTCTAATTTAACCAATTATACACATGTAGTTCTTCATATAACTTATGGCTTTCAAATATATATACCCAACATAAGGAAAACTTTCATTTAAATTCTCAATGAATTGTACTCATAAATAAATATTTATATGTGCAATATGCAACTCCTTATTTCACCGTCCATCCTTATTCCGCTGACTGGAGCCATAGGCTAACACATATTGTCCGATAGAGAACTAATTCATACAACTGAATTATCTCAAGCTCACCAGTACCTAAGATGTATCCGGCCAAAGATACAGAGCTCAAGTATGGACTATGGCTCCCCTCCTTAAAGAATTATACTAAGGAGGTGTCACATGTCCCACAACTCCAATGCAATCCCGGCCAAAGGAAAACATGGAAGGAGGGGCCCTGACAAGTGCCATCCACTGTGCACCGAGTGATGGCTTACCACGTGGTAGTACGGATATCATATAACTCCTCTTCAAATCTTAACCCCTCATGGATGCAAATGCGATTATCATTACACCATAAATAATTCATAAATAATTATCCGCTCAGATATACTCAATATACTCAAGCATGCTTAAAATAAAACAAGCGTAATTTATTTTCCATAGCAAATAGGCAATAAGCAAGCATGTTTGAAAAGTGACAAACTTATTATTGTGTGATAATTAATTAAAATAAAACTACACATAATTCACAAGCATACGAAAGAAATTTCCAGAGTTACCTATTACTCCTTAGCTTCACAGGTAATCACACAAAGTCACTCCGTAATTCTTAATGAGACTCTACAATATCAATATAAATATCTATTAACATATTGCTCAACACTACCTAAATATTCTAACACAATTTTACCTTAAACTACCCCTAAATATATTCATACATTTTTTTTATTCCGGATAAAAAAAATATCACTAAATGATAAATATTATTAATTAAATATTATTTTTTGTGGAGTATAAACTAATCCCATAAATCCATAAACCCATATCCAACATCCGGAATTACAGAATTACCTACATAAAATCCCATTAATTTCAAACTTTATCCACCAATATTTTCTTGGGTCCAAATTTCAGTCGAATCCATAAGTTAAATCTCCTCATATAACCTTAATAAATATCTAAAAATTATCCATTTAACCATAAACATCCCAAATCATCAAAAGCCCTAATTTTCAATATATCTAAAAATCCAGAAATTTCAATAATTAAGAAAAACCTCCCACAATGAAAAATCTACTTAGAGAAACATAAAATCGAGGCCTAAGCTTTAATTTATTAATTTTAGGACTCCCAAAAATTATCAACTTAGACAAGGTCTAATTTTTCAAATGTAATAAATCGAAAAACTAATGATATAGAAATGTAGAGGAGACTTACAGGGTTCCAAAAACGTGCTTATTTGGCCGAAAAACTTACTATTCCTATGCCGACGGACTCTGATAAGTCCAGTGATAGGAATAAATATATGGTGGAGAGAGAGAGAGAGCAAGAGAGACGTGAGAGTGGGAGAGAGAGAGAGAGAAAATGAAAGTGAGGGTGAGGGACGGAGGGTGAGTGTATATATATAATTAATAATAATAATATAATATTATAACAATATAATATTTAAATAATATAATATTAATATAATATAATATATAAATAGTAGTTGAGTGTGATTGGTTGAAGAATTAATAATTGAAATAGTAAAAGTGCACAGGAAGAAAAGAAACTGTCGGCAGGAAATATTTTGTGAGTAGGAAGAGAGAAAATATACTACTAGGCCTTAAAATTCCCAAATAAGATATTTCTTTTGAACAAAAAATTTTCTTTTCACTCTCAAAATTTTCCCATAGTATTCTTTATTTATTTCCTCCTATAATATCCTCTTTTGAGTCTAAAAATAATCTCTCCCAAAATTATTATTGTCCAAATAAGGGAAAAACTAGGCCTTTAAAATCCTCAAAGATACCTCAAAATCCTTCAAATATTCTCATAATCCATTATTTATCATTAATCAATTCCTATTTACCCCCACTAAATCCTCAATTAATTTTTAGGATGTTACATGTTTAGTATTTAAAAAGTATTATAAATAAATTTGGAAATTAAAGCATATCTAGAGAAATTATTTTGGGACAAATTCATGTTTATTTGTAAATGGGAATAGTAAATAAAATTACCATTTAAGGGAAAAATAGAAAATAGGAAATGAAAAAGACAATATCTGCCCATAGTTGAAAATATCTTTAATTATAAAAGAAAGGGCAAGATGGTAAAATACCCATTAAAAATATCACTCACTCCTTTCATTATATATACTACACGCGTTCCTTTTCTTTCCCTGCATTCCGTCTTATCTCTCCCTCTGTCTCGAGCTTTCCTCTGTTCCTCACTCCCTCTCCGTTTCCCCTACTCCTTCGAGCTCGACAGCGGCCAAAACGCGGAAATCGACGGTTACCAGCGACAGAAATGCATGGGAAGTCTGGGATAATCATAGGTGAACCTTCTTCCTTCGTATTCTTCTTCTTTTGTTCTGGTTTGATCAAGGTAGAGGGGATGAATTGATTCGGATTTTTGGGGTATTTCAGAAGTTTAATCGATTTAAATCAAAGGTTAAGTCTAGAACAAAGTTTTTCTCAAAGGAATCAAGCTTGTAGGTGAGTTGTTGGCTCGGATTTGGGAAGTTTCTGTAAGGTGTTACTGTTCACTGGCGCTGATTGTGTATGATTACGGGTGAGAGTTGAACCAAAGCCTAGTTAAATTTGGCTAGAAGCAAGTTAGAGTTGTTAGATGAAGTTTCATGTTGAATTTTGGGAGGTTTTTGGCCTGTCCGATTTCCTTCTTCTCTGTCCGATTTCTTCGTGGTTTGAATTCCCTCTGTGATTGTGTTTTGCTGATGATGAAGGAAAGATGGGAGTGATGTGGATTAATTATGGGATGTTAATTGTTCAATTTTTTTCTTTCTCTTGCCTGCTCTGCCGATTGGTCCGTAACAGGGGAAGGGGAAAATTTGTGATATTAGTTGAGTGGTATTGCTGTTAAATTGGATGTAGGAAGAAGTTGTAATTTTTCTCTCTTTTGGTTGATTTTATGAGGCTGTTAGCAAGGGAAAAGAAGAAGGAAATTAGTTGATATTAAGTTGAAATGGAGTAGTTAGGGGAGTATATATTGTTTTGAATGTATGTTTTGCTATGAAATTATGCTGGTCTTATTTTTGCAATTTGATACTGGAAGAGATGATGGTAAGGGATGTGTATATGTGTTTGTGACTGTGAATAAGGGGAAGTCTTGAATTGATTTGGTATTAATTGTTCTGTTTGGGGGATGTTTTGTTATGTAGGATGAAGGGCTTAAAGGATGTAATTTACTCTGATTAGTACAATGAAGATAGATCAGTGTTTCTGGTGAGGGAGGGATTTTGTTGATAATAGGCTTGGATTAGACTTTCATTCTAAGTTGTTGAATGTCAAGATGGTGATGGAAAAATCCTGGTTATCCTCCTTGTGTGTGCGTCCTGGTTACAGAGAAGGAAAGGAAATGTGGACTGTGATTTTTATTCTTCTGCTTGTGAGTTTGGTGTTGCAAGGAGAATAGAGAGAAGGATTATAGAGAATTAGAGGCTGATCTTGTGTTATGCTCTGCCTGTTTTGATCTGTGTTGTTTCAATTTCAGAGATTAGAGGGTGTTACTTGATGGGTTAACATCAATATGTAATGTTTGAAGTTTAGGGTTTTAGGGAGAAAATAATTAGCTAACATAAGTTATTGTGTATGTTCTAGATAGTTGTATTGCTTGTTGAGAATTTAGGGGTACAATTATAGTTGTGTTTGAACTCTTTTAGAGGTGAGATGAAGAATGAAGTGTTTTTGTGATATTTGATTAGTATTTAGTATTTTCAAAACTAATGCAAGTGTTGTTGGTGTTAAGTGTATATAGAGACAAAGTTTACTGGTTGTTTTGAAATCTTGCTGTTAAATAGCAAAATAAATAGAATTTGTTTTGATGTTATGGGAAGGAGTAAATGGTAGCTAAACTTTGAGGAACAATGGTAATTGAAAGAGAAGAAACTATAAAGAGTAGATAAAGTAGTTACATGTAGTTTGTGATAAAATTAATTGAGACTAGAAAGGAAGTTTGTGATCTAAGAAGTTGTGATCTTAGGAAATATGGGACTATTGTTGTCAATCAAATTTGATATGCTTTTGTTTAAATTGAGATATCTATATTGTCCGAACATTTCTAGGTTAAGTGTATTGTTTATGGCTGGTCAAAACCAATATAGAAATTATAAAATGAAAGTTCGAATTTTACAAATGTAGTATAAAAGGTTTGAACGGGTACAAGGTTCTTAAAATCTAAGGTACGGTTAAAGATTACAATTAATAAATCAGGTATACATTATAAGAAGATGGGAAATATTCTTTTTAAACTTGGAAGGTTTGGAGTTTTAGTTTCCTAAAATTGTTTTGTCGCTATTCGTTGACCAATAGGTATTTTGAGATACTAAACAACTCTTAAGGAGTTTTATTAGTTAAACATTAAGAATTAAAATGTAATAAGTAAAGAAATTAATTTAAGAGGGCTTTGTCTCTAAGATTAGACCAAATAAAGAAGATACAATTAGAGAATTGTTATTGTTGTTGTAATTTTTAGAAGTATTCTGAAGCTAAAAGTTAGGAAGTTAAATTAAACAAGTTAAAAGTGATCTCTTCATGGTTAACCAAGTGTTTAAGAATTGAAGTAATGTTCAACCATAATACTGTTGGGATTGAAATTTGCGTCAGAGGTTTTAGGATGATTAATGTAGGGTTTCTGTTTATACAGTCTAATTAACTCAGAGAAATAATTTAAGACTTGTGTTAGGTGAGATGTTGTCTAAAGGTGTATGTTTGATTTCTTTGTGGAAGAATAGCATTGGGTTCCTTCACGGAAATGGAAAAAAAATATTAAATGTCATTGTAATTAAAGGAAGTAATCTGAATAAGAAGATAAAATGCCAAAAAGAATAATAGGTATAGATGATCAAGTAAATGAATGTTGCTTGGGAACTATTATATATGGTTTGGAAGGCGGTCCATGTATGTATGTCTTGCATTGAATTTTATTAAGATTAAATAAGAATATGAATTCTTAGAATATTGGTTAAACAAGTACTTTATGGTTTCAATTGGTTGAGGTTTAATTAAATTGAGTTAGTTGATGATTTGGAACTAATGATGTTGATAATTGCAATAGTATTAAATTAATTCTTCTGTTCAGTGAATTAAAGAGGGAAGAGGAAGATAGAATTGGTAGAAGTAAGGATCAGTTTATGATTTTTAGGAATGAAATTTGTTTATTGGGTTGAATTATAAAATCATGACTTTATGGAAATTTCTAGGGACTTATGAATGATAAGAGAAGATGATCAATTATGGTTTAACATGATGTTAATAGTTAAGAGATTGATTTTGTCTTATTAGGATTGATTATAATCATTTTGAGATTTGGTTGACTAATAGGGTTTATACCACTAAGGCTATGTTTGGTACGCAGGAATTGGGGTGAGGGATTGGGAATGGGTTAGGGAATGGATATTTTTTATTGTTTGGTAGGTGGTATTGGTAATACTTTGGGATTGAACATTCCCACATATGTGGGAATGGGCAAACCCACCTCCCCCTGGTATTGCAATTTCAATACTGGGATTGAAATTTTTCAGGACACAAATATCTTTGGTTATAATAATTTCAAACAATATTACCCCTCTTATTTTGACCTAATTAGGTTAGGATAATCTTCTTATTACCTCTCATCACTCTTGCACACCTTTCCCATCAGGAGCTGTTGCACGTTTCTTCTTCACTGGTAAACTATTCCTCCCTCATCTGTCATTCTTCTCCATTGGCATATGTCGTTTTTCTCCACTGAATATTTCTTGAGAACAGTGAAAGACTATTATTGATTGAAGGAGAAACTAAATATAATTCTCCACTGTTCGATTTTTTTATTCATCTATATTTGGTTTCTTTGTTATTGGACTGTTATTATAGTTTGTCCAGAAAAACTTTGTTTTATACATTGACTTTGTCTCTTGTTTTTGCACTGGAGTCGGTGTTATTACATAAAAGACAAATTTTAGCCTCATATTATTTTATGTGTTCTGTCCTACTTGTATCTATCTGTCTTATTTAAAAGAAAAAAAATCAGATTCATTTATACCACAAGCATTTTCTATTATCCTTATTTCCTAGAGCGTGGTTGAGCTACTGAAGCATAGGATGCATTTTTTTGTGTGTTTACATCAACTAGGATGAGGTGGCAGTTTTAATTCCATTGGTTTTTTTTAAGAGGGGTATTATAGTACTTTTATGATTTGTATATGGTTATAAAATAAATTTAATGCATCCATTTCCTCCTAATATTGTCATGTACCAAACATGATTTTAAAGTCTATTTCCTAATCCCACTCCCAACCCCAATCCCATTCCCACTCCCACTCCTTCAAATCCATTGCTTCGTACCAAACATGACCTAAGTTTATAGAGTTGATGATGGTAATATAAAAAATGAAGGATGTTTGAAATTTTGTATAAGATAGCATATAGGAATACATATGAATATGTATATGTTTGCGTGTGTGTACACATATGTAATGGTGATTGAATGATTTTGTAATTGGAATTAAATTAAGACTATAATTGGAATATATAATGAAATTGGAAGGATTAATAGGAGTAAATTATTTATAATTGACTTTTTAATTTTAAAAAGGGTTAAGATAACTATAATAAACTGTAATATTTCACTAATGCAAAGAAAGGGGTAGTATTAATTATATTAGGATCGTGAGAGACGCTGAATAATTATATAGAAGTGTAGGTATTAATTTACGATTTATATATTATATGTCAATAGGTCTTGATAGTAACATAAGATTGAGGAGGTCAATGGAAAGGAAAAGAACAGATAAGGACTAAGCTCTGGTATCCAGGTAGCAGTTTATCTCCATTCACTAAATTGTATGTATAATTTTGTAATACCTGTTGCATTTAAGTGGTACTCCTCTGGTCCTATTTATAAGGCACTTCCAGCATATTTCACACAGACCAAGGAAAGCCTTAAAACTCATTAACTTTCCACTAAAATCTAACAAATTTACAACTTTACCCATATTTAATATCCACTATACCACATTAAAATAAAGTCAACACATAATAAATGAAGGGTAAACTTGTACATACATACTAAATATTTAATGAGGTGACTTATATATAGGACCAAATAAAACCTTCTCTCTCTGCCCTATAAATAGGACCAGATGAGTATGTCTTTTATTCCTCAGTTGGAGTACTCCATGCTTAGGTGGTTCGCTACCCCTTTGCCAAATCAGTTAGTTATAACGGGATAGTTATAACGAGAAGTCCTGCAGGTAGAACTTCCACTAGTTAACGAGGATATCGTTATCAATGGTTGGTAGGTGTTTATGTCACCCAGATTAATAGGATAAATACTATCATTATTTTTTAAGGTTTATAAAATGTATACATGGCAATGCATGCATGAAATTTACAGTGAATGACATAAACTGCGTTAAATTGCTGTTTCAGAGAAGCTGATAGATGGTGAGATGGTTGAGATAAGGCAGGAGTGCTGGAAGATGATTAGATAAAGGAATTAAGATTATCTTTTGAAAAGTAAGGTTATTTGTATATTATGTAAATTTAAATTATTAAATTAATAGTAGAAAGCATAGAAAATGGACTTGTATAAATCTATAAAAGAATTTAAATTTCCCAAGCACTATGAATCAAGAATAGATACCCTAAGAGGGTTAGTATATTTTAAATTGTTTTATTAACCATTTTATTTTATAAAGAGTTTTAAATTGTTCCAATTTGTCTGAAAAGCCCATTCCAACTGACAGAAGGTTGGATTAATGTTTTAAAAGAAAATTTTTTAAATTTTCCGTATTTTTGGGCTTCTGACACTGAAAAGTTGTTATAATTCAATTAAAATGCTATAATATAGTAGAAAATTTTAGGTGTTACAATCATCCCATTGATAAAAATATTATGGAGTGGACATGTATAATTTAGGGGGAAATAGTTAAAGTATACTTTTTAGTCCTTTAAGATGTATGAAGTCTCTTTTTGATAGCTGAAAAATGAATTTTTAGTCTTTTTTTTGTTAGTTTTATTTAACGAAAAATATTGACTCAACAAATTTAAAGGGTGATTTATAATTAAATGTTGATAAAAAATGGTTAAATTTTAAAATATAAGAATAAATATACTAAGGAATTAAAAATTGAACATATTTTACAAACATTTAACTACAAAATCGCCATTTAAATTTGATGTGTTAGCATTTTCTGTTAAATGAAAATAATGGAGTCAACAAAAAATTACTAAAACTACACTTTTCAAATTTAAGGGACAAAAAAGGCTTGATGCAAATATAAAGAACTAAAAATATATTTTAGCTGAAAAAATTATAAACTTGAGATATAAAATGGATTGAGCCATTCTGGTATTACTGTTAAGATCAAAACCAAATATCTCAACTAGTTTCTACAATTAAAAACCGGAGGCCAACCATTTACTCGGGTAGATTTCAAAAATCAGTGTACTTCAGTGACACAAATAATTAGTTAAATCACCTTAATTAATTTTTTAATATTTGTAAAGTAGATATGGAAACATGAATTACACATAGAAAAAGGTTTAAATATATATATATACACATATATGTGTATGTATATATATTCCTATCATCGTATTTATAAGGCAAAGAAATGGGGGCAATTTTTTCCTATTTACAAGTCAAATTATTAAATTTTTCCCCCATATGAATGTATAATTTTGTTATTAATTATTATTGTGATGATTTTGTTTATATTGTACATTAAATAGGGATAAAAGTTAAAAAATTGTTAAATTTTAAGTCATAGTTAATAAAATATAAGATTTTTTCTTGATTTGTCTAACTTCTAATTATAACCACAAAAATAATATATATATATATATATATATATATAAAGAGAGATGATGGTGTGAAAAGGAGGAAAAAGGGATAGTGGAGAAGATGAAGACGTGTGAGAGTCTAATGATTTAGATTGATTAAGAGGAGGATTAATGAGTGAGTTGGACATAATTAGAATATTCATGATCATGACAGCCACTCCCTTTCACCATTAATATTTGTTTCTTTTCCCCCATTAATTTCAAACACTATGTTTTGTATATGGTGTGAATATGAATTCTCTTAATCATAGTAGCATTCTTACACTTCAAAATCAAGTAAAATTAATTATTAATTATTAATATTAAAGCTTCTGATGAATCTGAAGGACCATCCTACTCCTAAATCTTATTTTTTGTATGATCCCACTCTATTGGAAAATTTTGATCAAACATTTATATCACCTTTTGTTCATCAATGAATATAAATTAAAAGGGTTAACATAACTTTTGGTGTCTGAACTTTTACTCAATTTTGGTTTTGGTCCCTGAACTTTCGGTCAATTTTGGTTTTGGTCCCTGAACTTTACAATCGATGGTTTTGGTCCCTGAACTTTCGGTCAATTTTGGTCTTAGTCCCTGAACTTTCAGTCAATTTTGGTTTTGGTCCCTAAAGCTCAGGGACCAAGACCAAAATTGACTGAAAGTTCAGGGATCAAAACCATCGATTTTAAAGTTCAGGGATTAAAACCAAAATTAACTGAAAGTTCAGGAACCAAAACCAAAACTTTCAAAGTTCAAGGACAAAAACCAAAATTGAGTAAAAGTTCAGGGACCAAAAGTTATATTAACCCAAATTAAAATTAAACAAAAGCATGAACTATTTAATAGTATATCCATACGACAATTTTTTAAAAAATGTATGGTTTTCCCGTGAATAATGACCAACCTGGCTTGTCTTGTCTGTCTGAGGTTGGGAACTTGTAAGTCATGAGTGGATTAGGTTTATATTCATATATATTTTTTTCAGCACTTACGACTATTGAATTATCCCGTGATACCGCTACTGGGTTATAAAGTCAAAATTTTATATCTTAATGTCAAATCTATTCAAATGTTTTTATAAAGTACCCCATCTTCTTGAAAGTGATTGGGCCTGCATTTTGGGAGTGAGCTGGAAATTAATGGAGTGGCCCAAGAGGGAGGTCCAAGCCTTGTAAAGGCAAGAGTAACATATGCTTCTCACATGTTTTTTTAACATCAAAAGTAAAAAAAAATAGGGAAAATTTCATTGTAGGACCACTGTAGCAATTTAATGTCAAATGAGGACCAAAAAAATCTGAAATTTCACTGCAGGACCAAGGTCCTTAAATGAAAAAAAATTGTTGTGTGAAAAGACCTAAAAGCCCTTGTGAATTAATTTCAGATAGGGACCTGTACAAAAGTCTTCTGACGCTGACCGCTGACACTGACACGCTGACGCTGACAACGTACTTCCTTGGCTGACAACTTACTTCCTCGTGCATATGGCGATTTCCTTGTGCATATGGTCATGTCCTTGTGCGTGGCCTGTACATAGCACATTATAAGGCCAATTAATTACTCCTTGTGCATATGACCATTTCCTTGTGCATATGGTCATTTCCTTGTGCGTGGCCTGAACATAGCACGTTATAAGGCCAATTAATTACTCCTTGTGCATATGGCCATTTCCTTATGCATATGGTCATTTCTTTGTGCGTGGCCTGGATATAGCACGTTATAAGGCCAATTAATTACTCCCTATGCATATGGCGATTTCCTTGTGCATATGGCGATTTCCTTGTGCATATGGTCATTTCCAGGCCACGCACAAGGAAATGACCATATGCACAAGGAAATCGCCATATGCACAAGAAGTAATTACTTGGCCTTATAACGTACTATATCCAGGCCACGCACAAGGAAATGATCATATGCACAAGGAAATGGCCATATGCACAAGGAAATCGTCATATGCACAAGGAGTAATTAATTGGCCTTATAACGTGCTATGTCCAGGCCACGCACAAGGAAATACCCATATGCACAAGGAAATGGCCATATGCACAAGGAGTAATTAATTGGCCTTATAATGTGCTATGTCCAGGCCACGCACAAGGAAATGACCATATGCACAAGGAAATCGCCATATGCACAAGGAAGTACGTTGTCAGCGTCAGCGTCAGCGGTCAGCGTCAGAAGACTTTTGCACAGGTCCCTATCTGAAATTAATTCACAAGGGCTTTTACGTCTTTTCACATAACAATTTTTTTTCATTTAAGGACCTTGGTCCTGCAGTGAAATTTCAG
This sequence comes from Mimosa bimucronata, assembly GCA_037074515.1. Taxonomy (NCBI): domain Eukaryota; kingdom Viridiplantae; phylum Streptophyta; class Magnoliopsida; order Fabales; family Fabaceae; genus Mimosa; species Mimosa bimucronata. Next base: position 13,081,186 of record CM073448.1, on the reverse strand, counting down.
ATTTTTTTGGTCCTTCTTTTACATTAATTGTCTACAGTGGTCCTACAATGAAATTTTCCCAAAAAAATATGTGATACTTCATTCAATAGTATGAATTACAAAGAAGCAACCAACCACAATTCACCACCTACTTATAACAAAGGTGAAGATTGATCTCTTCTCTCATTTTAGGAGGATTTGAACTCTCTTCACGCGGACAAGGAATTCAGGTGAAGAGAAAGAGAGAGAAAGAGAGAATTTTATGGATCCCACCTAACACATGATATCTATCTATAATTTTCATCTATTTATATGTGTTGCTTATCAAGAAATGGTGGACAAGAATTAAGTGACTCTTTTTCTCACTAGTTTTTTAAATATCCTTAAACACAATGCTCTAGAATATCTCTTAGTCATTCTTAGAATTTCGTGTCACCAATTTTCTTAAATGCCAAATTTTCTCATATCTACTCGCCTTTTTCTAATATTCCCACTATAACTTCAGGCTATCACTGTGAACTGAATAATTTAAGTTTATTTTTAAGGTTTTTTTGGTGGATTCCTTACATTTCCGAGCCAAGGATCATTTTCTGATAGCATACCAAATATCAGTAGAGGCAATTGTCTCTTGCTTACATGATAATATCAACGAATCGTCCATTTAATTAAGTTTCTAAGTAAGACAAGATTATTGGAAGTGAAATATTTGGCCACACCAACTAAAAAAAGCGACATAATATGATTTCTACATCTTTCCTTTGAGCTCAAGAATTCCTTAAAATTAATGTCTAACTTTAAGTTGATTTAATTCTTCCCCTGTCGCCAAAAATATCATATGAAAGACGGATCATTTCATGACCACCAACCTTAGATCAACATAAGTTGACTCCACTCCTTATCCTTTCTCATCCTCACTAGTAATAAGGTCCACCATTTTTTGGGGTAAAATTCTTTATTTTGTAACCAAAAGAAAAATTCCATATTTATCCTTAGTACTCTTACACACATATATCACGAACATTAAGAAAATTTATTTATTCTAAACCTCATTCACTTCATGCCCACAATTCCTCAGACATAATTACTCCTCTCATATTAACCAAATGAATCATAAAAAATGGAAATACATTTTTTAAAGGTACAAAATGTCTTATATTTTAGAGCAACAATAATTAATAGAAACTGATTTTCATTGTGAACGGGGGAAGTATAAATTTTAGAGGAACGAGGGTTCCTCTATTTAAACCTATAGATTTACATCTATTTGATTTTTTTTTGAAAAATTCTAAAAAAAAGTTGATTTTCCTTAATTTTTATCTAAACTAGTTCATTTGACCTATAACCTAATATATATATACATATAATCTTATAATATACAAAATATATTATGATTAAATGGTTATTTAGTTTTCTTAATCTCTACAAAAAAGTTAACTAAATTCTTTAATAAAGGAACAGAGGGGTTATCATATAAGGAATTCTCATATACTATCTTGGATATCAATTTTCATCTGTAAGTTTAATTAATTACCACTTAATTACATGGTCAAAAGGTGTAATGATAAATTAAGCATATTTTTTAGAAGCAAATTTGTAAATTGATATATTCCTTTCGTTCATAAATATAATACATATTTATCTAATTTTATTATAATAAAGATGTTAGTTGAATTACTTAAAATCAGATAATATTATTGAAATACTATAAATATATACATTTATTCCCACCTCATCTTTTATTTATTTATTATTATAAAGTATCAATAAGGGTAATATGAAAAAAATATTAAGAATAATAAAAGAAGTCTTATAGTAAATTAATCCTATCGACCGAGGGAGTGGTTTTCACTCAAATAAAAAATAATGGAACCAATTTTACTTGACAAGAGTGTATCCATGGTGACCCCTTCTCAGTTATTATGAGTAATGGAAAGGTCAACTGTATGTCTGGCAAGACGCGGAAGAGAGGAAAAAAATATCCGACATTTTACGAATCACAATCCTTCAGTTCCTATTCCTTTGATTCCACTTCCCTTAAATCCGACATATTTAATAATCCTACCCCTCTCAATTTGAGTCTCACTCATTTCTCCAACCCCATCACTATTTCCGGATTTTTATTCTCTGAGTCGAACTTGTAATCTATTCGATCAAACCCATAAATTTCTTCCACCTCCCGTCAAGTATCGCCTTCAAAAATTCCTGCTTTGATCTTCTTCACACTAACCCATCTGGTCATTCCCATCCCACTGAGCTTCTAGCCACTAAACCTCATCTGGGGTTTTCAAAATTCCTCTCCTTCCCTAACAAATTCGATCATGGGGATTCAGAAAGACAGGGTAAGATTCAATGTCGGAGGAAGAATCTTCGAAACTACAGCAACAACCTTAGCCAATGCCGGCCGATATTCAATCTTTGGTGCCATGTTCGACGAAAGCTGGAATCTTGTCGCCGATAATTCCACCGACGACCATTTCATCGATCGAAACCCCGATTGCTTCGCCGTTCTTCTCGACCTCCTCCGATCCGGCGAGCTTTACATTCCAGCGAACATCCCAGAGAAGCTTTTGTACAGAGAAGCTCTCTTTTATGGCCTCCTTGACCATGTCCGTACAGCAAAGTGGGGCCCTTTTGATGGAAATAGGTTGACCCTTTCTCGTTCGTTGACTGGTCAATCTCCCGGCGACGGGACCGCCATACGCGGTGGTCCTGACGGTGGTTGTTGTGTTGCTCATGGGAGTATGGTTCATGTGTATGATTGGATGTTAGATGAACATGTTCCATTGAATCTTGATTATCAAAGGGTCAATGATGTTGGTTGGGCTGATTCTGATCATGTTGTCATTGGTGTTAGCCAGCGGCTCGGCCGTGGCGACGGCGGAATGGGTCTGTTTAGTTCGTCGACGGGGGAGCTCAGGTAAACATATAGAGGCTGTATTGGTTTTTTGTAGCTGAGTTTTGAATTGATCAGTGTTATATTAACAATTTAGAGACTTGATTACTATGTTTTATGTTGGATTAGTTAGAAGCGTGTTCAATGTTATAAACTTGCTGGCCATTGTTTTGTTTATCCATTCTTATGATTTATTAGTTTTGGTATGGGGAGAATTGTGAGTAATTGTGATTTCTCTTCTGTTAGTTACTCCTTCTTAGTGCATTTTTGGAATGAAGTTAGGAAGGCTTAAAACTCAGTTGGATTAAAAAAAGCTCCGGTTGGATGCAAAATGTATGTTTGAGATCGGCTAAAAGTGATTTCAAAGTTGGATCCTTTTTCCCGATGTTTGTCATTGGGCTTTTTTACACATATGAACGTTCTGAACCTGACTTTTCAATACATCGTTTAAAGTAGTTTGTGTAGTATGCCCAAACATAGATTGCATTACACTAATTGTCTTTTATTTCAACTTCGGTTTGCCAAAGTCGGTCTAGATAAGAGTTATTTTTTGCAAATGTTAATCCTAATAAGGTCTATTCTGCACCAAATTGATATTTGAACTACCATTGATTTTACATGATCAGGCATAAGTTTCAAGTTAGCCATGAGAATCAAGTGAAGAGTTTCACAGCAGGAGCATTGAGTTTCAGTTCAGATTACAAGATATTCTCTAGCTGCAAAGGAAGAAGCAATGAGTATGGGATTGGTGTTTGGGATCAGATCACTGGTAAGCAAGTTGATTTCTTCTACGAGCCTCTTGGATGGTCACTTGGTGAAGCAGACAAGCTTCAATGGCTAGAAGGGAGAAACTGCTTACTGGTTTCAACTCTGTTCCCCAGGAAAGATAACTGTTACATAAGCCTGTTGGATTTCAGAGACAAAAACAACATGGTTTGGTGTTGGTCTGATCTAGGAGGACCGGTTTTAGCCGGAGACGATGAGAAAAGGGTTCGGGACGCGATAGCAATGGAGGATAACAACTCAATATGTGTGGTGAATGAGTATGAAGATTTAGGGTTTATGGATTTGAGAAATTCTTCTGGGGTGGCTTCTGGTATAAGGTGGAGTTCAAGAAGTAGGTTGATGAAAGGGAAGATGCCAGAAGAACCTTGTTATCCAAAACTGGCTCTGCATAATGGTCAGCTTTTTTCTTCCATGAATGATTGTATTTCTGTGTTCTGTGGATCTGATTGGGTTTTGACTTCTAGGCTTAGAAGAAGCTATGGAGGTTCTATATGTGATTTTTCCATTGGTGGGGATAGGCTTTTTGCTCTTCATAGTGAAGAGAATGTGTTTGATATATGGGAAACTCCAAGGCCTCCAATATTATGATTAAAACTACATGAGCTTGCTTGTTCTTTGTTTCTATCATTCTTTTTGTTTGTTTTGACCTTTTTTCTTTGTTCTGCTTCTTCTGAGATATTGCAAAGGCTTTCACTTGTATATAATGAGTTTTTTTTTTCTTTTTTCTTTTTTTGGTTGTAGCTAAACGGGTTATTGTGTATAGTATGAAATTTGATATGTAAGTTCTGTAAATAGTATGCTATAGATTCTAGAACTCATGTTGATACTTGAACAAAAGAAAGGATCCTTATTTACTTTATTTTTAATTTTGTATTATTTTGTACTTCAAATCTTTGGGCACTTATGAAGTGAAGGGATATGCCTATCAGATGAAATTTGTCCATCTTGGGTAAGATATAATGAAGAACAAATGAAGATTGTCATTGAGGTTCAAAGTTGAAAATTAAGTCACATTATTTGAAGAGGGATAAAATTGAAAAATATTATCAATTTACGATAAAAGTAATATCTTAACTATTATTCTTTAATCCTCGAGCCTTATAAGAATAAGAGGGAGTGAGTGAGCAACAACACTAGCAAATCTTACTAAGCATGTAATGGACGGTACATCTATGATCATCTACTCCTTTTTGTAAGCAGAAAGTATCAAATGGAGACAAATACACAAGATCTTGGTAAATAGGAGTAATACTAATATGTTACTTAAGCCCCTAAATTTGAACTTAATGAAGCTACTTTTAATGTTCAGAATATATTAATTTGCACATTGAATTTCGTTAACTGTTAAGATTAGATCGCGCATAGGAAACTCTGCAATTAAGAAAACATTGTCAGTATTTTAAGATATACTACGGATTAACAACTTAACCAGGCCTGTCTCTTTTGAGCATAACACTAAAGGGCTAAAATCCTTTTTTAATCAAAGAAAATAAAGTTAGGGAAAATCATAACCAGGCTTATAAGGGATTTAATCATAACCAGGTCCTAAACAATCATCAAATTACATTGAAGTTCCAAGGGATCTGGGTGATATTAAGTGGCTTATCATTGAGTTATCAATACCAGCTCATTGAGTTGTCAATGCACAACTCAATAGTTGTCAATAACATTGACAAATCAATAGTTGTCAATACCAACTTCTTGAGTTGTTAATGTATAACTCAATAGTTGTCAATAGCAGCTCCTTGAATTGTCAATGCATATCTTTTATTGACAACTGTTGAGTTGTGCATTGACAACTAAAGGAGCTGGTATTGACAACTCAATGACAAGTCATTTAATATCACCCATGTCATTTGGGACTTCAATGTAATTTAATGATTGCTTGGGACTAATTGTGATTAAATCCTTTATAAGGGACCTGGTTGTGATTTTTCCATAAAGTTATGGGCTGAGGTGCCCCTATTGAAAATAAAGCCACATTGACTTTTTTTTCTTTTTCTTTTTTTTTTATAAAAAAACTCAGTTCTAAATGGCAGTTATATAATCTCAAATTTCATTTGGAGGATTGTTAAAACCATGAATAGAAAAATTGGAAATGAAAAAAAATCTTAAATTTATAATTGTAGAGTTTTTTTTTTTTAAAGAAAAGTCTCTAGTTTCAATCTACTTAGTTCATATTTTTTATTTTTAACCAGTCAAGGACTTTGGTTCTTCAATATAATTTATAAAAATCGAAGATTCTTAAGTGTCATTATGTGCCTTTAAACTGTGATCGTAATGCAGTGTGATGAAGTGTTACAGTCAATTAAATTACGTGAGAGATGCACCATGATGTGTTAGCATCAAGAGAATATGCCAAGCTCTAAGCCAATTAACCATATCAAAATTACAAAAAAAAAAAGTCAAAATTCAAAGTCGGTTCTACAATCCATTAGCTATTTACTATATTTGGTGAACAAATGGCAACACATTTTAATATAAATCATTAGTTTGAGATTTTTAAATTGAGAAGATATTGGGATTTAGTCATTAGTATTCAGCAATATTAACAACTGACTAATTCGATTTGAGGGAATGTAAACGTATAATGGAAAGAGCCTCACTATCTTCAAATAACTATTGCAGCTGCATACTTAAAGTTAAAATTTAAGACCACTAGTTGATTAATTTTTCATTAGCAATTAATTCTGTTTGGAGCCATGATTGATAGTACCACGATGGATAAATTAACTCAAAAGTAGGATTGGATTTTTCCTCGTTGACAAAACTTTTAGCTCATTTGATATATACCCCAAAATCAGTTTAAATGAGGCTTTATGAGATGTGACAAATTACTTATTAATGTTATGGCATTAAATGAGGCTTTACATTTTTTTTTTCCCGTGTGATTTGCTCTTTGTCTCTTGGAATGATCATAAAATATTAAATAAGTATTTTTTTAATGACATTCATGCCCTTTAAGTCATGTTCTACCTAAAGTTGTTCATCAAATCAACCCTAAAAAAGGTATAGCCGTATTACAACAAAAAAGAGGTATAGTCTTCACACACTTGAATGTTGTAGGCCAATTATGCCAAGGTGTGATGAGAGTTTTGAGGACCTTATACGTATAAATTTATTTATTCAATAGGTATCTGAGAGGAGTATCTGAGAGGAGTAATACAATTACCGTAATTGAATTGTAAGAATAATGATTTCGTTCTTGACTTTAGTGCTAGTTTAGAACAAAATGTGATATTAATCAAATGCCACTCTCAAAAACTCAAACTGCCTTTAACCAAACACGCACGTCTCTTTCACTCTCACATAAATGATTTGTGAGCATTGTAATTATAATTAATGAAGTGAACACGTGTTCGTTGAAGAGTCAAATATAAACCTTTTGGGGCCACCTTTTCTAGAAGTGGCTGTTTACATGAGGGAGATAGGAACATGGCGAAGGTACTCTTACACACACAATATATATTTATATAAATAAAAGCGTTATTATAATATTTGCTGCATAGAGTTTGCTCTTATTTTGGTTTTAGTTTCTTAAATTTTATTTTATAAAAAACATTGGTCCTTATAATTTGATTGAAACCTAATCCATTTTATCCTTTTAGGGGAGTTAACTTATAATTTAAAATTTAAAGAGACCAAAACAAAAAAAAAAAGGCAAATTTAAGTGATAAAAATTCTGTTAACCCTATATATAATTGGGATCAAAATAGTTGGTAATCTTCAATTGACGCTACAAACTTAAAAACATAGTCAGAGAATTTGATGGGCATCAAGAAATTCTTGATTTGGCCACATATTAATATTTGGCAAAATTTGGGAAGAGAAAAAAAAAATCAAAGATTAACTATAATGATAAAAGGCACTCTAAAACCCGGAGATGAGTTTTGTGCGAAAAAAAGATACGTATTTACTCAAAACGTAAATCTCCCCTTCACAATAAATGCATAAATCACTCTCCAATGGTCCATTGAGTATGGATTTGCCATTAGTCCCTTTCCCCCTCCATGTGGTTTCTTCTCTAAACCTGGGGCCTCTTTGGCATACCACATAGCATAACAGATGGTACTGATAGTTGCCACATTGAAGTCTGGTAACAACAGTGCCATTGTGGTGGTCACATTGAAAACGAAGGCCAGTGACTATTACCATTGATGATCCTTTTAGGTTGATCCAATTTTGATGGTTTTTTGTCACTGTAATTTTTTCCATCCAAAACGTTAGTTAGTGGTTGATCTGAGTGCAACGACATTTGTCCTCCATCACTATTCAGGTTAGTTTTTTTTTATCTATAATTTTAACGGGTTTTTGTTCTAAGTGTTTATACTTAATGCTACAAAACTTAGGTTAAAGTTTTTTAATGAAACTATATGGATTAGATAAGAAAAAACACAACAACAAAACATGATTACAAGACAAAAAACAAAACTTGCAATCAAATTATGACATCTGATCCATAATATAAGAGGTAACATGAGATTTTTTTTGTCCACATTATAAGAAGTAACATGTAAAAGTCAATATAATAAATGTTTGATTTTAATTTTTGCTCTTACATATTAAATGTAAAAGAGAGATTGTGTGTGGTATAATAAATGATACTCCTCTGGTCTTATTTATAGGGCAGAGAGATAATGTTTTATTTGGTCCTACTTATAAGTCATGTTATTAAATTTTGCGAGTGAGTGTACATGTTTACCCTTTATTTATTATTTATTGATTTTGTTCTTATATGATGTAGTGGAGATTAAATAGGGATAAAGTTGGAAAGTTGAATTCCAAAGTAGAATTAATAAGGTTTAAAGTTTTCTTTGATTTGTGCGAATTATGTTAGAAGTGCCTTATAAATAGGACCGGAGGAATATAATGATAAAATCAGAAAACCGCATCAATTTTGTTAATAATGAATTGTATAAAATTGCTAACTACTTCTAATATACTCTTTCCGTTCCTAAATATATGACCTATTTTGGGGAGATTGATTTGTTCTTAAATATAAGATTTCTTTCTATTTTTTCTCAACTTTTTCCTAAATTAACTCTATTGATGTTTCTCAATAATAAATAAGTAAGAGAGAGAGTTTAGGAATAAAGGTACCGATTAGGATAGTTTGGTAATATAATATGATTTTAATTAATTTAATCAACATCTTTTTTTTTTTCATATAACCTTCGGTATTCGACACCTTTTAAGTATAGATTAATCTAAAGTTTAACCAGAAAAGGCATACCAGGGATGGACCTAAAAATTAAGGAGTTGCCTTACCATCCTTTTGTAACCAACCGCCCAATGATCTCTTACCAACATCTTTATCTTTAATCTAATAATAATTGGTGCGAGTACTTCAATAAATCCCATCCAAGTTAAACCATTAAAATTAATGATAACTCCCCAATTTTTCTGACAGCCATGCTCCCACCTAATCACGGCTTCGTTTTTTGTTTGTTTACTGAAAATGTTTTGTTTGTTTATCTGTCGGTGACTCTCTCTCTCAGTCTCTCTCTGATTCCAATCCCCCATCCCATACTCTTACCATTTTTTTAAATTAATAGTCACATGTACTTTCAAATTATAATTAAACATTTGATATTAAATTTGTTGGTGTTTGTTTAGCTGCTGAGCAGTGAACCTGAGAGCATGATAGAGAGAGATACTTTTTATGGGAATGATAGATGAATCAGGGAATCCCATACCCATTATAAAATCCTCCATAAAGCTTCCTCCTTTAAACATCTTAATCATTCAATCGATCAGTTCTACCCAACCATCCCCCCAAATTTGTCCTTCCCTTTCTCCTTTTGCATCATCAGCCACCCAAAACTGAAATAAGAAGAAAAGCAAACCAGAACTTCTCTCTTCCCACACGATTCTCTGATTCTTTCTCTACATACCGCCATTTCTTCTGCTTCAAGCTTCATATCATCATTCATCACCTTGATCCCATCACAGTACTCATCATTATTGGGGGGGGGGGGGAGAGAGAGAGAGAGATGGATGTGGGTAGAAGAAAAGGCGGCGGGGCTAGGAGTAGTGTGGTACCAGGTTCGGTTTGGGAGAGTAGGATGAAGAGTGACGAAGTGAAAGGTGGGATTAAGGTTTTTAATGGAGAAGAAAGTCCTGAACTTGAAGAAGGAGAAGATGTTGGGGCCAGATTGAGGAGAGTTTCAAATGGGAAGAGGAAGACATGGAAATCGGAGATTTCTGAGGGTTTTGATAGGAACATGATTCATGTAGCTAGACGAAGATCATCTGACACAATCAAGAATTCCCATGAACAATTGAACAAGGGGGTTACTGTTTCTCTAGATGGAATCAAGAAAACCCCAATTGTTACCAGGAAGATTTCTTCTTCGGCGGAAAAAATCGAGAGGAATTCGAAGCAGCTCAAGAAATCGAAATCAGAATCTGTTGATCGAAATGTTGAGAATGTTGTTGTAGATGAATGTAAGAACAAGGTTGTTGATGATGATGATGATTATGGGGTTTGCAAGGATTTAGGTTTGTGTCAAGAAAAGGTTATGTCAAGCCGTTCAGAAAATGTAGGTGTGGTGAAAGTTGGTGGGGATATATTTGTTGATTTTGATGATGAAAGATTTGAAGTTGATGAAGAGATTAAGGTGGAGAAGGAGAATGTGAAGGAAATCAATGTTTCTGAGCTTAAGGCTGTGAATGAAACACAACACAAGAAGGTTCTGATCCAAAAGCATGCATCAATCATTCGTACAGCAAGACAATCTTTCCCAAGTAAAAGGCATTCCAATGATGATCACAATTTCAGAAAATCTCATTCAAGTATGTGTTATTTAATCTTTCAGGTTTACTTACATTTTTGTTCTTTCAATCGGTGTTTGGTGGTTTGCTTACTACTAATTCTTTTTTATTAGTTCCAAAGGCTGAGAAGCAACATGGCTTTCCACAAACCCATAACAAATTGCAGAGTCTAGGTAGGTGATGATCTACCTACATTTCACAACCATGGAAGTGAGATTTTTTATTAAAATTTTCATTCAATTTCTGACAATTATTCTGCACATTTGTCAATTCTCAGTGGATTTAATCATGTGGAGAGTGGTATCAAGATCAGCATTTGTCTTTGGGATTGGAACATTCATTATACTCTCATCTTCTTATGCAATGGATATCAATGTGAGGTCAGAAACAGAAATTCACTGAAAAACAAAACTTATTTTAGTGTTTACTGTGATTGCACAATTCCTGTTGTTTCAGAACAGAGCTCAGAACTCACATACCTTAATCTTTTTGATTCTACAGCTCTATTTCTGTGATGTCCTATCTGGCCCTTGCTCATCTTGCTGTCATATTCCTCTACAGATCCTTCATTTGCAGGTAATAACTCAAAAAGAAGAAATTATTAGGTGAGAAATTTTTGAGTTAAATATTAACTGACTCTATCTTTGCTGGGATTTAACTTCGTAATCAGGGGAGTTATAAATTTTGATAGCAAAAACAATGTTTTGGTAGAGGAAGAAGCAATTTGGGTAATAAAACTGATTCTGCCTTACTTGAACGAGTTACTGTTAATACTCAGAGCCCTCTTTTCTGGTGATCCTGGTACCACTATGAAGGTAATTTTACTACTGTCAATTAAGACTTGCTAATCCTAGTTTGTTAGACAATAATGGGTTTAAATTGTGTAGATTATTGATATCAATATAAATATATTATCTATGAGTCAGGGATGGTTTAATTTACTTTTTTTAGAACTTCTTGTTGAAATTGAATTTTTATGGTTTGAGTTGAGTGAATTTATTTTATTAAAAATAATAAATTTTGGTGTATTATGCTTGGATTTTTAACTTATTCTTTTATTATATAGAGCTTAAATTTCTTTGTATTTGAGAGTACTCCCCAAATAAAAAAAATTTCCCTGGGAAAAAATAACAGTTAAAGACCTCATGTTACAAATTTAAGTTTGAGCTTATTGAAGGACTTTAAAATCATTTTCATAGAAGTTAGAGTAAAAAAAATTTAGTTTGAAACCATAATTCGTGAATTTCTTGCACAGTTAAAATTTTTGTGTTTTAACTCTGTTAGAATGATTTTGAAATTTAAAATCTTGGAGTATAATATTTTGGAACCTATACTCCTTAACTCAACTGTAATTTTTCTAATATTGTACAATGAATTGCAGATGGCAGTTTTGTTGTTTGTTTTAGCCAGATGGGGCAGCTCCATAACCATTTGGAAAATCGCCAAATTTGGTAAATTTCCTTGAACTCACAAATTTCACGGGACAGAGTTCATAGCTTCATACAGTACTCTAACTCTTCTGTATTTGACTTCAACTAGAAGCAAAAAAGAAAATGAATCTAACAAGCATTTCACTGGGCTACGCAAAGTTTCTTGCCCTTTCTTTTTCCATCACTTTCAAGGCCATATTGTTTATTGACATATGCTTATCATGTTTGCTCACTGCCTCAGGCTTCTTTGTTGTCTTCATGGTGCCAAAGCTTTACTCTCTCTATTCTGCACAGTTAACTTCATATGGTAAGACTCTAAATGTAATGTACCTCTTATATCAAAATATTTAATGCAAGATATGAAGATATTTATTTCTGACACTGTAACGTTAAGCTCTAAAAAGACACGACATTGCTTTGTCCAGTTCTTCACTGCGCATGTCGTAATGTCTGACTCTTCAGCGTACTAGTTCTCATTTCTTAGGCCCGCAGCAAAGCCTTTGTCTGTATCTATATCTATCCATTTCGGCAGTTTTGAGTTTCTCTATTAATATATTTTTATATTATAAACAAAAGAGTTATACATTCCTACATTGGGGCTATTTTGAATGAAGGGAGTATTAATAAGGTGACATTATCTGAGTATGTATAAATGTTTCTCAATATTGATGATTGGGGATTATGGTTAAGAAGGTAGTTTTTATGATGATGAATGGGAAAACCTGAATTGGTGCAGCAAATGCTTGGGTGAAGCGAGTGAGGGAAGGTTGGGATTCATGTGGTCACAAGAAAGCTGTGGGGCTCGGAATCTTTGGCCTTGTATGGAATCTGTCATCAATTGTTGTTCGCATCTGGGCAGGTAAGAGCTAGGTACTCTGAAATTCAAATTATGCTGAAGGGATAGAAAGACTTAACACAATGTCTTGAAGTGTGTGTTTGTGACTTATTTGGTCGACTTATGACTTTAGTGCAACAACATTTAGGGCTTGTTTGACTTAATGTTTGCAACAGTGACTTTTATTCCAACTCACTTTTGCAAGTTGAGGTGGGGGTAAAACTCAATTACTGTGGCATGATTTATAGTTGAATTGATTTTTATTGAAAATGTCAGTTTTCAATAAACTTGTTTAGCTTTCAGTTCAAAAAAAAAAAAAACTTGTTTAGCTATTGTGTTGAAAAAAGTCTGACAAGAAGAAAGAACAAGAAGAGGAAGAAGAAAGAAAGACATTGAAAAGTCTGTTTCAGAATGCTCAAAATTGAATAAAAGTCAAGAGTCAAAAGCTAGAAATATTGGTTTAAACTCAAATCTACTTTATCAGATGAAAAAGTTAGTTTTTGCATGGCAAATGCCATGTTAAACACACCTTAACTCTCCTTTATTTTGTTTGGGTTGTAGGTAACGGATTTGATTGTGACAAGTAGATGATCTAAGTCTCCTCTGCATGCTGTATGTACTTTTAGCTTTGAGTGAGTAATGGATGGTTGTTATGAATGTTTGCAGTGTTTGTGCTAATAGCAGCATTAAGATATTATCAAACAAATCAAATGGCAAGAGATGAATGTGGGGAAGAAGAGGAAGAAGAAGCAAACTGTGAAGAAGTTGGAGTTGGAAGGCAGAGACGACAAGGGCATGGGCCCACTTTTCTTCAAACAAATAAAGTCAAGAAAGCATTTTAAGGGCAATCCCTGGAGTAGTTGGTCCCGCATTTTAAATGTGGGGTTCCAGTCTCCACTGATTCATTCAACCATGAAAGCCGAATCTGAATCTCTTACAGCTGATGATGATGCCTCATGAAAACTCACTTTTTTTTTTCTTTTCCCGCTGTAAATTTTTTTTAGTTAGGGTTATTTTGGGGATATAAGGAGACATTGTATTATATTCTTTTAATATTATACTACATAATAATTATTAATTATGGGATAAGGATTAATTTTACCCGGAAGTTTTAAGTGAGGATCAATAGGTATCTGGAAGAGTTTTGAGGATCAATTTTGCCCTTAAAATTAAGCATTCGTAAAAATTTCATACTCCATCAGTACTTATAGATAAGAGCAAAAAATTTGAATGGTTTTGTCCCTTTCTATGAGAGCCAAACACAATTTATCAAAGCATTTAATGAGTTTTTTCCCATTTTATTCATCATTATTCTCTCTATTCACATTCTCTTTTATACTCATTTATAACACTATTATCACATTTCTCTCTCTTACATAAATAAGGGCAAATTTGAGAAAACAAAATTATTTTAGACATATTTATTTCTCTCAATCACTTCCTTAATATGTGTGATTTTACCTCTTTGACTCTTATAATAAGGGACGGAGGGAGTAGTTAGTAAGATTTGCAGAGATTTAATGGGTTTTTTTTTCGATCATTAAATTTAATGAATGGTTAGGATTAGGAAAGAGGAGGAGAATAAGACCATAATAAATAAGAGAAGTGATTTCTTGCCGTTCATAGTTAATAAGATTCACACGGATCTTTCTCTCAAAGCAAGAAAACTAACAGAGAGATTAAGATTTCAAAGCAAACTTCCTAGAACAATTATTCATTGTTACCAACACGACAAACGTGGGACCAAGACCTCAAGTTTTGCAAACACAACAATATCAAAATAACTTTTTAAATAGAATATCCTCTCTTGGTCCTCTTTATTACGTAGAGAGAATATTTCATTTAATCTTATTTGTAAGTCATTTTATAAAATTTTTTATATGAATGTACAATTTTACTATTTATTTATTGGGTAAAGGTCTATTTTTACCCCCGGAAGTAATACTAAAGGAGCATTGAGTATCTAGAAGTAATTTGAGGAGCATATTTACCCCGGAAGTGTCTAAATCATAGCAAATTTATCCTACCATTTAAAACGTTAACTTAGACCTTTATCTTGGACTCACTGGTGCTAACGTGGCTCTGTCACTGTACATATTATCATTTTAAGGTCCATTTTTGCTCGAAAAGTAACCACCAAGGAGTGTTTTTGCCCTGGAAGTAATCATTACTTTGAATAATGGTTCGGACAAATTTTTTACGATTTGGATACTTCCGAGCAAAAAGGTTCCTTGGTGGTTACTTTCGGGCAAAAATGGACCTTAAAATGATGACATGTATATGGTGACAGAGCTACGTCAGAGTGGTAGGTCAAAAAGTAGGATTTAACGGTTAAAGTTAACATTTTAAACAATGGGGGTAAATTTGCTACGATTTGGACACTCCTGAAGTTACTTCTGGGGAAAATAAGCTCCTGAAGTTACTTCCGGATATTCAATGCTCATTTGTGGTTACTTTCGAGGCAAAAATGGACCTTATTCCTTATTTATTATATGATGACTTTATTTTTTTCACACACAAATTTTAGGAAAGGGGTTTGGCTCACCCACAATCTAAGAGGAGGCTCTTATATGATGACTTTAGTCTCATGTGGTAGTGGATATTAAACATGGGTAAAATTAAAAAGTTATTAAATTTTAAAGCAGTGTTAATGAGGTTTAAGGTTTTCCTTAGATTGTGTGAGACATGTTGAAAATGCCTTATAAATAAGACCAATGGAGTAAACATCTTTTGAACACTTGGGATTAAATATATTCACATATTGGACCAATATCAATTGGATTAAAAGGCTTTCAATGCGTTACTGCATCATAAAGGGTGTTGGAATGTTCCATTAGTTGGATTGCTTCATTCTTCCCAGGTGGCAGTAAATATCATATCTACACTTTTCTCCATTAGAAATTCTTCGATGGATGGGAAATTGTATTGGTAAATACACTGTGACTGATGGTTATAGGCTATTGATTCACTATGATCTTCATGGTATGATTGATTTTGCAAGTTTCTGGAAACGAGTAAACAAATTGAAGTTTATTCCTCGTCTGACGTTGTTTCTATGGATGTTCAAATGAGACTCTCCACTTGTTAGGGAGAACTTAATTAAACATCATTTGCAGGTAGAATCTGCTTGCTTGTTTTGTTCTTGTGATAATGAAACCATTGATCATCTTTATTTCTAGTGTCCTTGGGTTAGGGCTATATGGATTACTTTGTCTATTGGTTTAACGTCTGATCAAATTCCTCAATCTCAAATTTTCGATTGGTTATTGAATATTTTGGAGAATACTTCAAAAAGGTTAGTAGAGGTGGTTTCTTGGACATTGTAATTTATTTGGTTTTTCAGGAATAAGAGAGCGGCAGAAAATGAAATTATTCAGCCTTTACAAGTTGTGAATGCAATTCTTTCTTAGATCAATCTTCATCATTCAATCATGGTTAATCATTCTTCTGTATTACCTAGTCAATCTTTTGAGGTAGTTAATGATTTTTGCTTGCAATATTAGTTGATTAATGTTAACTGATAGGAATTTTTTGTATTTTAAATACATTTATCATGCAATTATCTATGTTGTAATTGAAATTGCTATATTTATTTATGTAATTGGTATGATAAATTGTACTATGTCATTTGATGCAATGAGTAGATAAATTCACAAATTGTCTCCCTCTTTTGTAGGAAAAAGAAGGAGGAACAAATGGAGCAAAAAATCAGAGAAGAAGAAAGCATTGTTAATTTTCCTGAACAGGGTGCTTCAGCCATCAGAATAGGGTGCTGAGGCGATGTAGAACGCCTCGGCCACCAAAAATGGGTGCTGAGGTAACTCAAGAGTCAGGATGCCTTGGCCACCAACCAGAGTGCCGAGGCGACTGGAGACAAAATTAAACTAAAGAATCTTGAAGGTCCAAAACGAAAATTAGGGTTTTCAAAAGGATTAAACGGCTGAATTAGAGCACAGATTGCATTTGTTACAAAAAGGAGGAGAGAGAAAGACCTATGCGGGGAGAAAGATCGAATCAGAGCTTTAGGCTGTGTTTGGTTCAACAGAGAGGAGGGTAGGGGAGGTTAGGGGAGGTTCATTAAAGGGAGGTAAAGGGGAGGATAGGTGTAACATCCTAAAAATTAATTGAGGATTTAGTGGGAGCAAATAGGAGTTGATTAAGGAGAAATGATGGGTTATGAGAATATTTGAAGGATTTTGAGGTATTTTTGAGGATTTTAAAGGCCTAGTTTCGCCCTTATATTGAGAATAATACTTTTGAGAAAATTATTTTTAGGCTCAAAAGAGGTTGTTATAGGAGGAAATAAATAAAGGATATTATGGGAAAATTTTGAGAGAGTAGAAAGAAAATTTTTGGATCAAAAGAAATATATTTGAGAATTTTAAGGCCTAGTAGTATATTTTTCCTCTCTTCCTACTCACCTGCCGACAGTTCTTTTCTTCTAAAAATCCTTTCACTGTTTCAATTATTAATTCCTCAACCAATCACACTCAACTACTATTTATATATTATATTATTATTAATATTATATTATTTAAATATTATATTATTATTATATTATATATACTCTCCTCCCTCTCCGTCCCCCTCACTCTCGCTCTCTCTCTCTCTCTCTCTCTCTCTCTCAGTTCTCTCTCTTCTCTCTTTCTTTCCTTTCTTTCTCTTTAATTTACTTATCGGAGTCCGTCGGCGTAGGAATAGTAAGCTTTCTGGCCAACTAAGCACATTTTTGGAATCCCGTAAGTCTCCTCTACATTTCTATATCATTAGTTTTTCGATTTGTTATACTTGAAAAATTAGGCTTTGTCTAAATTGGTATTTTTGGGAGTCCTAATCTTAATAAACTGAAGCTTAGACCTTTATTATGAGTTCCTCTAAATAGATTTTTCATTATTAGAGTTTTTTTTAATCATTGGGAATTTTTGAAATTTTGGATATTTTGGAAATGGGGGCTTTTGATGATTTGAGATGTTTATGGTTAAATTGATAATTTTTAGATGTTTATTAAGGTTATATGAGGAGATTTAACTAATGGATTCGACTGAAGTTGGACCCAAGAAAATATTGGCGGATAAAGTTTGGAATTAGTGGGATTTTATGTAGGTAATTCTGTAATTCCGGATGTTGGATATGGGTTTATGGATTTATGGGATTAGTTTATACTCTACAAAAATAATATTTAATTAATAATATTTATCATTTAGTGATATTTTTATCCGGAATAAAAAAATAAATGTATGTATATATTTAGGGGTAGTTTAAGGTAAAATTGTGTTAGAATACTTTTAGGTAGTGTTGAGCAATATGTTAATAGATATTTATATTGATATTGTAGAGTCTCATTAAGAATTACGGAGTGACTTTGTGTGATTATCTGTGAGCTAAGGAGCAATAGGTAACTCTGAGAATTTCTTTCGTATACTTGTGAATTATGTGTAGTTTTATTTTAATTAATTATCACACAATAATAAGTTTGTCACTTTTCAAGCATGCTTGCTTATTGCCTATTTGCTATGGAAAATAAATTACGCTTGTTTTATTTTAAGCATGTTTGAGTATGTTGAGTATATTGGGCTGATAATTATTTATGAATTATTTATGGTGTAATGATGATCGCATTTGCATCCATGAGGGGTTAAGATTTGAAGAGGAGTTATATGATATCCATACTACCACGTGGTAAGCTATTACTCGGTGCACAGTGGATGGCACTTGTCAGGGCCCCTCCTTCCATGTTTTCCTTTGGCCGGGATTGCATTGGAGTTGTGGGACATGTGACACCTCCTTAGTGTGATTCTTTAAGGAGGGGAGCCATAGTCCATACTTGAGTTCTGTATCTTTGGCCGGATACATCTTAGGTACTGGTGAGTTTGAGATAATTCAGTTATATGAATTAGTTCTCTATTGGACAATATGTGTTAGCCTATGGCTCCAGTCAGCGGAATAAGGATGGACGGTGAAATAAGGAGTTGCATATTGCACATATAAATATTTATTTATGAATACAATTCATTAAGAATTTAAATGAAAGTTTTCCCTATGTTGAGTGTACCTAATATATATTTGAAAGCCATGAGCTGTACGAAGAACTACATGTGTATAATTGGTTAAATTAGAATTATACGTGATTTGCTTGTGTATGATAGGATTTTTCGGTAGTTACTGAGATGTCGATCTCATCCTATTATTAACATTTTCCAAGTGAATGACCTAATAGGAAGCAAGGGAAGACACTTGAGAAGTGAGCTTTGAAGGCTCTTTGTACTACTTAAGTTTATGTTATGTTGTATTTATTTTGCCATGGACTTAAAACTTTATGTTTTATTATGTTGTATAAATTATCGTGAAGTTTTAAGATTTTCACTATGACATGGGACGTATTTGAACTAAATAATTATCTATGTTGGATATTGGATAATTTTTAATGCTAAATAGCATTTTGGTCAAGTGCTTGAATATGAATTTTGGGGGGTGTTACAATAGGGGAGGTTATGAACTTTGTTTAGTTGGATGGAAGGGGAGGGGATGTTTGATTTCTTATTTGGTTCAGAAGGGAAGAGGAGGGGAGCTAACTATAAGTTGACAAATATGCCCTCGAATCTTTATTTATATATTTTCTTTTTTTTTAAATTTTTATAATAGGGTTGATAATATTTAATTTAAGAAAAATTAAAAAAAGTGATACACTTGTAGATGATAAAATATTTATATCCATTTAAATGGATGATTATTGTTGTTGTTATTATTATTATTATTATTATTATTATTATTATTATTAATTTAGACCTGTTATTTAAATACATTTAAATGGATCATTATTATATACTCATCTGGTCCTATTTATAAGGCAGAGAGAGAATGTTTTATTTGGTCCTATATATAAGTCACCTCATTAAATATTTAGTGTGAATGTACAAGTTTACCATTCATTTATTATGTGTTGACTTTATTTTAATGTGGTATAGTGGATATTTAATATGGGTAAAGTTGTAAATTTGTTGGATTTTAGTGGAAAGTTAATGAGTTTTAAGGCTTTCTTTGATTTGTGTGAAATATGCTGGAAGTGACTTATAAATAGGACCAGATGATGAGTACATTTTAATTTTAATGGATCATTATTGTTATTATTATTAATATTTAATTATTGTAGTACATGTCCACATTTTTCCGTGCGCCACCTTCATCACCAGACACCAACATCAATTAAAAAAAACCTCATCACCAGCAGCAACAATGGAAGCTCCTATTCATCGACACCGTTCAAAATCGCCGCCACCTTCGTCTTCTCTGACTTTCATCGTCTCCATTGGGACTTACTGCAAATACAGCGGCCCCACAGCCTTCCCTCCTCTGCCACCGTCGTGGTCTAAGAATTCCCCTTCTCCTACCTATCAACTTATCAGAGCTCCTCAGATGAAGTCGACACCACTGTGGTTGTCGTTTTCGTCGTCATGGTGGCATCGCTTGTGACCGCCACTGGTGCTTAACTGAGCATACAGCTAGAGGAAGAGGATGAGGAGTGATGAAGGGATGATTGCTAGCGACTGGGGAGAATGAAGGGGAAGAAAAGGGTTTTTAATTATAAGGGTAAGTATGGAATATTAGAAAATTAATATGGGCAATCTGGTCAAGATGACACACCAAATTCCTCAACCCTCCAGAAAACCCCAAATTAGGGGGGGGGGCAGGTGATGGATGGGAGGGAAGCACTATAGGACAAAATTGAAACCCTCCCCTCACCTCCATTTTTTAATCCAAACAAGGTTTTTACTCTCTCACCCCTCCCCTTCCCACATCTCCCCTCCAAAAAACCCTAACCAAACACACCTTTAGATGAGTTTTTACGGCGCTATTCTGGAAGGCTTCTATAAGGTTCTTTTCTACTCTTTTTATTCAATTGTCTTGTTTAGTGGCTGTAATCATGAATTGATTTTATAGATTTAATTTCTATTCAATTATGTGTAGCTAAACGTTAGTCTAGGGTTCCCTTAAACCTCTATATGGGGTGATTTTGTTAGTTTCTTTTCTTTTGATTATTTAATGCAATTCAGTTTTATTTTACCTTGCTTATATTTCAAAAAATGACTTATCAACACTTCACTTGTTTAATGATGCATTACTTGAGAAAGGGTATTTTATTGTAAAACTTAGGTAAAATCATATTAGAGAGATAGGTCAACAAACAATATTTCAAATTTTCATAATACAATTAATAATTATAAAATTTTATTAATTAGAATATTAATATATTTTCGAGCATTGCACGAGGAGAAAATTGTAGTTTGCATATGTTTTTGAGTTTCTTTACCACTATTTTCAATCAACCAAATATAAAATTTTTCATTCCGTTCCTTTCCTTTCTTATGCGTACCAAACGTGTTGATTTCCATTCCATTCTTTTCCTTTCCTTTCCATTCCGTCTGAAAATTTTCTATAAACCAAACGGGCCATAATACTCCAATTTATATTTCTCTTTCTAGTCTCATCATAAATAAAGATAATATTGGAAAATGAGTTATTTCTTAAACATATTTATAGTTTTTAACTAACTTTTATATGTTTTCTTAATAAGCACAATTTGGCGATCGGGGTTTTATGCCGGAGGGATTATTATACTAGGAAACCACAATTTCACTATCAAGACATAATTTCAAATTACTCATTAATTAATTATCCTTAATCAATACTCCATCCGTCTTCATTTATAAGAGGTCAACTAGCCAAATAACACAGATTTAAAAAGTGGTTAAAAATAATAAATATGTCTAAAATAATTTTATTTTCTCAAATCTATCCTTAGTTATAATTGAGTACTCATTCCGTCCCAATATATAGGGTCTTTTTAACCGAATTGTGGGTTCCTAAAAAATTAGTTAAAGTTGGTTAAAAATAATAAATGTATAGGAAATATGCCTTTTTCCCCCCAAAAGTGCCCTTATTTACAAATGAGTAAGAGAGATGGTAATTAAGAAAAGAAGATGAAAGAAAATGTGTGGGAAAATTAATATATGGGTAAAATGGGAAAAAACACATTTATTACTCAAACAAAGTCAAATAAGACTTTATATTTTAGAATAAGGTCATTAAAAAATTGGACCTTATATTATAAAACAGAGAAAATATATAAGAGAAATGTGCTAGAAGACATAAAACCATTCAAAATTTTGGTGTTATGAAATTAATTTTGCTAAGCAGTGAAAGCAAAATTAAGGTAAAAAAAAAAAAAGAAAGCAAAATTGAAAAGGAGACTGTGGGAAATCGATACTCCTTCTTCTTTGGCGGGATAGAGCTCTCAGCGGAGATACCCTGCTCTCGCTTCATCTTATATTCTTCCACCATACATACACATAGACTTAGGGTTTTTCGCTTTTCATATTTCATCATTCTCGTAGCTTCCCTATTTCTGCAAACTCCATAGATACTTCTCATTCTTCTTCAATTTAGGGCAATTAGGTTATTTCTCACACTGAACTCCAATTCCTCCCCTTCACCGTGTTTTGGAGGTAATGTTCTATTCTGTGATTGCTCGCTTGCTGAATTGCTCACTGATTTATTTAGACTTCCGTTATCTTAGGATTCACATTGTGAATTAGGGTTTAGACATCTGGCAATTTACCTTTCAAATGGAGCATGTGATTTGATTTGGTTTGTTTTTGTGGGTATGACTCAGATGAGTCTCGTGACAGATTCTCCGGTAAATTCATCCGGCAGCGATGACTTTATTGCGTATCTGGATTCTGCGCTAGATGCAAGTTCATCAGATGCTTCGCCATCAAGTAAAGAAATTGAGAGTCAAGATGAGTCTGAGCCTGTTAGGTACTGTTTACAAGCTGTTTCATCTTGTTATATGTGATACTAGAACTAGAATGATTTGGTGTGCTAGCTTTTTCCCAATTTTATTTAGAGTACTGTGCCAGTTTGGACCTTATTTTCATATTTTCTATTTACAAGCTGTTTCATTTTGTAATATGTGATACTGGAATGAGTTGGTGTGTTTGCTTTTTTTCCAATTTATTTAGAGTATTGTGGCAATGTGGGCCTTATTTTCTGATTTTCTATTCACAAGCTGTTTCTATTTGTTATATGTGATATGATCATCTATGTGCATGGTGATGATTCTTTTGTTCTAACCCTGGTTTTTTCGGAGATAATTATATTTAAGCTTAATAAAGTTTCTTGACTGTATGCTTTTCGGTTTCCTTCTCATAGGAAAACATAACAAGCAACGAAAAAAATAGCCAATCATGCTATGTTGGGGTGTAGGGCATATTTAAATGTTATGTTTTTATTAGACAACCTAACAACAAATATCCACAGTAGGTTCTCCTAAATTTTGTCCTGGTATCAATTTTATGGTTTTTCTATCGTTTTGCGTTTTTGTTAAATTACTGTGATTTCGGTTTCAATTTATAGATTTTTAAATTGATGCAGGAGTAAAAGACGTAAAGTTGAAGACATAGAGGAGACTAAGGGGTTGACTTCACAAGAATATGTGGAGGAGAGTTTAGGTGAGTCTGATGGTCTTGTTTGTTGTGCTTATTCACTTTGCTGAGCCCAGAATCCTTCTCATTGTAAGCTCAGTGAAGTCTGACTTCCTGGAGTTTTCCTACGCATTACCTTTATTTTTAGAAAGAAACTTCTAAGAGGAATGTAGTATTCCTATGTTTCACAATATAAGGTCTTTTTAACTAAACTGCGGTTTCTTAAAAAATAAATTAAAGTTAATTAAAAATAATAAATGTGTGGGAAATATACCCTTTTTTCCAAGAACGCCTTTATTTATGAATGGGTAGGAGAGAGGGTAATTATGAAAAGAAGTTACAAGAGAATATGTGGGAGAAATTAATGCATGGGTAAAATAGGAAAAAACGCATTTATTAATCAAATAAAGTCAAATAGGACCTTATATTTTGGGATAAGGTCATTAAAACGAAAATAGACCTTATATTATGGGACAGAGGGAGTATGTAGTAACTTATAGTTTTTTGTGCATCTAAAGAACCCTCAAACTATTTTGCCTGTTTGGTGTGAAGACATTTGGCTTGTATCACTGTCTGTTTATAACGTCCATTTTAATCAAACAGTCAAATCATTATTCTATGTGCTTCATGGAGAAAATCAAATGAATATGTAAAGAATACCGTGTAAACTCTCTTGTTATGTTTCAAATTTAAAAGGGAAAACATATTTGTTAGTATCTATACTTTTATTTAATTTTGATTTTCTTATACGAAAGCTAACTATGCTCTAATAGAACAAAGTTAGAAGAGCTAATAGTAGTAATTGAGTAAAATTATTGATTTAATGAAGAGATAAAAAACCATAGGTACCAAAATCAAAATTGAATAAAAGTATAGGTTCCAATAGATGGGTCTTCCAAATTTTTCAAAAAATGAAGTGTATATTCTTATGTAATGCAGATTGACCATTGCTCGGTTTTAGTCTTTATATTACTTTTTTCTTCACTTTGGCTAAGAATTCTTATGACGTGCAGAATTTTGTCCTTTTGTTGATTATTGTTGCAGAGATGACTGTGAAGGAAGATGTATGTACACATCCTGGTTCGTTTGGTGATATGTGTATACGTTGTGGACAGAAGTTAGATGGGGAATCTGGTGTGACTTTTGGGTATATACACAAGGTATAGATAGTCTAAATTTTATTTTTGGGTTAAATTGATTATTATCGATCATGACAAAATTGTGATGTGAGAAAAATGTGCCAGGGCAATCATTTACGTTCATACAGGCAATAATCTTAGTCCAGCCCGATTGCCGGAGTAACAAGGCTGTTTGTTGATTTAGCTTCATTTTTGTATGGCATAGGTAAAAAAACTGAAAATGAATAACTGTTACTTGATTGTTGGATTGTTTAGCAATCCAAAATGACTTCAGTCTGCAGCATAGCTAACAATTAAAGTTTGTATGCTGCTTGATAGTATGAAATATGAAGATTCTTCTTTCATTTTAGATTCATTTTATTGTATTCCTTCATGATTTGATTCGCTGATGGTTACGACTTGTGACTCAGTGTTCAAGGGCAAGTCAATCTAACTGTCTGAGATGAACTTTCATTCATTCACCATTATATATGATGGGAAATTTTTGAATTTACAGGGATTGAGACTATATAATGAGGAAATTTCTAGATTGCGCAATACAGACATGAAGAATTTGTTACGCCTTAAGAAGCTGTACCTGGTTCTTGATTTGGACCATACATTGCTGAACTCCACTCTATTGGCTGACTTGAAGTCAGAAGAGGTGTATTTACTGAACCAAGCAGATTCTCTGGCAGGTTATTATGTTAATTGTGTGCTTTTGCCTCTGACAATTATTGTTTATGTTATATATAGTGGTTTCTAATTATGCATTATGAATAATTTTCCTTTTCTTCCACCTTTAATGTTCTCATTGAATATCAAGGTATTTTTACCATACGTATGGTAATTGGCATCCTTCACATAGAAAAACACAACTTATGAATATATATTAGCGTGGTATATTGAATTCGTAATTTGATTAAGTAGATTATAAAGTTCTGAACATCTTAATTGTGTGAATTCATCTTTTGACACCCTTTCGCATGGTTTCATTTCTCTGTTAATGTCCCGATGTTATTATCACTTTTCATATATGTGGCATTTCTAAATCTTTACATTGATGAAATGAACAGATGTGTCTAAAGGGAGCCTCTTCAAGTTGGATTATATGCATATGATGACCAAGTTGAGGCCTTTTGTCCACACATTTCTGAAAGAAGCGAGTGAAATGTTTGAGATGTATATATATACTATGGGTGATCGGGCCTATGCATTAGAGATGGCTAAGCTGCTTGATCCAAAGGGGGAATACTTCCATTCTAAGGTGATTTCTCGGGACGATGGCACCCAAAGGCATCAGAAGGGCCTTGATATTGTCTTGGGACAAGAAAGCGCTGTTCTCATTCTTGATGATACAGAAAATGTGAGTTCATTCCAATTTGGTTACAATTTTAATCAGCTTAATTGGTATGTTTGTAATGGATAGTTGTCACCTGTGAAAGTGACTGCCAGAGTTTTCCCTGAGAAAAGAAAGATTTACATTGTTTTCTGTTCTTGGTTACATCATAATCTAATATGAAAATTGTTTACTATTTACAGGCATGGATGAAGCATAAAGATAACCTGATACTGATGGAAAGATATCATTTTTTTGCTTCAAGTTGCCGACAATTTGGTTTCAATTGCCAATCTCTGGCAGAGTCAAAGAGCGATGAATGCGAGTCTGATGGCGCTCTCTCACGGATTCTTAACGTTCTCAAGCAAGCCCATCATGTTTTCTTTGATGTATGTCACTTTCGTGCCGTCAATCTTTGGTAGTTTATGATCTACACTGAACTCAAGTGTTGCTATGATCCTTTTGTAGGAACTAAAAGATGATCTTGCAGATCGAGATGTGAGGCAGGTAGTTCATGTTGTATCTATTTAACTGTGTTGTGCCCTTTTAGATTGATGGTAGAAGCTCTCTAATCTAGGAGCTCTTTCAGGTGTTGAAAACGCTCAAGAGTGAAGTGTTGAAGGGATGTGTGCTCGTGTTCAGCCGTATCGTTCATGCCATGTTACCGGCTCTTCGGAGGATGGCAGAACAGATGGGGGCCACGTGCATGACTGAAGTTGACTCCTCAGTGACACACGTGGTTGCAACTGATATGGGGACAGAGAAGGCACGTTGGGCAACAAAAGAGAAGAAGTTTGTAGTTCATCCCAGATGGATAGAGGCTGCCAATTATTTTTGGCAGAAGCAGCCTGAGGATAACTTCACCCTCAACAAAAAGCAGTAGGGGGCCTTCTTTTCCACTGTATCTAACTGTTTTTTCTTGTAGTTTTGCTTAGAAGCTATAGAAACCCAAGGTTTTGATCCCATATTTTATCGCAACCCAACGGCTAATTGTTAACTGCTTAAAATCGTCAATCCACTGAATACTATCATACAGCTAATGGGGGTGAAATTGAGTCAACACAATATTTTCTTGTGGGATGCTGTGTGCTGATTAATCTTGCTCTTTTGCTAACCATGATAAATCATGCTTGTTTCTATAGATGGGTTCAACAAAACTTAGTTCGGCCCTATTTACATCTAGAAGGTCCAAGATAATCTGTCGTTGTGATTGGGCTGGGTCTCGTAATTGGTCTTTGTTGGCATTGGGTTGGTTTGGGAGCTTTGAGCCTCTGAGCATGTAAGCACTGAGCGAATTAACTTTTGAGGATTAAGGAAACGAGATAAGTTCATAAAATATAAGGTTAAGGTGTATTGAGCACCCGGAAGTATTTTTTTAGGTGCACTATTTTTTTTTGGGAAGTTTTTTCTGGTACAATTTCAACCTTAAACTAATTTTTATGGCACAATTTCATCAAGAAGTTAATTTTTTTCTAAACATCTACAGTTTACCATCTCACATTGCATTCTTTTCTTTTTCATATTTGTAACATGTTAAAATTAAATAACTTACAATCCTCCTGAACTTTGGGTTAATTATATATACACATCTTTATCTTTGAAAGTGTAAATGAAGGACTCCATATTTCATGTTTTATCTGTTAACCTCCCTGTGGTCAAAATTATGGTCAAAGTTAACTTTTTTTTTTTTTTTTAACAGGCAAAATTAATCTCCAAGTCCTTATGATATCCTTGAACTTTTTTCCCATTTTATAAGAACCTTTATCGTTATAGTATTACATGTGTAAGATCTTTTGTTAGAAATTATGTAAGAGTGATTAATTAAAAGAAAACAGAGAGAGAGAGAGAGAGAGAGAGTCTGTAAGAGTGCTCGAGGTGGCATCTAAGTGGAAATATTAATAAATTTTACGCTTGTATAGTTGAATAACATGAATTATTACTGTTGTTGTTATTACTACTTAAAAAATACTCCATCCGTCCCACAATATAAGGTCTTTTTAACCGAATTGCAGGTTTCTAAAAAATTAGTTAGAGTTAGTTAAAAACAATAAATGTGTAGGAAATATATCATATTGCCCTTATTTATGAATGAGTAAGAGAGGGGGTAATTATAAAAATAAGATGAAAGAGAATGTGTGGGAAAATTAATGCATGGGTAAAATGGGAAAAAAAAGCATTTATTACTTAAACAAAGTTAAATAGGACCTCATATTGTGGGACAAGATCATTCAAAAAAATGAACCTTATATTATGGGACGGAGGGAGTAATAGTCTATATACTATTAAGAGATTCGACACAATTTAAGATTTTATGTTTGTGCTTTTGAGGATGTGAAAAACCTTTTTTGGGGAAGTACAAACCAAATTTGAATCATATGATGGTTTGTTTTTAATAACAAACTTTTAGAATTCTTATTTTAATAAATTTAAAAAATTTTGAAATACATATTTTGCCAATTGCTTAATTTGCCATATCCTGTGTCCCATCGATTACGTTTCGAACTCATTATCTAAGTAAATACAAATCTATATCAGTCTTCCTCGTAGCTTTCTGGATACATCCTTATGGATGCTTCCAAAAGACGCGAGTTCGAGATATCCTTCCTCATTCTCTTATTCTCTTCTCCCTCAAAGTAAATACAATCTATGATCCTTTAATAATCAGAATGATGAGAAAGAAATAACATGTAAAGATAAATTGAATACTAAAATACATATCAAATACTAATAAGTGCAGTTTAGTTCTCATGATGTGGGCCTAAGATTGGGTTGGGCTTTGTCATAGAATCTATAGTTTACATTGTAAATTAGGCTAAGTAAATATTGAGTCAACCTTAAATTTGTATGAAGTATAACATAATTAAGCTTAAAATTTTGAAAAGTTAAGTGACCTTTTTAGAACCAGAATCATAAAATTACACTTAAGCGAAGTTATTATTCCAGGCTTATTATTTTTTTTAAGAAAAAAGAAATAAGAAATGAAAAATCAACTATCTCTGTATGACTCTGTTAAATTTGGGTTTGAGCATGTTTGGATTAGCTTTTGGAAAATAACTTCTGAGAAAAAAAATTGAAAAAGTTCTTTTAGAGAATAGATTCTGTAAAATAGTTTATGAGATTATAGAAAAAATAGCTTCTAACAAAACCTAGGTTTTCAGGCAAAAAAGCTATTCTGAAAAAGCTGTGAATGTTTGTCTGACTTAACTGAAACCTAGTTTTTAATAGTTAAAAGCTATTCTGAAAAAGTTGAGATTGTTTGTCTACCCAGATTTTAAAACCTAGGTTGGCCCAAAAAAGCACTTTTTTTAAGTTTGCCAAACAGGCACTAAATTATACATCTAATCCTTTAACTTCATGTAAGGTTTCATTTTACCCCCTTGATTTTAAAAAGTGTTTTTTAGTCCTTTTATCCTAATGATGTTAGCAACAAAAAAAATGTTGATATCGAGATTTTAAATGATACTCCCTCTGGTCCTTATTATAAGGCACCAACTACCAATTCTCACAAACCAAGGAATGGTAGTTGGGTCCTTAAATCTAGGCTTAATTGACCATGTTTTCCAACTTCACCCTTCATTAAATGATACAATTTAACATTTTAAACTATAAACATTCATTAATGACAGGGGTAAAGTAGGGAAAATGTAATTAATGTGGCTGTTGGTGCCTTATAATAAGGACCAAAAATTTTGTTAGTTGGTGCCTTATAATAAGGACCAGAGGGAGTAAAAAGCATTTTAAATTGCTGACATATCGAACTTAATTTTCAAAATAACGATAACTAAGTAAAAAAATCATCAAGAGTGGACAACTAAAATGCCCTATTCCCCAGGAAAGTAATTTAATACTAACAATATTAGGGTTAAAAGGCTAAAAACACCTCGCAACACTTGGAGATACATCTCCATAGCTAAGTGAAGTTAGGCGAAACCTACTTGAATGGACAGAAGAAAATGCTTGCTTGTCATGCTTCAGACTATAGTGATAGACTCAAGTGGGTCATATGGCAAACTCCAGTGAGTTATGAGTTAGGAGCCATACCTTTAAATTATAGGTGAACCCAATCCCTTTTTTAAAATTGTGTTTAAAAAAGACTGAAAACACAATTTTTAAAGTTAAAGAAGTAAAATGAAACCTTGCAAAAAGTTGAAGTATCAACTGTGTTGATAAACCATTTAACCATTTAGTGAATATTGAGTTTATCAACCACCACCACAAGTCAGTGAAGTCCTTATATATCACTCACCACAAATCAAATGATGTGTGAAGTAACAGTTTCTGTTTAGATTTCTTCAGTTATACATCCCTTTCCATTGTTAAAATGGTCCAATACCTGCCAAATAACTTGAAAGCGTCCCGGTTTTATTTGTTTGTATTTTCTAGATTATTTTATTTGGGAAAATTTCAGTTTACACCCATAATAAGGAATTAATCTCATATTCCCCCCAAAACATTCTGAAATTTCACTGCACCCCCAAGGGACTAAAGTGAAACTAAATGTTTCAGCTAAAAGACCAAAATGTCCTTATTGAATTTTTTACTGGATTTCCAAGACACATATAAAGAATTTTCAAGACACATATAAAGAATTTCCAAGACATTTATGGGAAATTTCTAAGACGCATATGAGGAAACTTTTCAAAAGATTTGTGCTTATTTTCAACATCAATGTGAGTATTTTCAAGTCTAAAAAATCATGGAATCCAACACTAAAATATCCAAAATTTCACAACTATATTTCCAAGACACATATGAGAAATTTCCAAAACGTTTGTACTTCTTTCAATAAGGACATTTTGGTTTTTTAGCTGAAACATTTAATTTCACTTTAGTCCCTTGGGGGTGCAGTGAAATTTCAGAATGTTTTGTGGGGAATCTGAGATTAATTCCTTATTATGGGAGTAAAATGAAATTTTCCCTTATTATTTCAAAACTTTGAAATAGCATCTCCTCAAGATATTAAACAAGATTTTCTTATTAAAAAAGTTAAGGCTGTTTGAGCTAGTAATATCGTTGCCGTTGAGGGTCGCAGGATCATTAATAAAATTGGAAATTCTAAAACTCAAATAGTACCATCCACCCTTTTATGAAGTGTAAGGTTGTGAGTAATGGAGAGAATATAGTTTAACATTGATGATATTTCATAATTTTACCAAAAAAATAAATAAAGATAAAAGTGTACATTGGCTTATCTATCTTTATATAGAGTTTTCAAAAAAGTATCTTTTCATCATTTAACTGAAACATTTTTGGTATCAAATGATGCTTTATGTAACAATCGTTATTAAGATGATATGTGAGCATTTGATAATGGTGTGACAATATTAAATTTTAATATTAACATTTTATATTAATGACAATTAAAGATGAAGCCTGAAATTTTTTTTTTAAGTCAATAGATCAAAATAATATGGAACATTTTTTTTTGCCAAAAGATCAAATAAATAGGAAGTTATTATGAGTTTATCTCTTATGGAATTTTATGTGATTAAAAAATAGAGCATAAAAATTGGTTCAGCTGAAAAATGTGACAAGTGGTGTAACATGGACCAGCTAGCAAGTACTGATATATATATATACACACATATTTATATTAATATCTCACCACTAAAACTCTTCAACATCGACATATTTCACACATAGACTCCTCGGTTGATAACAAATTACTTTCTATCTTTTTAAATATAAGATATATTTATTTAATTTGATTAGATTAATAATATTAATTAAGTAAGTTAAAAATCATATGATATTATCAAAACACCATAACTACCTATCTTTATTCACATCCTATCTCTTGCTAGTTTATTATTAAGTAATATCAATAATATTGAGAGAAAAATTAGAAACATGTTTTTAGGTCTTATATATTTAGGAATAGATGGTGTATCTAACTCAATTTTAAGCAATCATGAATTGATAAATTCGTGCATTTTAATTATGACAAAACAGTGACGTTAGAAAATAAAATGAAAAATGTCGAATGTCGATTGCCGATTAATATTTCAACATGTGAGGTCCTTTATAATTTCTTCGTTTCCTTATGTAAGTTATATTTTAGAACAATTTTATGATTCTAAATAATGAGTAATTTTTTTAAGAATATTAATTGCTTTGTTCTAAGACTAGCAATTTCTATTTTCATTATATTTCCCATACTACTCCATTGTCCCCCATATTTTAATCAGACTCTAATATTAATTATACTCTATCCAATCTAGATTATAATTCAAAATACAAGATTTCAATCTATTTTGTCTTTCAGACTTGTTTCTCTTTAAAGAACCATAAATGAAGGAGAAAAACTTATATCAAGTTCCTTATGTGTTGATAATCAAATTCACCAGTAAGAAGCTAAAACCTGGATTATTTATACACATAAGCAAAGACCGCGTTGCAAGGTTTCAATATCATTCCGTCTGTGATTTTTAGCGGCACACTAAAACAAAAAATAAACCCTATATATTTGCCCAACATCGCTGCTACAATAACAGCGTCCCTCTCCATCTCTTGTCAAGTCCTTTGACTCCATTGAACATAGCTCTTGATAGAATTCCATAGCCACCGTCTTCTCTATGTCAAGACCTTTTTAAGTTATAACAAGGGGAAAAATAATATATTTTTATGTGGTAATTGATCATCAAACAAAATTGGGCGTGGATATTAGAGAATTAATTATAGGGGCACGGAGGATTGTAGTAAGGTTCTGAAGGGATCGGTGGAAGGTGATTGCAGCCATGGTTGGAGGAAATAAGAATGCAGCCATGGTGTTGTAACTGTGATGGTAGGAAAATAGTTTTTTGGCTTTTTTTTAGTGTGCCACTAAAAATCACAGGCAGAACGATGGTGAAGCCTTGTAACGCCGTCTTTGTTGATGTGTGTAAATAATCCAGATGTTAGCTTTCTATTAGTAAACCTGATAATAACCAGTATATAAAACTTGATAATTTGGCCCAAGAAAAAAGTATATAAAACTTGATATAAGTTTTCTCCCTTAATGAATGCATAACTTGAGTTTCCATTTATTCGTAGTTTCTATCACGATTCAAAAAGGAATTTTTTTAAAAGAATCAACAAACATTTACTCTAATAAACTAATTTGGTTATTTTCTTTCATTTCTTAAAATTAGTTAGAGGTACCACATGAATGTCACGTAATATTCATGATTTTGACACCACACTCACATGCATTAATTGATATTTGATTAACCACCGCCAGAATTTGTCTTGCCTTTGCCATATCTAAAAGCAATCTCTCCGTTCATATACTCATAATCGAATGTGCAATAATTTAAAGCTATATTCTACATGAAAACCAAAACCTGATGATTACTTCCTGGTTAATCATACATATAGATTAATTAAACCTACTTAGTTCACACACACACACACACACATATTTATATGAAAACGAAGACTAGAAAACCTAAACACGAGGGTCTGAATAGCCTTGGAACGCCACACAAGTGGCAAACATTTTTGGCATTTGACCCACGTCTCAAAAGCTGTCCATGTCAACGTCTTTGTCTAATTAATGTCATTTCGTATATTATCTGAAAACCCTAAACGAGCTAGCCTATGCTCTTTAGCGGTAAATGGGGAAGAAGACGATGACGTTATAGAATCTTCTAGATTCTTGTTGTCTTAGGCTCTTAGCTCAACCAACTAACCCGTCACAACCACACACGTAGCTAGTGTACTACCACCTTGATTTTGACTTGAAAGTGAATGTGTATGATATGGTTACGGATTGTCTCATAAATAATTATTATGAACAATGGTTTGATATTATTGTGTGGCCAAAACTTGATAGCCTCGGTCTCAATTAACATTACCGCGTATATTTAATTTTGTACGATTTTTTAGGTGCAAATGCAATCCTCTCATTCATAAGCTAAATATATATAAATATTAACGTTAATCAACGAACAACTCATGCATTGCAAAAAAAGGAAAACCCATATTATTCACCGCCAGTTATTTATGGATTGTTTGAATGGCAATTAGATTCTTTAAAAATAGGTTTTAACAGTGATTCACGGTGTAATATATAAATATGTGAGGTAAATATTGCTTCACCTTGACTAAATGTGTTTGTGACAAGTAGCTCCCAACAAACATTTGTCATTTATAAAGACTTCTTACACAATTTATTTCCCCAACGTAATTTTTTTAACAAACTACCAAGTTATTATATATTACCCTCTGCTAACTAAGGTGAAAATTCTTCCCTAAGCAGTCTTAAAATTTATAGGTAATATAGGATTAAGTATGAAAGTTAAAAAGCTAGACAAAAGTGTTTGTTGTATTATTGGAACTAATCTATCATTTCTGTATAAAATAATAATGAATCATCATCAATTTTATTCAAGCAAAAATTTCTATGATGAGATTTATCATTAAGAAAAAACGACGATGTTAGTATCAGTGCCTTTAAAAAACTATCACTTTTCTCTAAAAACTTAGACTTAATTTTTATACAATTTTTAAAGTTTTTTATCTGATATTAAGAAGATTTTACTGAGTTATAATTTTAATTAATGTGTGATAGTTTAAAAGAAAGTATCAGTTCCCAACATGAAGGAAAAGAAAATATCAGTAATAATATTTTTAATATTAAGAATGTCGTCCTGGCCTCCTGGGTAATAATCTTTGTAAATTAAGAAGATTGTACGGAGCTCTAATTTTAGTAGATGTGTGATTTTATATTGTGCTTTTGCTTAGTTGGAATTTTCCCTTTAAAAAGCTAATATTGAAAACAAAGAAAATATAAAGAAAAAAATTAAGCCCATCACGCGCACACACAACTTGATGTTTAATTAAGCTCCTAAAATTTAAAATTATGGTTGTGTGCCTGAATATGTACGTAACCAGTTGCCAAAATAATGATGATGGCATAAGATCATTTTATTGGTTGCAATTGTTTCTTCATTAATCATTAATACTAATTATTTCAATCTTTTAATATGTGTCCCTCATTCACTTCAATTTTATTATGATTCTACTCCAAATTGTCCCCCTCATCATTAAATTATATGCTCAAAAAATTATTATTATTATTATTGCTGCTGCTGCTGCTAATTAAGTAATGAATGCCATGTATTGCATAGAGTCTAAAATATGCACCTAAGATTTTTTTTATGTATACTGATATCAATGTTTAAAAAACTGGACCGGACATCGAACAGGACGAGGCACTGGTTTAAGGGTCATTGGTCTTACAGGGGTTAGACCGGGTCTGACCGGTTATATTAAAATAATAAAATTTTATTGATATTAACATTAATAATCACTAATATATCAAAATGTAAATGTAAATAAGTATGCATGATTCATCAAACATGAATATTTAATGTTTCTATAAAGGGAAAAATAGAAAATATTAGTTGATTACACGTGAAAATAAATATTATTCTACAATCCACAGACTAAAATACAATTACTAAGAGCAACAACAGTTAAATATTAAAAATATGCAAGTGTAAAATAGCATTTAAAATATTATAGTTTCCTGGTTTCTAAAATTGAGTGAAGTGACAGTTGGTAATTAGGTGAATTATAACAAAATAAAAAAAATTTATTTTTTTAAAAAGGAAAACCGGTTCGACCACCCGGGTTTTACCGGTTCAACTGGTTTTGGCCGGGTCAATGCCACCCCCAGTTTAAAGGGTCACCCGGACCGGATTGTAGGGCGGTTCCGGTTCACGGTTGGACCAGTTGAACCGCCCAGTCCGCTCCGGTTCGGTTTTTTTTAACATTAATTGATACTACATTGTTGGAGATTGACTTCTTGATCTTAGCCGACGCCATATTCAAAAAATTATTAATTAACTCTCTCCGTCCCTTATTATAAGATATCAGAAGGCAAAAAAAAATAGTCGAGAGAAATAAGTATGTCTAAAATAAATTTATTTTCCTAAATTTGCCCTTATTTACAATGGGGTGTATAAGAGAGAGATATAGTAATAATTACAGGAATTAGCATAAAATATTCAGAAATAATGAGGGACAATGGGAAAAAAGTCATTAAATATTTTGACATCCCTATACAGACTCTTATAATAAGAGATAAAACTATTCAAATTTTGGGCTTTTATAATAAAGGATGGGGTAATAAAGTATTTCCTCCATCCCTTAGCTTAGAAGGCAAAATCACACATATTAAGAAAGTAGTTGAGAGAAATAAATATGTCTGAAATAAATTTGTTTTCCTAAGTTTACCCTTATTTACTATAGGGTGTGTAAGAGAGAGACATAGAGTAATAATGACAGGAGTTAGTATGAAACATTCAGTAATAATAGGGGTCGAAGTGGAAAAAAATTCATTAAATATTCTAACATTACCTGCAGACTCTTATAATAAAGGACAAAAACATTCAAATTTCGGATTTTTATAACAAGGAGATAGGATGGAGTAACCATCAGCATTGGAAGCTTTGTTAATTATCCTTATATATACTTCCAAAGGCATGCGCCAGAAAATTCATAGAATTATGTGGTATTGTCATTTTCAATCTCGTAAAACACATATATTATTACGACTATATATATATAATGTTATTATTAGCATCTATAGAAAAATAGTTGAGATCTGGAACCATCACTTCTCGTGTTTTTCTCCGTCTTTCAAGTTTTTTTTTGAAAAATATTATTGAATTTCCTAATGCATGTGTATTTATTGATACGATATGAACACGTCATTTTGAATATTAGATAATCTATATTCGCATATTATTTATTCTCTTGTTTTTATCAAGATTATTAGCATATGAATATCATATCACGCCCAAAAAAAAGTATATAAATTAAATATACCTGATGTTATCTGGTTGTTGTATATTTTTCCTTGGGTTTTAACGTCATAACATATTTTTTATGACAAGTTCAAAATTAAATTAAAAAATATATAACTTTTGATTTTTATTGAATCCTTATAAATTTTAACTCAAAAAATAAATCAACCCTCTTGTAGCTTTTTATTAAAAAAAATTGTTATAATTACTTAATTCAACAAATTATAAATTTAAATTATAGCGAATTAAAGTTTGAAAGAGTTGAAGAATTAAAAGTTATACTATTCTACAATTATTTTATTATATCACCAGGGGTTTATCAATTCTACTTAGTTCTATTTATTTTGTTTTACCTAAAAACTACTATCTAGGCTTCACTCTACTACCTTCACTTTGTTGAACTGAATTTTTTTACCATTCATGCTTTTTAAACCTTAAACTAAAAAATATATAAAATTTAGTTATAAGTTTTTTTATTCTTGTCAAGAAAAGATTGTAACCTTTTATGGTGCCTAAGATTGTATGACAACACTCTGATTTAATATCATAACAGCATTATTGAATTAATAAACTCGGATATAAAACAATTTGAGGACAGAAATTATGGTTCTAGGTCTGGTCAGAAAATTAAATAATATAATTGATCAGCTCTAACATAAGTAATATTAGAATTTGATTCCTTTTTTATGGCCAAACAAATATGGGGTAATTAATTACAAGTCTTAGTTTTGTGTAAGAAACTTAATTTAGGTGAGGTTCTATGAAATTACGTAATTAATCTCAGGTCCCTGTCAGGAAGTTGTTATATCGTGCTCATTAAGTTGTTATCGGCAGGCCAAACATTTGTTATGATCTAATCAAAAGTTGTTACTAAATTCTCAGTTACTAACAACTTTTGACCAGGAGATAACAAGTTTTTGGCCTGATATAACAAATTTTAACTAGACGATAACAATTTAGGGCCTAACAATCACAATTTTTTAACTTTTATTCAGTAACAACTTTTGAGCTGCCGATAACAGCTTAATGAGTATACGATAACAACTTCGTGGGGTTTGGTATAACTTACGTGATTTCGTGAGACATCATCTTAATTAAGTCTTTTATACGAGACTTATAATTAATCACCCCACCAAATATTACTATTATTAAGTTAAACTAAGGCAAACGAATATACGTCTTACGACAATTTGTTGGCTTAATAAACCAAATATCTTAGTGCACTGTCATTTTAAAAATTCGTTAATTCACTTATATTTTGTCGTTTGCTTGAATGCGATCATTACCATTATTTTAAACGAATTGAAGGTGGATATTAATTGGACTAATATATATCTTCGGGGAATCGTGTCCATCTCACATATCGCTCCAAATTTGTGCATAAGGACAATTACTACTTTCATTTCAGGCTGAAATTTAATAATTTTAAGAATATTGTAATAAAAATTTAATAAATAAATTAATTGAGTCTTTTTTTTTTCACATATATGCATGCGCTTTACTTTAATCATAATTATTGGGCGATTCTATGATTTGGTTTCGGTGCTCGTCGTAAAAATAGGTAGAGGGCGCTCATCCACTCTAGACCGTCTAGATTGGATTTGAACGGTCCAGATTTAATATTTTTAAGTTTGTAATTTTAAAAAAACAATTATTTTTATAGTTACAAAATCTAAAATGAAGATAATATCTTAACTATCATTTTGTCAAAAAATATATTATTCATTTAAAAATCACACACTTAAGAATATTAAATCTGGACCGTCAAGATTTAAATCTGAATGGTCCAGAGTAGATGAGCGCCCTCTACCTATCTTTACGACGAGCACCGAAACCGGTGGCTTCTATGATTTCATTCGAGTCCTTTCATTCCATATTATTAAACAATTGAATTAAAAAATTTATTTATTAATTACTAAGTTTTAAAAATAACAGTACATAGTATATCGATAATTATATATAACTAACGATGCTCGAAGCATGTTGATCCTTCTAATTTCTTTGACTCAATAAAAATAATCACCCTATACTATGACTTAATAATAAATATGATTAATGTATAAATAAAATATAATGGTTAATTTAAAAAAATATGCATTCTGATGTGATGTGCTTAGCTAGGTTAACGACATGAGTTAATAATTTTAAAAATATCTTGTTCCATACAAATCAAATAATTAAAAAAACATATTACATCCGGACTTTTATGGGTAAGGATTAGTTGACTTAAAGAAGATTAAGGAAACTAAATAAAAAATTTAATTCTAAAATATGTTATATAATATTTCTTAAAATTTAATGTATATAATTATTATAGTGTATATCAGTTTATAAATTGGGAAAATTGTTATGGAGAAAAATATTAAAAAAATTATAACCAAAAGTAAACCCCAACTAACTCAGATACTCAAGACCGGATGGTAGTATTTTTCTGGTTTCTTCCAGCTTTTTTTAAAAATTATTTTATCTTCTATTATGTAATGCATGACATAAAAACTGTTTGTCATTTGTATTCCTTTCTATTTTTTTTTTTATGTATTTTTAATTGAAACATCCTTAAAAATTAGATTGTGGGTCATAGTTTGCACAAGGTCGTCTATTGGATAAATTTATCGATTCGATCTATATAAATTTTATGTTATACATAGAATAATATTATAATTGTATAGGGTAGAGTAACCATTATGAGTTCGGACATTGTTGACGTAATTAATATAAATACTACTAACAATAGTACTGATATTATTTGTCTCTTCGACGATCTTAGAAAATAAGTTGGATACAAGTGATAGCCCATATATATATCTATATACACACACACATATACATATATGGGTGTGTAAAAGTCCCTACTTAAAATGTTTATTGGTCAGGGAATAACATGATATGATTTTATAAATAGAAAATACCAATATTTATTCTGAGTGATTTTATATATAGAAAATATCCATATTCAGAATTCAAATTTTAACCAATAAAACTTTTAAATGTAGACTTGTTTTTACCTATGTTCCCTACACGTGTGTGAATTAAATTTAATTTCGACCATTGATTAACGCATATGGTGATGGTAGCTATAACTAAAAAATTGTTACGGATACAAATCTAATGATAGGGGATATGTATAAAACTGCACACGACGGGATGTGAACCCCTTAAACTTATAAATATCACTCCTCTTCTAAAGCTACTTAACATACTTGCCATAACAATGTATCCTCGTGCAAGAGCCAACAATCATAATAAACTCTCCTTCACGACGCTTCACTTGACATATATACACTCTGCAGGTAATCTTATCTGTTAAATTCAGAAGTGAGCATCCCACTCTGTGAGAACGCTCTGTTGCTTGTCAAAAGGACCCGCAATGGTCATATATATATCTTCAATCGTCCCGTAATATATAGTCGTGTATGACATAATGGTCCAAAAAGTCTAAATTGTTACATATAAATGGTATACATACAAACGATCGAACTTCATAGTCGGCAAAGATTATTTCCTTCAAAAAATTACCAAAATACATTTTGCAATGAATTGGTTGATCAATTTTACTGAGCCTAGCTACTATGGTCTACGTACAATAAATAATTCATTGCATGTAGTGCTGTAAGAAAAAGACATGCTAGGATTCAAATATAGTTAATGATGGGACCTTCCAAAATAATTAAAAGGTATGATGGTTATGCATTTTGGAAGGGAAAAAAAATCGTACGGGATAGGAGATGGTGACTACACCAGACATGGCATGTTCTCAACATAACCAGAGAAAATGACAGGAAAGAATAACAAAAACAATTATACAGAAGCATGCTTGTTCATTCATTATATTCTCATTACCCTATCTATCTACACACCCTTCATAATTTCACATGGTGCATCCACGCATCACTCACAACAGTGTTAACACCATCATTATTCATCTTAAATATGCTTTCATCAATCTGTCTTATTTTGGCTCATCCCTTGATTTTCCGCACTAATAATCAAGTATTATTTGCTCTATTATCAAATTTAATTAATTAATTTCTTTTCATTTCATCATTTCACAAAAGCATGTGATCATGGGTCTGATTAATTGCAATTAATTTCTTTTTTCGTACTCATATGATATTCTTTTATTGAAGATAGATGACGCCTATCACTACAAAAAAGTACCCATTTTGTAACGTTTACCTTGTTACGGTTGACTAAAGCTGTTATAAACGTGTAATATTTGTCATGGTTTTAGACCAAAGCCGTGACAAATAGCGCGGGAAGCTTCACTCTAGTCCGCTGGGAGAAATTTGTCACGGTTTCTATAAGCCAACTATGACAAAAAGTACATTTTTTAAAAAAAAAAATAGACGAGTGCACCCATTTGTAATGGTCCAACCGTTACAAATCTTGTAACGGTCGAACCCTTGTAATGGTTGGACCGTTACAGATGTTTTGTAACGGTCCGACCGTTACAAACACCATTTGTAACGGCTCGACCGTTACAAATGGTCACTCATGTGTCTCTTCTTATAAAAATCTCTCATCTGTCACATTTTTGTTGTAATTAACCGTCACAAAACCTGTTTCCACCAACAAATCTCTTGCTCACACGCTTGTTTAGTGGTCCTTTGTCGTTTTGTCTGTATTAAGTTTATTTAAGAAGGAATGTCGTTGAGGAAAAACAAGTGAAAGGAAATAGAAGAGCCTAAGCGCATGTTAAGAGGAGGATCTTCTAATAGAGGAGGAGGAAGAATATGGGTTGACCTACCAGACCAACCCAACCAGCCTGGACTGACTCAATCGCAACCGCATCTACAATTTCCTGAGGTCCCTATAAATATAGGAGACATAAGTGTAGACGATTATAGTTTTGAGTAAGAGTTGTTCAACGATTTTCACATACCCAACGAAGAAAACATTATGGACACCGAAACAATGAAACATCAACCCCGCTCATCATCTTCACGGTCTTCACGTTCAAAGGGCCGGGATGTTAAAGTTCAAGGTAAAAAAAATTAAAAAGTTATTTGTTGGATTTTGATAAGTTATTAAATTGAAGTAATTGTTATTTAATTTGTTACTTTTTGTAGACCAGCAACGGAGGGTCACTAGAAGGACGCTGAATGTGACCGCTACTATGCAGCTTCCACGGGGCCTACGGGTTGTAGTGCCCTTTAATGAGGACACGACCCAACCCAGAGAAAATGGAGGTCAATTATTCAATCGATTTTTGAGCAATCTAGGAGGCATGTGGAGTCAGTTTCCCATAAATTATAAGAGCTGGGATCTTATACCTAAGCATAAGAAAGAAGCGGTTTGGAACGAGATTGTGAGGGTAATAATTTGTATTATATAAATATATGATTTTAGTAATATAAGGTTATATTTTGTTTACAATTTATTACATTTATAATCTAATTTATCTTGTCAATTGGATTTTACAGGAAAAGTTTGCAGTGGAAGGAGAGGACATGCAGCGGTATGCATGGCTGAAGATCGGGGAAGCGTGGAGGAGTAAGAAGAATCGCCTATTCCACAAAAAGGAAGGGGATGGGACAAGAACTATAGACGATATGGTAGCCGATGTGCCAGATGGTGTTAATGCTGATGATTGGGAAAATTTTGTCCAATATAGGAAAAGCGCAGAAGCGAGGGTAAATAAATTTAGTAAATTATGGTTAAAGATATTATTATTTAATTTAATAATTAAATTTAGTCAATAAAAAATGTATATGTGTTTCAAGAGTTATCGGAACGTAATATAGAGGTCCGTTCCTACCTAGTCGTCAATCACAAACTAGGAACGAAGACGATGCAAGTTCGATACAGCGAGTTGATGAGTAAATTTTTGAATTAATTGATTTATTCTACATATGAATTTATTGATTTACTGTTTAAAATTTGTGCAGGAGAAGGAGGCAGAAGAAGAGGGCAGAAAGACTAACTATGCGGAGCTATACGTAATAACCCATAAACATAAGGATGGTAGTTCTGTCTCGCAGCATACAGAGCAACTAATTGTAAGTACTTTATATAATTAGTACGAAAATACACACACACACACATGTATATTTATTAAGTACATATTTCATTATAAAATTATTTCATTTTTGGACAAGAGCGTATTCAAAATACACAGGAGGAGCTGAGCCAAGTAGAAGAGGGAGCGGGGTCACAGGATCCCACAGCCGCTTTAAAAGCGGCATTTGGGACTGCAGAGCACTTAGGTCGGGTCCAAGGAATAGGGCTAGGTGCAAGGCCCAGTAGGATTTATGGGAAGTCCAGTGCATCTCAGGCCAGAACTTCCCATTTCAAGAGGACCAGTGCAACTCGAGAAGTTGATGCTAAGATTAACAGCTTCAATAAGCAGGCAAATGACTTCA
Source organism: Mimosa bimucronata (assembly GCA_037074515.1). NCBI lineage: Eukaryota > Viridiplantae > Streptophyta > Magnoliopsida > Fabales > Fabaceae > Mimosa > Mimosa bimucronata. Next base: position 13,038,396 of record CM073448.1, on the reverse strand, counting down.
GTATGCAAGCAAATGACTTCAGTAGGCAGGCAAATGAGTTCACTGATTACCTGGACGAGTTCCGTTAGTCTGTGAACATGGTGATACGGGAGTCATGGGCAGAGATCCGCACCGGAGCTGCACCACCTATGTTGCCTCCTCTTCATAGATTTACCGTCCCTGTCCCTCCGCTTCCTGAAGACGATGATGATGCCGCTAATTCAAGACCGCGATCTAATGCAAGAGCTGATGTAGACGAGGATCAGTAGGTAAATTGTGGAAATAAAATAATAATGCTAAATAAATCAGTAATGTTCAATTGTGGAAATAAAATAATAATGCTAAATAACCAGTAAAATTTTTACATACCTCTCCATAGGATACATCAATGGGTACTGCACTAGCCCAGCTAACTTTGTTTCATGAACAAGGTGGATTGTTAGGTGAACCATGACTGTGAAAAAGGATGGAGGGAAAATCATCTCCAAATGATAGAGTGCCAGAATATTTTTTTGTTGCAGTTGCTCAAGCTCATCGATCACCAAAACCTTTGAACAAAACTGTCAGAAGAAAGTGCATAGCCCGACAAAAACGATGGATACATTTGGAGGAAGTGTATTTTTTATTGCCATTGGAAATAGTTGTTGCATTAGAACATATGAGTCATGACTCTTAAGACCAGCAACCTTGCGAGCATGTGTATCAATGCAACGTGAAATGTTACTTGAATATCCATCAGGAACTTTAATATTTTTCAGGGTCGCTAAAAAGATGTCCTTGTTCTGTTTCGTGAGAGTGAATTTAGCCGCCTGAAATTTGTCATTTTCATCTGGCCAAGCTTCTTGACGTACTCCCATATCACGTAGATTCTTGCTTGAAGGTGATCTTTAGACTTGCCCGGTTCATTGAGCAATGTATATAAGATAATATCACACACATTTTTTTCAATATGCATGACATCAAGACAGTGGCGTAACAAATTTAAATGCCAATATGGAAGGGTGAAGAAAACACTTATCTTACGTCATTGTTGGGGCTCAGAAGATGACGGCCTGTTGACCTTTCTACCCACATTAATAGAATCAACATGCTTACCAAACTTGAATTCAATATCAGCAAGCTACTCCAATATCTCTAAACCAGATAAAATTTTTGGGGCTGCTCTTTTATCTTGCTTCCCATGAAAACGTTTGCGTTGTAATCGGAACTTGTGTCCTGCATCTAGAAAACGTTGATGACCCATGAAACACCACTTCCAACTGTGTGGGAGGCGGACTGAGTCAAAATCTAAATTGCAAATCGGGTAAGCAAGGCCAGTATGCACGTTCCATCCAGATAATGTATCTAAGCCCAGAAAGTCACTTATCGTCCACATCAAAGCTGCATGCAAGTTGAAAAGAGTCTTGTCGAATGCTTCATACGTCTCTACGCCATCATTCCACGGTCAATTTGCTCATGCATAAGAGGTTGGAGGTAGATATCTATATTATTACTAGGCGCTTTTTTCCCCAGAACAATCATGGATAAAAAAAAGAGCTATGCTTCATACACATCCATGGAGGCAAATTGTACGGCACTAGGACAACTGGCCAAATACTATAACTCGTGCTTAGGTTCCCAAAAGGATTGAACCCATCGGTTGCGAGAGCAAGACGAACATTTCTTGGATCAGCAAAAAATGAGGGGAATTCACAGTCGAATGCTTTCCATGCTTCTCCGTCATGTGGATGTCTTAACTTGCCATCTGGATTCTTATCAACGCTATGGCACCTCATGTGCTCTGCTGTCTTAGAAGATATGAACAACCTTTGCAATCGAGGCTTCAAAGGAAAGTATATAAGAATCTTTGCTAGCCTCTTATTTTGCCTTTTCCCCCTTCGCACTGGCCTGTATCTAGAAGCGTTACACCGCTTACAAGTCTCCCTTTCAGCATCATCTCCCCAGTACAACATACAATCGTTCGGGTATGCATCAATTTTTTCGTAGTTCAACCCAAGCTTGTTTATAATCTTTTTTGCCTCATAAAATGATATAGGGATCTCCGCATTGGGGAATGCATCATGCAATAATTCAAGGATCATAGATATACCCTTATCAGTGATGCCGCATATGCATTTTATATGATATAATTTGACTATAAAGGATAATTTAGAGTATTTCTGACAATTAGGATATAAAGACTTATCTACTTCGTCCATTAATTGGTAAAACTCACGAACTGCGTTATTCCTATAGAATACTGGGTCAGACCCTTCTACTTCTTGGTTGATGTTGTCATCATGAACGCCAAAAGCATCACGAACAAATTCATTCATCGGGTCATCATCACCACCTGCTTGAACTGTTGCTTGCGAACTTTCAGGGAACAGATCATAAACCAAGTCTGTTGTTTCTCCATATAGGCACCAAAACGTATATTCTTCTGAAAAATGCTTCACAATTAAATGTTCCCTAACAATTTGTTGTGGATGCCACTTCTTACATTTGCATTTAGGACAAAGACATATGATCTTCCCATTACAACTAGAGTGAGTTGTAGCAAAATCTAAGAAAACAATCAATCCATCCAAATAGGTTGAACTCGTTCGAGAAAACTTTATCCACGACTTATCCATGCTTTGATGACAATGTTAGAGAAAAAATTATTAAAATAGTAGGAAGTTGAGTTTTTGCAATGTCCTCATCCGTGTCAATGGACGTTAATATACTGAAAACTTTGGGGTTCTACATTTGTGACAGTTGAAAAACCGTTACTAATTTATGACCGTTGTAGTTTCAACCGTTAGAAAAATATCAATTTGTAACGGTTAAGTACAAATAACCATTGCAAATGTTGTGCAATTTGTAACGATTAACCGTTACAAAAACACTTATTTGTAGCTTTGTAACGGCTAACCGTTACAAATGCTTATGTGTACATTTGTAACGGTTAACAGTTGTTAACCGTTACAAATGTACACATAAGCATTTGTAACGGTTAACCATTACAAACGTGTAGAATCTCAGTTTACGGGCACAATTTGTAACAGCTTGTTTAAAAAAACCATTACAAACACCACTCTAACTCCTATATAAACCCCCTTTCATGTAACACTTAACCATTACAAACGTGTAGAATCTCAGTTTACGGGCACAATTTGTAACAGCTTGTTTAAAAAAACCATTACAAACACCACTCTAACTCCTATATAAACCCCCTTTCATCTAACACAATCATCTACCTTTCATCTATTCATCCTCACACTCTCTCCTCCCATCTTCCTCTTTACTGGTCTCCCTCTCATTTTCTTTTGCTAGTTAAGGTTCCAACACTTTTTTAAATATCATATGTTATTTATTATGTGATTTAATTTTACTTTAGTTAATTTCTAATTTGGCATTTAAGTATGCTTGCAGGTTTCATTTGAAACAATGTAATGAGGATTCTTCCACATAATAAATTCGAAATTTCAAATATGTATAATTTTAACTAAAAAATTAATTAAAAAATTATGAACATCACCAAAAGTATATGATTTTAAATATTATATTGATTAATTAAATGATTCGAAATAAAAAAAATCAATGCAAACTATTTTTTTTAATTTGTTTTGCCCATTAATTAAGTTTGTAACGGTCGACCGTTACAAAGTGCACAAAAACTGCAGTTTTTCTTTCTTTTTAAAATTCGTTGAATTTGTAATGGTGAAATCGTTACAAAGTGACCGTTACAAATGCAACCATTTTTTTTTGAAAAAAATTGCAGTTTGTAATGGTTCAAACGTTACAAACGCAAAAAAAAGTGGACCGGATGAACCGGTTTAAGTAACGGTTTGTTTGTTTATAACTGTGACAAATGCTTACGCACTTGTAACGGTTAATTTGTGTGTGTAACGGTTGGCTTGAACCGTTACAAAACAGTTTGTAACATGTGATTTTGTAACGGTTCATGTAACCATTACAAATACACTTTGTAACGGTCATAACCGTTACAAATCGACAGTTTTAACCGTTACAAACGCACCTTTTTTTTGTAGTGTATATTGATGAAGATTCTTAGACATTCAATATACTTCTATTAGGATGTCCAAATTCATTAGAACCAACTCTCATTAATGTTTTATCTTTTAACTGTATTAGATCCTCTTTTGAGAAGTCATCTCTTTCATTCTTTGAATGAAGCTCTCAATCATAGAGCCATTGAATTCTAAGTATCAAATTGAAACATGTATGTTTGGGTACAATATTTGTGCATATAATAAAATATATTAGACATGTGCAAGATACTTACTCCTAACCAACAAGCATTGAGATAAGTGGGAGAAAATTTGACGGCTAAAATTTGAAGTATTATCAAATCCTTGTGAATGCAAAAAGTGTTTCTAGAAATACTGCTTCCATTAAACTAGACAAATATATACAAGATAACCAAATGAAAAAATCCCACCCCAATCTACTTAAAAACGAACCTACATAAGAAGTAGTCATATATGTGTGTGTGTAGGTATATATGTATATTATATTCTAACATGGGGTATGTGTGTGTTTAGAGAATAGTTTTCATATGTTGTCAAATATTTCACTACTACAAAAAACCATTTTCATGTCGCTAATTAATGTCCGTTAATTATAAAACTGACTTTGAAAAAAAGCAGTGGCATTTTTTATATTTAAGTTGGAGGCAGAGGGAGAAACAACGTCCCTAATTTTAAAAATTAGGGACGTCGTATGAAACTACGTCACATATTGTTAATATGTGACGGTGAAACCACCCCAGGCACGTTAAACTCAAACCCCACCCCCCGGCAAAAAAATCCCCCACCTCAGCTCCCCTCAGCTCCCCTCATCGTCTTGCCCCCATTGTTCACTATCTTCATCGTCGAGCCCCCATTCTTCATCTTCATCGTCGTACTCCCATTCTTCGCCATCGTCTTGCCCCTATTCTTCATCTTCATCGTCATGCCCCTAAGGCCGCCGAAGGTCAGAGTAAAGCTCAAAGCTGTCGCCGACAATGTAGTTGCTTCGAACTCCGGTGAGCCCCTTGTTTGCTTGTGAGTGGTAAGGTCTGAACTTAAGCTTTTTTTTGGGAAATATTGATTAAATCGAAGATTAAGTAAAGTTCTAAGCTTTTATGAAGAAATTAGTGGTGCATGTAAGTATTGGGTTGTTTAGATTTGGGGAATTTAGAGATCACCCCCTTACAGTAGATATGATTCTCGTGATTGCATGAACTTGACAGAGTGTATGCTGTGATTTCAAACTTTTCCCCCTTGCTGCTCTGTTTTTTATTCCATTGAAGGCAAGTCTAGTAAATATGAAATTGGTTTATGATAATGAAGGCTTTATGGGTTATCTGATATAATGCTATTTTACGCCTTTTTCCCTAATTAATTTTGACCTTTAAATCGTACAGTGTCCTCTTGAAGCTGCTTCTCCTTCATAAGGACCATGGCTACGTTATTCATGTTGGTGACTATAATTTTCTTTTATTTGTTCTGAATCTTTGTTCTGCTAATCTTGTGTTGAAATGTTATCGGAGGAATGTAATGTCCGATCTACAAATATTCCTGAATTGTTGATGGGTTTTCCCTTTTCATTGCTTTGAACAAAATGAAACACAAGTAAATGTGTTCCAAGTTTCTGTATCATTTCCTTTTAGCTTGCTTGAGCTCCTATTCATGTAAAACCATGTGGGCTTTTTTCACTGATTGAAGTTGACATTATTCAGGAGATAACTTATTAAAGATTGCTAGTGCTACCTGTACAATTGGGGCTCTTTATGCAAAATCTTATCTATAAATTAAATTCTTATCTATAACTTCTTATATAATTGATACAATTAATACATAAATATATAATGTTTTATCTAATTTCTTTGTATTGATCATTACATCCATTATTGTTGCAGTTTTATGATGAATCGACTCATTTAAAGTCGAAGACCTTGATCCAATTCGTGAGTGTATTGCTAAATTTTTACTTTCGATTTTGGTTATAGAGATCAGTGATCATTGTATAAAATACTAAGTTGTGTAAAAATGGAATTTTTCGTTTGTGCAATAGTAGCAAGAGTCTCTCTCTCTCTCTCTCTCTCTCTCTCTCTCTCACACACACACACACTCACACACATATGTTTAGTTTGATTAATTAGTTATATAGCTTAGTTGATGTACATCTGATGTGTGAATAATGTATATATACATTTCTGAGACATCTGCAATACATGAAAATATGGGGAAACAAAAAAGAAAATAATATTTTTTTTAAAAAAAAAGGAAGTGACGTCTCTTATTAGTGACGTGGTTTCTCAGAGATCAACAGCCAAAACTCATCTTCTGTGACTTATCAGCGTCCGTTTTTTTTTATAAAATATGACATGGAAACTCTGACATTCCACGTCCATTATTTATAAAGACGTTAAAAATCCATTTTGCCACATACTTGTTTTAACTTCCCCTACAAAAGTAACGTGAAAACTCTAAAATAATAGACGTTAAAATCCCTTTTCTGCAATAGTGTTTGTTGCTTAGAGTTTGGGATAAATGGACTGTGGACACACGAAAAATTGTTGCTTACTCACGCATTAGGCAGCACTTTCAAATTTGTTGGTACACAAAGTGAGGGGTGTGTGTATGCCGCGTGTGTGTATATATATATATATATATATATATATATATGTGAGTTAAACTTTACAAATAGGCATCAATTTGAGAGTTTTGTATATAATTATATATATTTCGTTAATGAGTTTTTTGCAAGTATCTTTATAATTTTTTTTTGTAAATAAAAAAAAACTTGTTTTTGACACGCGGCATAGATTTAAAAAAAAATAAATGATGGACGTGGAATGTATGACTTGGTTTTTCTGAAAAATTTGACCAAAATTCTTCTTCTTCATACTTATCCACTTCACACACTGATTAAATTGTGACTTTAAAAGTGTAAAACAACGTTCCTTTATTTATAATATATGACGTGGAAACTCAAACTTTTCACATCACTTATTTTTGTGAAGTTAAAAGTCCAGTTTTCTAAGTCACTTGATTCAACGTCCCCTAAAAAAATGACGTGAAAACCCCAAAATAAGTGACGTGAAAACACTGTTTTGTAGTAGTGTGTGATTTAAAAATGATAATTATTATATAGATATTGGTAGGACTGGTGGTTAATTGTGATTTGTATCCCATGTAGGCGTGCATGGTCAGGTCATCTACGAAACTACAGACAGGAATGAAAGGAAACACATCTCTAGGTCCTAACAGAAAAATGCTGAATCATGGAATCAATAAAATATAAAACTATAGGAGCATATGAACAATATTAGATAAGCCAAAAACATATAAATAAATAATTAAATAAAGAAGACGCGAACAGCGATGCAGCGGAGAGAATGAAGAAGAACATGCACACATGTGGGACCTATATAAATAATTAGTGGTATATATTAAGGTACAAAGCCAGATCGACATATATATATATATATATATATATTTAGCATTACACACACACAGAGTGTGACCTGAACTAGAAAACGCCTCTCTCAAAGAACGGCTCTTAATTTCTTTCACTCTGATACATCATATCGTGTTTTATTCTGAGACTAATTTCTGAATATTAACTTTGTATCTATGTTAAATCACTCTAATTAATTTTTCATCACTATTGGACCAGACTTGAGCTTTCTTAGTAGCGTATCTCTCTTATGGATGTATTTTTTCCCTTCCTTATGTGAATAATATTTGGACTGTAGTAATATAGTAGTTCATAGGTATAGGCATGGTTATATAAATATTAATAACATGATGGTGTGGTATATAAAAATGGCTTTTTACACTCTAAAAATGTTAGATAGTTAAGGTATACCACTGTCTTCCTCATTATAAGTCCACTTTAACTAACTTTTAGTCTCTCACATATTAAAAATTGTAAGTTAGATTATTAAATATGTCATAAGTTGATAAAACTTTTCAAGATTACGTTGTTCAATAAGGTTAAAGTTGAAAAAATCATTAATAAACTCTAAATGGATTTATGTTTAGACACAAAATTCATTTGAAAGTTATACTTATAATAAAAAATAGGGTGGTAGGTGAAAATAGTAACGTTAATGAGTGGATTTTTACAATGACACAATGTGTGCATAAACGAAAATGTAATCTTAACTCATTACCGAAAAAAAAGAAAATGTAATATTAACATGAAAAAGGACTATCATATAAGAAATTGAATTTGAACCATTCATTTTATTGAAAAGTTTCGGACTCTAGACCTCTCAAAATTTCGCATTGAACTCTATAATTATACATACGCTCAGTTGGTTTAATTTTTCTGTCTCGCTTTTTTAAAATTAAAAAAAAAATATTGCATCCTTGTTTCGCACGCTTAAAAAATTAGAAATTGTTGGTATAGAAATTAGGGAAAATAATAAATTTACCGACAACTGAAGTAATTTTAACAAAAGCAGCCACAATCACCGAACCGATTAACGATTATGCGGCAAAAACGTTCTGCCTTGAGTTGTGTGTTCGAGGAAAATTCTTTAATTCTTTAATTTGGGGAAAAATTAGAACTCTCTTTTGCTTTCTTTTTTTTTTAAACAATTTAACTAATTTTCCATATCAATACATTAAAAAGATATGTAACTTATAAAATACTTATTAAATACCATTTTAGTAGACTTATATTTAGAACTCTAGAATTTTTTTACAAGAGGCTTATAACCAAAGTGATGCTCCTCGGTTCCTAAATATATGATCTATTTGAGGATGTGAATTTGTTATTAAATATATGATCTCTTTCTATTTGAAGAGGTGAGCTTTTCCCTACCTCCTTTCCTATTTGGGGAGGTGGGTTTTTTTTCTTCTAAATTATCCCTATTCATGCTTCTCAATAATAAACAAGTAAGAGAAGAAGGTAGAAATAAATTAATGTGGTTGGAGTGTTTTGATAATATCATGTGATTTTAACTAATTTAACTAACATTTTTAATCTAATCAAATTATATTAATAAATCTTGTATTTAAGAACGGTAGTGGTACTATTTTTAACAAGTATTTTCCATATTATAATTTTAGGGATCACTTTTTGCGAAAAATACTATAAAAAAGTTCAAAAAATGTAGGTGACACACTTAGATACACTAATAAATTTTTGAAATGATATATATATGTGACACAGACTGATGTATCTTTTGTGGAGGTCCAAGGAAGAGACCAAAATACCCTTCAATAAAATGAGAGTTGGTAAAGTAAAGTAACCAAGAGTTGAGTGTTATGAGGCTCAACTCCCTTAACCAAAGGTCTTGCGTTTGAGCCTTGGGAATGGAGAAAATGTGTGTTAGGAGGAGCTGCCCCGAAAGGTCTCACCACACCAACATATGATTAGTTAATTGCTAAAGGCACTATATACCAGGGAGTCAACACTAAAAAAAGAAGTAAAGTAAAGTAAAGAGAGGCTTGTATTCATACAAATAAGAGAGATGGCAACAAGTGTTTATGTGGAGTCAGTAAACTCAAATAGGAAATTAGTAAACTCATTTAAAAAGTTGGCAAGCCCAAAAATAAAGACGATAAAGTCTAGTAAGAGATGATAAGTGCTCAAGTGAAGTCGATAAACTCTTATAAAAAGCTGGTAAATCTTTGAAATTCACTATTAATCATTATTTAAAATTTATGAAAAGTTCGATCCATATAAAATTCGGTGTGCTTCACATATTTTGAGCTGTCTTTTTCTAACATCTTCTCTTACTTTTTCCTTTTTTTTTCATATTTCTCTTTTGACACATTAATGGCCCAAAAATAATCCAAATAGCTAATTATAAGCATCTCAAAAAGTGAGACAACTAATCATGAGTTTTAATGTACTCCATATCTAGACAGGGATCAAATCTATGACATTAGTTAAGGTTATATGAGTGCCTAGGACTCAACTAAATGCTGCTGATTTCTCTTTTTTGTTTAACTTATTTCCAAAGAAAATAAGAGCACCGAACAAAACATACAAATATCACCTCACGCCTCTGTATATTCACATCATTATTGACCGAGCCATTCCCAAACGACACAGACACGTGTTACGACCCAATACGTCACCCTAGTACACCTTTACTTTCCGCCACGTGCCGTCCACCCACTGGCCAATCTCTCCCCCGTCCGATCACATCATCCAGCGGCGACCGTATGCCGATGACAAGGGCACAATAGTAATTCCACACACAAAACACCTCTATAAAACCAGAATCCTTCGACACGAAACCAAAGAATTCAGAGCTAAAACAAAAACTAAGTATTATTATTAGCAATTCAATACCTGAAGGAAAAAAAAAAAAAAGTTTATCGTCTTTAGTGTTTTTCCTCAGGGAATGCAGAAAGATGAGAGGCTTTGGTTTGAGGAGCGCTGAAATAGTCTTCACCGAACGCCGTACCGGCGGCCGGAATTGCCACCGGAAACACGTCGAAGACGGGTGATTCTTTCAAAGATCCCAGCTTTCTTGTAAATACCAAATACCCATTTCAAGATTTCACCTTTTTTTTCCATTCTCCCCTCTTATTTTCTGCAAAAAAAAAAAAAAAATGGCCGAACAAGGCAAAAACTGTAACTCCACTCTCCTCCATGGAAAATACGAGCTAGGCCGTCTTCTTGGTCACGGAACATTCGCGAAGGTATACCATGCTCGCAATTTACAGACAGGGAAAAGCGTGGCGATGAAGGTGTTGTCAAAAGAGAAGGTGATAAAGGTGGGAATGATGGAACAAATCAAGAGAGAAATCTCAGTTATGAACATGGTGAAACATCCCAACATTGTCCAGCTTTACGAAGTCATGGCAAGCAAATCCAAGATCTACATTTCCATGGAGCTAATTCGAGGCGGCGAGCTTTTCAACAAAATCGCCAAAGGAAGATTGAAAGAAGATTCAGCCAGATTCTATTTCCAGCAATTAATCTCCGCCGTCGATTTCTGCCACAGCCGCGGCGTTTTCCACCGTGACCTCAAGCCGGAGAATCTCCTACTCGACGAAGACGGAAACCTCAAAGTCACCGATTTCGGCCTATGTTCTTTCTCTGAACATTTAAGGCAAGATGGTTTGTTGCATACAACTTGTGGTACTCCGGCGTATGTCTCGCCGGAGATAATTAGTAAAAAGGGATACGACGGCGCGAAATCGGATATTTGGTCTTGTGGGGTTATCTTATATGTTCTTCTGGCTGGATTTTTACCATTTCAGGATGAGAATTTGGTGTCAATGTATAAGAAGATTTACAAGGGAGATTTCAGATGTCCGCCATGGTTTTCGCCGGAAGCCCGGCGACTAATCACGAAGCTTCTCGATCCAAACCCCAGCACACGAATAACGATTTCTAAAATCATGCAATCGTCGTTCTTCAAGAAATCGATCCCGAGGAATTTGGGGGCGAAAACATGGAAGGAATTGGGAGTGGAATGCGAGGATGAAGATGATGGTTTCGAGAAATTGTCGAAGGAGAGTCCACCGGCGACGATGAATGCGTTCCATTTGATATCGTTGTCGGAAGGGTTCGATTTGTCGCCGCTTTTTTCTGGGAAGAGGGAGGAGAAGGAGGAGATGAGGTTCGCCACGGCGAGGCCGGCGAGTAGCGTGATATCGAGGTTGGAGGAGGTGGCGGCGGCGGAGAGGTTCACCGTGAAGAAGAGTGAGACCATGGTGAGGTTGATGAGGCAGGAGAGCGGCCGGAAAGGGCGGTTGGCGATCGCGGCGGAGATTTACGCCGTCTCGCCGTCGTTGGCGGTGGTGGAAGTTAAGAAGGATAACGGTGATACCTTAGAGTATAACCAATTTTGTAATAAGGAGCTCCGACCGGCTCTCAAAGACATTGCATGGACATCGCCGTCGGATAGCCCGGCCCGATCCGACCCATAATAGGATCGTTGGGATTCGAATATTTGTAAATCATGTTAGAAGAGACTAATCGAATCAACCTCCTGGTTGTCTTTATTAAAATGGTAATAGTAATCTTCTTGTTTTAGACGACAGCCAAGAAGTAAATAGAATTGAAGATTAATGTTCAATAATAGTGTGTGTTTATTTTTGGTTAATTTCTCTTGGTTAATTATTATTAGCCTGCCTTTTTTGTGTTGGTGTGGTTTCTTTCCAAAAAGGAAAGAAACAAAATGAATAATCAACAACTTTATTGCGTTGATGATTCATCGAGTAATAGGGCTTTGGACGTTTGTGTGTGATTATGAGATACTGAACTATTATTTCATTATTTGGCTTTGCCTTGAATTCCTTGTTTAGTGTCTTAATTACTACTTAATTCTCTCTGCAAATCTTCCTTAATTTAACAAACACAAATATATTTAGTTTTGATTATGATCTATAATTAGAATATCATGCTATCCTTCATCTAAAAGGTGATAGGCACTTTTTGTTTTGGGATAAGTCCAAAAAAAATGTTCTCAAAATAGTAAAATGACACTTTACTACAACGAATTTCAGAAAGGACAATTCAATACAATAATTGAATTGTCCAACCCTAATTAAAAGGAAATGTCAAAAATGCCCTTTGGTTAATTCAGTACAATGTTGGGAATTCCTTAAGGGAAAATGGGAATCCCTTATGGGAAGTTAAGAATCTCATAATTGAACAAGGGCATTTAAGACTTTTCCTTTTAATTTGGAGTGAGACAATTCAGTCATTGTACTGAATTGTCATTTCTGAAATTCGTTATAGCAACGTGTCTTTTTGCTATTTTGAGGGGCTTTTTTTGGAATTTTTCCTTTTGTTTTCTTTATAGCTTAATTTTCTTAATTTGGCTTGCTTTTGGTCAGGAAAATCAAATTAGTTACAGCGTAACTAGCTTTATTTTTGTTTCTGAATGGGTCATTTCTCCCAAGATGTAATGTTTTATGTTTGATCCTTTTAGTTTAGAACAGATCATTCTTTTTATTATTTTTATTTATTTACTATTAATTACTTAATAGACACGTCATATAATTATTCATGCTTACATTGCGGACAAATGCTACCTATAAAAAAATATAAAATATGTATGCATAATTAGGAGAGTCAGAGCTTATCCAATCGATAATTCTAGTTTTTATTTATTTAAAATTAAAATGCGAAGGATTACATACATGTATATGTGTATAAGTGGACTGGTATATGCTTTTTCAGAGCTTTGTTTAAAAGCATCTAGTCTAAAATTTTTTTTATTATGTCTGAAACGTTTGAATTTCTAATCTCCAATTATACCCCCATTTAAGGGTGTACCAAATTATCGTAGCAGGAAATCAAACAAATTAATGTGAACGTTTGAAGGGGGCCATTAGCATCCAATGATCATTCAATCATTATTTATTTTTGAAGTAATAGATTATCAAGCGCTATATTATTATAAATAAATTTAAAGATAGCATGTCACATTTTACCTTGACTATACACGATTGATTTATAAATGATAGTTGCAGATGAAGTATACATGATTGATTTGTAAGATATCATGTGTTACAGACGGAATTTACATTTAATTCAATAATTAAAACATCAACAAGGAAATATAACTAATAAGCCATAACTACATGATCTTACCAAATACTTGAAACACGAGAGTTCGATATCAATGCTCTAGTAATAATCAAACTTAAATGTCAAACCCCATATCACAAAAACTATGAGGCATTCTCCATCTCTCACTATCTCTCTTTCTCACACACATATAAGATCAGATTATGGAAAAAGACTACCATGACCCTTTTTTGAGCAAACCATGCATGACCCCAACTACAATATATATATATATATATAAGAAGGCCCAATTCAGTTGATTTGGACCCCAAAGAGCCGAACAGCTTTCATCTCAACAGCTCTTGGTGGATCAGAATCCATCACTACCTCCTTTCCAAGCCTCTTATTCTCAGCATCATCAGAACACAGTTCAGGTTTCATCAACTCAACATCATGATGACGGGGATGATGATGAGAAGAAGAGCCTTCAAATATTCCTGAACCACAAAATTCAGGTTGACTAGTCAACCCAATATTGTTATTGGGATCATCAACTTCAATCACTGAACTGATGCCGCTACTTCCACAAGAATCTTCACCTCCCACAGGGTCAATCATGAAGAACTTGTTCACTATTCTTCCTTCCATTTGGATTTCACACAAGTAAAAGGCAACAACATCATTAACCTTCAAGCCCTTGTCTTTCACAAACCTGCTCCAACCCCTTGTGAACACATAACTCTGGCTGGTCCTCCAGTAGCAATACCGAAACTTCCAACACCTCATCCACCGGTCATAGAAATCCACCTGTACTTCTGGGAGCACGTCATGGGTATTCGCTTCTTCTTCCATTCTTCTCGAGATTTCAGGGAAACACTCTGTAGCATTTTTCTTGGGGATGACAATTCTATTCAATCTACCCACATCGCTCGGTGTCAAGGTCTTTCGGAAAAGTAGCTTGCGTGAGAAGCCACCTCCTTTCTGCAATGCAGAAAGGTAAAGACCAAAAATACCAGATTTAGTATTGTTTCCATAGTTATCCCCATGAAGCTCTTGGAATCTTGGTTGGAATGAGCTACCTCTTATCATCTCAAGCACAACAGGTTCTTGGCTGTATTGGCCCAGAAAGTTTGGCTCCGTAACATTAGTCCAGGGAAAATTCGGGTGAGGCGCAATCTCCGGTGCCTTTTCAGATGTGAGGGTCATGAGCCAAATCTGGTGGCTGCTATCATATATCTGAGAACCCTGGCTGCAATGTCGGAAATGATTGTTTGGATAGGCGAGGTAACGATCACCACTGTTTGAATCTAAACCTTCCACGCTCATATGGTCCACACCACTTGATCCCTTGCTTGACATGTTCGCTTCCATCATAATTCTGCTGCAAAACCATTCAAGTAAGAATAGTTCTTCATTTTGTGAATTTCAATAAATGTGTGCATCCAAAACTTTTCAGCAATATATTCATGTTGGAATCCTTCATGTCACGTACACAATTTATTAGCATCCCCAATCTATAGAAAAATTATTATGCCAAATACAAGACACCTTAGCTTCTTCATTGTGTGAAGTGTCATGTGATAGGCTTCAAAACATGTAACTTTGAACTGAATGATGAATGTAAGTAACTGAGAAAAACTAGCTGCAATTAGATGGCAAGAAAAGGTGCAGGGAGTGCACAGTAATCTATCAAATCTTAGTCCTAACCAAAAACTAAACGAGTCATACATCCCAAGAATGTCAAACTGTCAAAGCATGAACTCAGTTTCTAGCTGACTATCTAAAACACTTGTCAATTTGAGACTATTATATATAAATCCAAAAGATCCTTGTTCGATAACCGCTAGTTCATACATAAAACAGATTAAAATGGAGGGAAAAACAATAGAATATTTATCCTTGTTTGATAACCGCTAGTTCATACATAAAACACATTAAAATGGTGGGAAAAACAACAGAATACTTTCAAAGCACCTAATGCAAAATTAAAACAATACAGCTCCATATGATAATGGGAGGGAAAATGATGTTACAGTATTGAGATTCTGACATTAACTATAAAGCATATTGAACACCCAACTTCCGATCATTCAGGATGCATAAAAAAAGGAAACGAAAATGAAATAAATTGCCTTAAAATTAAAATGAGTAAATTCCAACTTACCAAGTCTGAGTAAAACATAACTAAAAGGGCAACTTAAGTGACAATGAAATAGAAGTACCAATCTCATAATCTCTTTACTATATTAGCTTATTTCTTGAAAACATTTAGGGAAAATTTGGCAGGTATACAGTTCAGTCATTTAGGTTAAGCAGCAAATACCATGTATATTAGATTGAGATTGAGATTAAAATACAGAAAAAGCTAATGCAAAATTACACTATGACCTATATTTGAAACTAAATGTCAACTGGAGTAATATAATCAGATCGATCTTCAGGTATCATTTAATCATACTTCCTTGAATTAAAATTGAAGCATACAGCTGATAAAGTTGCTTGTATTCTTCTAAGATTCCATAAATGAGTGAGTAATGTATACAATAGTTAGATTTCAATCCCATAGTAAATTGCCATCTAGTCATGGCTTTGTATTGATAATTGTTCTAATTGCCATTCTGAGAAAGAAGCCAGTTGAGTCTTCTTTTCACATTGAACTTTTAATATGAATGGTTCATTCATATAACATCAGATCAAACTGCACAGTTAAATGTAAAGAGTTCAACACAAACCAAACCCAAACTTTATGGCTAATATCACATGTAAGCAATTACAATCCCATGAAATTGAATGTTTTGTTTTTGGTTCAGTTAAATTTGAGTGCAGAAATGCCATTAGACTCAAAGTCAATTGCTACACATGATATGTCACACTTGTTATACCTATCATTACAGTAAGAACTGTGAGATATCTACACAAATATCCTGCAGAAGGCTAAATGATAAACTAGACTCAAGCCAGTAAGAGTTACCTTTAGAACTTCTTTATGCAAAGAATATAATGAGGAAACTGAAGCATAGGCTTCCACAAATCTAAAACACAAATTCCCTGCATTAATTATAGGAACCTGGCTCCAAACAGAAGATCTAAATCAAGATTTGATATTCTACATATACACTTTTCAATCCTGAATATGCGATCTTAAAGTAGCACAACCTGAGTTCATACGCTGCCAAGTAAAGCAGGAAGTGGAAACAGCATTAATTGTCCCTCATTAGCCATCATTTTTTCTGAAGTTGATCATAGATGGATCCCCACGTTTCAGTGGAAATAAAGCTCAGAATATCTAATATAAATTTCACAGGCGGTGCAGCATCACCACAGCACAACTTTTTATTGTACAAATGTCCACTGTTACCTCATTAATTGTTAATTATCTCTTTGTAACTTGTTTTGTGGGATCCACTTACTCTGTTCTTTCTTTTATGACAAAAATCAGATATTCTGTATAACTTTATCTTTTTTATTCTCTTCTTTTATAACTAAAGTTAGTCTTCAAGTCATCATATGAATAAGAAAAGAGATCAAAAAGTTAAAAGGAAAAGCTTTAAGCAAACTATTTCTATCTGAATGGAAAAACCGAAAAAGAGAGAAAACAATAAATGAACAAAAAGAGGAGAAACCGGTGCACAACCCGAGAAGAGAGAGAGAGAGAGAGAGAGAGAGAGAACACCTTAAGAAGTGAAGAGTACAAGAAATAAAAATTTAAAAAGGAAACAGCAAAGCTAGACGCACCAAATAAGCACCGCAACTTATCATCCACAGAACAATACAGGGAATGAATTCATGTGAGTGAGGAGAGAGCAAAGCCTCCTTTTTTTTTTTTATCATTTTTTTTTATTTTTTTAATAACTACCAGATCTTTTTTTAATAATTCATATTTGATATTTATAATATTATTATTGAAAATCAATTAAAATATATTTTATATAAATCCAAATATGAACAATTGAAAGAAAATCCAGTGATTATTAAGAAAGAAAATGAGGGAAAATGAGGCGTTCCTCTTCCATTGATCGCATAAATAAAACATAGATATAAAAGGAATAACAAATGGTTTCAAAATTTTAAGAAATAAATGTAAAAAGAACGCTGAAGAAATCATTAATGATGGCCTTTCCCAAAGGAGGATAAGGGTTAATCAATTTTTCACATTCTTAATATTTAAGAGGCTGTTCTATATAAACATATCTTATGATGGATATTTAGTAATAAAGAGCTAAAAAAATAGAGGAAAATACATTATTTAAGATAAATGAATAAACAACAAATAACAGTAAACATTATCCAGACAATAAACCAGATCCATCACAATCACGTCTCAAGACAGAGAGACAGTACAAGGCAGTCAAAATCCATAACATACTGTTCAATGACATTGCTATTTACTGTCATGAGAAGAATCTACCCATCTCATTGCCTACATTAATAATTAATGAGCAACACAATGAGATATAAAGCAGAAACCATATTTCCAATTTCTCTACAGGCAATTTGAATGACTTGCGTTGACAATGATGTTCACAAATACACAGTATTGAGAGAAAACACAAAAACACCTCATCTACTAAACCATTAAGTAAACATGGATGTTTTTACTGATCTTCTAGATTAATTAATGATTATGGATTATCAATATATTGCTACATTCATTTTATACCAACAATCTCCTCCTGAAAGATAAAGTTGCAGTGAGTTGTACTCTATATTTCAGAGAAACAAGATTTGATACACCAGCAGAGTTAAGTTGACATAATTTAAGTACCATTCCATGGTTCCTTAGGCAGCAAAGTCAGTGTGCTTTTTATTCTTGCCCTGGATCAAAAATCTGCATTAGACTTATGAATCGTTTTTGAATTTGATGTACTTGTACAATCCTAAATGTAATTAAGTCCTACTTTTTGGAACTACAAACCACTGAAGGTAGTGATAATTTAAAGATAGTTATATTTGTGGAATTTATGAGGGACTTTCCCTAGCTAACATGCTTATGTCCTACCAAAAACTTGTTCAAAGTCTTGGAGTCCCTTTTAGGGTTTCCTCCAAGGCATAGGACAAGACATTGATGGGGCCAATAAAGGCCATTGCAGTGTTAACATGGCATAGGATGAATTGGGGGCTTTCTAATATATACGATGCAATTCCATGTAATTATTTTAGGAACACTACTATGAATAATCAACTATATAATAAGTCATCCCAAATAAAAATTGTAATGGTCAAGTACTTTAGATTTTTAAAACACACACTAGGGGGGTCTATTTGATTCGTTCGCGTCATATACTTGTGCAACATATTTGGTATAGCTACTCTCTTTTTTTTTCATTTTTTTATTATGACATTTGGAGGTAATTACCATAGAAATTTTACATAGGGAAGTTGTATATAAGATACTTATAATTTTTGGACAATATTACATGCCACACAATTTTGGGAACAATATTGTAAATAATCACTACAAATCACCAAATATGAGATTTCTGTGTTTGTTTCCAATTTTCAAATCTGAAAGTTATCACTTCCTCTATTACTAAATATAAGATATATTTGATTTTTTTAGAAAATCTTAAGAGTGTTAAATAAATTACTTTAAAATGATTTTCCTGATTTTTTTAATAAACAAGTTTATTTGATTTATAAGCTAACATATAATATAATTATACATAAAATAATTATGATTAAGTAGCTTATTTAGCTTCTTTAATCTATTATAAAAAAAATCAATTGAGTATTATTTTAAAGAAAGGAGGAAGTACTATAATTTTACAGTGGGTAATTTTGTAAAAATTATGTAAAATTGAAATTTTAGGATAGAAGATTCATGCATATAACTATATACTACCCAGAAATGGTCAAATTCAATGTCTCTCTAAGACAGCAAGGATGTTGGCCTACCAATTTTAAGATGTTCCACAAAACAAATTTAGATTATCATCATCTGGGTCATCATATATAAGATCGGCACATTTAGGAAGCAAACTTAATCAGATGAGTTGTCAGATTCAGAATTGATAAACCTTTAACAAGTAATACACACAGACGATAAGGTAAAGGCAAAGGGACAACTCTTGGAAAAGGGGTTCGAGCTTTTTTTTTTTTTTTTGGATCTTTTCATTAATAAAAAACTCGAAGTTATATTCTTTATTCTACAATTAAATAAACCCATGGGATTGCTATCAGAAAAAAGAACATAAATTATGGGAGCTCTGAAGCCTGCACTGAAATCCCTAATGCATAAAAATACATGAAAAGTGAAACGCCTGAGAAACTTCACCAGAGCAAAATCCCTAAAACTGATTAATAAAGTGAACTGATTTTGTATACTAAATCAAGTAATCAAACAGATGATTATATTAAACCCCAAAATAAATTTAAAAATGAAAATGAAAATGAAAATGAAAATGTTAAGCCTGAGAAACTTTACCTGGGCAATTATACTGCAGGAGATAGTTGAGACAGGTTTCTGCTTCCTAACGCAAAACAGGTTCTGCCATAAAAACATATAAGGAGAGGTCCAATTACTTGTATAAATAATAATCAAACCAACACATTAAGGCGGGGAGAGAGAAAATTTGATGTCAATAATGTAAGAAAATGCAAATTAAAAAAGGAAAGATTTTTGGGAAGAAAATCTGAAGGAATCTGTATATGGAAAATTTAAGAATTATCAAACCTGAAAAAGGAAGCTTGCATCTTTAAAACCTTCAATTACGGCAGATAATAAATGCATTCCACCCCACAAAGGGAAACAACAAAATCTTCCCATATTTAGCTTCTTGAATCTTGATGCACGTTCCCAATACTTTCCTTTTTCCTCCAACTCTACAAAAAATTCCCAATATTCACCGACAAAAAACCATTCAATCTGCACTTTCAAAGATTCAAAGCTTCCCTTTCCCTCCTTTCTCTCTTAATGAGAGAAAATGAGATAATAATGAGAATCATTATCAAAGATTCAAACTTTTCAGGTGGGCAAAATATGGGTGCTTTGTTTTAGCAGTTTGCATGGTGAATAAGGGGAAATGGAAATAAGGGTTTGATTGAAGCTTGAAGAGAGAAAGAAAGCAAACAGCTTTCCGTTAAAAAATGAACAGTAAGAAAACGTACCTTCAAGAATTTCTTTCTTTCTTTTCTTTTGGGGTCTTCTGTTTTTCTGTTCTACTCTACCCGGGAAGGAGATAGTAGTACCATCAAAAGTCACGCAACAATTATATTTTAAATATCTACAAAAATTTTAGTTTCTCCAGGCATTCATTAATTTATACAGACAGACCCTAAAATGAAGGAAAAAAAAATACATAAAGAGATAAGGATCAGAGCAAAATTAAACAGATACAGAGAAAGAAAAGTCTATATGCGCTTGCAGCCAGCTCTTACCTCCTCCAAGAACTCAAACTTAAAAACAGAAGTTCTAACTATCACTCCTTTTTTTTTCTGGTCCAAGAAATCAGATCAGATTAGACCCCAGTATTAGTATATTGTTGTATGAGATCGAGGTCAGGGAATTTAAGCTGGTAGGATTAGATTTTGCTTAGATTAGGGGAGGCTCTTAACTAGCTAGAGATGTCATTTCAAGGGCTCTATATTATAGTATTATTATCATCATTACACACTACTCTATGCTACATATCCCTGTAACCTTCCAGAATTTGACTAAAAAGCAGAGATCTGGTAAAGAGAAGAAGGGAAAAGAAACGGATGGAGGGAGGAGAAATATACATGACAGAAAGAAAAGTGAGCACCCACCTGCAAATGTATGAACTCTCATACAATTGCTATCAGCAGAGTGCTCACTCTCTTCTGTCATTAATCTCTCTCTCTCTCTCTCTCTCTGATCAAGTCAGATCCAGATTTCTTCAGAAAGATTGTTTGGTTTGTGTTTTTTGATTTTATTTTCTCTGAGGCATACCTACAAGCTACAACAACTTCAAACTTCCCTTCACATACAATACACACACAAAAGCATTAAAGGGAACTAGATAGATTAGATAGGTAGTAATTTCCGTGGGAGACCTTGAGATAGGACTGAGTCATATATTTGCAGGCACTCCATTCAAAAGATTAGGAGGAAAAAGAAGAAGAAGGTGAGGATGATGGTCATTAGGTCATGGAGGGTGAGGAGTGAAAATGGAGGCTGCTTTAAACAGAGAAATTGTAAGGTTCGAGAGGAGGAGAGAAAGCAAAGGACACGGAGGACAAATTAGTACACCGATAGATACTGTGAGTGAAGATAGCTATGGCTGGAGTGTAGAAAACAAAACAAATTCATAATTAATAAAAAAATGTATTTTAAAGTATTTTTTCCAACCACCGTTTGAATTAATGAAAAATGAGTTGTTCTGTCGTAATCCTAAATATAAAATCACTTTCACTTTTTTTTTTATATTAAAGAAGTCAAATAGATCACTTAATTTTAATGTATCTTATATATAATTGAATTATACGATAGTTTATAAGTAAAGTAAATTAGTTTTGAGGAAAAAAAGATAACTATAGACCTTTTAAAGTGATTAATTTTACGTCCTTAATTTCTAAAAAAAATTAAAATAACCATATAATTAAAATAGGAGGGAGTATCATGTTTGAAACCTATGTATATAGTCAAAATGATTGATTAGTTAGAGGTAGTTAGGTGCCCCATTTCGTCTCCACGTTCCCACAAATGAAAAAAGTCGATTGTTCCAAGTGCTGATGAACATATCCAACGGAAAAGTATTTTTTTTAAGTATGTTAAAGAATTTTTTTACGTGTATCTGACACCATTTAAAGTTATTTTTTGGCGCATAAAACAATCTAAAACATTTTTAGCACATTAGGCTCAACAAATTTCAATGCAAAACAAAATATTTCTCCATTTCTAGATATGAGATTTAGTTAATTTTTTTGGAAAATCCTAACAAAGTTAAATAAGTTACTTATAAATTAACTTGCTTGAATTTTTTATCTGAACTAGTTTATTTGACTTACAAGCTAACATATAATCTAATATTATACAAAATGCGTTATAATTAGATGGCTCATTTAACTTCCTTAATTTCTCATAAAAAAGTCAATTAAATGTTATATTTAAGAACGAATGAAATACTTTATGATGGGGAAGGCACCGTCACAATTCTTTTGGGGTTAGAATATTTAGAAGGGAGAACCCTACCAAAATCCACTTTAAAATATATAATGACAAATTAGTTACGAATTTGAAAAATCTCATATAAGACTAAGTGAGGAATATGAGATTCTCATATTATGAAAAGACATAAATGCCCTCAAAAAATTGGAAAGAAAAAACACTAAAAGGAGGTGAGTAGTTAATTGATACTAGGTATGATAAAGTTAGAAATGTCTATCTTAAACTTGTTAATATTAGCATTAGTGGATTTTTAACATATGACTTACCAATTCCAAATGAAAAACGTTAAAATTGTGAGTTATTATATTAACGTTAATTTGAAAATTGTTATAATCAAGTTAAAAATTTATATAATGAACTTGTGAATACTAGTATGGGTAAATAGTCATTTTTTGCTCGGAAGTTTTAGCTTTGGAACACTTTTGGCCCAGAAGTTTTTTTTGGACCAATTTTAACCCGGAAGTTTACAAAACGTGGCAATATAAGCCAATTTTACAATATTTTGAGGCCTATATTGCTACATTTTATTAACTTCCGGGTCAAAATTGGTCCAAAAAAACTTTCAGGTCAAAAATGCTCCAAAGCTAAAACTTCTGGGCTAAAAATTACCCTTTTCCCTACTAGTATAAGGGGATTTTCAACATGTGTCTTGTGAAAAAAGTTGAAATTATGAATTATTAATATAAACTTGAAAATCGTTATGTCAAATTGAAAATTTCTATGTTAATATTATAAATATTTATGATGTTTTAACAATTATAAAGGCATTGTATCTTTTCGTAAGATATATAGGAATTTTAGATTCATTACTAAGGTTTGACTTGGAATTTCTCAAATTTGATGGACTGATTTATTCTTTTCCATTTTTAGATAGATTTTTATAAAATTTTCCCTGTCTTAAAATAATCGATCACATGAAAAAAAAAAAAGAAGAAGAAGAAGTTATATACATTTGGTCATTTCAGTTTACATCAAGTCTCCTCTTAATCTTTTAATTTAACTGACGATTTTGTAGTTAAATACAAACAAAATATGTTTATAATTTAATTTTTTAGTATAATTATTCTTACATTTTAAACTTAACTATTTTTTTATCACCATTTAACTCTAGAATTACCCTATAGATTTGTTGAGTTAGTATTTTCCGTTAAATGAAACTAATAGTCTTAGGGAAAAAATGATTAAAAGTACAATTTTCAAATTTAAAAGATTAAAAGAAGATTTTGTGCAAACATAAAAGAACAAATAACAAGTATATTTATGAAAACAAAATACCAACAAAAAGTTAGATTGTTATATGCATCTTAACTTGTTCATAAAAAAGGGTGGATTCAACTTTTAATCCTTGAACTTTAAATGGACAATTGCACATAAGTCTCAAACAAAAGAATTAATTTCAAAGAGATCTCAAGGAGTTGTTAATGACAAGTATTGACAACTGCAATATCCTTGGTTAACAAGTGGAAAGATTGTTAATGAACCTGTTTGATTTAAATCTCTTACTTTAGACCATAATGCAATTCTCCCAAATTTAAAATCAGTGGTTTTGGTAAATGAACTTTCGTTCAATCTTGTTCTTAGTCCCTAAATTTTAAAATCGATGATTTTAGTCATTGAATTTTCAGTCATTTTTTGATTTAGTTCCTAAACTTTAAAAAGAAATTGAGAAAAATCTAGGATCAATGGTTATAAATGGTATAAAACTGAGGTATTGAAACCACCAATATAAAGTTGAGGGATAAGACCAAAATTAACTGTAAGTTCAAGAATCAAAACCATCAATTTTAAATTTTACACTAAGAAGTGATATACTGATCAATGATCATTTGTCATTTGTGAATATATGATTGTCAGAAATCTGAATTCGGTGCGATGACCTAATCCGCGAACCCAATGAGGAAGACACGTGGCGAATTATTTACTGTTGGATGAAGCAGAAGGGGTACGGCAAGATTTTAACTGTGGAGGAGATGGAGATACGTGTCTACTAGGTAAATGCGTTCGCATACAATCGATTACAAGTGTCAGATGATTATTGGTGAGATGAAATATGAGGGATAAGATTGGCTGTAGATTGTAGTGGGCAGTGACGCAGGGCGGTGATGGATATTGGATAGTTTTGGAAGGGAGCATTAATTTATTTTAACATTTTTCCGTACACTAAAATATTTTTATAATTCTGCAAAGCACTGTTGAATTCATATTTAATTGATTGTACAGTGGTATTCAGTCTCATGATTTATTATATTTTTATGGGATATGATGTAGCTTCGTCTGTGAGAGTGTATTGTTCATGAACTATACATTTTTTGGATTGAAAATTGTCCCACATGTTTTAAAATGGAGTGATATATTGTGTCTCCGGTTCAAATTATAAAACCATTTTAATTTTTTTAAAAAAATTAAAGATATAAAATTAATTATTTTAAAATATTTATAATTATCTTTTTTTTTTCAAAACTAATTTATCATGCTTAGAAACTATAGTATATTACAATTACATATAAAATATGTTAAAATTAAGTGGTCTATTTAGCTTAAAAAGTTAAAGTGATATTATATTTAGGACCGGAGGGAGTATATGGTTTAAAAAATCGATATTGACTGTTAATATATTAACATAAAAGATAAACTACTACATTATAATATTTATTACTCTTGAGAAAAAATATTTCTGCGTTAACCCTTTTTTTTATTTTTTTATTAATAGTAGGTCATCAGTGTTAAAAATTAATTTACCAAATAGGTTAAGTTGATACTTTATTTATAAATTAGATATACTTTTTCAGCAAGAATGAAAAATATTTATATGCAAATTCAATATTATTTTTTATACACATTTAAAAGAGATACACGATCCCTACGCCTAACATATATACTACTCACAGCCTTAAGCACTATCAGCTATTTCAAGTGTATGCTTGTCTTTCTGATTCAAAAAATATATATATATATATATAGACATCTCTCGATTATTTTCACATTTATTTAGTTTTCTCGTACATGATTAGCCTTGCTCTCATCGGTTAGACCTTTTTTTTTTTTGGCCTGAATCTCATCGGTTAGACTTAACCATTATGGGAACAATAATAATCATCTTTCTGTGGTTTTAAATTATTAAAATCGTTTATTGTAAAAAGTTGTAATGGAAATGAGTTAAGGCTAAACATGTAAAAGATATTTATAATTTTTTATTCTAAGACCAAAGCGCATGAAACATTTACTATTTAATATGAAAACCAATACAAACGAAAAATGTTACAACTGATAAAACAACCTAAGTTTTATGTTTTTTTTTCCTATAATGAGACCATATTATTGTGGCATTTTTTGACGTGGTTAACGACATTAAGTTATTACATTATGTTTGGTATTTTAATTTTAATATTTTTGCTCTCATTTTTTAAGTGTGTATACAATTTTGCTAAATGGTATTTGGGGCGTTTTGGATAAAAAAAGAAAAAAGAATTTTTTTTTTTTTTTTTTACTCATTTACCCTGACAATATTAACTAATTCAAAAAATAATTGTAAAAGTTGTCTGAAATTGAAGGGGGACGGCTGTAGGAGGGGAGAGGATGGCCATCATGTTGGTGTGGGACCCACTTTTGTCCTCTTGAGGACCAAATCCAAACCAGATTTTCCTTCTACGAAGTACTAATATAAAAAATGGATAAAGTATTTATTTGTATTTATGATTTTCTTAAAACTTCATTGACTCCTGTTGTTTTTTTTTTTCTATAGTAGGTTATCAATTTTTTTATACATACCAATAAATTATATTGAAATAATTTATTATGAGTAGTTTTGATAATGTTTTCTATACACACTTTCTCTGTCATCATTGCCTTTACTAATACACAAGGGTATAAATTAAAAACATGTATTTATTACTTTTTTTTTATCACTATTTACCCACTAATAAATAACGACGCTATAAAAAAAAGTATACTTACAAGTTTATTGTTTATAAGTTATTTAAACTTTTTTATAATAATGCAATTAATTTTCCAGAACCTTATAGGAGTACTCCATAAAGTATATAGAAATGGATGGAGCATAAAGTACAATAATTTCGGTGGGACTTGGGAGGGACGGTGCTTATTGGTTTTTATAGTCAACACTCAACAGCCACTGTGTGTTATGTGCTCTTAATTCACTCATCACTGTACGCACTTAACTTTTCCTCATTACAATAATTAATATCTGGGTTGCTACTTAATGCATGATTAGGACACTGTCTCTATAGTTAAGATGGGTTATTTATCCCCTCGTGACTATCATTGTAAAAGTCAAAGACAAAGGCAGGCAAAAATTAAAAGATGATTCTTTTAACATTATTTCATTCATCCCTATATACTCCCTCTGTCCCACAATATAAAGTTTTTTTAACTGAATTGCGGGTTCCTAAAAATTTATTAGAGTTGGTTAAAAACAATACATGTATACCATATTGCCCTTATTTATGAATGAGTAAGAGATGGGGTAATTATGAAAAAAAGATAAAAGAGAATGTGTGGGAAAATTAATGCATGGGTAAAATGGGAAAAAACATTTATTGCTCAAACAAAGTCAAATAGGACCTTATATTGTGGGATAAGATCATTTAAAAAAATGTACCTTATATTATGGGACGAAGGGAGTATAATACTTCAAATAATAAAATCACAAAAATTAAAATAATACTCTCTCCATCCTCCATGTATAAGAACTCAAAAACATTTTCACTCGTATTAAGAAAAGTATTTGAGCATAATAAATATGTTCAGAATAATTTTAATATTGCAAGTTTGTCTTTATTTATAATAAGAAGTACAAAAATGAGTACTAATGATATGAAAAAAAATGTTAATAAAGAGAATTTTGATGGGAAAAATGAGCAAAAACTCATTAAATGATTTGATAACGCTATACAAACTCTTATAAAAGGGATAGATTCATTCAAATTTTGAGCTCTCATATATAGGGACGGAGGGAGTAGTTGAAAATAATAAATATGTCCAAGATAATTTTCTTTTTCCAAGATACCCTTATTAATGATAGGGTATATAAGAGAGAAATATGATAATAATGATATAAATATAAAAAAGAGAATCTTAATAGAGAGAAATTAGAAGGATAAAATAAGAAAAACTCATTAAATAGTATAACAAATATATGCAAAATCTTTACTCATTGAAATTTTAGGTTTTTGAATATTTTAGGGATAAGGGTCAAATTAACCCTGAAAGTTTTGGCTAAGGATCACTGGATGCCCGGAAGTTTTTTTAGGATCAATTTTCCCCCGGAAGTGTACAATAGGTATCAATGTGGCCCTGGTCAAACGATGCACTCAGATGATGTCTGCCACGGAGGATTATTGTCCACGTCAGTGCCTGCATAGCAGACATGTTGGCATATATTTTTTAGCATATTTTCCCTATTTAAAATATAAAAAAAATATTAGGTCAAACAACAAAGGGGGAGGGGGTGTTCGTGCGGACAGAGGAGAAGAAAGTTCATCGATGCCACGGCTCCTTCGAAGACGGGTTAAAGGGAGAGATGCAAATTTTTTCGACGCGATTTAGGATTCGAGAGAGTTGAGGACAGGTTTGTTCTTCTTCAACCCCAACTAAGTCTTCGACGCCAATGGATTCTTGGACGCCGTTAAAATCTTCGAACAAGGTGGTATTTTTGCGACGCCGATGGGGGAATCGACAGCGTATTTGTCGGCGACGGCGACGAGGGGATTAAGGAGGAGGGTGGTGTTTTTGTGATTATCCATTTGAGATTATATACCTACTGATTTGATGATGTAACGGCATTTAGAATTAAGGATGAATTTGGTTTTGAAGTTAATAACTTGAAGAGTCACTACAAAAAAATAGACTTTCGGCGGCGACTTTTGTGTCGTCGCAGAAGGTTGGACCTTCAGTGGCAACATTATAAAGTCGCCGCTGAAAGTCATGTATTTTATTTTTTAAAATAACACTAATAAATATTGCTTTTTTATTTTTATATAAAATATTTAAAATTTTAAAATATTAAATAAATTATTTTATCATGAAAAATAAAATAAGGTAATATTTTTAAATTTTTATTCGTTATTAAATTTATAGTAAATACTTTAATTTAATTAAAATTAATGATATATCAAATAATCTTATACATGAATAAAGAATAATAATTTTTAAATTAATAAAATTATACCAACTATACAACCATTTTCATTTATTAAAAATGAATATTATATTAATAAAGAAACATTTATATTATATTTTATTTTATCTCTATATATTAAATATTTAAATGAATATTTAAATTGGGACTTTCAGCGGCGACTTTATAAAATCGCCACGGAATGGGACCTTTCAGCGGCGACATATAAAGTCGCCGCTGAAAGGTCAACTTTTGGTGGCGACAAAAAGTCGCCACTGAAAGTCATGTAATTTATTTTTTAAATAACATTAATAAATATTATTTTTTTACTTTAATATAAAATATTTAAAATTTTAAAATGTTAAATAAATTATTTTATCATGAAAAATAAAATAAGGTAATATTTTAAATTTTTATTCGTTATTAAATTTATTGTAAATACTTTAATTTAATTAAAATTAATGATATATCAAATAATCTTATACATGAATAAAGAATAATAATTTTTAAATTAATAAAATTATATCAACTATACCAACATTTTAATTTATTAAAAATGAATATTATATTAATAAAGAAACATTAATATTATATTTTATTTCTATATATTAAATATTTAAATAAATATTTAAAGTGGGACTTTCAGCGGCGACTTTATAAAGTCGAAATGGAAGGGGACCTTTTAGCGGCGACTTTTAGTTGCCGCTGAAAGTCATGTAGTTTATTTTTTAAATAATAATAATAAATATTGTTTTTTCACTTTTATATAAAATATTTAAAAGAAAAAAATTATTTATCTTGAAAAATAAAATAAGGTAATATGATGGAAAGTCATGTATAATATTGTTTTTTTACTTTTATATAAAATATATTAAATATTTAAATGAATAAATATGTATATAAATAAATATTAAATGTAGGTAATATGATAATATATTTATATTATAATAATATATGTATTTAAATTAATATATTAAATATATGCATATAATATTAGTGTGTGTGTGTATTTAATTTTGTAGTAATATGATGGAAAGTCATTACAGCTCAACTGGTAGAAGCTTCACACAAGAACAAAGTGGTCATGGGTTCGAACCTTGAGAAGGCACATTTGGAGGAGAAATAAAAGGTAATGAAGTGGCGCGATGTGGCATAGAATGATGATGTAGCACATGACAAGTGGCAGGAGGGTGGATGATGTGGCACGATGTCGCAAGTGGGTGAGGGTCACCACGTCATCAGCCATGTGGCCATAGGGTGCTGATATGGCTTTTTTTTTTTTTTTGCCACTTTCAGCGGCGACATTTGTCGCCGCCAAATGGTACTTTTGGTAACGACTTAAAATGTCGTCGCCAAAGGTAACCCTTTCGCGGCGACAAGGCAACCTTTTGGCGGCGACATTGAAAGTCGACTTTCAGTGGCGACCCAAAGAGTCGCTGCCAATACTTTCGGCGATGGTCACATAAGCGGCGACTTGGTGGTGACAAAAAGTCGCCATCAAAGACCTTCAGCGGCGACTTTTTATACTTTCAGTGGCGACTTTTGTCGCCGCGGAATGCGAAATTTTTTGTAGTGAGTGACGTTCAAAGTACTATCAGAGATAATAGAATTGAAGAAGGAGATTTGAATGATTATGTTAAAGTTGCAGACTCCATAAAACTATCAGCATTGAATATATGAATGCTACGAATTTTGTCAGTAATTTAATAGGAGTATAAAGTGAGGAAGACTTTAGTGGTGTTTTGGTTGTGATCGCACAGCTATGGATTTGCAATCTGATGGAATGTGTTTCGGGGATGGATTTTTTGTTTGGTGATTTAATTTCTCATGCTTTTCTAAAAAAAATTTTAATTCTAATTTTGTAGATTTATGTTTTCCTAAAACGGAGATTCCATTTAAATATGTTTTTTATTTTCTCATTAATCCACGTCAGTACCATCAGCCTACGTGTCATCCACATATAGTGACACATGTTAGAATCTTAAGTTTTGATGAAGACTGATCTATGAAAAATATCGCTAATAAGAAATGATAACTTAGCAGATCAATAAGAATGAAAATCTCTATCGCTAAGTGAATCTCCATAGCAAATTAATATAAAGGAATAGCAAGTGAAGACTTAAAAATATCAAAGTCATTATCTATCGCTAAGTCATTCTCTATCGCTAAAGAAAGAATCCATCGCTAGAAATTCATTGATATCTCAGCTAGCAGAAAGATAACCCAAGTCCTTGATCTAATGAAATCAGCTAGCAATAACAGGTTAAGCTATCGATAACAAAAGTGCTTCAGATAAATCATTCAGATAGCCAGTACCTGAGAGCAAGAGTCAAATGAGCTAAAGTAGTTGTTAGCGATAATAGATCGAGCTATCGATAATAGGATACCTGGAAATATCTGAATACTTGGGTGATAGTATCCTTAAAGATAATAGCGATAATGGATTAGCAATCGATAGAAAATTCTATGCTGATATAATGCTTTCTGATCCAAGAGAATATGCTATCGATTATACATCTTCTTATCGATATGAAAAGCTCTGAAATTCCTTATATTGTTTCCATCTCATTAAGCTAATGGATTAAGCTTGCGATAGTAATCTCTGTGCAATATATGACTATTTGGTTAGCTAACAGTTTAAGTGCAGATCACACTCTATGAGATTAGCGATAACAGATCAAGCTAGCGCTAATAGAAAGCTGCCAGAAAGTACTATTTGTACGGATGCTCAGAGCGCTGAGTCTGTCTCTCTCTTAGCTCACCCTATGCAAGAAGTAGTTGAAGCTAGAACAGAGAGTTAAACCCGATAAAGAAGCTGCATTAAATGCCAACGGCTATGAGCTCCCAACGACTAAATTCAAACGGCTTCTTGAAGACTGATTGTTAGGGCAAAAATCTGAAGAAGAAGATATAAATACAGAACTCAAGCATTTATTGAGAAAGAGACGAAAAACGAGAATATTCACAAGCTCATTCATTACTCTGTATTTATTATCTTAGAGATTTCATCTGTACTTAAGTGTTTATCAAAATCAGTTCATTAAGTGAACGTATTTATTGAAATCCTCTACTGTTTGATGTTGTTCTGAAAGCTTGGTGCTTTAGAACAGGGATATTTCCTTACAGGTAGTAAGGGGGAGTGTTTAGAGATTCTAAAACTCTATAAAGGTTGACAGGTGAACCTGTGCTCGTAAAACTTGTGGTTAGTGGAACCCAACAGAGTGTTGGAGAACTGGACGTAGGCAGTGTTGGCCGAACCAGTATAAATTTTGTGTTGTATTGATTCCTTTTAATTTTTTTTAATAGCACAATTCACCCCCCTCTTGTGCGATTGCCACTTTCAACACATGCTTTTTTTCGAGTACACTGTACAATTAACGGTTGTTGTTAATTAAGTTAACGTTTGACCGGGGTCACATTGATACCTTTTATATACTTCTGGGGTAAAATTGATCCTAAAAAAACTTCCGGACACCCAATGATCTTTGAGCAAAACTTTCAGGGCGAATTTGACCCATATTCCAATATTTTATTGCATCCAGTAAATATAAAACAATTATGCATGACAAAGTTTTGAAACAATTAAATTACATCACATCATACATGGTACAAGTATTTGCGGGTAAAGAATATTAACACTTTGAACACATTGAGTTTTCGCTTTTCCTTTACAAGTTGTCGCATGTGTAGAGTACAATAAATGATTTAAACAAAGTAGAGTACAATAAATGATGAGCAAGGCAGGTATCGGCATCATTTCCGAGTAGACAAATACAGCTATACACAGAAAGCAATGATATTTTGTGAGTTTCGTAAAATTATTGGAAGATGTGTGTATTTGTGTGTTTGCTTAGAATCATGAAATCCTCAATAGACGGATTTGGGTCTAACAAAAAGAATCAGTCACTTATAATTTACAATATATCCCATGAAAAGAAGTAATCATATTTTGTAATTGACCAAATCTCAAACACTTCAAACATGTTTGCTTTTAATATGAGGATCTTCGTATGTACAAAAATGAATTAAATCTTACAAGAATCCAAAATGATTAATAAAATAAAGTTTACATGGATTAAATACATTTTAATATAGTAGTAAGAAAAAAATATCATTTTCAAATTTAATAATTTAAATTAAAAATATATACATAATTTCAAAAAAAAAATTAAGCAATATATATTTTAAAAATTGAAAATTACATAAAAAATTAGGTTTTTAAAAAAAAAGGCCTTTAAACATTTAAAGTTGATCAAAAATGAAATTTATAATTATAAAATTAATTAACACTTTCATATAATCAAAATTAATAAATTTAATAATATAATCTTATGGAAGTAAAAATTTAAATCGATTTTTAAGTTTAGATAAAGACGTGCTTAAATTATTAAGTATTTTTTTATAGTTAAATTATTATTAAGTATTATTTATGTTGTTTAGCAAAAAAAAACTTCGGTCCTAAATATAATACCACTTTGACTTTTTTTATGGAAGTTAAGGAAGCAAATTAGACCACTAAATTATAACATATATCACATGAAATTAGATTATAGGTTATTTTATAAGTATAATAAATTAGTTTTGAGGAAAAAAGATTTTTATTTTGGATTGAAACTACTTTTTTTTTACTGAAAAAAAAGTCAAAAAAGTCAAAGTGTTCTTATAATTAGGACCAGAGGGAGGATGATTTATGTTGATGGAGGGTATTTTAGTCAAAATAATGGGTCAACACTGTGATTTAATGGTCAACTAATAGTCTAGTTGATAGAAGTTAATTTTTAAAATTAAAAGGGATCTTTATACAACTTATATTTTGATTTAAATGGATGAGTTGTATAGGTTTTTAAAATAAAGGAGGGCCTCTGTAATTTTAATTAAATAGATGAGAGTTCAAAGTATTTTACTCTTATTTTTAATAGTAGGATATTGGTACGTATAAAAATGAATTAAATAGTAAAAAATCCAAAATGAATAATAAAATAAAGTCTACATAGATTTTTTCTAATGGAAATCAAGTATAATTTAAAATTTATGTTGTTTTTATAATCTTACTATAAGCATCATTCATATTTATTACACATCATCCCACACACTTTCAATATTTATTAACAAAGTAAAAAATAAAATAGAAGTGCTATTTATAATTTAGGGTTAATGTAGTTTTTTGTTCTTCAAGTTTTCTCTCATTATAATTTTAGTTCCTCAAATTTCAAACAAGAAGTTTTGACTCTTCTAAGGACAAAATGATCAAAATCTATAACAAATTATAAGGACCAGTGTCTTAAACAAAATGAAATTTAAGGGATTAAAATCTCTAATTCAAAATTTAAGAAACCAAAATTGAAACGAGAGCAAATTTAAGCTTGAAAAATTATTTTATCCTATAATGTTCGAATGATATGATACAAATCATACACTGGTATCAGGAGTTACTAGCAACCAACTAATTCAATTCGCAAAAATGTAGGCCCACAATGGGGGAAACCTCACTACTTCCAAATACTTATCGCGACTGCATACCTAAAGTTCGAACTTGACACCGTTGGTTAAGTTAAATCAACTATATCCAATTGATCTAAATGCTTGGTAGTTGAGCTTTTTGTTTAACAGTAATATTTTGATTTAGAGTAAAAATAAAAATCGTGACTCTAAATATTTTAAGAAATATATCATTACTAAACTCCACAAGTCTATGATGACATCTTCACATTCCCATCAGATCTTACTTTTAATTACTATAAAATGACTGTTAAATTTCTTTGATATTTAAAACATGTCTTGAAAATCTTCCAATCACGTTAGTCTTAAATATAAGTAGTAATTTGTATTTGTCTAAAAATTTAATTCACTTTGTTTCATTTTTAACCCAATTACATGTTTCTCTTATCTGTTTTTATTCATTTTCTCTCATCTTGTTTTCACTCACTCTCTTCCCGTCATCATCTTCATAAATACTCCCTCTGGTCCCTATTATAAGAGATAGTCAACATTTTTACACATACCAATAAAAACATGTTGGAATCATTTATTATTGGTGAATTTTACATTTTTACCCTTACTCATTTATTATACACACTTTCTCTCCCCTCCTTGCATTTATTAATATACAAGAGCAGAAATGGAAAACATACATTTATTACTTTGACTTTTGCATATTACCTCTTATATTTTGGATCAAAAAATTTACAATATTGCCTCTTATATTTAGGACCAGAGGGAGTAAGCTATAATAAAAATTACATAATTTACACATCTATTATTTTTAAATAATTTTAACCAACATTTGAATAGTTGGTATGCATATAAAAAGAACCAGAGAGAGTAACTGAAAAGTCTCATAATAACAAGTGGTGTGAATAGTATGCAACATGTTGTGATTTATTACACCAAATGTTCTCATTAAATGCCTACTCAGATTATGTGGTGTGACTTGTTGATTAAATTGGTTATGTCAAAATATTATTTTAGAAAGAACTAATATTATTTGCATAAAGTATATGCCATTAATGGTCAAAAAAGCAAGATGACGAAATGGATATATAGGAACTGGGAAAGAGGCATGATATATGAAAGAAGTGGTTGCATTTCCTTTTATTGGTGCCCCTTTAATTCTTTCATAGTCCCATCCACTTCATAATCAATACACACAGTGAGATATGGTTTGGTTAGGTTGAGGGAATCTATCTTTTTTCTCTCAAGTGAAAAGTCAACTTTTGAAAAATATATATTTGAAAGGTCAATTATAAGCTGTGGAGGAGCACTAAGGTGTATGGCATTGACAATAAACAGTGGCAGACATATCTCATTGCTTGTGGTTTCAGCTCCCTCAATAATACTACCTATAGTGCTGCACCACTACGGATACAATGAATACTTGCTCCGGTCTTTTTTCTTTCATACGAGCTCAAAATTAAATGGTGTCTTTAAAAAAAAATTGAAATTAGTTAAAAGTAATGGATATGTAAGAAATGGATTTTTTTCTTAAAGATGCCCTTATTTATAATATTTATAATATGACAAGTAACAAAGAAAATATAGTATTAATGATATGAAATATAGAAGGTATGAAAGAAAGTGAATAAAGAGAGTGTAGCATATGAAAAAGAAAATGAGAGAAAACATAATTAATAAAGGATAAAAATGATAAAAACACATTAAATGTTTCGACAACTTCAAGTTGACTTTTATAAAAAGTCCGGTTAAAAAAGACTCTTATAAAAAGGAAAAGGATTAGAAAGAGTATATATATGCTTAATCTTTTAAAGTTGTGTCTATAATTATCCCATCAACTATGTCCTATGCACATATTTATACACATTTGTCTCATAAAAAACATATAATACATCGGTTCTTATTATAAGATAGGAATAATTGTTATGCCATGTTCCTTATTATAAGATGTTTGAAATTTTTTTTTGAACTTCCCATTTTAACCCCCTCGACTACAAACTCCAAGATTTTTTTCTTTTTTCCAATATACATTTATTCTCACCAATATATTCTCTCTCTTCCACACGAATGAGGGTATACTATTTAAAAAACAAATGGCATTTTTAACATATTTATTGTGACTAACTAATTTTGACTAGCATTTTGAACACCGTAGAAAGTTGTTTCTATTCTATATCAAGGAACAGATGAGTACCATGCTAAATAAACGTGTAGAGAGAGGTGATTGAATTTCAGAATCTGAGTGTGGTTTTTGGGGGTGGGTGTTACATATGCAGCAACAAGAGAAGCAATCTGCGATGTACAACGTGCAAATAGTGCGCCAAGAACACGTGGTTGGATGACATGAAAGTTTTCATGGAAATTGAACATTGGAGATTTGGAATTCAATCCCATACTAATGATATTATTAGTATTGCCCCTCTAAATTATTAATAATAAGTTATGCTACCCTTGTCATTGGCATAAGATAAGAGTTGGTTAGAGAATTAAATTTAGTTTAAAATATAATATCTCAATCCATTTTATTTCAAAAACTAATTTACCTAAATTATAAATTGATATATAATATAATGTTAGATATGGATATTTCAAAGAGATCATGTCACATTTGTTCCAATTAATATTCTATTGCATTACTTTACTTGAATTAGTTACTAACTCTTGAATTAGCATTATTTATGGTTTATGGAAATATTCTTCATTGCTTATATTCATAAGTCACTGCAACTCTCTCATCTTCATTTGGAAATGTTCCAAAACGATCCTTCCTATTTCATCAATTATTCTGAAATGGTCCTTATAGTTCTTGCAATTCCTCAAATGATCCTTTAATGTGTGAGCACTGCAATTATATCAATATTATTGTTTTTTTGCCAAAATATTAATATTATTATTGATCCTTACAGTTTAATCAAATTTGAATTTTGACTATATAGTTTCAAATCAACAATTTTTGTTTTCTAGCTGAATTAGAACTGGGTTCAACTCTAACAATCATAATCAAGAATAGCTCAAAATATAGGGACCATTGATGACTCCCTATATTTAATAGATTTTTAAAAATATTTTGATGTATTTGGGGAGTTATCAATTCAAAAATTAAAAGATTTTGTTGGGATTTAATAAGTTATCATTTTGAGACTTCTTCTGAAATATTCTATCTTCAATTAAAATAGGAAAGTTAACAAAAATAAAAAAATAAGAATATTTGAAAAAGGAAAAAAATAAGTTTCAATTTGGTTTATTATTATTACTACTATTTGATTTTGATTGGGATTTCTTTTTTGGGTATTTCTTGGCACCCACAACACAAGGCATGGGAAATCATCAACTAATCATCATCAACATAACGTGCAATAGGAAATTAGGAAAGAAGTTATGAATTCATCATCATAATTCAACCATAAAAGAAAGGGAAAATTCTAAATAAATACCCCTCAAATATCAAAAAGACAAAAAGGTACCTCAAATACATAAAAGGACATAAAAGGGATCGTTCTCAATTTGAGATAAAAAATTTTAAGGCAAAAAGACCAAAATGCCCCTGTCTCTATACACTTTCAAAGCAAAGTGGTTAATGGCTATAACATAGTGGTTAATAGCCATAAGGGAGTGGTTAATGGCCATACACGAGTGGTTAATAACTTTAACAAATATAAGAGTTTTTTAGCCCAACTAATGAATCAACGAAGTGGTTAATGGCTATACTAGAGTGGTTAATCGCTATACGTTAATAGTTAATGGCTATACTCGAGTGGTTAACAACTTTCACAAAAAGAAGCGTATTTGAGCCTAACTAATGAATCGGCGAAGTGGTTAATGGCTATACTAGAGTGGTTAATCGCTATACAGGAGTGGTTAATGGTCACACCCGAGTGGTTAATAGAAATAGGGGCATTTTGGTCTTTTTACCTTAAAATTGTTTATCCCAAATTGGGAACGATCCCTTTTATGCCCTTTTGATATTCAAGGGATATTTATTTAGAATTTTCCCTAAAAGAAAAGAAAGAGGTGCAACCTGAGGGCTAATTCTTTCAATCATTCAACACATACATTCCACACACAAGGTCACACGGACGTTGACAGTGAGAAAAAAGAAAAGAAAAGAGGAGACAACAGCACATTGTGGTTCTTGGTTATCTGGGTGTAACCCATTTTTTTTTTAAGAGAAGAAGAACAAAGCCTACGCGGGAAGGAGAACAAAATGAAGCGACTTCAATCCGGGCAGTTGGGATCTCTTCTTCCTTTTGATTTCTCTCATGATTTTGGGTCTAATTTTAGAATCAATTACTCTTGTGCATGTGTGATTAATTTCATTTTACAATTTAGGGCACTCTGAATTGAATTTATTTGAGACTTAGAGATTTTCCCCACTTATTCGTTATACTTAATTTCAATTCAGTTTATTTAATCTTGTTTTTACTGAATATTGTATAGTGACTGGCCAACCATTGAACATGTTTAAGGAATTTAGGATTGAACTTGACAAAAAGAATTCTAAATAGACCATGACATTAAATAATGTAGAATTAGATTTATAATTTAGTTTAGATTTTAATCTAATTTGCGTCTAAGATAGACATATACCTAGAAGCTCCGCATAGTCAAATTAGAGTGTTACCAATATAAATTGTATCTAGTTAATTTATGTAAAATATTACATAATTAATCCAGGTAAGGATATAAGTTGACTGGCAGGCATTTATAGATATTAGTACTCTAAATTAGCTGGTTAAGTTAAAGCATAATTAATTTAGTAAGAATAAAATCTAAGAAGCAAACAAGGGATTATGGACTCTAGGTTGTGCGTCAACACTTGAATTTAATCTGTTTCAAAGTTTGTGGTTTTTATTAGATCTTAGTTAATTTTTCTTCACTTATTTAAACTCATTTCTCTTTCGCTCAATTTAAACAAAAAAATAGGAGATTTAATGCCTAATAATCAATTGTTTTGAATCTTTGTGGGATCGATTTTGATTTGTTATTTTACTATTTCTACGGCCCATACACTTGCGGAGCTTAATTAAAATTTTGGTAGCATCAACCATTTGTGAAACTCATATTAAATCCTTATAAAATTATAAGGATCAAAACAAACTGTTTAAGACTATATAGACCAAAAATAAAAATTTGATCTATTAACCTAATTATATCTGATATGATCCTCCCATTACACTAGACATAGTCCAATGAACATAATTATGTTTTTTAACATATACAAAACTACGTTTGGTTTGAACACTTTAAAAGTCTGGTGTACTTTGTACCTCTTTTTGGTACCAAAAAAAAAGGCTGTTTGTACTTTGTACTAACTCTAATAGGGACAAGACTACTTAGTGTAGATAATGGGCTTTAAATAACCTATTGAACAAGTGGCTCAAAGTGAAATAGGCCCAGTACCTTTAAACATTATTCATTATTCGGGTCTGGTGTGTATCCCATAAGATCCCAACGACCCATTAGTTTCAACAAGTCTTCTGTTTGGGGCTCCATCAGTTTTTATTGTTTACTAAGAATGAAAAATAAATAGGTCGCTCTGGTATGTATATATATTTATATATATAAAGAATAATATGTCATTACATTGAGAGGTAATGTTTGAATTCTTGTTTAGAGATATGCCTACAAAAAGATTTTTGTATCTGATAGAATTGTCTTATGAGAATACATGCGCTTAGAAAAAAAAAGAAAAGAAAAAAAAAAGGATAAATATGTAACTTCACCCTTTTTTGGTAGAATAAGAATATTTTCAAGTCATTTTGGATTTAAAATTAATCATTGTCGAAGTTTAGAGTGCAAAACGTTTTCACTCCTCATAACAAGTGATTTTCTAGATATAACTTTATATTTTGTCTCAAATTTACCTTTGTAAAATATAAAATTTAACATTTTCATTTCCAAACTTTATTATGTACTCCCTCCGGCCTTAATTATAATATCACTTTGATTTTTTTGGAGAAATTAAGGATGCAAAATTAATAACTTTAAATTGTCTATAGTTATCTTTTTTTTCTCAAAACTAATTTATTCTTCTTATAAACTAACCTATAATCTAATTACATATGACATATGTTATAATTTAGTGGTTTAATTTGCTTCCTTAACTTCCACAAAAAAAGTCAAAGTGATCTTATATTTAGGATAAGAGGGAATATTTATTATACCTTGGACATACTCCTGTAATGATATGTTAATGTTAAAAATTTCCTTGGTATGATATATATAGTAGAAGAAAGGAGATTACATATATGTTTAAAATTAACATGTTAAAAAATACAGGGTAAATGTTCAATTTTAGGCATGAACTATTACGTCAGGTGCACTCAGCAGAAAAATGAATTTAGCAAACACATTTTGGTAATGAACAATAAACTAGGCGTAAATTTAGTAACGCCATTAGTTTACCGTTAAATTTGATTACAGAAGCTGATGTGGCAGAACTGAAAATTTTAATTAAGGACTAGTGGTAATTTAAGAAGTGATTTTGTGATCAATTAAGGAGTTTTGAGAGTTTTATAAATAAATTCAGGAAAATGAAAGTTTTTTTGGACTTTTAAAGGCCTAATTTCTTCCTTAATTTTGGAAAATTAGAGTTAGATGAATTATTTTTGGACCCAAAAGGGATTATAGTGGGAGAAAATTTTTAGCCAGTAATAAAGAAAATTTTTAAGAATTGAAGGAATAATTTTTTGCCTAAAGAAAAATACAGTATATTAGGTAAAGAATTTTCTATTAGGCCCTTAAATCTTCGCAATAGAATATATTCTTTGGGCCAAAAATTATCCCTTCAATTTTTAAAAATTTTCTTCATTATTGGCTAAGAATTTCCTCCAATTATGATTCCTTTTGGGTCAAAAAATAATTCTTCTAACTCTAATTTTTCAAAATTAAGGGAGAAACTAGGCCTTTAAAAGTCCAAAAAAACTTTCTTTTTCTTGAATTTATTTATAAAACTCTCAAAACTCCTTAATTGATCACAAAATCACTTCTTAAATTACCACTAGTTTTTAATTAAAATTTTCAGTTCTGTCACATCGCTTCCATAGTCAAAGTTAATGGTCAACTAACGGCGTTACTAAATTTGCGCCTAGTTTTATTGTTCATTACCAAAATGTGTTCACTAAATTCATTTTTCTGCTGAGTGCACCTGGCGTAATAGTTCATGCATAAAATTGCACATTTACCCAAAAATGTATTATGCTTAAGTTTATTATAGGGAGAATTGCAACATCAAGTTCTCCAATCATATATATGATCATGTATCCTTTTTTTTTTTATGTGAATTTGTAGTTAAATGATAATACTAAAAAATGAGACATATGACATATGCCAACTATAGAGGACAGATGGCCAAACGTGAATGTAGCATTTAATGTTATAAGGCTTAAATAATTTTCCTCAACAATATATTGGCCAAATATATCATTTTATCCATACAAAATGAATGAGGTAAAGCTCCAATTTGGAGGGTTAACCCAGTTAGACTCAATAATACTTAAATCTGAACCATAAAAAGAAGAGATAAAGTATACAAAGAAGGTTATCAAACTCACAAGTTTTAGCAAAGTCGCCACAATAGTTCCAAATGATTGAAATACATATAATAAAATAATAAAAATATGAAAAATGATACTCCTTCCGTTCCTAAATATAGGACCTATTTGGGAACGCAAGTTTGTTCATAAATATAAGATCATATATTAATTTTTCTTAACATTTTCCCAAATTAACCTTATTGATTCTCTTTAATGATAATGAAGCAAGAGAGGGAGGGTGGAAATAAAGTTAGGTGGTTAGAGTGTTTTGGTAATATCATATGATCTTAATTAATTTAACTAACATCCTTAATCTAATCAAATTAGGTAAATATGTCTTATATTTAGGAACGGAAGGAGTACTAATTTGATTTACGTGTATTTTAAATCTAAATAATTGACATTAAATCCATCAATATTTACAATTTATCATATTTGACAAAAATTTATTTAAGATTTATGTATAAAACCACTGAACATGATCAAATTAAAAAGGTAACATTAGTTAAAAAACGAATTAACACAATTATACAAACCACATACATAAAAGTGGAAAACTTGTCATAGAAACTCACCAATTTAACTATATTTGTTGTGGCACAAGTTTTAGAATGTGTAAAAACTATTTTGTATGCCAAAAATGTAAAATCCATAAATTAAAAAAGGCAATATGTGAGTTTAACAACAATCTCTGTATGTATTTTTTTTTTTTTTTTTGCCAACAATTCTGTATGAAGATGTATGAAGCTTGGAGGAATGCTGACCTTACACTTCATTTCATTTTAATATGCTGGAATGCTAATTTTCTAATCAAATCGTAAAAGTAAATTCCAGTAAAAAAAGGTATTACATTTTTCAATAATCATTTTGATAGAACGACGGTTCAATTAATTTTATTCTCATTACTTTCATATAATTGTATAAAATATATCTGAGAATCTCTTACTTTTCACTGCAGACCTAAGTGTTATTTAAATAATCATTTTATGAGCTCCTGTTTAGCATTTTCTTAAAATCTGAATTAGTGTTATTTTAACATGTATACTTAATACCCTGTTACATTCTTCCACAGTAAATAAATCATAACCTATAAAGCTAGTAAAATTAAATATTTCCATTTAAAACAAACTTACCAACTCTACAATGTTCTAGTTTGCCTACTAATAACAATTCTAGGGAGACATTATTGAGTTGTGTTTCATCACCTAACCTTTTATATTTAATGATCATATTCGGGAAATGAATCCTGAGATGATTTAATTGAATAAGGGAACAATTGCACAAAGTTTTACTATCTTTTAACCTAATCAGATGCCACTAACAATATACATATAAAATTAATATGATTCAGAGTCGTGATTGATTGGGTGAGCTTGTGATCATATTCTTTCAAATGGGGAGTAAGAAAATCTTGAGACTAAAATAAAAGTAATTTTGACATGAGATGGCTGGTTTGCGTTAAAGATCACAAGAAAAATGAAGTCAACAAGGTGCTTGATGAGTAAATTACTCATACGTAGGTGTGCGTGGCAAAATTTAGGCTTGAAATGAACAAGATTAATTATTTCTTTTGTCCACTATATAAACCACTTCTTACATATGTTTCATATAAAAACTTTTTAACTCTCATACAAATCACTTTTGACATTTTCATATAAATCAACAAAAACTTTCACCATCAATTCTATCATAAAATTTAATAACTTTTTAACTTTAACCCTATTCTATATCAACTATGTTGAATAAGAACAAAATTAATACATAGTAGATAAAAAATAAAATTGTATATTCACATAAATATTTAATAACGTAACTTATAAATATATATGTTTAAATAAAACCTTATCTCTATATTTAATAAATATGGAATGAAGGGTAATTAAGTTGTGATTATAGGGACATTCAAGGCCCTAGCTAGCTAAGCACGAGATTAACTCATGTAGCATTACCACCGACTAAAATTTCGTGTAATCCTAGTTTAGACTCAACACTCACCAACCAAGCACCAGCCATTTTTTTTTAATAACAATTATAGTTTCTGTATAGTGCACTACAAATTGATTAATATATACCAGATTTAACAAATCATTAATAGAAAAGGAATATTTTGAGCGAGAAGAAGAAGAATCTCCCATGTGTCACGAACAATAAAACAACAACAAACTTACAAAACTAACACTAGCTA
The DNA here is from genome assembly GCA_037074515.1 of Mimosa bimucronata. Lineage (NCBI taxonomy): Eukaryota > Viridiplantae > Streptophyta > Magnoliopsida > Fabales > Fabaceae > Mimosa > Mimosa bimucronata. The sequence continues at coordinate 12,994,519 of CM073448.1, read as the reverse complement.
GTATGTTGTAACTCGTCATAATATTAAATATATGACAGAAACCACTTGACATTGTCGAGAGACTGCTACTTTCAGAGTTGACTTATTAATTACTCCTTCCATTCCTAAATATAGAATCTATTTAAGAATGTGAGTTTGGTCATAAATATAAGATTATATTTTAATTTATCTCAACTTTTTGTCAAATTATCCCTATTGATGTTCCCCTATATTGAACAAGTAAGAGGGAGATGGTAGGAATAAAAGTAGATTGTTGGGGTGTTATGGTAATTAATCTCATGTGATTTCAATTAACTTAACCAACTTTCTTAATTTAATTTAATTAGATAACTATATCTTATATTTAATAACAGATGGAGTATTAATTTGAGAAATGTAAAAGATATTAAAACAAGTCGTTGCCCTTATTCACCTTAACCTTATTGTTTGGATTATAACAAATCCAGTAATCTATATATGAGCGACAATTGAACATAACATGAGCTGCATTAAATTACTGCGATGCTTTTCATATCTTATAAAATGAATGAAGATGCTTCTGGCAAAAAAAGAAGAAGAAGAAGAAGAAGAAGAAGAAGAAGAATAATGAAAGTGTAAGAAAGATAATGTGTGTGTGTGACAAGGGAGAATTGAACCGGTAAAAATTAAAAAATGAGAGAGTAATTTACATTGTCCAATTCACATTAAATAAATCACATTTCATAGTATAATTTTTATTTATTTGGATATAGGAGCCCAAGTTACATCAAAAACTCACTTGAGAGTTGAGACATTCATAGATATAGTGTTGCGAGTTCCAACTCTTTAGAGAACAAAACATGTGTGAGTAATGACATAAAAATATATAATATTTATTGAGATGTTGACATTATAATCTGACAACACTGAGGATATTGTTATCAAATGGATGAATTGATTTAATGATTTTACCGTTCCTATAGTTTTAACTTACAAATTTTTGTGAGCTCATTTTAAACTTGCAGAAGGAGGATCCTCTCTTCTATCCCATATTTTTTTATTTTTAGGGTCAATTTTTTTTGTTTATTTTTATCATTAGATTTTACATAAAATTAATGACATTTTGATATCTTATAAACAAAAAATAGTTCAGTTTTCAATTTTATATGATTTTTCAAATATTTAATCCTTAAAAATCTGTATTTTTTTAAAGTTTAAGCATTGAATCTTTAAAAAATCATATAAATTTGAAAATTGAACCATTTTTGTCCGTATGATATCAAAATGTCACTAATTTTATGTAGAATCTAATGGTAAAAATAAACAAAAAAAATTTGACCCCAAAATTAAAAAATTATGGGGTAGAGGAGAGGCAGATGAGAGAAAGATAGAGGAGATGATCCCTCAAAGTCATCGTGCTGCAAACTGGATTAAATTCTTGAGTGAGTTGACTAAATCCCTCACCATAACTATTTCGACCAAAGTCATTGGATAAAAAACAATGTGAGACAAACTCATTTGATGAGCGTAGTGAATTTTATATTGATAATATTTGTTAATGCGACGAAATCCATTTGATGAACAACAACACGCGCACCATTTTTTTTTAAAAAAAAGTTAATGATAAATCGTATGATTAGAGAGCATGAAAAAGTAGTTTTGACTTATATTTAATCATTTTTATTATGTTCGGGACATTATAACTTTCCAACTCCCGTAAGTCCAATATACTCTTTCCCGAATCACCAAGCCGTCGGCTTTTCCCAGTCTTTTCTTTTTAACCGCAACCCCAAAAAATAATAAGGATAAAGCCCATCCAATCTCTTAATTATTCCCTCATTATTAATTATTCCCATTTAAATAATTGCCTCATAATCATCATGGAATCAGTAGATTGTACACAGCCCCACTCGTCATTTTAATTAAAGAGAAATTCTTTGAACATGCTGTACCACATCATTTGTGGTTTAACTAATCACAAATAAATATATAAGATGTGAGGTGTGAAACTTTCAATCTGATTTGGCATCCTAAAAAAATAAATTAACACATAAAAAAAATTTAAATTATATGTTTTTAATGTTTTTTTATTTTACAAGTTAAAACATTTTTTTTATCAGTTAGTTGATTTTTTAGGGTCCCAAGTCAGAATAAAAATTCCATGTCAAATCTTATTTGTCGACTTGTGATTAGACTGACCACAAATGATGTGGTTGACCATGTTCATGTAAGAATTGCTCTAATTAAAATAGTAAAATACTACAACTACTCACAATAACAAAAAAAAAAAATTAATGAGCAACCAAAAGCCATAGCCAGATACATAAGCAAATAATAATAATAGGAGAGTATAATTAATTGACAGAGGAGGTGGTGGTGGTGGAGGCTGGAGAGATATGATTGGGTGGTCTAAAAGTTAGCAGATGCCAAAGTCTACGTAAATACGGCGTCGTCTAAGGTCCCCTCCGACCCCACACGCTATGAGTGACGTCTTATTTTTGTAGACTTCGGATTGGGTCCCACACTCCTTAAAAAAGAAAAAGAAAAAGACAATCCACGTCATTTTTTTTTTTTTTGGGTCTTATGGCACTTTCCGCCTTCACCTTTGAGCCAAGAAAGTCAGCGAACACATGTATCATCAATCATCTTTTCCTTCACGGCTTGGAAACGGAGGCGGCATCTTTAACGGCGCCGTCGTTAGCCGCCGTCACCGACTGTACGGTCAGCACCGACATGCTTGGAGACGGCGGCCCCTCCCTTCCGTTGCCGTTGGCGGCGGCGGCGGCGGCGAGGGGGCTCCGGGAGGGACAGGTGGCGGTGGAGATGGCGGTGGCGAGAGATATGGGCATGAGGCACAGACCTTTGCCTTGAAGGTATTGCATGGCGGAGCCCATGTCTTCTTCCATCAGCTTCGCCACCTGTTGCTCCGTCATGGTGACGGTGTCGTTGGAGGACGACGCCGTTTGGTTGCCGTTGGTGTGGCCGGCGGCGGCGTTGGCGGCGGCCTGGATGCAGTCACCTCCTCCTCCCTGAAAGAGACAAGTCAAAGCAGCACAAGATGATCACTGGTATTCTCCATCCATTGTTAAATATAAACCCCGATTAGATTAAAGATTTTAGTTAATTTAGTTACATTCAGATGATATTACTAAAATATTCTAACCACATGTATTTATTACTAATTTCTTATTTTCCTTCTCTTATTTGTTTGTTATTGAAGAGTATTAATAAAGATAATTTAGAGGACATATGAGAAAAAATCGAAATAAACTCACCTCATTATAAATTTAAGGTAAAGGGTCAATTTTTTCCGAAAGTAAACTAGCTTTCCCTAAAAGTTTTTTTTTAGGTTAAAAAATGTCCTATTAGTTTCAAAACGTAGTAATATTGACCCATTTTGTTAAAAAACTTACAATGACCATTACAAAGTTAATGTTCATCGTTAAGATATTAACTGTAAAGGGTGAAAATGCTCTATTTAATACTTTTAAGACAATTTCAAACCTAAAAAAAATTTCCAAAGCACAATGAATGAAAAATTGCAAAGTAAAATTGACCGGTAATCCATAAATTTATATTAGTGGTAGTAGTGTTATTATTATCATACGGAGAAGACGGAAAGAGAGGGTAAAGTGAGAGGGGAAAGGGAAAAAGGGGAAAAGAAAAAAATGGGTATTGTTAGGGTGTGAAAGGTGTGTTGAGAAAGGGAGAAAGAGGAATCTGAGAAAGTGGGCACGCGTGCTACTTTTTAAGTTGTCGTTTTCTGGTGATTGAGAATTGGAGAATTGATGATAAGGGAATGGCCAAGTGTGAAGAATGGTTGAGACTTAGAGAGAGAGAGAAGAGAGAAGAGAGAAGAGAGTAGTTGGGTTAAGACTTACTCCGACAATATTGACAAAATGATGCCTCCCCTGTACTTTATGGCACATCTTCAACTTATTCCCTATTTATTGATTGAAAATACGGGTTTAAGAAGTTTAATGGCAAAAAAACTACCTAATGGAGTTCATCTTCAACTACTACAAATCTTACTCAACCATATCAATCATTTGCACATAATTCAATGTATGTTACACACAACTTGAGAGAAGTATAAACTACACTCACTTCAAATTTAAGTCTATCTAATCAATAAACCTTTTAAACCGATACCACATTTTAAACAGTTTTCCCAATTTATATATCAATCCATACATACATTTGAACATTGATCCAATTATCATAGGCCTCTTCAGGTGAAATTTGGATCATATTTTTAGAAGTTGCATTGTGTTTATTATAGAAAGAGAAATGAGTGAAAGGGGGGTGGTACCTCAGAGGAGATATCAGCAACAAGAGGAGCAACAGCAGCAGCACCCCCCAATCTGCTCATACTCAGAACCTATTCATTTCAATAATTCATCATAACAAGAATTATATTCTCAAATGGTGAACATATATAATAGACAATATATTAGAAATTAAATATGTGTGGCACCTTCACTTGGAGCTGTAAGAACTTGACATAGTCTATGATCTCGTCCAGCATTGAAGCCTTATCTGTCTGTCATTTATCATTTAAATTTTCTTTAGCTCAAAGTGAGGCACAGAATAATGAATGGGTAATAGAGAGAAAGAGAAATAATGAATGATTGGCCACTTACCTTGTTAGCATTAGGAACCAGTTCTTGCAGTGCCTTCATTCTCTCTGCAATTCTCTCCCTTCGTAACTGCCACCATAATCACAACACAATATCAACCAAAACCTCGTAATGAATTCTACTGGTTCTACCAACTATTCCAGCAAAATCTTAGTCACTACTCTATCTATCTCCAGGGGTGATAAATTTTCGTTACAATTAATTAATGAACGTTTTGTTTTCTAAGTTTGATTCCCAAAATGGGGAACAATTTAATAGGCGGATTAAGCGGAAAATGACACATGAAGTTGTTAGGACTGAATTGGATTTTTCATTTCTCTCACTTCAATTAATGAAGTCAGAGTAGAAACAGAATTCAAAGCTTTTCAGTGAAATATCAAATACCCTCTCTGCTATACTGTGTGGGTCCGTCGCCTGACCCCTCCTTGCCCTAACCCTCTGCTTCGGCTGCGCCGGAGCTCCGTTCGCCGCCGCCGCCGCCCCTGCCCCTCCAAAATTCTGCCCCTGCAATCCATATCCAAGATAACAAAAATTTCACAATCTAGGAATCAAATTCAACAGCCAGAAAACATTGCCTATGAATTCACTCCATTCCTAAATACATAAGCTTGTTCTATTTTTCTCGAATTTTCCCTAAACTATCCCTGTTCATAATAAAAAGTAGATGATTATAATGTTTCGTTAATATGTTGTGATTATAACTAATTTAACCAACATTCTTAATCTTATCAAATCAAATTAGGTAAATATTAAATAGGTAGGAGAGTACTATAATTCTAAACATGGAACCTGAGGATGATGGAAATGTTGGGTTTGATTGGAAGGTTGGTGCGCATCATGCATAGATCCAGCGAACCCATTAAAGAGAGATTGAACAGAACCATCACCAGCCTGAGAAAATTTCTCACAAAAAAAAAAAAAAAAAAATCAGACAAAATAAAATCAAAATAAACTTAATTCTTGGGATTTCAAAACCCACCGGAATGTGAGATTTGAAGGAGGAACCATCAACGACGTCGTTTCCAGGAGCGAGAGACAAAGGCATCTGAAGAAGGCCAGAGTCGCCGGAGATTCCTCTGGACATGAGAAGCTGCCGCTGAAGCATCAAAGCGACGGCCTCGGCGGCGGAGGAGGAGGGAGGAGGGATCTGGTGGTTGGGGAACTTGTCGTCGTAGTGGAAATCGGCGGCATTGTTAGCGTTATTGTCGGAGGAATTGAGTTGGTGGTCCCAAAAGGAAGGAAGATTAGAGAGCATTTGGTCGAGAAAATCGTCGTGAAGATCATGTGATGGTGGTTGGATCTGGTGGTGGAGGGAATTCATGGGGGAAGAAGAGGAAGAAGAATTGATTCCTGCTTGCATTTCGTTGCTATTTGGCTGCATAGTTTATATGTGTGTGTGTGTGAGTTGCGGTTTCTTCTTGAGAGCTGTATGAATAAAGTGTACAACTTTCTTGTGAAGAGTTGAGGAAGATGAATGGAGTGGAAATGGGAAATAAAGCTATAGTCTATAGAGGTTTGTTTTTATTAGAGTTTCCCTTCTTCAGAAACTGACTCCCACTATATACTCTTCCCTTTCATTTCGGTTTTTTTTTTTTTAGTGTTATATAGCAAATCAAAACTCAGCTAATGAACCTTTTCATCCATGTTACCGTTATTCCTCTGTTAAAATATATATATATATATATACACGTTGTTTTATTTAAAACAATCTGATCCTATAAGAAACCAATTTTCCAGAATTTCCCTAGAGATAAAATGATTATCCCACATTTTTAAAAAAAATAAAATGACGAAATTTTTCCTTCCAATGGACAGAAACTTTAATGGAGAGATTCCTAATCTAACCAAAATCACAACATGAGTTCTACTTTTTTTTTTTTTGATCAACAGAGTTCTACTTTTTACTAGGTTTTGTTTGTGGGTTAAGGGTCAATTTTATGCGGAAGATTTCGTTCATGACGGATTTTATCTCTGATGTTTTTTTAGGTTCAAAACTTCCCTAGAAGTTTTAGGATGTAGCAATATTACCCTATTCCATAAAAAAACTTTCATTAACTCTTAAAAAGTTGACATTAACCGTTAATATTTTGACTGTAAAGGGCAATATTACTCAATTTTTATATTTTCAGGGCAAAATTACTCTTGAACTAAAATTTCAAGGGGAAAATTGACCTTAACATTTTATTATAAAAAAATTTTCAGGATAAAAAATTAAGAAAAATTAAGGAAAAGTCCCTCCTTAAAAATTAAAACTTGACGAAATGACAAATTTTTAATTAAAGAAATCTCTAAATGTATAAATAAATCTAAGCAATTGATTTTTTTAAAAATTTTTTTAAGCAGGTTCTATTAGCTAGAGAATAATTCTTACTTTTATGGTATTTAGTGTATATTTTCAAATTTAAGGTAAAAAATTATAAAATAATATTTAGTTAAACGAATATTGTGTTTTTAATATTTTTAAAACAATTACATTTCTCAAAAGTTAGGCATGATTAATATCATCTTTGGTGCTGTAGGTTTCTTCTCGTTTTTGTTTTGATTTCTCAGGTTTAAAACTTTAAATCTATAGGCTTTTTTGGTTAGTCAATTTTCATTCTTTTCAATACATTGGTTCTTATAATTTAATAAAAAATTAAACCATTTTAAGGGACAAATACCTATTATTAAAATTAAAATAAGGGCAAAAGTTGAAGAAGTAAAGATTACAGTAACTCGTCATAAAAAAAAGCTAGATTATAGTAACTCGATTATATATATTAGATATGTACATAACTGATTGAGTTGTATAATATTTTCACCCATCTGAAGTCTTCCATAATGTGATATGAATTTAAAAAAGATAGAATATTATATTTTAGTCAAAAGTGAAAGAGGGATATAATGATATCAAATTATCAAGACTCTGTCACTACCACATGAGTATGAGAAGGATAATATATAAATCTAACACAGAGTCAATGAATTGAAAATTAAAACACAAACGTAAGTTCATTGGTTGACACCTATAAATTAATTAAAGGAATATGTATCGAATTATTTTCATTAAAAAATATAAAATGTTTTTTTAACCATAAAAATTATTCTTTACTCACATGTTAAGTTTCAGTAGATGCCGAAGGTCCCAAAATCCAAATACTGTTAACTCAAAATTTCAATCTCTATATGACATATCTATATTTTTCATCGGAGTCCTTAGTACACACACACACACATATATATTAAAGTTGGCTTGGCTGTGCTGGCTTATATGATGATCTAACTAAGTGATCCCTATTAATTAGTGGTTCATCGCAATGTTGTAAAAACCGGACCGGAAGGTGAGCCGGAGAGGGCATCGGATCACGGTTCGCACGGTCGGATCGGTCGGACCGAAGGTCGGACCGATGACGTAATAATTAAGGAAAAATATATGATTTTTAAATGTAAATTAAATATAAACAAATTATGGTCCCTTCACCTCTTAATTTTTAATGAAAAACCATTGACCAAGAAATATATAGCCATTAGAGACTTAGAAAACATTCATTCTTGTCTTTAGGTAAGCAAAACAAAGAAGGTATATAGGACAATTTGAGGATCACAGTTGCAGAAATTTTTGTCGAGATAGAAGAACTAGGAAGTTAGGAACACAAGCAATTTCTGTTATGCAAAATGTAAGAGATAGAATATGCAACTGATGAAAATTTCAAAAGAAATGTAAAATGTAGAAAGACAACAAGTGTTAAATATATAATAAAAGTTTGGAAGAGACGTTAAACATCAATAATAGAGGAATGGTGAGAGAGATGATGTTCACCAATTGGTTGGAGTTTTGGAGATCAAATTTCACAGCCCTAAGATTTTCAAATGGTTGTTGGGGTTTTTAATTTGGGAGAAAGATATGAAGCTAATGAATTTGGGTTTCTTTTTTAAGAACTTGGGTTTTTTTTGGGCTTGATTTTATTTTTTTTCATCTTTTTTTTGTTTCAGATTGGACCGCCTGGTTTTTATAAAAACGCTCCGGTTCCCGGTCCAATGTCCGGCTGGAAACGGCCCGATCCGGCTTAACACAATAAACGGTCAGACCATAAAATCCGAACCGACCTGTGGAACGGTCGACGGTCCAACCGGTCGGACCGTCCGGTCCGGTCCGGTTCTTACAACACTGGTTCATCGTATCATAATCTTATATTGCCTGTCTTTTTTTTTCTTACAGACTCGAACTTAAAGAAATTTAATTTTAAAAAATTGTATATTTGATTTCTTAGTTAAAATGTGACGAATATATGTACTTTTTAATTGATAATTACACAGCGAGTTCTGGCTTGATTATAACATTGATTAAAAAAATAAATAAATAATTGGTGGTAGGTATGCAACAAAGGGACTATATATAAGTAATGATCATGATCAAAATTAGCTATATGTTACCGAGTACTTAGCATTATATATAAAGTAATGATATTCATAAATAGATAATTGAATTCCTTAATTTGGACGAATTTAATGGGTCCATTTATTCTTTTATATTCTTTTTTTTTTTGCCAACCAGTTATTCATTTATATTCTGTTGATAATCTCCCCCGATTTTGCGTATCACAATCATTAAACCAGGTAACGAATGTATACCAATAACTCATCCAGAGAGCAATGTACAATTAAACCATTCATTGTAATTGGTAAACAAAAAGCACGCTACTAGCTATACTATCTACTCTCTACATCTGTACTTATTGAAAAAGAGGTAGTACATAAGCGCACCATTCTTCAATTAACGCATTTATTTTTTCCCTCGACAACATTGGGCAACGTGCGTCTTGGTAATACTGCACAGATAAATATATATATTTGAATAATGGCAATCAAATCTACTTGAAATCTATTAACAAGTTCAAATACAATTAGAGTTGGCAAAATATAAAACTTACTGTCAATGGAATGCTACATCGATCATGTATAACGACATCCCTCATAAACTGCATCACATAGTATTCACAGTCATTGTTATTGGGTTGGAAGTGGCACTGTAATAAAGAACACCAAATATCAAATGAGTAACATTTACATTATGTTTGACTAGATTGTTTAAAAAATTGAATAACTTGTAAAACCTGGACTATGCTCCACGGATAAGCATCTTTTTGGTCAGGGGCTCTGGAATAACTCAAGTTAATGGAGGACCGAAAACTGGTCAATGCGCTGGAAACGAAACAAATTAAATTAATTTGATTAGCTAGGATCACAAAATGTCAAATAATACAATGCATTATTCAAATAAAGTTGACATTCATGTACCTATTGACGACGCGCATCAAAACTGGGCGATTGTCTGGTTCAGCACCTAGCACAGGATCCAAATAGTAAATCAAGGGTTCCGGTTGTGCTTGCGGATAGATGACAAGTAAAAGCCAATGGTAACTAAAATTATTAGAACGTTATGTCAGTATATATAAATGATGCTTGGAGCTAAGAATACGATGAAACCTATAATGTGTATCGACTTACCCTATATTAATTGGAGCTAAGAATAAAGTCCTTCCTGTTACTTTTAAAGAAAAGCGCCTTTTAAGCGCCGCGGACTGCTCGTCATATCTCGCGTCTGCAATATGTGCCATGGCACAAGCGCCGGGATAGGTGCATTTAGACATATAGAAATAAAAATAAATATGCCAAGCATTTAATTGTATTAAATATTAAATAGTATTAAATATATAATAATATTTAAGTAACCAATCCCGGCGCTTGTGACGTCATAAGCGTCGGGATAGGTGCATTTAGACAAATACAAATAAAAAAATATGCCAGCATTTAATTGTATTAAATATTAAATAGTATTGAGTACCCTATCGCTCATTTATTTATTTTTAAATAGCTTTCAATTTTTTTAAAATGCCTCCGTTTTTTTAATTTGTTTCACATATTTATTAAATAATATTTAAATTCTTTGGGGCCTATCCCAACGCTTATTAATTTTATAAGCTTTGGGATAGGGCCCCAGAAATTTAAGTTTTATTTAAAAACTATTTAAAACCAATTTTAAAAATAATGATTCATTTAAAAAAAAAAGGAAAACAATTTTTAAATACATAATCAGGCCTATCCCAACGCTTATGAAGTTCATAAGCGTTGGGATAGGCCTGATTATGTATTTAAAAATTGTTTTCCTTTTTTTTTTAAAAGCCGGATTATTTTTAAAATTCGTTTGAATTTTTTTAAAACAATATTTAAATTCTTTGGGGCCTATCCCAATGCTTCTTAATTCATAAGGGTTTGGGATAGGGCCCCAGAAATTTAAATTTTATTTAAAAACTATTTAAAACCAATTTTAAAAATAATAATTCATTTTAAAAAAAAGGAAAACAATTTTTAAATACTTATGAAGTCATAAGCGTCGGGATAGGCCTTATTATGTATTTAAAAATTGTTTTCCTTTTTTTAAAATGCCTGATTACTTTTAAAATTCGTTTGAAAATTTTAAAACAATATTTAAATTTTTTGGGGCCTATCCCAACGCTTATTAATTCAAAAGCGTTGGGATAGGCCCACAGTAATTTAAATTTTATTTAAAAACTATTTAAAACGAATTTTAAAATGCATGATGATTTTTAAAAAAAATTCAATTTTTTTAAACAATATTTAAATTCTTTTGGTCCTATCCCAACGCTTATAAATTAATAAGTGATGGGATATGCTTACACCTATACCATCACTTCTTTTTCTAAAGTGCTAGTATAGGTCATCTTATACATATCCCATCACTTGCGTTTTGCAAGCACTGCTATTGTCGTGCTGTTATAGGCAATTTCTGTAGTAGTGCTAATACTATTAGATGAATATATTTATGTTTTTGTGTTGGTTAATAATTTTTTACCTGGATTTTTATTTGATTAAATTCGAATATTGTTAGAGCTCAATTAAAGTGTAACTCTTACAAAAAAAAAAACACTTTTTACATTCACAAGGGTTCAAGTTCAATTCAATTGAAAATAGAACGAAGTCCTATTTTTTTCTTTTTCCCCAAATGTAACCAACCAAAAAACATTGGGTATTGATAAGTATCACTGATATTGGCATCTCGAGTGATGATTTGAGCAATGCTATTCAAACTAACTGGTGTTCCACAATATTCCACCTACACGCACATAGAAAAACAACCCATTTAAATAAAAGTGGCATATTTTTCAGCAACATGTCTAAACTCAAAGGATACAGAGCAGAATGTGGTGTCCTCCAAGAGAAGAGATAAGCCGTTATGATAGGATATACTCAAATTTGAGGACATTAATCATATTTTTTAAATAGAAAGTTTTATGAAGAATGAGATTCATACTTGTTTCCTTCTGTTATCTTCTTAGTTACTCATATTGTGATCCTCATATTGAAAGTTCATCCCCCCGACCCCCCCCCCAAAAGCATTGAACTTTGAGGCTGTAATTGCATATCAAAAGGCTTCATCTAAATGCGTTTGAACATGCATATCATAAAGTATTACCTCTCTGAACAACATGTACAGTGTCCCGGCCCTTACCTTTCACCCCAAGCCAGAACAATATTATGCAGATATACAGAAAAGTGAAGATGTCACAGTGCACTGCACATTCATATTAATATTGACATTGTAGCAAGTCTAATAAGATAACATCAAGTGAGGTTCAGTAGTTCTAGAAATTGTAGAGAAAACATGAATTTCTTTCCCTCTCCTATTCATTTTTGTAATATAAGGAAAACATGAAAACGCACTTTGAAATTAAGAACAAGCAAAATTCAAATCACAACAACTCAGAAATCAAAATTCTTCATGAATAATGCTTATGGAATGGTAGAACAGAGAAGCAAGCAGGCGCGAACAACCAATATGGGATATGAGTACACCAACTTCTGAAATCTTCGAAAGACATGACCTCCTCAGTGCATCCTTCTTCATGCTTTGAGAAAGTTGCAGCATTCAAAAATACATTGACAATGTCCTGATGTGAACTTGATCTAATTTCAGAATCTTTATGCTCAATATGTTGTTAAAAATTGCTATTAGAACAGATTCCAAATCAGACCTGCATGCTTAATGTCATATGCATCAAGACAAACGAAATGGGTAAATAGAGAAATAGAAAAGAAACGGCAAGCAGGCAGGTAAGCAATTCCACCACAGCATTGGATATAATTAATATATAGAAAATTCCATTCCAACATTTAAAATATTCCATCCTCTAACAAAATCTATGCTATAGAATATCATGCTGGGAAGATATCGGAGGATTTGTGTGAGGATGACCGGTGCACGTTAGAGGATTTGTGTGGGGGCGAGAAGGGAGATGGAGAAAGAAGCAGCATTTGGGAAAGAAAGGGAGATGGAGAGAGATGACCTGTTAACGCTCAAGTGGCCGGTTAGTAAAGTGTACCCTGGTTGAACTGGGTCTAATGCACTAGAGTTAATTTTCTCCTATTAGTTTATCTCAACTTGATAGATTTTTTTTTTTTTTACATATGGTCACAATTTAGTATATCTGGATAATTAAGAAATTAGTTGTATTATATACTTATGATTAGTATCAATCATCATCAATCATCAATCATCAATCATCAATCAATCAATTTATTATAATGTAAATCTTGTAATGCCCGCCTATCAATCCATTTAACCATGGGTTGGATTCTCCATCAACAATTAATTATAGGGAAAATGACAGAAAAAGACCCTCGAATTACACAAATGACAGTTCAGTACAACGAATTTCGAAAAGGACAGTTCAGTACAAATGACTGAACTGTCCATACCCAAATTTAAAGTAAATGTCCAAAATGCCCTTTGCTACAACTAAGTTGGGAATCCCTTAAGCGAAGTTGGGAATTCCTTAAGCGAAGTTGAGAATCCCTTAAGGGAAGTTGGGAAGGCTTATGGGAAGTTGGGATTCCCAACTTCCCACAAGGGATTCCCAACTTCCCTTAAGGGATTCCCAACTTCGTATAAGCCTTCCCAACTTCCCTTAAGGGATTCCCAACTTAGTTGTAGCAAAGGGCATTTTGGACATTTCCTTTAAATTTGGGTTTGGACAGTTCAGTCATTTGTACTGAACTGTCCTTTTCGAAATTCGTTGTACTGAACTGTCCTTTATGTAATTCGAGGGTCTTTTTATGTCATTTTCCCATAATTATATCTATTGTCATTTTCAATTAATATTAACTATATTTTAATATAATTAGTTATTAAGATATGTTATTAATTGGAGTATTAATAGGCCAAGTGGCCATGCTATTAATTAAGATATTAATACATTCTTTGTATTAGGGGTGTTCACGGGACGGGACGGGACCGGGACAAGCCCGTCCCGTCCCGTCCCGAAAAATTGTGTTCGGGACGAGAATTCCGTCCCGTGTCCCGTCCCGTCCCGAACTTGTCCCGGTCCCAATCGGGACGGGACGGGACGGGACCGGACGGTCCCGAATTATTTTTTTTAATTTTCTTTTTATTTTTTTAATTTTTTTTTTTATTTTATTTTTTACAAATTGAGAATTGTAGAGTTGCTACTGCAGATGAACGAGTAAGAAGGAGAGGGAGAAGAAGGAAGAGACAAAGGGAAAAATAAAATAGAGAAAAGCACAATTTTCCAACTTATTTCTACAGCTTCACTTACAGATTCTTCTTAATTTCTATAAAACCAGTGAACCATAATCAAAATCATAGCCTCTTTTCTCACTTTATTCATTCTCTATTCCCTACCCTATTCGCTTTCCTATTATTCCTATCAAGACCATGTCTCAACAATTAGATTTTTCTATATATTTTGTGAAAAAAAAAATATATATTATAAAAATATATATTCGGGACGGGACGGGATCGGGACGACCCCGTCCCGAGTCCCGTCCCGTCCCGAACCCCTATTTTGTCCCGTCCCGAAAAATTTCGGGACGGGACGGGACGGACCGGGACGGGACAAGCCTGAACAGCCCTACTTTGTATCATTCATTGTATCATGTTTTTCTGTATGTATTATAACTATTATTTTTTTACCCCTTTGGTTTTAAATATAATACTTATTTCTTATTTTTTTTCATTTTTTTTAAATTACCCATATTGATACTCAAACAACAATGATCACATGAGAGACGCAGGGTAAATAGAAAATAAGGAAGATGAATAAGATATTTTAGAAAGGGAAAATTCCAAAAAAAGACCCTCAAAATAGCTAAAGTACAGTTTGTTACACCGAAATTCAGAAAGGACAATTCAGTACAATTGACTGAATTATCCAAACCAAATTTAAGTGAAATGTCTAAAATGCCCTTAATTCAATTTTTTTTTACCGAAACGTGTTGGTAATCCCTTATCCCAAATTTGTAATCCCTCTATTCGGTTTTGGTAACCCACTATACAATTCTGGGAACCAACAAAGGAAGTTAGTAATGATGTTATTGGTAATCACCTATCCTAAGTTGGTAATCCCCCTATCCGGTTTTGGTAATCTCCTATACAATTCTGGGAACGAACAAAGGAAGTTGGTAATGATGTTGTAATTAGATAGAAACGTGTTGGTAATCCCCATATCCGGTTTTGATAATCCCCTATACAATTCTGGGAACGAACAAAGGAAGTTGGTAATGATGTTATAATTGTAGAAAAGTGTTGGTAATTCGCTATCCGGTTTTGATAATCGCCTATACAATTCTGGGAAAAAATAAAGGAAGTTGGCAATGATAATTTGAACCAAGGGCATTTCAAACATTTCACTTAAATTTGGTTTGGATAATTCAATCAATTATACTGAATTGTCCTTTCCGAATTTCAGTATAGTAAACTGTCTTTTAGCTATTTTGAAGGTCTTTTTTTGGAATTTTCCCTTTTAGAAAAGCATGCAATACTTTTTTTTATGACAAGAAAAGCATGCAATACTAACTAACTTAAATAACTTATTTTAGAAATTTTAACTAGATTATTAAATTCTACATTAAGACGATTTTTTACCAATATAAGGTTAAAATAACTTAGGGTAAAAGGGCATTTTTGCCTCGGAAGTTTTGCTAGAGGGGCATTAGGTCCAATGATCTCTTCAACCATTCAATGAACCACTTCCAATTCACCATGTTTTCTTTCTGTGTAATGCCAATTGCAATGGGAAACAGTGAATCATCAGCGTCTACACCGGTTGTAGTTAGCATAATACCTTTAGCATTCCCCTTAAGAAATGTCCCATCCAGTCCTATTATCGGTCTACAACCTGCCTTCCATCCAGTCTTCATAAACAAAGTACAAATCAAAGTTAGACACAGCATTTTAATCTTTAATCTCACATACACAAAAAGAATAATTTAATCTCATAAAATTTAATCATGTACCTTTGCAGCATTGAAGCATACATAAAGCTTGCTAAACACCCTTCCCCCATTTTCTAATCCCTTCTTACTTAACACCAAACGACATCAGAACTTGGGTTTGAATTGCTCAACTCATTACAATATGCTTCAAGGTTGTTAAACTCATCAACATAGCTTCCTTCCATTTCCTTGGTAATAATCTTCTTAGCTCTTTTGCACTTCCAAATGCTAACGTGAAGCTTTAGTTCATCTTCCAAATCCTTCTTCATGTCTAAAATCTTGTATTGTAGCCTCTACTGTACCTTCTTCTTGAAATATCCTGCTAGCTACTTCACTAAAGCTTTAGGATTCTTGAAAGCCCGATTGCATTCATGATTTAGGTCAAGAGTCTTAACAACCAAACCCGGGTTTGATCCTTCTCTAGATGCTTACACAACAAATGGACAGCACGTCTGACACCTAGCCTTTACTCTGAAAGGCTCACTCTTTGTAAGCTTCAATTTCACTCCACTCTTATTTGCATAGTTATTTATGGCTTTCACCAACTCTCCCTTGTTTGCGTAGGTACCACCAAGCATGAAAAAAGGGCCGTTGCTCAGACCCATCAGGTTCTTCTTGGACTCTTTTTTCTTCTAACGGCCCAATTTGTTGGTCAATGTCATCAAACACATCATTATCCTCGTCATCTTCATAGTCTTCCTCTCCCTAACCACTTGACAGCTCATCCTCACTAAAGTAATAGTCTTTAATTCCCGGGCCATCGTTTTCATCATCATCATCATGCTCTAGGTCTTCAATTCCCATCCAACCATATGGCCGCACAGTTTCGCCATATATCTCTTCAAGTTCTTTCTTTCTTTCCCTCAATTCTACTTTGGCACTTTCTAACAAGCACACTTTGTCATTCCAATTAAATTCTTGGTACTCATCATCCCAATTCAATTCTTCTTCAACCTCACCTTCATACTCTGCCACAAACTTTCTTTTACCCTTTCCACCATCGCCATTATCATTCTTATCCCCACCATCCCATGTATCTTTTCTTGTCTCCTGTCCACTTCTTACTCGGTCACCTTTTCCCACAAACATAGCGAATATTCTTCCCCCCAAGGGGACCACCGTTGGAACCACCATCCTCACAATCAGAAGCCATTTTCCCTTAAACCCAAAATAATTAACACCAAACAACAATTTATTAACTAAATCAGACTTATTTAAGCAAAAATCAAAGGGCCAGATCGAAATTTCACAAAAGGTACATCCAAACTTTTTCTGCTAAATCTGTTCAAGATTCGATTCCTTACCTAAAAACGAGGACGAATCTCTGCTCTGCTTTCTTCTTCACCGCGAACGCATACCAGATCTCACATGCATTCCACTGTATTTTCCCTAATCTCTCCTCGTTCAGTTCGTTCTGTCGTCTTTCTCAGTTCTCACCAGAAAAAAAGTTCTCACCAGCTCGACCATACAAACCCTAATGCTTTTCTTGTTTTGTTTAATCTCCTCTGCACCACATTTGGTTTAAAGCTTGACCACCTCATCCATCCAGAATCGTCCACATGTGTCACACGGTGGCATTTTCAAATTTTTTTCACTTAACGGATGCCGTCAAGTTTCCATCCAATAAGGGCGACATTGCCCTACTTTTATTTCTTCCGGGGCAACATTGCCTTGATTAGAACTTCCAGACACCCAATGCCCCTCTAGCAAAACTTCCAGGGCAAAAATGCCCTTTTACCCAAATAACTTATTTCTTTGTATCAAAAAAATTTGAAATAATTTTGAAGTAAAAAGTATGTAAGATATCTATTTTGAATATGCCTTTACTCTTAAAAAATATACTTTTTTAAAAAAAAACTAGAAGGTATGCATTTGAAATATTAGTTAGGTCTGATATTATTAACCAAAATAAACGAGATGATTAAATTTTAAAAGATATAATTTAGTATGATTGTTTACAAAATTGAGTTATTTAAAACTGTAAAAGTCGTCTCATAGATTCTCAACTATCTGACTGAATATAATCTACCAATTATCAAACAATTCCTTCTAGATTTTCTGGTTTATCCATTTAAACTAATATATATATGAGTGCCTATAAAAAGAATTAGGCTTTTGATAAAAAATAACCTTAAACTTCCGGAAGGGCTCTTAGTGTTGAAGCCTGGAAAATGTTGAGCCACATCCTACCGGAAGATCTCATGAAGGAAATCATATTGAGGCTACCTATAAAATCCTTAATTCGATTCAAATGTGCAGCCAAATCCTGTTACTCTCTAATCACTAATCCTTCTTTTATTGATACACATCTTGAATGGTCTAAATCCGTCGCCAAGAATAGCTGCTTCAAGCTTATCTTGCGCAAGCAAGGTTTTAATGAGATTCCTCACATATTATAACATGGTCCAAGATATAGAACCTCTACCTCATAAGCAGTATTTGAGATATTTTGGCCAATGTAATGGGATTTTTTGTCTGCACTTTTTTGATTTTAATGTCCACATAGGAATAATAGATAACGATGAGGGTGACTCAGTCCTTTGGAACCCATCAACAAAAGGGGAAGAAAATTCCATTATTTTCTCTCCTCTTGATGGTCTAATCTTATCCGCGTGTCAACAATGAAAATTCCAGCAAATAGGCAAATTTTGTTTGGCAGAAGAAAATAGGTAATTGGCAAAGTTTTTTTTTTGGCCTGAGCAAAACAAGGTATTAACACATTGCTATTTGGGAAAATGACAGAAAAAGACCCTCGAATTACATAAATGACGCTTTGATACAACGAAATTTCAAAAGGACATGTCAGTGCAATTGACTGATCTGTCCATAGCCAAATTTAAAGGAATTTACTGCATTGCCCTCAAATTAAAAAGTGGACCTGAGCACACGTCCTGACAAACCTTTGGCCTTTACCTTTTAAAGCTTTAACACAAAAATAAAGAGAGAGAGAGAGAGCTGACATTATGGAGTAAATGCAGAGAGAGAGGAAGACGGAACCAGCTAGGGAAGAAGAAGACTGTGGGCTTCGTCTTCATCCCCACGTGTGCTCAGGTGTTTAAGTAAAGCTGAAGGAAGTAAAGGTAAATGGTTTTAAAGATCTTGTCTTGAACTCCATTGTCTTCATGTTCGCCTAATCTCATCTTTATGGAAATGCAGAGGGAAATGACCGACTGGTGGGTTGGTGAAGAGGAAGACAAAAGAGCATCCCAACGTTTTCTCAGGTTGGCCGAAAAAGCTGAAGTTAATGCTGACATTTTTAAAGCATCTTCCCTGCATGCCCATTGTCTAATATTTGAGTACATGCAGGGTGAAAAGGACACCTTCTTGTTGGGGAAGAATAGGAGAAAAACTTACTCCTCATGTGTGTGAAGTAGCTCGAAAATACTTGAAGCAAGTTAAGGTAAGTAGTGAATATTGTTTAAAGCATTTTCTCTTGATGTCCATTGTGCAAAATTTTATTATATTGTGGTTAGTGTTCATTGTTGGGGTAAGGAAAAGCATCCTGTTGGGAGGGAAGTGGGAATGGTGTGGTTGTTGTTACGTGAGTGTCAAGGATGAAGAAAGGTGAATGAAGACATGGTTGGGAAACCCTTAATCAAATCTGGGAAACCCTTAATCAAATTTGGGAAACCCTGAATAGAAGTTGGGAAACCCTGAATAGAAGCTGGGAAACCCTTAACAAAATCAAGCAAACCCTAAACAGAATCTGGGAAACCCTTAACAGAATCTGGGAAACCCTTAATAGTAATTGGTAAACCCTTAACAGAATCAGGGAAACCCTTGAGAGAAGCTGGGAAACCCTTAACAGAAACTGGGAAACCCTTAAGAGAAACTGGGAAACACTTGAGAGAAGCTGGGAAACCCTTAACAGAAACTGGGAAACCCTTCATAGAAGCTGGGAATCGTGATGTAAAGTTAATTTTGCAAGTGATGTAATGTAAATTGAGATGAAAAAAATCTAAAATGTTATATTTTTTGTTGCAGGTGAAGGAGGAAAATGAGTAATGAAATTCAGTCAAGTAATGTGAAAGAATTGTTTTGTTATTTCCATGTAGATGGGAAATTTGTTTGTAATGATGATGGTGAAGTTAAATACAGTGGAGGGGGTGTGAGGTCAAGGATGCTGAAAGAATGGACCACAATTGATGAGTTAAGACATATTGTATGTGAATTGGTAGGATATGATTGGAGTTACTGTGACATTAAATATACAGTAATGTATGATGAGAGGACACTAATTGATCTTGACAGTGAAGCTGATATGAGAAATCTATTTGGTCACAATGAAAGAAAAGCACATGTGTATATAAGTTGTAAAGGAAATGTGAATGAACTGGTGGAAATGGTTGACCCTCAATTGTAAGTGCTTAAATATTCTGTGCTATTTGATGTTGGTTTTTCGCGTTAAAGTTTTAGTAATACACTAACAAGTTTTGGGAAATTGTATGCAGGAATGAAAGAGGTTTTGGAGTTTCAGAAGAAATTGATTTAAGTGGCATTCCTTTGGATGAAACTGCTTATCCTTTGTCCTATGATAGCAATGGTTCATTTTTACTTCAGGAGAGTCCCTCAGGAACAAATTCAATCATAAGGAGTTGGGCAGGAAGTGATGAAACAGACATGAGTGACATGATCCATGTGAAATGGTATGGACTTATCATTGGTGAAGGTCAGCAATTTGCACATGCAGATGAGTTTAGGCAAGCTGTCTACAAGTTTAGCATTGCTCACAAGTTTGAGCGGAAATATGTGAGGAATAGTAAGGAGAGGATATCTATAGAGTGTAAAGTTGAAGGGTGTCCTTGGAAGGTCTGTGCAGTTGCTGTGGAAATCCGTGTGAATACTACTAATGGTCACCACCGAGTTGATCTAAATTTAAAGCAATGTAGTTGTGCAGCTTGGCAGATGAGTGGGATTCCGTGCAAGCATACTTGTGCAGCAGTGAAGCATATCCATGGGAATATATATGAATATGTTGAAGAATGTTATAAAGTTACAGCTCAACAGAAGATTTATGGGCGGAGCATGATTCCGGTCGTCACCATTGACATGCCTAACTTTAATGACTATGTTGATTATAGCAGATTAAATGCATCTGAGGAAGTCTTATTGCAGCCTCCAACAACAAGTCGCGCCAGTGGGAGGCCAAGAGTTAGAAGGGTGGAATCACAATTCCAGAACAAGAAGATCTATGTCTGTTCCTTGTGTCATCAATGTGGCCACACCAGAAGGACATGCACAAATCCTAACCCAAGTTGAGTGTGGGTTGCTAGTTTTTTGGGAGTGCCTTAGGAGATCTTGGCATTCTAAATTGTACATGTTCTCATGCCTATTTTGTAATTAATATATGTGGTTGTTTCAATGACAAAGGAACATTAAGTTGCACCGCTAACTTAATGTCCACTTGTCATTAAACACAAAGAAGGCAATAGGGTTGCTAGTTTTTTGGGAGTACCTTAGGAGATCTTGGCATTCTAAATTGTACATGTTCTCATGCCTATTTTGTAATTAATATATGTGGTTGTTTCAATTACAAAGTTGCATTAAGGTGCACCACTAACATGTTGTCCATATGTAATTACCAGATCTGACAGTAATTACCAAATCTGATCTGAGTGCACATAACCAGATTCTGCGTTTCCCAACTTCAGATAAGGGTTTCCCAACTTCAGTTAAAAATGGCTCCCAGCTGAATGCAAAGGGGTTTCCCAACTTCAGATAAGGGTTTCCCAACTTCAGTTAAAAAGTGGCTCCCAACTTCATGCAAAGGGATTTCCCAACTTCGTCTAAGGGTTTCCCGACGTCATCTAAGGGTTTCCCAACTTCCGATAAAAATTGGCTCCCAGCTGAATGCAAAGGGATTTTTTATCGGAAGTTGGGAAATCCTTAGATGAAGTTGGGAAACCCTTAGATGAAGTCGGGAAACCCTTAACTGAAGTTGGGAAATCCCTTTGCATGAAGTTGGGAGCCACTTTTTAATTGAAGTTGGGAAACCCTTAAATGAAGTTGGGAAACCCTTAACTGAAGTTGGGAAACCCTTAGATGAAGTCGGGAAACCCTTAACTGAAGTTGGGAAATCCCTTTGCATGAAGTTGGGACCCACTTTTTAACTGAAGTTGGGAAACCCTTATCTGAAGTTGGGAAACCCTTAGACGAAGTTGGGAAATCCCTTTGCATTCAGCTGGGAGCCATTTTTAACTGAAGTTGGGAAACCCTTAGATGAAGTTGGGAAACCCTTAACTGAAGTTGGGAAAATCCTTTACATGAAGTTGGGGGCCACTTTTTAACTGAAGTTGGGAAATCCTTAGCTGAAGTAGGGAAACCCTTAGACGAAGTTGGGAAATCCCTTTGGATTCAGCTGGGAGCCATTTTTAACTGAAGTTGGGAAACCCTTATCTGAAGTTGGGAAACCCTTAGACGAAGTTGGGAAATCCCTTTGCATTCAGCTGGGAGCCATTTTTAACTGAAGTTGGGAAACCCTTAGATGAAGTTGGGAAACCCTTAACTGAAGTTGGGAAACCCTTAGATGAAGTTGGGAAACCCTTAGATGAAGTCGGGAAACCCTTAACTGAAGTTGGGAAATCCCTTTGCATGAAGTTGGGGGCCACTTTTTAACTGAAGTTGGGAAATCCTTAGCTGAAGTAGGGAAACCCTTAGACGAAGTTGGGAAATCCCTTTGCATTCAGTTGGGAGCCATTTTTAACTGAAGTTGGGAAACCCTTATCTGAAGTTGGGAAACCCTTAGACGAAGTTGGGAAATCCCTTTGCATTCAGCTGGGAGCCATTTTTAACTGAAGTTGGGAAACCCTTAGATGAAGTTGGGAAACCCTTAGATGAAGTTGGGAAACCCTTAACTGAAGTTGGGAAAATCCTTTACATGAAGTTGGGGGCCACTTTTTAACTGAAGTTGGGAAATCCTTAGCTGAAGTAGGGAAACCCTTAGACGAAGTTGGGAAACCCTTTGCATTCAGCTGGGAGCCATTTTTAACTGAAGTTGGGAAACCCTTAGATGAAGTTGGGAAATCCTTGGATGAAGTTGGGAAAATCTTAACTGAAGCTGGGAATGTTAATTTAGACTTGGGGCCCTTTTATTAGAAGTTAGCTATAAACATGCAGCTTTGCAACATTGCAACCACTTTTGTAATTAGTAACACCAACACACCTACAATGTGATATTGACATTTGGGACACAAAAAAACCAACATTACAGAACAATCTGAGTCAACATAACATCTCAACAACTAAGAGTTTACAAACATCCACCTACTTTACAAGGGATAACATATAACAATGCAACAACTACGACAACCGTGCTCGTTTCCTCCCAAATGTCTTTTGTTGTCTTAAAAGATTGTCGATAGCGCTATCGTCCTTCTTAGCAATTGGTTCTTCCTAAAGCGCCTCCAAAGCTTCCTCGCGACATGTGTTTTCCTCATGGTTCACCAGCCACCACATGAGGTCTTTCCTAAACTGTGGAATGTGTTCCTGGCAAAAATGGAGACATAAGAACACAGAACCAAAATATAAGCAACTGCAAAGTAAGTTTTATTCACACAACACTTACATTTGTGTAGTGGAGTGGTTGATCGGGTTCTCATTCCCTTAACCAAATCATGACATGCACCCCGCAATCCTTCCTATCAAGAAGAAGAAGATAAACATTACATAGTTATAATTGACATGTCTAATTACAACCGTAACAACATGGAGACTTACGTGTTGGGCTGTTGAGGAACTTCTGGCCACAATATGATGCTCTTTCCCTTACCTGAAACATGTTCTGGCATGACTATGGCAATAGCATCATACAACCTATCCCTCTGCAAGAAACCACCATTGCTCAGCAACATTTAAACAAATACTTGAGCATATTCAGAAAATTAAACTATCATATGCTTACAATCAGTCGTAAGGGGTTCAAGATTTCTTTTACTTCACGTTGCTTTTTCTTTGTATTGCCTTCTAAGTTAGGCTTGCAAGAATTCAACACATAGAACTTCATGGTCTTTGGAGCTAAAGCAACACAGAACCAGTGTTCTTCTTTCAAAACCGGTCCCAGGATCAAATCACAATCACCAAGATTGTAACCAAGTCTTTCTGGCAAGAATTCATTCTTCGCTTCTCTAACATCCCAACTGATTGGTTTCAATGCCACTTTCATCTGCATCAGATTGGAATCAACAATCATATTACAACAAATATGTACAAACAAGATAGTTTCACACAACATGCAATCTCCATATTTCATGTTCTATGTTTTACAGTAAGAGGGATTGTAACTCAGGGAATAAATACCCATTGTGCAAACATACCATGAAGTCAGCCGGAAAAATGTGTCGCCTCACTGGAGATCCATTTGATTGTATCTCAGCCATCAAAGTCTTACACACCAGTGACATTACCTGCATTTGTGATAGAAGCATATTAGTGACAGCCATTTTTAGACCCATTAAAGTCCTCCTTTAAGACTAAACAACACACACTATTAAACAAAAATAATGGCTACTTGTTAAGTCGATACGAACCCTATTACCAACTCTTTGATACTCTCCCCCAAGGGCATACAATTGATCTCTAGTAATATCTTCGTCCATCATTGAGACCAAAATCCTGTAAATAAGTGTGGAATCTCTTGTTAGTATGAAAATTAGTTATTTATAAGTTATTTACTTACTTAGGGGTGCCATTTTCTCTGACACACACATCCAACTGTAATAAAAACTTACTTATCCTTTATATCTTTCGGTGGGATGCATGCTACAATGGACTTGAAAAAAGTGTCTCGCTCATCAAGTGCCTTGGTCTTTCGAGGATGTGCCTTTAACTCCACATATGGAGATGTAATTGCCGGCCTGCACGTCCTCACTGATCTTCTCAACTTGTGTCCCTTGTTACTATCCACCCCTTCTTTCCCCTTGCTTCCCTCGTCCATATTGTCTTCAATGTCATCAGGGACTCTAATAGGGGAGTCGTCCGGTATAAAAGATGAAGAAGGTTGGTTGACCTCATTGTTCACGTCATAGAAACCGTCATTGTCATCACCAAAAACATTATCGTTTTTTTCTTCGCACCGTGCATTGTCTTCATGCTGCTCATTTTCATGTTCTTCTTCACAAGCAATGGCCTCATTCTCGGACTCATCTTTTTTCCCCTTCCCTTCTCTCCGTAACTGGGCATTCATCAACTCCTTGCTCACTGCATTGACAAGTCTTGTGCGGACATTGGTCAGCTCCTTGTCAATCACAGACATCAATCGCCCGTGTAACTCTTTGAGATCCTGCAACCGTACAACAATTATCATGATATGCAAACTTACAGAAAAAAGCATAAATGATATGGCACCAACATGATATGCAAATCTAGATAAATTATTTACCGGGGATAAACTATCGACAACTTTACTATCCTCCTTTCTCACTGTAGCCTCAAAAGTGCAACTACTAAACAGCAATCCAAATTCGCTCTTCTTCTCTGTCTGTATCAACTCTATCATGTTCTCCTTCGTCCAGAATTCAACGGGCCAAATGGACTCATGCTCCAAAAACTTTTTCACAGGGAAGTACTCGCCAAGGAATAACTACAAAAGCAACAAAAATTGTCAATACAGTCAAACTAAAGTATCCATTTGTTTAACAAATATTTACCACATCATATCATACCAGTAGAACGTACAAGCAACCACCAACATTGCATATACCATCCCCTTCCCCCTTTCTCCGATATGTTGAGACATAGTCCTCCATTTCTTTCCACAGGTCATTCTGCATGAAGGTTGCCCAATCATAGCCCCCAAATCCGTCTTTCGAACAACAGATCACTCTCAAAAGCCTATCACTTACCCCTGAACTGGACATAGGGCATAAAAAAGTTCCCAAAGTGTACAACACAAACAATAGCTCAAATTTCTCTGATCCCTTGTCATTTTCAATTTCTTGCAATATTGTGCTATATCTCTTATTGCCGTACTCCTTCTTCAATTGTTGCAACGTTGGGTCACTTTCGCTCACATCCACGTTCACCTCCTTACCTTTATGAGGAATTCCTAGCAGTTTCTCCATATCATCGGCATCTATCTCACGTGTCATCCCTCTTATCATAAACTGGTGTGTCGGTGGGTCATATAACCTCAGCATTGATACTATTAGATCATGAGGGAGTCTATGAAATTCAACCTTCAATAGAGGACCAAAGCCTATTGCTTTCACTCTGTCTTGTAGACTTGTATTACTATTCACAAATTTCAGCAGCTTTGTGAAGGCTCTTACTGAGCATCTTGTGTGGAATAAAACTTCTTTCTTGTTGTCTTTCTTCGGTTCCTCCACCTCTTTTACTGCCTTTGTCTCTTGTCTTCCTGCCCTACTTTCAAGGCTTGCTTTGTGATACTTATTTTTTTCCACTTCAGGGAGTTTTTTCCACGCCTCTCCTGCTGCCTTGCTATGTTCTGGTTTCGAACCAAATTCCCTTCTAAACAGCATAAAACCATTCGTAGAAGCTTTGGGTGCTTCTTGTTCTTGTTCTATCGCTTTTTTCCCCATTGATCGGTCCATATTTGTACCTGTTTCATAAATGGAAGCGCTTAGTTCCACAATATACCTGCGTGAGTCTTAACCATGCTTCAAAAACATTTCAACTTTTACATCTCAAGCAAATGTCACATGCAACTTTACGCACAGTAAGTCCAAACAAATGTTCTTTCTGTCACATGCAACTTTATGTCACATACAAAATTTAGGAATTTAGACACACTAAGTCCACAAGAGCTTTTCAACCAGATTTACCACAAGAAAACCATACAATCACATGAACTAGGGAATAACAAACAATAATCAATAATTCACATAACAACTAATATAACTCTATTACCTTTCTCTTCCTCCTTTTTCTCCCCTTTGCCCTTCCCACTGTTCTTTCTTGCTGCCATAGTCTTAGCTTTCATTTTCTCGCAGTGTACAACACAGAAGCACAAGTTATTAATCAAATCATCATCAATATAACCATTTCAAATTTCATAAGAATAATTATTTTGCAAATGTCACTAATCCAATTAAGACCACTACAAGCTTATTTGAGCCAATTCACACAAGAAAAAATAATTTAACCCCTCTCCATTGTCATTATACTTTGTTCAGCAACGTCAAGGGCTATCAATTTTACTTTCAGTTCCCAAAAATGCCAAAAAATATAACACACACAAAAAACAATACGGAGTGCTCAGCAATGTCAAGGCCACGGCAAAAATGGCATTTTACTTTGTTTTCACTCTTTGTTCATCAGATTAAGTGATCATTTCGCTAACCTTCTGCACTGGAAAGCTATCATTTGGCTTGGAAAGCTATACCACATAGTGTAGACTAAGTCATCAGTCTATTAGTCTATAATGCATAACATAGGTAATTGTGAATTGCAAGTAGAAAGAATGAAGAGAATATGACATCCAGAGGGCGAAAATGAAATAGAAACAGAGGACTGACAGAAGAAGAAATCATAAACAGAGAACAGAGGGAAACTAAACGGCATTCAGTCACAATTGCAAATCTCAATCAATTACAAAGCATACAGGTATTTATATATGATACTCCCTTACTTCCCATTACTCAGCGCATTAGTTGGTAATTAGCACTAACTCTAACTCCACCCCTAACTTACTAACGGTTACAATTTACAATATTATTTACACATTACCATAACAAAATAAAAAATAATCCAAAGCTACAGAACAAACAATGCCAGAATCAAACAGCGATTAGGGCTACATTAATGGGCAACAATCAAACACAACGAAGCAAGGGGCATACCTGACACAGGTGAAGAAACACAATGCCAGAAGAGGGTAGAGACGGTGAGGAGAGTCATTTCAAGAGGGTCAAGACTTGACCTCGACTACGAACAAATTTCACCTTGATTTGGGGGAACTGGCAAATCGTAACACCTTGGGTGCCGATTGAAAATGTGGGTGAAGAGTGTGAGGAGCGTCGTTGTTTGAGGAGGGTGGAGAGAGGAGAGGCTGAGGGTGAGGTGATGCCGTCGTCGTTTGACAAGGGTGGACAGAGGAGAGGCTGAGGGTGAGATGATGCCGTCGTCGTTCCCGAGAGGCTGAGGTGAAGTGGGTCACATGAGAAGAAGCCTTTTCTCTTTTTAATCAACCTAGGGGCAATGCAGTAAATTCCTTTAAATTTGGCTATGGACAGATCAGTCAATTGCACTGACATGTCCTTTTGAAATTTCGTTGTATCAAAGCGTCATTTATGTAATTCGAGGGTCTTTTTCTGTCATTTTCCCTTGCTATTTTTGTCTTTTTGCATGTACTTTCTTTTGTATTATCCACGTGTGCTTTATTTTCTAGATACATATATATATATAGATATTACCCCATATTTCTTGATTTCCTCCTCACATTAGTTGGTTATTGTGGTATGACATCGGTTTTTTTCAATTAAATCAAGAAATTATAAGATATAAAACAAAAGAATTTTACTGAAAAATAAAAGTCTTCGTTCTCCGTAAGAGCAATAATTAAATCTATTTCAAAAGCATGAAGAATATATTAATTAAAAAAGATATCATTTTAATCATATTAACTGAACTTTTCATCTTTATTTGTTATGTTTTTTCTATAAATATATATGTGCGATCGCGCATGTATTGTATTTATGTTAGGTTATTGTAACAGTTAAAAATGATATGGATAATGCCCAAGAAGATTCGATGAATGAGTAGGAACGTGAAGAGAAGTTAAATATTCAAATCTATTTGAATAGATGTGAATTTTTTGACCATGATATTGTGCAACTCGACTTATTTTTTGAAAATCATGATTGAGTGATAAAAGCAAAAGTAAAACAATGGTTACATGATAACCAATTAACGGAGTCTAGCATTGGAGATACAACTATACAAGGAAAGAAAAGGCACAAAGTAGATGTGATTAGGATGGACAAGCTAAGTGCAATTTGATTATGATGATAGTAAAGAGACAACAAGTCCAATCGGATCAGATGATGAAAGCCAATAGATAGAAAAAAAAAATATCTATTGAGTTTAATAGCAAGGCAAATTTTAAAAGCAAACATTAAAGCAATACTAAAGCAATACGCTATTGAAAATGGTATTAAGTTCAAGTAAATAAAAAAATGAAGCATCACATATTAAGGTAAAGTGTAAATGCAATTGTGGATGGGTTGTTCATGCATCAAGGACTCATGCTAGAGATGCATTTCAAATAAAGTCATTCCACTATAAAGTCATTCCAGTGAAAGGATCACACTTGTGGATGGAAAAGAGTACAAAGAATTGAGATTTGAGTAAGATTTCTTTTGTTACCTGCACAGACAAAAGAAAACCCCTCCGGTTTATAATATAAAATAATATAAAAGGTAACATGAGATTTTTTCATCAACGTTATAAGAGATATCATGTGAAAATCAAGATAATAAATGTTTAATTTCCATTTTCACCATTACATATTAAATATCGAGAGGGGTAGTGAGTTGATGTATAATAAATGACATAAAGATAAAATTGGAAATTGGAAAATTACATTAATTTTACCTATAACAAATAACTCCATTATGTTTCCTTATTTTATGCAAAATGATTGGCTACCTCTTATAATATGTGCCCCAAGAAGTAGTGCATGAAATTGAAAAGTTTCCTTGGAAGTCCATACGTTGACTTAAAAGTCCCTACCACTTTGGAGAAAGGCATTGAAAGACTAAGTGATTGTAGGCTTGCTTTGGGGATTGTGAATTGGTGATATACACATTAAATCTGAACTAATGAAAAGATTTAGCACATCAAAGTCTAAAATTCAGTGGCGAAAGTTGATATAATGAACATGTAACTGGAACAAGATTTAAATTCCTTAAAATATTAACAGGGCACAAGATATTCAGATGTACTTGTCGTTAAATCTCAGTACAATAAGTAGACACATTATCACAATCATTATTATATATTGGTTTGAATCTCAGCTTCCAAACTCAGTACTAAACTCATCTGCAGTTTTTGCCAACTAAGACCCTATCATACAATCTCTGAATAAGACTTTTTACCTCTTAAATATTTTATTTCAACACAAAAAATTTAACCCATGGTATAGGAAGGTGTGGGCAAGTTAATCACAGTGGTCTTGACCTTAGTCATCATGTTTATGCTGTTTGTAATCCCTTGTGATCCAATGCCACTGTCTTTGATACCCTGCAACAAGCAAAGAATTTCTCAGTATTGGATTTGTTTGATTTCCTTGGTCAAAACAGTAAAGTTTTTTTTTTTTTTTACAAGCAGTGGAATATTCAGAAGTTACAGAGAATTTAATTGGCTCACCTGGAAGGGGAAATGATCCGGTCCTCGGGCCGGGGCCGAGTTTATCTGAACTGTTCCGGTCTCCATTGCATCACTGATCAAAATTGCCTTGTTCACATCCTTTGTGAAAACACAACCCTGCACAGGTTGATGGTTCCAAGTTATTTCCATGCTTTACATAAACATAATTTGTTCATAAGAAAACAATGCAACAAATTTGCAGGAGACATTTATACATGCAAGAAACCATTTTGAATTATTTAGTTTTTATCAAAAAATCTATCTAATACCTGAAGTCCAAAATTGCTGGCATTGCAATGGTGGATTCCTTCTTCAACAGAATTGATTCTTATGACAGGCAAGACTGGTCCAAAAGGCTCCTCCCACGCAATTCTCATATCAGGCCTGACATTATCCAGAAGCAAAGGCCAAATGAGATTTCCTTCCCTCTTGTACTCTTGACAGAATGTTGCTCCTTTCTCTTTAGCATCCGTTACAAGACCTTCGATGTAGTTCGCCGAGGACTCTGTCACCACCGGAGTGATATCACAGTTGTCTTCGGGTGGCCCCACAGTCAGTTTCGCCACCTTGGCCTTAACTTTCTCCACCAAAGCATCAGCAACAGATTCCATCACTAGAACAACCTTCACAGCAGTGCACCTCTGACCACTGTTATGGCAGAACATCAACTTATTAGAAAATATCAAGTCCCATGTAAACTAATTAGAAGATGAATTAAAGGTTTGTAGCTTATGATGTAAGTTCCATTAAATTGAATCAAACTATTTTGACAGACAGACAAACCGAACATAAACCTAATCTCCCTAAAATCAAATCTAATACAACTAGGTTTAGAATGTTGTTTTCTCAGAAACTATATCAGGTTTTCAACTAGTCAGTTATCAGTTATTGCAAGAAAAACACGCATCCAATAGAGCAGAAAGATGAATATAATTATTAAATATATTATGGAAACTGTAACCATGTGCACCTGATGGCTCAGAGCTAATTATATTATGGCTTTTCATTTGAAGATGGAATTTTACACTACATTCTAGGTATCAAGAGAGAAGCATTCTAGTGTCTTTGGAAAAGGCCTCAGTATGAAAAGCCATTTTACCTGTATGAGAAGCCTCCTTTTATAATGTTTGAAGCTACCAAATCAAGGTCAGCATCTTCGAGTACAATGCATGCATCTTTTCCTCCCAACTCCATTTGCAGGGGGATCATACCTGCCTTCTTCGAAATCGAAATGCCAGTGTCTCCACCAGTGAAGCTGAAATACAGAAGGATGGTGAAAATCCACAAATAGAAAACTAATGTACAGCTCACATGAGTAGGGAACATGATTTGCCTTTAAAGTTAAAGCTCCAGGTATAAAAGGAAAAAGCTATTACCTTATACAGTTCACTCCTGGGTGCATTGTAAGGAAATCACCAATCTCAGAACCTTTGCCAGTGACACAGCTGATTAAGCCTTTGGGAAAACCAGCCAAGTGAAAGCAATGCACCATATGCAGACAAGAAACAGCTCCCTGAAAGACAGAACATTGAAGAATCAGAAAATTCAGCCTCATTGATAAATTATCCTTGAAATTGCCATGTTAACTATACACATTCACTCTCCAAAATTTAGTTGCATTGAGATTCCCATGTAAATGGCATTGGGAAGAGGTATATAATCAGTTTCACATGGCAGAACTGTTAGCTTAAATACTATTTGCATACTAAGTTCTATTCACTTGCCATTTCTGAAGCTTGACCCTCGGGATTATCAGTGATCATACTATAATACATACAAAGTTAACTGGCTGGATTATATCATAGACACAAAGAAAAAATCAGAAACGAGGGGGGGAACTAACCTTAGTTATCGCTCACAAACGTGCCATGCCTATAGACCATGGAACTTCATGAAAAAATCAGAAACCTTTTTTTTTTTGTTGGGGGGGGGGGGGGGATTAATCTTAGTTATCGCTCACAACCGTGCCATGCCTTATAGACCATGGAACTTCATGTAGTCACCTTTTGACTTATCTAATTACGTGACTTGCATGAACAGACTTAACCATCTATGCTTCCTTTGAGTTTTAGAAATTATTTTGAGAATAAAGGATTTGAATTATTTTCAGATAAGAATTATTACCTGAGTAGGAGGCTTGAGCACAAGTGAGTTTCCAGCAATCAATGCAGGAGCAATTTTTGAGACAGCAAGATTTACTGGATAATTGAATGGGGGAATGGCCAAAACTACTCCCAATGGAATCTGAAAAAAAAAAGAATTGGAGATTGCCTATCATACACATAATGAACTGCCATGCAGAGATTATAGTGTCTAATGTTCTAAAGAAAAGTGATTGGAAACATACTCTCAAATTAACCAGATTTTTCATGCGGTATTAAGATATTCACACATCCTTATTTTCTTAACTCCAGTACTTTATAGCAAAGATAGTTCTACTGCTGAATATGCATACTCATTGTCACAAGTGTTTAGGAATATGCTCTACTTTATGGCAAAGATAGTTCCACTTGTAACAGTTGGTTCACATGTGAAAGTTGAAGTGTACACTGATAAAAATGTGCGGAAAATGTACCTTTGATGTGAGGCAATACTTGGTCCTTTCATTTCCAGGAAAACTATCTGATACCAAGAACTTCCCCTCTCCCAGAATCCTCACCCCTTCTTCAGCACAGTAAGAAACCAGATCCCCAGACCTCACAACCTTCATAAAAAAAATTGGATAATCAGATAATTAAATAAGTAAGAAAATAGTAACCAGTTATCTTCCAGTTCAATTTCCCAGTCTTCTTATAAACAAACATATTTGTTTAATATACAGCCCAGAAAAACACACAAGAATTCGCACACCTCTGTAGCTGAATCTTTAGCTGGTTTTGCTATTTCTTTTACAAGACACTCTGCAATTGGAGATTTGTGTTCTTTAAGAATGGCTGCTGCCTTGTGAAGAAGCTCAGCTCTCTTCCATAGTGGTGTCTTTGCCCAAGACTTCTGTGCAGATTTTGCTAAATCCATCACCTTATTTACCTCTTCTTGTGTACAAGCTACAACAATATCATAAAGAGCCTTAATTAGCCATTTACTCGTATAATCTTACAAGTTTCCTTTCACTTACAATCTCTGCTGCAAAATACCATAAATCCCAACTTTAAAAAACACCGTCTATACTTCAAATCTTGCCAATTTTCAGTTATTAACAAGAGAGAAGATAGAAAATTAAAATCTTGAGTCTTGATATATGAATTACCCTGAACTTTGTACTGAGTCTTTCTGGTAGTGGGATTAATGATAGGAACGGTTTTCCCAGAGGAAGACTTCTTCCATTCTCCATCAGAGTAATACTTGAACACTTCCCCATCAAAAATCTCTGCGAAAACTCCAGTCCCTGCCATTTCTCAGAGATACCCAGATACACAAAATAGAAAAAGGAACAGACTTTCTTCCTTTTTCCCCTTCCCTCCAACAAGTTCTAAACTTGTACTTATATATAAATGCTGAGAAAGAGATAGAAGCAGTAGAAAAAAAGATGAAAGTTAGGAGGATTGTCTGGTGTATTATGTATAATACGGTTTGGGGTTTTGTTGGTGGCGGTTTGGTGAGTAAGTGAAGAGAGAGTATTGTGAATGAAGAAAGGAAGAAATGTTTGGTTTAAAAATAAGAAGGTGAGCCACGCGTTGGTTGGGGTTTTGTCTTCTCCATAACTGGTTTGGTGGTTCAAAGATTGCCACTTGAGACCTTAGATTATCTCAGACAGACACATTTCTTAACAATTCAGTGTTTTAAGAAATTACTTTTGTCTTTCTCCGTCAAGGTTTGATTTATCTGTTACTGAGCTATGTGGTGACGCTCATTTTAGCATCTTTCATTCACAAAAGGGGTTAAAAGAATATTCCATTTAGAATTGAATTTCACGCCATTGCCTCCTCTTTTCTTCAAGCACTTTCATCGGCATATCCAAAAGACCAAAACCCATGAACATGGTCAACTTTATTGTTGTAGCCTTCATTAATCCAACTTGTAGGCTTGTATTTTTATTGCCCATAGTATTATGTAAAAATGTTTGAGTTAATTCTAAATACAAGACTTTAATTTATTTTATTTTTGAAATTTATAACTCTCCCTCAAAACTCTCTCCATAGCCATAATGTCATAGGAACCGGCCATTATTTATGTCTAATTATGTGTCTTGTGCTAATTGTTACAAGTGTCAGATGCTGATTATATCAATGTCAATTTTAGATGGATATGATAAGCCAATAAGGTAATTATTTTGAATTCATAAGGCAATTTTGAATTCATATTCTTGTCTATTAATTATTATGCCAAAAGCAAGAAATGGAGGAATGAAAAATTTAATGCAGTACTTAAAACTAGATTATAGTTCTAATAGTACTCCCCCCTCTCTAAATTCCACAATCTCTATTTTAGAGTCTATCTCCTCCTCACTTACCTTCCCCTTTTCTTCTATCATATTCTCTTCACCCTCCTCTTCATAATTTCTCCTTCACTTTAACTTAGATTCTTTAGGATCTAACATAATGACAAGTTAAAGGTTTTTTTAATCTAAAGGAATGATCTCTAATGTAAATGATTACAAATGATACTTTATGAAAACCAAAGCATATTTTTTATGAACAATTAACTAAACTAATTTTTTTATATATGTAAAGTAGTTATTTATGCTATTTTTCAGTATAACAGGGAGTATTTAAAGGTGTTGAGAGTGATCATTTTTTTTTTATCAAGTTAGAAAGTTACATTTTCAAAGATTTTGAGGTAAAGAATGGAGTGTTAATAGTTGGCTTGGCATATGTTAAATTGGTAAGTGAGGTATGCGAGGGGAATTGTATTTTGAAGGTAATGTGTGGTGTAGACTGTAGAAGACGCAAAAATTGTACGATCAAAGTAAATTAAGTCATTGTGTGGCTCTTGTAAATTTAAACAAGTTTTGGTCCACACCCACAATGAGATCTGCCTTCACTTGTCTGACGTGAGATTTATGTGTTAAATTATTTTTTAAATAAAAAGATAAACCCAAGTCACTATCATTACAGATGGTAGATGAAGAGTGATTCAAGAAAAAGAAGAAACTCGAGATGTGGAAGACCAAACGTGTTTGAATGAAAAAAGTGCAAGGTTAGACTATGTTAAACATGCCCTTAAATTAATCTTATTATATACACTAATAAGCTCAAAAAAATATTGTAGAACAACTATGACATATAAATATATGAAAAATTTGTTTCAGGTAAATCTTGCATCACTGCAACTCTTATAAAGTGGTCCACATATATTTCAGGTGGACTCAATGAAAGGAGAGTCATTAATTTTAACTTTTTTTTTATTTGTACGTTAGGCTTCTATAAGATAGAGTGATGTCACTATGCATGTGTCTTCATCTGAAAAAAAAAAAGTTACTGGGCATGGTAAATAAATAGTGACATTGTCTTCCCAAAAAGGATTTTATGGGCTGGTATGAAATCTCATGGGGAAATTAATTATAAGTCTATGTGAGGATCTTAATTAACATAGGTTTTACAAAATTTCTTAATAAAATGAGTTCCTTTAAAATTTTCTAATTAAATTAAGGTTCCTAGTTAAGGCCAAGAAGTTGTCAAAATCTGAGTAAAAGTTATTATCATTAGGTCAAAAGTTATTAATGGCTTGAGTTTAAAAAGTTGGATTGATGTTTATAATATTGTACATAGACTCAAAACGTTGTTATCACTTGGTCAAAAGTTGTTAGTGACAAAAAATTTAAATTATAGGTTACTAATAATTTTTGGCCAAACGATAATAACTTTTTTTGCCTTTGTAACATTATAAGCATGATTCATAACTATTATAAAGTTTTGGTCACTAACAACTTTTGGTCAGACAACAACTTTTTAGACCATTGTAACAATATGAGTCTCAAGCACAACTTTTTAAACTTTTGTCACTAACAATTTTTGGACATACAATAACAACTTTTGGCAAGACGATGACAACAATCTGTCCAAAACTAAAGAAGTGAGTTTAATTATATGATTTCGTGGAACCTCAGTTTATTAGGAGATTTCATGGGATCTCATCTTAATTAAGTTATTTCTATAGACCTGTAATTAATTTCCCTAATTTTTTTTAAATAGTAACCAATAATGTACATGAGAATCTTCATATGCAATTTTTTTTTAAATAAGGTTATCGGTCAAGATTAAGGTTATGTCCTCGTCTCTCTTTCTCATGTTAAGTTGTCCTCCCTCTGCTCTATAATATAAAAGATAATATGAAAATTTTCCTGTCCACATTATAAGAGGTAACATATACATGTCAAGATAAATAAATAATAAATATTTGATTTCCAATTTTGTCCTTACATATTAAATGTAAAGAGGAGAAAGAACATGAATTTATAATGAATTATATAAGGGTAAAATTGGAAAACCACATTAATTTTATCAATAATAAATTACTCCATTATGTTTCCTTGGTTCGTGTAAAATAGTTGATTACCTATTATAATATGGATCGAAGGGAGTAATCCGCAATAATATAAAGGGAGAATTTCAATATAGGACCGCGATAGACAATTAATTAAAAAGTAGGACCAAAAGATTCTGAAATATCACTTTAAGTTCAGGGTTCTTAAGTGAAATTAAATTAATATGGAAAAAGACAAAAAAGGTGCCAACCCCTACATGGCATATTTGACACACACTCTCTTCTCTCTTACACACACAGGCCCCACTCATTTTCACACGAACAAGGAAAAGCTCATATGAACAAGAAAAAACTCATATGAACAAAGAAAATCTCATATGCACAAGCCTCAATAAAAAACAAAATATTCCTCTCACATTCTCTCTCCTTTGACACCCTCTCTCTCTAACACGTTTCTCCCTCTCTCTCACACACACACACTCAACTTATTTTCACACGAACAAGGAAAATCTCATATGCACAAGGAAAATCTTATATGCACAAGTCTCAATAAAAAACAAAATATTCCTCTCATCATCTCTCTCCTCTCACACCCTCTCTCTCTGTCACACTTTTCTCTCTTTCTCACACACACCCTGTAACACCCCACCCAAATTAATATTCAAATACTTGACCAAAATGCTATTATAGCATTAAAAATCGTCATAATTTATAAATAATCCTACCGTCATGACAATTTAATATAAAGTGGCTAAAATGTGCTTAATGAGCACTAGAGCCTCTAAGGAGGCTCTCCTCAAGTGTCTTCCCTTGCTTCCTATTAGATCATTCACCTGGAAAATTGTTAATAATAGGATGAGATCGACATCTCAGTAACTACCGAAAAATCCTAACATACACAAGCAAATCACATATAATTCTAATTTAACCAATTATACACATGTAGTTCTTCGTACAACTCATGGCTTTCAAATACATATTAGGTACACTCAACATAGGGAAAACATCTCATTTAAATTCTCAACGAGTTGTACCCATAAATAAATATTTATAATATGCAATATGCAACTCCTTATATCACCGTCCATCCTTATCCCGCTGACTGGAGCCATAGGCTAACACACATTGTCCAACAGAGAACTAATTCATACAACTGAATTATCTCAAGCTCACCAGTACTTAAGATGTATCCGGCCAAAGATACAGAGCTCAAGTCCGGACTATGGCTCCCCTCCTTAAAGAATCACACTAAGGAGGTGTCACATGTCCCACAACTCCAATGCAATCCCGGCCAAAGGAAAACATGGAAGGAGGGGCCCTGACAAGTGCCATCCACTGTGCACCGAGTGATGGCTTACCACGTGGTAGTACGGATATCATATATCTCCTCTTCAAATCTTAACCCCTCATGGATGCAAATGCAATCATCATTACACCATAAATAATTTATAAATAATTTTCAGCCCAAATATACTCAACATACTCAAGCATGCTTAAAATAAAACAAGCGTAATTTATTTTTCATAGCAAATAGACAATAAGCAAGCATGCTTGAAAAGTGATAAACTTATTATTGTGTGATAATTAATTAAAATAAAACCACACATAATTCACAAGCATACGAAAGAAATTTCCAGAGTTACCTATTACTCCTTAGCTTCACAGGTAATCACACAAAGTCACTCCGAAATTCCTAAAGAAAATTATATCTCAAATATTAGACTTTAATATAATAGACTTAGATATCCTAAAATCCCCAATAATTCATAATTACATAATTACCTACACAATATCCCACTTTAATCCGCCAATATTTTCTTGGGTCCAAATTCCAGTCAAATCATTCAATTAAATCTCCTCATATGACCTTAATAAACATTTAAAATTATTAATTTAATTATTAGCACCGCAGATAATCAAAAGTCCTAATTTTCAATATATCTAAAAATCCAAAAATTTCAATAATTAAGAAAAACCTCCCACAATGAAAAATCTACTTAAAGAAACTTATAATCTACTAAGCTTCAATTTATTAATTTTAGGACTCCCAAAAATTATCAACTTAGACAAGGTCTAATTTTTCAAGTATAACAAATCGAAAAACTAATGATAAAGAAATGTAGAGGAGACTTACGGGATTCCGAAAATGTGCTTAGTTGGCCGAAAAACTTACTATTCCTATACTAACAGACTCTAATAAGTCTAGTGATAGGAATATTTGTGGTGGAAAGAGAGAGAGAGAGAGAGAGAGAGAGAGACGAGAACGGTGAGTGCGACGAGGGAGAGGACGTGAGGGTGTGTTTATATATATTGATGCACAGTAACTCAATAGTAATGAATAGTAACTCAATAGTAATAATAATAATATAATAATAATATAATTGATGAATAGTAAAACTTTAAAAAATCACGGGTGAGGAACGAAGGAGTCACGGGAAGCATAGTGAGATAATAGGAAAAATTGCACTATTGGGCCCAAAATTTTCAAAATTTATTTTGAGCCACAAAAATTCCATTTATTTTCAAAAATTTTACCTACCAAACCTCTTAATTATTCTCTCCCACAATAACCTCTTTTGAGCCTAAAAATAATTTCTTCAAAATTGTTATCCTCCAAATAAGGGGAAAACTAGTCCTTTAAAATCCTCAAAAACACCTCAAAATCCTTCAAATATTCTCATAATCCATCATTTTTCATTAATGAATTCCTGTTTACCCCCACTAATCCTTAATTAAATTTTTAGGATGTTACAACTCTCCCCACCTTTTAGGAATTTTGTCCCCAAAATTCACCTTCCTAAAACACAGAACAACAAATACAACACATAATCAATCACAATCAACACTACCTAGGGAATTGGTAAGGTAATTGTGCCGCAAAGTAACCAAGTTTCACAAATTTTTTACTTAACTTCTTACCAATTATCATCAACCCAACTCTAACTTTCAAAACCACCGAAACTTTCACTTATTTCCACTTCCTTACCTTTATTTAGATAGCCTATCAATTCAGTATACACTGTATAACTGTCAATCTTTATTTAGCAATTGGGACCTCAAGATTTTGAAAATTTAACTCGACACAAAACCACTCTTAATACAAAACTCACTCTATTTACCTTACTTATTAGAACTTGAAATAGACTACCAATCCAACAATTCCCCACATATGAAATTTTTACCTAACTGTATATCATCAGGTTCCCAAATAATCATTCAGCTTGTCATCTTAATATCCTTCTCCAACATCCATTATACCTCCCCTAGGTTCCTTTAACCCAATGCAACAATCACCAACTTCACAATCCTCAGCCTGGTTCACTTGAAAGAGTTATACTTCAACTTCGAAATTAATTGGATTTTAAAACAGCAATTTAAGCTATATTTCCCACTTGAACATATTTGGGACATTTATTAGCGCTTAGAAATAAATCAAAACTAACTAATGCTCCATTTTATTTAAAGACTTTAATTATTTGATATGTATTATAATTTCCCAAATATCTTTCGTCCCATCTTATAATCTCATTTAATGCCCCAAACATTATTCATACTTTATGCTGAAATTTATCAATTGGCAACCAAGGTATTCCAATATTCTTTTATTCTTTATCATCTCTAGTCAAACAACATAAATAATTAATTTCTTACTCCTTTAAAATTCCCAAACATTTCAATTTTTCAATTCCTAGCTTGTGCTTAAAAAAATCTAGATTCTACATAGTACATGTTTCAAATTTCGCTTTCATAATCAGGTCTTAAGGTTTGAATTTAATCCCAAATAGACTCCAAAAATTCACTAAATCATATAACTCTAAGAAATAATACATAGCATGATCCATGGGACTTCAAAATTTGATTGACATGCTACTCCACAAAACCTCATTTCTATGGCTTTCTCAAAATCTCTAAGCTACCCACTAGCTTTCTAAGATCTTATTTGCCCACAAATGAATCACCCTCAATAATTATATTATCATACTGCTCATACACTAAGGTAAGAGTCTATCATTGCTATGAAAATCACCACCATTTATCAAATTATTTGCTCCTTTTTGGGTCTCTATTACATCCTTGTGCTGCCACTCGACACCTATATTAATTCAAAGGCAACCCACTTCTAGAAATGATACCCAAATCTTGCTCTTAGAATCCTTAAAATATCATATTTAAGCCAATCATTGATATCTTACCTCCTTGATTTTAATGAAAGAAAGTCATACTTCAGCTTTCTTAATCCAATCCTGAAATCCATAACACCTCAATCATTCGTATCATGCTTTAGACCTTTAATTAAATTAATCATAACGACTACTACACGTCCAAAAGCATCACATAAGCCGGGGAAATCATTAAATCACCTAATTTAAAGATCTCTCAACCTTCATATTTCAACAATGCACATATATACCTATAAGGTTCAACCATTTTCTTTACTTTAAAACTATTAGATCGAAGCGTCTATTAATTATAAAACCTCTTACACCTAACTAACATCTAGCATCAAACCTAAGTAACAGTCCATGACCAATCGTCCATGATTAGCAATCGATCTACCATTTCCTAATTCACTAAATCTTCAATCTAATTGTAATCAATGACCCCCACAAGTCTTAACATGAAAACATTAATTTCCCCATCTCACACCTTAAGTAATATTCTTAATTCATAACCGTTATAAGATATTCTAATTCTCAAGATCACCATTCAATCTCAATTTACAATGTTACAACCTCAATCGGGATTCCATCACCTAAAACAAATTCCTTAGCCACTTGGTAGCAACTTCCAATTAACCAAAATAACAATTCTGTAGACTCTATTCATAACATATCCAACAAATTTACTACAACCATTTATTCTTTTACTCTTACTCTTGCATACCTAATAATCTTTGAACATTGTTTCTGCTCAACTCTTGTAATCCCACCTAATAACCATTAAACCTTTCAATTATACCTCCTTGATCTTAATTCAATTAATAGCAAACTCTGATGATATTCTATTTTTGACCATAGAATGCAACATCCTCAAATGAATCAATCATTCAGATCAGAAGATTTATCAACTTCCATACTTCAACGATGTACTTACATACTCCTAAGGTTTAACCTTTTCCTTAACTTTTCAAAACTATTAGATCATTGCATAAGCCTTGATTATAGATCCTTTGACATACGGATGATCTCAGATATTAAACCTAAGTGATAATCCATGTCCAATAGCCCTCAATTAATAACCAACCTAGTACCTTCAATTTACCAAAATCATATTCTAACTGCAATCAGTAACTCTTTCTAGAATGCCAATTTCAAAATTTCAACTTAGGTAAGATCCTCAAATTATTAAAAGAAAATCCTTCATAACCACTATAAGATACTCTAACCCTCAAAGTCTCCATCCAAGTTTCAAATCAATCAGCATTAGTCAAATTAAATCTAAATGGTTATACCCTAATTTTATGATTTCATCCATCTCAACTTTCAACAATTTCTCCCAATAGAGGTCTTCGTTAGCATCAATATGCCTAAAAATGAAAGTCTCACTAGATCCTTTAATTTCCCAAATCCATAATAAACCTCAACATTTCCTTTAAATCTCAAACTCCATAGTAGACCCTAACTTCATCTGTCATGATCTCCTTTTAGTTCAGCCTCGTCTGACCCTTTAAATTCTTTAAACAATTATATCGATCACCCTCTTTGTTATGATATCTATCCTAATCCAGACCTAACAATCATCTAACACCTTAAGCTATTTATTCCACATTTAATACAAAGCTCCAAAACCAATCTCCTCGAAATCCAACCATTCCTAACTCTTCGAAATCTGTATAAATATAGGTAACTTTAAGTTATTTAATATTAATTATTCATTCCTTAGGAACCTCCAGACAGATTTTTGAATCGATTCTGAATATTAATGATTCAAAGGTCAAGACAACAAAGATTCCAAATATTTTGTTTCACACCATTTGAAAATTCAAATTCTATTTTCAGCTTCCCGACAGTTGCAAAAGTTATTATATTTACCTTTTATCCTTAAAACATTAGTCCACCAATTCTAATCATAGAACATCACCATTTCTGTTTCCCAACCTTATTGGCATATCCATATATCCAAAATTACCAACAACAATACATCCTAAAACATTTCTTTTAATATAACAACCTAGCATGAAACAGGCACTTATTCTAATTTTTTTTTTTACACTTAAATTCCAACTCTTTAATAGGATTCGCCTGACAATGCCAAAGCCCCATAATTTTAATACTAAACACTGTCCATTTAAATCTTAATCAATGTCTAAATTTACCCATTTGAATTTCTATACTTTATAACAATCATCCTCAAACTCAAGAAAATATGCTCAATATACATTTTATTTGATCTTAACTTCTATAGAGCATATGTTACTTTCAAGGAATGATTCCAAACTTCAACTCTTTCAAAACACACATCAACGAGCATAAACAAAATTAAATATTTTCTTTTGTGAAGTCATTAGCCTTTCATCCTAGTAAATTACTATTTTAACTTTATACTAGGTAATTTGGGGATTTAACACTATATCTCGTTTTCCAACTAAAAGATGTAATATCTTAACAAGGTTACTCGATACAAATTCAATACTTTGGACCAACATTCTTATTCCCTTTCTTTGTAGAACACCACAAGCACAAAAGAAATGAAACGTTAAGTTATACGTTATTCATTATCAATTCTATCAACTAAGAGCTAAAACAAACAAGGGTAGAGCACAAGTTATATTTAAATTGTCATGACTACTAGAAGTGTAAAATTTACTTTCTTTTAAAAAAATTTAAAACAATTAGACAAAAGGCCACAGAATATTGTAGCTCTTAAATGTAACAGCCCAGCGCCTCGCAACGAAAAATTGTCCGCTTTGGGGGTGAACCTCCCCCGCACGGGTTTAAAAGGCATCTCATGGGGGAAGGGTAAACCTCCCAAACCCCCAGCCTTATCACTCCACGAGGCCTGGCTCTGATACCATCTTGGGGAGACAACGGTGGCCCAACAGGTAACCTCAGGATCACTGATTTTACGCCCCGCCTCTCGGCGGCTGCAACCCTCCCCGGTGGCAAGCCGGGTGGGCCGTGTCGGGGTAAGAGCCGGGACTTCGCCACACCTCATCCAGTGAGAACCCCCGATCACGGTGTTAGAATTCGCCCTCTAACCTTAACCAGCTCTGATACCATCTTTGTAACACCCCACCCAAATTAATATTCAAATACTTGACCAAAATGCTATTATAGCATTAAAAATCGTCATAATTTATAAATAATCCTACCGTCATGACAATTTAATATAAAGTGGCTAAAATGTGCTTAATGAGCACTAGAGCCTCTAAGGAGGCTCTCCTCAAGTGTCTTCCCTTGCTTCCTATTAGATCATTCACCTGGAAAATTGTTAATAATAGGATGAGATCGACATCTCAGTAACTACCGAAAAATCCTAACATACACAAGCAAATCACATATAATTCTAATTTAACCAATTATACACATGTAGTTCTTCGTACAACTCATGGCTTTCAAATACATATTAGGTACACTCAACATAGGGAAAACATCTCATTTAAATTCTCAACGAGTTGTACCCATAAATAAATATTTATAATATGCAATATGCAACTCCTTATATCACCGTCCATCCTTATCCCGCTGACTGGAGCCATAGGCTAACACACATTGTCCAACAGAGAACTAATTCATACAACTGAATTATCTCAAGCTCACCAGTACTTAAGATGTATCCGGCCAAAGATACAGAGCTCAAGTCCGGACTATGGCTCCCCTCCTTAAAGAATCACACTAAGGAGGTGTCACATGTCCCACAACTCCAATGCAATCCCGGCCAAAGGAAAACATGGAAGGAGGGGCCCTGACAAGTGCCATCCACTGTGCACCGAGTGATGGCTTACCACGTGGTAGTACGGATATCATATATCTCCTCTTCAAATCTTAACCCCTCATGGATGCAAATGCAATCATCATTACACCATAAATAATTTATAAATAATTTTCAGCCCAAATATACTCAACATACTCAAGCATG
This sequence comes from Mimosa bimucronata, assembly GCA_037074515.1. NCBI lineage: Eukaryota > Viridiplantae > Streptophyta > Magnoliopsida > Fabales > Fabaceae > Mimosa > Mimosa bimucronata. The sequence continues at coordinate 12,949,805 of CM073448.1, read as the reverse complement.
CTTAAAATAAAACAAGCGTAATTTATTTTTCATAGCAAATAGACAATAAGCAAGCATGCTTGAAAAGTGATAAACTTATTATTGTGTGATAATTAATTAAAATAAAACCACACATAATTCACAAGCATACGAAAGAAATTTCCAGAGTTACCTATTACTCCTTAGCTTCACAGGTAATCACACAAAGTCACTCCGAAATTCCTAAAGAAAATTATATCTCAAATATTAGACTTTAATATAATAGACTTAGATATCCTAAAATCCCCAATAATTCATAATTACATAATTACCTACACAATATCCCACTTTAATCCGCCAATATTTTCTTGGGTCCAAATTCCAGTCAAATCATTCAATTAAATCTCCTCATATGACCTTAATAAACATTTAAAATTATTAATTTAATTATTAGCACCGCAGATAATCAAAAGTCCTAATTTTCAATATATCTAAAAATCCAAAAATTTCAATAATTAAGAAAAACCTCCCACAATGAAAAATCTACTTAAAGAAACTTATAATCTACTAAGCTTCAATTTATTAATTTTAGGACTCCCAAAAATTATCAACTTAGACAAGGTCTAATTTTTCAAGTATAACAAATCGAAAAACTAATGATAAAGAAATGTAGAGGAGACTTACGGGATTCCGAAAATGTGCTTAGTTGGCCGAAAAACTTACTATTCCTATACTAACAGACTCTAATAAGTCTAGTGATAGGAATATTTGTGGTGGAAAGAGAGAGAGAGAGAGAGAGAGAGAGACGAGAACGGTGAGTGCGACGAGGGAGAGGACGTGAGGGTGTGTTTATATATATTGATGCACAGTAACTCAATAGTAATGAATAGTAACTCAATAGTAATAATAATAATATAATAATAATATAATTGATGAATAGTAAAACTTTAAAAAATCACGGGTGAGGAACGAAGGAGTCACGGGAAGCATAGTGAGATAATAGGAAAAATTGCACTATTGGGCCCAAAATTTTCAAAATTTATTTTGAGCCACAAAAATTCCATTTATTTTCAAAAATTTTACCTACCAAACCTCTTAATTATTCTCTCCCACAATAACCTCTTTTGAGCCTAAAAATAATTTCTTCAAAATTGTTATCCTCCAAATAAGGGGAAAACTAGTCCTTTAAAATCCTCAAAAACACCTCAAAATCCTTCAAATATTCTCATAATCCATCATTTTTCATTAATGAATTCCTGTTTACCCCCACTAATCCTTAATTAAATTTTTAGGATGTTACACACCCCACTCATTTTCACACGAATAGGGAAAATCTCATATGCACAAGCCTCAATAAAAAACAAAATGTTCCTCTCACCCTCTCTCTCCTCTGACATTTTATCTATCTGACACTTGGGGTCAATGTTGTCTTTTCTCCTCTCAATTTAATTTCAGTTTGCCCCCACAAGACTCAAGTGATATTTCAGAATCTTTTGATCCCATTTTGAAATTAATTGGCTACCACAGTTCTATATTAAAATTTTCCCTAATATAAACTCTTACTCCCTTCGATCCTAAATATAAGAACCATTTACATCATTTGATAAAATTAATGAAATTAGTTAAGTGATATAAAATCACATGATATTACCAATGCACTCTAACCATCTACCTATATCTCACAATCTTTCTCTTACTTATTTATTATTGAGGAGCATTAAGAGTGATAATTTGACAAAAAGTTAAAAATAATTAGGAAGAAGTCTTATATTTAAAATAAAATATATTTTATATTTAAGACCAAAGGAGTACACAATTAGTTCAGATTTAAACTTCTCCACATTTGAACCTGTGCACATTGGGCCAATCGCTTAAGTTGAATGTGTGACACGAAACACGCCTTGAAATGGATACATATTTTTATATGGAAAAAGTTTATATAATAATTGTCATGAGACTTATCTATAAGTTATATTTATAAGTTGCTGGCAAAAAAAAAAAAAAAAAGTTACATTCGTAAGTTATAAATAATATGGTCCAATGGATTGAGAACAGTAATATTTGTTCTGAGTTCCATATAAATGTAAACACCCAACGATTGTTACTTTGTGTGTGTGGAAATGTCATTCTTTCTAGTCTTTAATACAAGGTATCAACCTCATATAATCTTTTGTTCTTTACAATAAGACACCATCCGAATTACAACCAGATTTTCATGCTTCTTGGTCCCCTCAATTTATCTTGAAACGAAGCAACCACCCATGGAAAAGAGTATTTATTTGTTTGCACTGACTTTCTTCTTATGCTTCTCCCTACTGTAACAAAGTGTACAAAGCTCCTCGGTCACTGTAATTCCTCTTATGCTTCTCAATGGGTAATAAATGACACAACTCCCTACTGCATAAAGTGCACCGCCATGTTCTGAAAAATGTTCTTTTTATTTCAAAATCCACATATTCAAAGAAGGGTAAAAATGGAAAAAGTTAACAAAATATGAAAAATTTAATGATCCAATTTCCATTTCTTGATTTGTGAGAAATGTCAATTGATGTCGTATAATAAGAACCAGAGGGAGTATATTTGAATACTGCTAATTTGGACCAATAGATTGAGAACAATATCAGATTGAATTTGATAGTCTTAAAATTATAAAGTAATCTAGGCCGTTAAAATTTAACCTAAATAATTTAAAATTAAAATTGAAGCATAATGAACAAAAATCAAATCCCAAGGGGATTTATTCTGGGGACGAAATAAATGAGGGAGGGTTAGATAAATGAAGAAGGTAGGTGGGGGAAAAAGGGCCTTGTAGGTGGTATGATGAGAGAGAGTAAGTGCTATGATATGATAATCGGGACTCACTCCATAGCTGAGAGCCACAAGTATTTTGTAGGGACAAAAGCTTGAATTTTTTTGATAATCGGGACTCACTCCATAGCTGAGAGCCACGAGTATTTTGTAGGGACAAAGCTTGAATTGAATTGCAATGGTCTTTCTGCTTCATTTGTTTTTGTGGGCCAAATTTTGAAATAGTTTCAACCACATGTTTTACCAGTTCTTTTCACGTAAGTTATGTGGAATCCATGTAAACTAAAAAAAATGTTGGTTTAGTCGATAAAAACTTGGTTTATAACTCACGAAACCGTAAACTTAAATATCACAGCTAACATGATTTCTCCATGCGATATATATATATATATATATAAATACTCATGTGATTTGTAGGGACAAAAGTATGTCCCTTGGGCCCACTTACATACTAACTCTTAAAGGCATACCCTAACTACCCTAGTGGCAAAAGGCATAGCCTATGAACCCGCATATAAGTTTACTTATGGACACGCCCACTAAAGTTAATCCAATATACCTACAGCCAATACCACGTCATCCCATTCAGTTATCCAGTCAAGTCTGTTGGCCAACTACCCACGATAGTAGGAGCCACATTCTCTACCTTTCAATCCCTACAAAGGTGGAACCACATTTCAAAATTACGATAATCGAAACTGACTTACTGGAGTAGCAATATAGCAGAATTACACAGTCAAACTTCATTTAATAGCCACTCAGTTCCATGATTTTCAAATTTGACTTACCATGTCATTGTAACTGTCAGCACACCTTATCAGCCTATTAAAGGGGGAAAGTCAGGACAATAAGGGTAAAGGATTTACACAGCAATCACTCTCAACACTGAATACTCTCAAGAGTTCTGGCTCTTCATCTAAGTTAAGGGTGGTATCTCGTCGTGCATCATTATCTGCTCTTATCCTACACTAAAATTCTCTCTCTCTCTCTACTGTACATTTTTCTTTGTATTTCCATCGAATTCATTGTAATCTTTATTACTTTATGTACCATCTATTGGTCTTTGTAATTCAAATTACGGTTGATGGCGATCCTCTTTTGTGCACTCAATAGGACCTTAATCTGTTCATTGCTTTACAGAATTTAGCATCAGCATATTCATTCTTTAAATCCGAAGACATGCCATATTCCTGGTGAGTCTAGAATCCAACTCTGTGCATATAAGTTCAAATTTTTCATAACACAAGATTTAGGCCTTTGGGCTATCTAGAAACATCCACTGCCCAATATATGGCAGACATTTCTGGATCCTTATGGGCCTTCAAAGCCCAATTTAGATACTCTTTTCATGAATTTTACATACTTCAGAGTCAACTACACTTTGTTAGAAATATATAAAAACTGTATTGTGGGTTATATGTTTGAAATAAAGTTTGAAGATTATATGTTTCGAAATATTTAGCAAACAAGTTGAAATATTTAGGACTTTATAAATACGGTGTTTTCTTTTGGATTCTATCTTATTAATATAGGTGTGTAGATATGAAAGAACAATAGTGTTGTATCATCGTTAACTGTTATCTATAGTCCTTTGATAAAAGAGTATTGTTTGAGAAGTGGGATTATTTGTAAATAAATATTATTAATGAATTGTATGATCTATAAATTAAAGGCCATATGTCACAAGATATAAAGTTTGTATTTCACATCCTACAACCTGCATACTGAATTAAGGTCCAAAAAAAAAAAAGAAAAAAACTGCATACTGAATTCTCAGGTTTGTTTTGGTCAACTAAATAAATTGAATTACACTGATAGATTTTTTATTAAGAAGAGAATGAAAAATACATATAAAAAATACATAGGATAGTGATTGGCAATATTCATACAGTAAGAGTCTAAGACAACATAATATATTTTGATATTATTCACAGAGAGATGGCCTCTTACTACCCATTGGGATTTGGGCTCCCATTTACAATCACACCGTCATCAGCAGATGCAAATGGGAGGAGGTATGCTCACAATATCTGTATTGGTTTAGGAACTGGGAAAAGGATGAAGAAAATGGGGTTACTTCTTAGTTATCGTGTTGAACTCTAATTCCCTCACCTTATTTATAGTGAAAACAATAATTTTGTTATTTCTTGTCATGAACTTTTCTTGGAAAGAAATGAAGAAAAGTAATTACGCTGCACTTTTTTCATTGTCCAAGAAAGAGGGATAAAGTTCTGGGCTTTCTGGGTTTGGTATGAACTATGTAGTTAATCTGATTTATTCTCCCTCCTTGCTTGTTAAAAACCTCTGCAACGCAACAGGGAACATATTTATTGTTTGAGCTAGATTTTTGTTTGAGTGGGCTTAAATCTAGGGTTTTGAAGTGGTTTTTGGATATTGCTTTGTTTTGGCACTTCGGACAGTAGCAAAGTTGGGGAAGGAAGAAGACATGACACAAATCTGACCAGGAAATCTGTTTTTTCTTTTTTTCTAAAAAAAACTGAGGTTTGGATGACACCCGGCATGCCATATCAGCATAATAAGTCAACTAATATTTGACTGTTTGAACTGTTAATTTGGGGGTGACATTACTATATCCTGAAACTTTCAGGATAACATTGATACCACACAAATACTTTTAGATGAATTTGCAGTTTAACCCATTTTTTAGCCGATACTCCACTACATAGAAGATGGCCTAGTACATAATACCCACGTTTCATTGGGCCTTGTCATGGGGTTTTCTTCCCCCAATAGAACATGTTTTATGAATATAATGATAATTACAGATATATATATACACACACACATGCATGAGGTTATAGACCTTGAAGTTCAAAATTATATTTGTATAAACTATAAATAAATACCAACTATAATTGGATTATTCTTTGGCAAAACTGCATTCAGATCCTAATAAGATAAATTAATACTCTAAACCCTTGAAATATCAAAATTATTAATCGGTTTCAAGGGAACCATGCGTAAAATAATGTAATAGTGAAATTACCAAGTTACCCTCTCTCTTTTTTTTTTGCCATGGATACCTACTTATCATTATAGTTTACATGTTAATATGTGTTGCGACAGTTGTTATAATAGTTTTGTTTAGTTGTTAACAACAAGTATATATTGATATTATTCGTTAATAGCAATAAAGGTTGTCAATCAAGACACCTTAACTTGTTAATGAATGGACTTATACGTGATTGTCAATGTTTTTTTTTTCTATCTATTAGTAAGAGCAGTAACATAATTTCTCAACTGGATTATATTATCCTTAAGCTCTTAGATCCTATCAATAATTTTGAGATTTCAAGGGTCTTTACCGTATGAATTGTCTTATTTTAAAAATGTCTTATTATTTTTAAAAATATACGGGCTAAATATAATTTTGAAGTTTTTGAGCTGGGAAAACTGATTTTGACATTATTTTTAAAACTAATTCTGATAAAAAAAATATAAGTTTTTTTTACCTGTATCAAGAATATAAGTTTAGAGTTTATTAAATTACAGTAAGCAAAATTACGTTTCAATAAAAGCAAAATTAAATTGGCATTGTTTCTAAATACAATATCTATTTACCTAATTTGATTAGATTAAATATGTAAGTTAGTTATAACTAAATGATATTATCAAAATTCCCTTACTACATTGTTTTATTCCTTTTTTCCTTCTCTTTCTTGATTATATTGAGGAGTATACTAATGACGATAATTTAGAAAAAATATATGAAAAACTGAAAAGATTCTTTATATTTAGAAACAAATACAGGCAAGGGAAAAAAAAAAAAATACACCTCCAGGATTAAGCTGGTAATAGATTGGCGGTGATCGATATTTTTGTATATATATTATTTTCGCCTTTCTTCGTCGTTTCTTCTTTCATTAGCTTTCAGCCTCATAACGCAGAGTTGAAAAAAGCTCCATATTTTTGTTCGAGGTAATTCTCTCGCCTCCTTCATTCTACATTCTCTGTAGCTTCTCTATTCGATTTTGGCTTCGCACTTTCGTGAATTCCTAGGTTTAATTGTTCCTTTCTCGCTTCCTGCTCTTTTCTATTTGCAGATTTCAGGGATTTTAATCTTAGGGTTTTGTAATTCGCGACGATCATCAACCCTAATTTCCCAGTTCGGGATCCTCTTAACTGAATTCAACTTTACTCAAGTTCACGAACCCTAGAAATTTCAAATGCACCCCAAATCTTTCCGAAACATGCAAATCTTAGTTCAATCGCCTGAATTAGGTATTCCTTCCCAATCTATAACTGTTTCCCCCATCAACAATCAAACACTCTTCCACCTCAAACGCTCTTTCTTACCTGAATCGCTTTCTTCCCAATTCCTCTCGTCATTCTATTTCACTCTTAATGGCAGGCCTCTTGTTGATCATACACCTATTTCTGTTTCCCAAATTCCTCCCCTTTCCACCCTGATTTTGCGATCTAGGTCTCGTGGTGGCGGCGGCGATGGCGGCGCAACCGGTGCGGAATCGCGTGATTGTTACCTTAATATGTATGCTGAGAAGAAGCCTGATAAGGTGGACCCTAATGAACAGAGGTTATCTAAGTGGTTGAATTGTGCTTTATCGAATGAGCCGTTGAGGGAGCCTTGTGTGGTGGACAAACTTGGGAATATATTCAATAAGGAAACTCTGGTAGAGGCTTTGCTGAAGAAGAATTTGCCTAAGGAGTATAGGCACATTAAGGGTTTGAAGGATATGGTGAAAGTTGAGTTATCTCTGATTCCTGGGAAGGAGGATGCAAATGGTGGGACCTGTTTTCAGTGTCCTATTTCAGGGCTTGAGTTTAATGGGAAGTACAAGTTCTTTGTGTTGAAGAACTGTGGTCATGTTTTGAGTGCCAAGGCTTTGAAGGAAGTTAAGTCCTCGTCTTGTTTGGTTTGTCACCAGGACTTCTCTGAAACAGATAAGATACCAATCAATGGGAGTGAGGAAGAGGTGGCAATGTTGAGGGAGAGAATGGAGGAGGAGAGGGCTAAATTGAATGAGAAGAAAGCGAAGAAGAGCAAGAATGGATCGAAGGTTAATGGCGAGAAGGACGGCGTGAGTTTGGAACAATCGAGGTTGACTGGTAACAAACATGGTATGGATGTGGATAAAGCTTCAGCTAAAGTGGAAGGGAATTGGAAGGTTGTGAATGGGAATGGTGCTTTAAATGGTGTGGCTGATGGTGCAACCAAGCGTTTCAAGGCTGCTGATAGGGCCCCTGCACACGCTAACAAAGAAGTTTATGCATCAATATTCACTTCTTCGAAGAAGTCAGATTTTAAAGAAACGTTTACTTGTAGATCCCTTCCTCTTGGTCGAAATTGATTGTTTCATCCAGCATGGAAGAATGTACTGCCTACCTAGTCGCCTGTGGTTCTAGAAGTTACGTGCACTGTAAGTTCTTGATCAAAACTGTTATGTAATTGAATTGCCAGGGTTCTGAAAATGATGACTCACTGGGAGAGTTAACTTTGAACCTGTGATTTTGTTTGTTTTTATTTTTTGTTCTCGTCATTGTTTATCCTTAGAATATGGATCTGCTTTCTTATTTGGAAACACTGTTAGGGTAATGTGTAAGATATTATTATGTTTTTTTTGAATCAAAGACAAAATGATACTATAAATAATAGAAATATTACATAGGTCTTAAAGACGGAGGTGTTGGAAATAAATTAACTATGGCATCATATTTGCAACCTATGGTAGTTGCAAAACATATATTAGAAAAGGGATTAAGGAGCTCTTAAACGTTCTGCAAAACCACAATGAAACCTAGTGAGTTGATAGCAGAAGTAAGAAATTATTATGTCTTCTTGAACATACCATGAAACCCTGCTCATATTCTTTTGGGCTTGGTTTCTATACCATCTAGAGGATGAAATGTGAGCGATAGATTTAAATATTTAACTCTTGTTTGTACTTGAAGGTTGAAATACGGTGCCTATATTGTGTATGTCTAGGAAAACTATTCTCAAATGAAGGCAAGTCACTTCAAACTAATCGCATTGATTGGCTGTTTTGAAGATTAATGTTTGATTTTTTTTTTAAGAGTGATAGTGTTCTCTTTCTTCTTTTTGTTTATTTCGGCCTCAGGAGGATACGTTCTTTTTGCAGTATTGTTCCTTTACGCTCTCCATAGCACTGCCTCCTCGAATTTTGTACCATACGTTGCACCAAATAATTTTCTCAAGGTCCTGGAATTATTCACAACTGCCAAGTAACGCAGTTAAAATTATTTGCGAATGTAACCTTCATGCTCTAAATGTATGACATATGTACTTTAGATTAAGGATACTAGTCAAGTTAGTTAATATGAAATAAACACTAATAATATTTTTTAATTCCCTCGCTTTATCTTTTACTTGATTATTATTAAAGGAACATTATAGGGATAATTTGGGTAAATTGACAAAAGTTATAAATAAATTATACATTTAAAACTAATACTCATTTCGGACCCAATTATAAGATCATTTTGACTCTTTTTGGAAAAAATTAGGATGCAAAATTAATCACTTTAAATTATCTGTAGTTACCTTTTTTTCCTCAAAACTAATTTATTCTACTTATAAACTACTCTATAATCTAATTACATGTGAAATATGTTATAATTTAGTTGTTTAATTTGCTTCTGTAACTTCCAAAAAAAAAGTTAAGGTGATTTTATATTTAGGACCGGAGGGAGAATCAACTTTCTAACTAAGTCCGACATTAAAGATGTGAGGGAGCATTTAGTTTTGTGTGCTTTTGAGTAATATTTTTTTATATATATAATATTTTCTCGTGGCAAACCGTTTGGTGGGATAGAAACGAAATCTAAATTGAGTTCAGAAATTGACATGACTACTATTCTCTTTTGATTTCTTGAGAGAAATAAAATACAGTGCCTAAATGATGGCATGCATGCATAAGGATAATGAAGAGATCGCTGGGCAAGCATTTTTATAGCATTTTCCTCTAAACCCATACTAAGTAGAAAGTAGAAACATAACGGAAGCCATCTTATGGGTTGCTCATTTTTAAAAAGAAGATTTTTTATAAATTATAGAAGGCAATGTTGGTTGAAACTAATGGTAATTTTAGTAGTAATAACTATTAGTTTAGTGGAATTATGTGTAGTATGTTGGATGGTCAATAAGATTCTTTGATTAAATACAGGTAACATAACATTGTTAACTTACCTTTTTTGTTCCTTTTCTTTTGTTGTAGGAAAATTTTCACTAGGAAGAACTAAACCTTCTCTCAACTCCATTAGATTTTACCATACATTGCAACCTTGCTTCCCTTTTTAGACATCCCTTTTTGGATTTTCTGTTTTTTCCCCTGGCCCATTGCATATTTGTGATTAGAGGTGTCCAAATTCGAGATCAGGATTGACCATTTTCAGATCCCATCTCGGAAGGAGGACGAGACTGAGATTCAATCCTGGTCCTAGCATTTCCCAGTCTCGGTAGGAACAGGAAATCTTGGGATTTCCTAGAAAAAAAAGAACAAATCATTAATAAAAATGACGGCGGAGGTGATAATCGGCTCTAGTGGCGGAAGTAGAAGGAAGTGGGAAGGTTGAGAATGTGAATGGTGCTTTAAATGGTGTGGCTGATGGTGCAACCAAGCGTTTCAAGGCTGCTGATATGCCCCCTGCAAATGCTAACAAAGAAGTTTATGCATCAATTCAATATTCACTTCTTCAAAGAAATCAGATTTCAAAGAAACGTTTACTTCCAGATCCCTTCCTCTTATTGATAAAAAAAAAAAAAAAAAGGCTTCCTTCCTCTTGGTAGAAATTGATTGTTGCATCCAACATGGAAGTAAAAGTGTTCACTTTCGTCCCGTCCTGACCATACCGTTTCGATCGCGGTCGTTTGGACCGGGACAAAGCCGGACGGGAGGCGGGACGAGTATTGTTTCGTATCGTCTTTTTGTCCGGTCCCGAATATTTATTTTTTAAAAGATATAATTAATATATTTTTTGTATAGATTCCTCTCACCTACTAATAAAAAAATACTTATTTTCCATTCAGCATTTATTTAACAAACTCAAACTCATGTAATTTAATAATTAACCAATAAAGTAGGTCATAGGGTAGAGATGCATAAAATTTATAATACATTTTAAGAAAAAAAATAATTATTCAATGTTCATGTCTAAAATATAATTTATTTAAATCCATATGAACTATTAGGTTTTTATCATCTTATTTTAATATAATTTGTTATTATGAGATACTATTAATTCAAGTATTAATAGGTCAACAAACAATATTTCAAAATTTCAAAATACAATAAATCATTATAAACTGTTATTAATTAAAATATTAATATATTTCACGTGCATTGGGAAGAAAATTTTAGTTATTTGTATAATAAGATATTCTCATATCAGTTTTAGTTATATCTTTAATCCAAAATAACACAAATATTTAAGACACTAAAATATCTTTGCTGAAAAATTGATAAAAGATTATGATCACATATTTGTAGTATATATTTTCAATCATCCAAATCCAATGTCTCACATATTTCTATATATTTTAAATTTTATAAGTCAAGTAAAGAGTGAAAATAAACATATTAAACAAGTCAATATTTTTCTCTAAAAAATAAGTGGGACCAGATAAGATCGAGAATGAGACGGGACATGGGACAAATTTACTGTTCCGAGGCCTTTTACGGGGATGGGATACGGAATAAGCCCGCCCCGTTCCGTCCCGACCCATAAACATCCCTACATGGAAGTATGTACTACCTACCTATTCGCCTGTGGTTCTAGAAGTTACTTGCACTGTAAGTTCTTAATCAAACATGTTACGAACTGAATTGCCAGGGTTCTGAAAATAATGGCTCACTGATGAGAGAATTAACCTTGAACTTGTGATTTTGCTAGTTTTTGACTTGTTCTCGTCATTGTTTATCCTTCGAATATGGATCTGCTTTCTTATTCGGAAACGCTATTAGGGTAATGTGTAAGATATTATTATATCTTCTTGAACATAGCATGAAACCAATACTCATAATTTTTTGGGCTTTGTTTCTTTACCATCTTGATGATGAAATATGAGTGATAGATATAACTCGTTTGTACTTGAAATACGGTGCCTATTATTATTGTCTATATAAGGAAAGCTATTCTCAAATGAAGGCAAGGCAACTAATCTCACTGATTAGCCGTTTTGAAGATCATTGTTTAATTTTCTTTTTTTTTCTTCTTTTTGCAGAGTGAGTGTTCTTTTTCTTCTTTTAGTCTATTTCGGCTTCAAGAGGATACTTCTTTTTGCATTATTGTTCCTTTACGCTCAACATAGCACTGCCTGCTCGAATTTTGTATCATGCATTGCACCATAAAATTTTCACAAGCTCCTGGGATTATTCACAAGCGTCAAGTAACGCGGTTAAAATTATCTGCGTGTCATGTAATCCTTCTTTCTGTAAATATATGACATATGTATTTAAGTTGATTAGATTAAAGATACTAGATAAGTTAGTTAATATTGTTGGCGTCACCACCTGAATTGTTGTAGTTCACTTCATCGTTCGACTTTCCTCCTTTGTTACATGCAAATCCGGTTAGCAGCAGTATCTGCAAAAATTCAAAATAAATAGCTCGAGTCGCACCCTCAGGGGCACTGTCCTTAAGAGCTATTCCGCAACTACCGGCCAGAGAAGTTGCGGCACTCCCCAGGATTAAACGAACTCTTCCTATATAAAATATAAGGAGCAGAACTACGGAAGATAATTTTCTCAATAAGGCACAAGTATTCAAGACGAGGAAGAAAGGTACTTAAAACTCAAGATCCAAATCTACTGAGCCTCGTACAAACAATATCTTATATAGACCTCAAAAAGTGAACATTTGGCTACTCCTCAAAATTAAATGACAAATTCTGAACGTTGGCCATAAAATGTCCGTTGCAAAAGGAGTTCTTATGTCAGGAAATTGTACACTTACATACTATTAATATAATCCGTTAAAAGGCAATAAAACTTCTTTCCATTAGCTAGTGTTTGACTCCTCCAACGTCCAGATTTTGTTTCACATTTAAAGACTATTAATAAAATATTAATGAGGCATTAATAAAATCAGTTTCTTATTTGCAAAATCCTCCAACGTAGACTAAGGTATCAAAACATCTTCTTTATTTCAAAATCAACTATTTTAATTCCTTAAAATAGCTCAGTAAAAATGTACCCATTTCACATTTAACTCAATCACAATGGTTGGGGATAAATCGCCGGATTTCACCTCTTGTGACCCATTGTTGTATGAGTTTACTCTTCCTCTTGACCTATTTAATAATCCAAGTTCACTTATAACTTGGACCTCCACAATCCCAAATAATGTGGGACTTGTTCCTTATGACACACCCACTCAAAATTGCCAACAAATATTACACATTTTTCTTTAAAAAATACTAGTAATTTTTTTTCCTCACTTTATCTTATACTTGATTAGGAGTATTGATAGAGATAACATTAACTTGGAGTAAGTTGACAAAAATCAGAAATAAATTATACATTTAAAGATCAAAATCAACTTCATAATTAAATCACTGAAGAGAGAAGGGAGCATTTAGTTTTGTTTAATTTTGAATAATTATTTTTTTTATAACATTTTCTCATGGCAAAGGTTGAGTTGGGTAGAAATGAAACCTATGGGCTTGTTATTTTTTGTTTTTAAAAACAGTTTTTCTGTTTTTAAAAAGAGAAAAACAAAAAAACTTGTATGGCAATCTGTTTTTAAAAATTTGTTTTAAAAAAAACAAAAAATTGTTTGAAAAAAACAAGAAAGCAAAAACAATTTAAGGGTGTTTTTAATTTTTAATTTTTTCTAAATATGAGAATATCTTTTTTCGAAAGAAAACTTGAGTCCGCCACTCATGCTACTTCTAGAAAGTCATGGCATAACTCACAATGGCAGAAACCACAACGTCACTAATAATTGAGCATGAGTTTGGCAGAAACTACAATGCAAAAGTGACTATAAACTTTTAAAATGAGATAAAAAAATATCATCACCGTTAAGTTGACCGTGAGTTTGACTGAAAGTGCAAATATGGATGATGAATAAGCTAATTTTAATCCAGTTGGCAATGGAGGGTAAAAATAAAAAATGTAAAAAAAATCCACGTGGCAACATACTCATTTTTATTATATTATTGTTTTTTAAAACAATAATTTTATAAAGATCCACTTGACTAGGATTTGTTCTATTTAGCTCGATGCGAGTTCAATTATATGCTCCGTAGCCTCACGAAGGAGAAGAAATGGAGATGAAGAAGCTAACCACTTTTATTTTAAAAAAACAAATAATTTAACAAAAATGAGTATGCAGTCACGTAGATTTTTTTTACATTTTTTATTTACACCCTCCAAAGCCAACTGAATTAAAATTAATTTATTCATCATCTATGTTAGCATTTTCAGTCAAACTAACGGTCAACATATTGGTTATGGTATTTTTTTTTATATCATTTTAAAAATTTATATTCACTTTTGAACATAAAAAAATCATTTGATACTATGCATCTTTTTTATAGAAGTTCATGTGTATTTTTTACTGTTAGCTCTTGTAAAATAACATTTATCTTTTTTCTATGTATTTATATCATAAAAAAACTAAAACTTTTCTACAAACTTACAATAACAATAAGAGAACACAAAACATTTAATTGTTCAGACTTTTTTTTGTGTATTCAGTAATACATGTTATTTTTTTTATATCTGACAGTACATATAAATTAAATCAGGGAAAGACATATAATCTAAATTCCAAAACTGATATCCGATAGGTTGTGTTGGGGAAAAAAGCCAATGGGTTGGAAATGGTAATTTCATCACCTCATAGCCTATCTCTCTTCCCTCTCCATCATAAATGATACTTCCTCTCAACTCTTCACAGTCCCCAACCCTCAACTCTGACAATAATTATGGATTGTAATTAAATTAGCACAATTTTAAAAATACAACATATACTCATTTGATCCTATTTATAAGTCACTTTCAACATATTTCATACAGACCAAGGAAAACCTTAAAACTCATTAACTTTCCACTAAAATCCAACAAATTTACAACTTTATCTATATTAATTATCCACTATACCACATGAAAATAAAGTTAACACATAATAAATGAAAGGTAAACTTATACATTCATACTCAATATTTAATTAGGTGACTTATATATAGAACCAAATAAAACATTCTCTTTCTGCCCTATAAATAGAACCAGAGGAGTAACTCTCTATATATATAGTCTCTCTTCTCTTTATTAGAATACACCAAATAACAAATTCATTTTATCATTTTTATAAGGCACTTATTAGTTTCAAAAAAACATTAAACAAGTTTTTTTATCTATACTTATATTTAATAAATGTAGTAGGAGAGAGTAATAATTAATATGATATTTGAATTTAGTAATAGTTAGTATAGACAAAATTGGAAATCAATTGGATTTCAAGAAAAATTTAATGATTTTAACAAATTTTATTGATACGTATGATTTGTTAGTTTATGCCTTATTACAAGAATAAGAGGAAGTAAACCTCTTAATTTGTGCATTGAACAATAAAATTATAAAATTATGACACTTCACTGAGTTTATCTTATGTGTGAGCTAGTGTGTCACTCACCCTTTCTCTCTCCTTTTTATTTTATATACTATATTTTGTAAGGAAATCCTCTCTCATATGCAAAATTTTTCCGAAAACCCTTTCACTCTCCCTCATTTACCGCCTGCCGTTCCTCCCTTCCCTTTCCCATGACCAAACTTTGAAAAATAACCAAGTACTCCTCTTTCTCTTATAATTCTATTTATCATAAATTTTTTGTTCTTAAATATAAATATAATTTAGGATCAATTAATGCTACTTTGACTATTTTACCCTAATATTAAAAATATGGAAGATGAGAGAAGGTTTATAATGTATAAAATATTATTTTAATACAAATTCTTGAATAAAGGTAAAGTTAGAAAAATATTTAAAAATAGGACATATTTAATGTTATAACTTTCACTATTTGATATGTGAGAAGTACTTAGAGTGAATTTAGAGTAAGGAACAGTGATATATATATATATATATATATATATATTCTTCAATAAAAATATGATCTTTGAAAGCTCTATTTCTGGTTTTGTAGGAGAAGAGATTATAGGGTGTTCAGACTTTGAATTCACTTCTTTAAAAAGAAAAAGTGCTTAAAGGCCGGAAAAAACACTTGAAAATAGTTTTTTTGACTTTTGTGGTGTGTGTGGCCTAACTCATTTGTAATTTTACTTATGGTCCATAAGCTACTTATAAGCATGAGTAAAAAAAATAGCTTATGGCTTATGGTTCATGGGTCATGACTTATGACTTATGCTTTTTTTGCTATAATGGAGAGAGAGAAAATATTATATTTTGTCCTTAATATAAGAATTAGTTTACTAATTTGTAGAGATTAAAAAGTTAGATAATTTTTTTAATAATTGTATATATAGGTCATATATCTCTCTAAAACAATCATATTAGAAGAATCATTTTCTTGTATTGTTTTAATACGATAAAGTAACTCATAAATAAGACCAGAATAATATTTTGAATTTTTGAATAATAAAATATTTTTTCAATGATTTTAATTTTAAAATTTTCTTAAGATTGTTACAATATATATAAAAATTACTTTTACAACTGCTAAACTAAACAAGTTTTATTTTATCAAAATTCATTTCTACCAGTGTCAATCTAAATATAAATTTTATTTTACAATCTGAATTATATCCAATCTTACGTTTGTAAGAGTCAGATTGAAAAAAAAAATCCATTCACTAATCTAAGGCACCCTTATATGTCTTTTTTGCAGACAAATAATGCAGATGTGCGAGGAGAGAGATGCACGAATTTCCTTACAAATTACTCCTCTGGTCCTATTTATAGGGCAGAGAGAGAAGGTTTTATTTGGTCCTATATATAAGTCACCTCATTAAATATTTAGTGTGAATGTACAAGTTTACCCTTCATTTATTATGTGTTGACTTTATTTTCATGTGGTATAGTGGATATTTAATATAGGTAAAGTTGTAAATTTGTTGGATTTTAGTGGAAAGTTAATGAGTTTTAAGGCTTTCCTTGGTTTGTGTGAAATATGTTGGAAGTGACTTATAAATAGGACCAGATGAGTATATTAAAATAATGGGGAGGGAGGGAGGGAGAGGAAGGATGACACAGAAGGTCACATGCCAGATTTTTTTATTATAAATCTATCCTAACTACTTCTCCCATATCAAGGAGTGCAGGTTATGGCATTAAATATGACATATTTTCAACAAAAAAAATCTAACTATGTCCTTATTTAAGAATAGATATTAAAATGATATTTTATACATTATAACCATTCTTTCTCATCTTTCCTATTTCAAACAAAGGGGTAAAATAGTTACAGTAGCATTAATTGATCCCAAAGTGGACTTATATTTTGGAACAAAAAAATTGTGGTAGTTGGACTTATAATAAGGAACAGAGCGATATGACATACTCCCTCCGACCCTATATATAAGAGCCTGACACAATTTGTCAAAGCATTTAATGAGTTTTTTTTCCATTTTACCCATCATTATTCTTTCTATTCACATTCTTTTTCATACTCATTTATAACACTATATCACATTTCTCTCTCTTACATAAATAAGGGCAAATTTGAAAAAATAAAATTATTTCAGACATATTTATTTCTATCAACTACTTCTTTAATCTGTGTGTTTTTATCAATTTAACTCTTATAATAAAGACCGAGGAGTATAAGATAAACCCGAGGTGTAAAAGTTTTTTGCTCAGTACGCAAGTTAACAGGGACCCATTAATTTCTCTATGCCATGACATAAAGAAGGTTGTTGAAGTTTTTTTTTAAAACAAAATAAGTTATGTTAGAAAAATTACCATCCCAAAATTTTGACGGACCATATTCACTTTTTATCGAATTAAATTTTAAAAGACCACAATAATCTAAAACCATATCACTTACACTTTATAATTTAAATTTTTAAGCCCACATAACACTAAATTACAAAAAAAAAAATTAAGTTGTAAGTCGAATTTGAACACAAATCATGAGATGTTGTTCATTTCGCCCCCAATGTTTCATAAGTAATTAAGCTGAGAAAAAGGGGTACTTCGGAGAGTCAAGCAGGGCAACAGATACTAGTTGTTAAGGAAAAATGTGATATATTAGAGAGAATATTTAATTTTTTTATTAATTTTTTTTAATTTTAAGGTTTTAGTAGTGCAGTTATTTATCTCACTAAGAAATTTACTAATGTACATAAATAAAAATTAATATAAGAAATCCTGTTTTTATATTTAAGGAACGTGTGGGAGCAGTACGAAGGATTAATACAGGCTTGATACAGAGATTCTTCGGAACACGTGGGCGCAGTACGAAGTATTAATACTACCATCAATAAAATAGCAGGCTCGATACAGAGATTCTTTTTGTGTAGAAGGACTTGCAATTATTGGTGTGTTTGGATCCTACTTTTGCAAGTTAGCGACACATCGCCAACGTGGAAGTCATTTTAAAAAAAAAAATATGTTTGGTTGTATTTATTTTCAGAATGATTTTTGGTCTAAAATGACTTCTGCAACGTGAAAAGTCAAAAACAAAAAAAAGTTACTTTCGGCTTCTGACTTCTGACTTTTGGTGGGTCCCACGCCTTTTGTTATGTATTATAATTATTTAATAAAGTGGGTAGGAAAATTAGACTGTTAGACCCCTAAAATTCTCAAATAAGATAATTTCTTTTAATCTAAAATTTTCTTTTTATCTCCAAAAATGTACCATAACAATTTCTAACTACTTTTTCTCACAATATACTCCTTTGAGCGAAAAATATTATTTTTTAAAATTATTTTCCTGAAAATAAGGGAGAAACTAAGCTTTTAATAAGAATATATGTATATTATATATGTATTATTTAATGAAAGTAATGCCCTTTTTATTAATTTTTCATCTAAACGTGCTTTTCAATATAATTATCCAAACATGTTTCTAAAAGTCAGATTGAAAAAAAGTCACTTCTATCATCACAAATCCAAATATAAATCACTTCATACAAATAACTTTTATCAAAAAGTCACTCCTAAAAAATTCGTTCCCACAAAAAGTCACTCCTCCTCCAACGACAAAATCCAAACAATATATCTATTGCTTGCTTTTGGACCTCCCGTCACTTCTACTTCCCTTTATGTCAAATATTTATTGGTGTTCTAAACTTTTTTTTCTTTTGTGATGAAATTGGTACTTTGAACTAAGTCCACTGACCGCTGCTGTTTATTTAAAAAACGTTTTAATCTCTAGAACATAAATAACCTGTGACCGCTGGGTATTATCCTTTGAATTGATATTTCTGTTGAGGCAAAAAAATTGAGTATATTAATTCACCAAAAAAAAAAAAATTGAGTATATTATCGTCTTGTATTTTATTGAAACTTACTCATCTGATTTTATTTAGAAGATACTTTTAACATGTTTTACACACACTTTAAATCTCATTAACTAGAAGCCTTAAGTATTTTATTGTAACATACTCATCTGATCCTATTTAATGTCTATTACATGACATGAAAATAAAATCAACATATAATATATTTATTTAAAAAATTTAATAAGATGATTTATAAATAGAACCAAATGAAAATTTCTCTTTCTACCTACATTATTTGTAAATAAATTTAATATTAATTTATAAATCAAATAAATTAGTAGATTGAAAATTGATAACTATAAACACTTTAAAATAATTTATTTTACTTCTTTATTTCATATCTTTTCTAGAAGAAGGTGGGGACTATCTATATATAGGAGAAAGACTAGAGAGTCTAGGGTTTGTTTATCTAATTTTAATAATATTATTTTAAATATTTCACTTAAAGAGATCATATCTTATCCTAATAATTAGATTTTTTATCCTCACAAATATTTATAACTATATATTTCAACTACGGAATAATCATTACTAAAAAAAAAATGCTATACGAAGTAACAGCTAATTTCACGATAGATACCTAATCAATTTGATATGTTTAAATATTATATATAATATTATTTTAATAAACGTTGATATATTTGTTTTATCACAATTTATATATACATATTATCTAAAATATAAGTAATATCTACCTATGGGCAAACATTTCAATTCCCAACTTTTTAAATAAATTGTTACTATTTTACATACTTATTTTTTTTTACCAAAACTATTTTATATACTTATTGAATATTAAAATTAAATCTAAGATCTTTAAATACTATGAAATAATCATCACATTTAATGCCTTATCCTTATTGTATTTGGTTTTAAGCACAAACAAATATATATACACACACACAAATCTGATTCAATTTAAATTTAAATGTTTTAAATTAGTATTTACATAATATAATTTTATTCAATTTACTCCTAAATAATATAAGCAATCACTTCAAAAAGTTACTTTAGCCTTTACTTACCTTGATTGTAATGTGATGAATAAATGCTAAATTATAGAATACTTCATAAATTAAAGTAGACTTATCTTGTACTTTATTTTATTATTAAATTATTATGTCCTAAAAATGGGGATGTTACAAATTGTCCTCGAATTAGTGATGAGATCAATTGTCCTAGAATTCGGTACTCAGTACTTTATAAAAAAACATTCATAGGTTTTGGACCTATGGTTGGGATGAGATAGATATCCAACTACCACTCTACCACCCCCTAACTTCTTTTCTTTTTTAGCCAACTACCACCACCTAACTTCATCAACGAGCTTATTTATAAAATCTGACATATTAAATGTGAGTGCTATCTTTGTTTTTTATTTTATTATACCTAAATATGAGTAGGGTGTAAATAGTTCAGGCCTGGCATAGTCGTGACCTGTTTTATGGTTGATTGGTACTCCCTCCGGTTCTTATTATAAGAACCCAAAATTTGAATTGTTTTGGTCCAAAATATAAGAGTCTGCCTTGAAATTTGTCATCATTTAATACTATTTTTCCTATTTTGCCTCTACTAATCAACACTCTCTTTCATAGTATTTATTAAACTTTCACTTACATTTCTCTCTCTAGTCTCATCATAAATAAGGGTAATATTGGAAAAACAATTATTTTTCTGACATATTAATAGCTCTCAACTAACTTTTACATGTTTTATTAAGAAGCGTTATTTGGCGGCTGAACTCTTATAAACAGGACCTGGTGGAGTATGAGTTTGGCTTATAACCTATAATAAGTCTTTTTTTAGGTTTAAGTATGGCCTGTTCACGTGAATGACCTGGCCTGTTAAGAGGCTTGATTTATCAAAATAAGCCAATAGGCCAAACTAGGCTTAGGCCTCAAAACTAAGGTTCAAAAAATCGGACCGGGCATCAAACCGGGTGAGGCACTGGTTCAAGGGTCAATGGTCGGACCGGGGTCAAATTGGTTATATTAAAATAATAAAATTTTATTGATATTAACATTATCACTAATATCAAAATGTAAATGTAGATAAGTATACATGATTAATCAAATATGAAAATTTTAATGTTTCTATAGAGGGAAAAAGAGAAAATATTAGTTGATTACACGTGAAAATGAATATTATTCTACAATCCACAGACTAAAATAAAAATATTAAGTATATGCAAGTAAAATAACATTTAAAGTATTATAATTTCCTAATTTCTAAAATTGAGTTAAGTGAAAGTTAGTAATTAGGTTAATTATAATAAAATAAAAAAATTTCTTTTTTTTTTTAAAAAAGGCCAACCCCGGTTCAACCCCCGGGTTTACCCGGTCATCACGGGGTCAACTGCACTCCCTGTTTTGGAGCTCAACCAGACCGGACCATTGGCTGGTCAACGGTTGAACCGGCCGGTCCGGGTTTTTCTTCCTTGCTCAAAACAATCCAAAGGTACTTTATTCTTGTCAAATGAAATATATTTTGACATGAGAAATTGAGAATACATATTAATTAAGAAATCCAACAATTTTTTAGGAAAATACATAACTAGGCCGGCCTATTAGGCCAAATAAGTTATTTAATAATCTTGGGTCTGACCTGACCTATTGAACAAAATAGGCTTTTTAATAGGCCTAAGTCTGAACTTGTTCTCTGTTAAGTCAGACCTATATGGACTGAAAATAGGTCAAATTTAAGGCTTGTGATAGGCCGATTGGCCTAATTCCACCATGAGGATATTATGAGATGCATGAAAGACCATGGAACCTAAATAAATATGAACAAGAAAGGTAAAGATGTTGGTTACAGGGAAGGCAAAGGAAGACATATGCTTCGTACAGGGTTATAAATATTTAACTTCTTCAGACAAAAAAAAAAATATTTAACTTCATTAATTTTCGTTGTACTTTTCAACCATTCCGATGAAACTTGCTGCGGTTTTCTTCTTCTTAATTATTATTTTTTACCCCTGATGCCTCATCAATATTATTGCTGTTTTACCTTACCCCTCTCCACACCTCACTTTGATGCTTGTTTGATTTGAAGGATTACGGGGGGAGGGAAAAGAAAACTTTTATAAACTGTATTTAAAAGATTAACGAAGTGTGGATGTAATTATTAAATAAATATTAGATGTATTATATTATAATAAAAAAAATAATTAAAAAAATTTCACCCCACTTCTCTAATATTTCTAAATTAAACTTAAAAACACTTCCCCTCCACTCTTACCAAATAGACCCTACCTTCTATTCATTCTTTACTCTCCTTTCTCCTCCTTACAGTTACCAGCTTCTTTTATCTTTCAGTCACCTTCTTATCTAATTTAACTCATCATGTTACTCCCTTATGTATTAAATATAAACTCATTTTAATTTTTTTTAAAGTTAAGGAAGCAAATTAGACCACTAAATTATAATATATATCACATATAATTATATTATATATTAGTTTATAAGTAGAATACATTAATTTTAAGGAAAAAAAGATAATTATAGATAATTTAAAGTGATTAATTTTATATCATTAATTTTTTCAAAAAAATTAAAATTATCTTATAATTAGGACGGGAGGGAGTATTGAATAAGCTCCTAATATTTCTAATGGGTTTTTGGTTTTTTAAACATGAAAATGTATTAAATAATACAAGCATTTTAGTCTAGCCCTCTTTGATCCTTTCTTTTTTTTGGTCTGAACCTCTTTGATCCTTTCAGGCAAGGTGAAACCAATATTAAATTTGAAAGTTCAAGTACCATCTTTTTTTAATCTTTTTTAATGCGGGAGGACTTTCTAGGTGCTCAGTGAGCACCACGTCACTTGATAACTGCCCAATAATTGTACCACCTCATCAACTAATGCCTGTCTACATGTCATCGGTCATTTTATGTGGCCTTTTAAATTTAAAATATTGTATTGATCTCATATTTTCTCTATCATTTTTATTATATAAGCTAGTCATATTCAAACTAAATCTGCATATGCATTAAAAACATCTGACAATAGACAAGCATCCTTAAGCAAATGCAGGAAACCCACATGGCGACAACTCCAAACCGTGACCACCTGCAGCTGGAATCTATCAAACCGGGGTGCTTTCACGATCAAATCAGCTTACCAAATTTGGTAATGGATGAGTTGGGATGAACCAAGTACGATATGGGGGGAAGATGTTGAAACTCCCAATCCCAACTCCACAGAGGATCCATGTTTTTACGTGGCTTTTGCTTAAAGGGAAATTACTCGCTAATGCTGAGAGGTATAGAAGAAAATTGATAGATGACCACGAATGCCCTCTAAGCCCTGGTCACGTGGAGGAAATTGAACATATCTTCGCCCTTCGCCCTCGGACATTTACCAGGACTTCTCAAGAACTAGTCTTACCCACTGGTTAATAGGAGTACACACTAAAGGGAAATTTGACCGATCATGGAGGATTGGTTTCTTTATTGGGTAGAGGTACAAAAATGGTTATGTAGTTTGGTTTAAGGTACACTCATTTTTTTGGAATAAAAGTACTCACGTAGTTATCAAAATGGGATAAAAGTGTCAATACCGTTAATTTATACTAACGGCGTTAAGTTTTTAAAAGTTAAGGAAAATAAAAGGCGCAAAAATACTCATGAAGTTTGGTCCGAAGTGCACCCAACACCGTGAATTTTTTTTGCTTAAAAGTGCCGACATAGTTACCAAAATGGTTCCCTTAGTTCCTTAACCATTACTTGACATAGGAGAAATACATAAGAGGGGGTGTGAATTTTGAATTTCAATAAAATATTTTTTAAAACTATAAGTTCAAAAGCAATTTTAAAAAACATATAGGAAAGAAACAGAGTATTGAAATCTTAAGCAAATTTGCACAACATTTGTTTACATTCTTAAAGGCCTATATATATCCATTGATGAAGGAAGATTGAAGCATGTAATTACAGAGAAAAATTTAAGCTACAAGTATTTGCCTAGCACTTCGAATCTTAATACTCTATTTCTCTAAATTCTGTGAGTTTAAGTGTTTATCATATACTTTGTTTGATCTGGAAGCATTTGCTTAAGATTTCAATACTCTGTTTCTTTCTTATCTCTTTTTTAAAATTGATTTTGAACTTAAAGTTTTAAAAAATATTTTATTGAAATACGAAATTCACCGCCCTCTTGTGTATTTTTCCTGTCTAACATATGTAAAGTAGCGGTAAATATAGTGAGGGAACCATTTTGGTAACTAAGTCGGCACTTTTTTAGGCAAAAAAAAAAATTCGCGGTGTTGGGTGCACTTCGGACCAAATTTCATGGGTATTTTTGTACATTTTATTTTCCCTAACTTTAAAAAACTTAACGCTGTTAGTATAAATTAATTGCATGGACACTTTTATCCCATTTTAGTAAGTACGTGTACACTTTTATTCTAAAAAAAAATTTGTGATATTGGGTGTACCCAGTATCAAATTATATAGTTATTTTTATACCTTACCCCATATATGTTGCAAACTGTGGGAGGCAAGAAATAGGCTTATCTTCACTGACACGTCGTACAGCCTTTGATTTGTCAACCAATCAATTACTTTTAAAATAGTTTTTCAATAGATCAGAGCATAGCTCCACGTAAAGTTAGATTTCCATTATCTGTTAGCAATGCTTTGTACGTGCAGTTTAATTCATACCCGATGAAATCCATTTCATTAAAAAAAAAAATAATAATCTGACGCAGTAATCCTTCCAACTTCCAAGTCCTCCTTCATCTCATCGATTTTGGATTAAATATTAGAAAAGTGAATTGAAAACAAGGAAGATTATATAATAAGATTTATGTTTGTATTAGCTGTGAAAAAATGACTTATAAGTGACTTATTTTTCATAAGCCAGATTGTGTAATAAGATTTACTTTTGGGTTAGTTGTTATTGGGTGTGTAAAATAAATCAGAATTTGTGAACTCCATCCCCATAAGCTATTTTTTTTTTTTTGATCAAAATCCCCATAAGCTATTTTGATCCCAAAATAAGCTGAAATTTTCTTATACTAGATTATAAACTAAAAGCTCTTAAAAAATTAACCTAAACCAAACATCTCCTTCTTTATGAATTTCCCAATTTTAAGTGCTTTTTGGAAAATAAACTCTTATTTTTTTAAGGGTAAAAGAACATAAATACCGTTGAGCTTATTGCAAAAGAGCTATTAACACCTTAAACAATTGTAGGGTGCTAAAATACCTACAAACATTTGAAAAGGGCCCTAAAATGCTATCTCCCATTAAATCACCCTAACCACCGTTAAGTTTGACCAAAAAAAAAAAAGAATATGATAAGGCCAAGAGGGAATGATGATAGGGGTAATTAATTACAGGTCACATGTAAGGGATTTAATTATTATGAGGTCCCACGAAATCACCTAATTAATATGAGGTCCCGCGAAGTTGTTATTGCAGGTCAAAAAGTTGTTATCACAAGGTCACAAGTTGCTACAGACTAAGAGTGATTTGTAGGCCACAAGTTGTTAGGCAGGCCAAAAAGTTGTTATTACAGGCCGAAAAGTTGTTATTACAGGCCAAAAAGTTGTTATTACAGGCTTAGTCACCAACAACTTTTTGGCCTATAATAATAACTTTTTGGCCTGCAATAACAACTTTAGCCTACTATAACAACTTTTTAACCTGCAATAACAACTTTTTCGTAGGAACCTCAGATTAATTAGGTAATTTTTTAGGATTTCATCTTAATTAAATCCATGATACTGTAATTAACTACTATCGGTGGCAGGTCCGCCTACCCCCATCAAACAATTAAACCCATGACCCACCCCATCCTTTCATTAATAGCACCTGCATCACTCCACCCTCCATACCTCCAGCAAACCCGTGATCCATTGAACCCACTTCATCCTTCAATCCCTTCATTAAACCCACTCCATCCTTCCATCCCTCCTGAAGCCACGACCAACTACCCACCTCCATCCCTTGTGAAGCCGCGAAGAGGAAGAAGAAGACTTGGGGGTATGGCTTCTTCGTTCTGAGCTTGCAACAGGATAAGGTTTGTGTTATAAAGTTTGTGTTCTGACTCCTGACTTGATTTGATTTACATTTTTAGGATCTTCCGGAGGGCGGAGCTGATGCTGTGAGCAGTATGGTGCATGAGGCACGATATGTTGGACCCTCGACTATGATTTCTTTGATTAAGTACAGGTATCATTGTTAACTTCTGGGACTAGCATTTAGCTGCAGACTTCTTCAATAAATAGAGGTTTTACTTTTATTTCTTCATGTGAAAGAGCTTAATATGTGCTAAGTAAGAGGGGCTTCAAATGATTGAGTTTTTCTAGTTGGATTAATCAAGTTTTCTCGAATGGAAGCAGTTTGAGAAGCAGATCAGCAATGTGATGATAATTTCCTTCATCGTGTTATCGTTATTATGTCGTTGCATTTCTATCTGCTTTTCCGTAACTTTCTATTTGTGTGGTATGCTCTACCCTTACCATTGAAGTATTCTGAAACTTTGTTATTGAGCTTTCTTCTTGCTCTCTCACCTCTTTTCTAAGTCCCTTATATATGGACGACGTGGGTCACCTCAAGGCTTAGCCTTTCTTTTTTGCTAGTTATGATTATGTGGAGCCACTGTAAGTTCTTTTCTTGCGCCCACTCTCTTCCCACTTTTTCCTAGTGAATGTATGAAGTGGTTTTCCCCAAACTTTTTGCAGATTTTGTTCTTGAAAAAATGATGGGATCTATTAGGATTTTTTTATCTTCTATCTTCATCTACTCTTCTTCTTTTTCAAACATCTTCTTTGTTCTAAAATGTTGGAGAGTCTTTACATACTCTCTCTGGGAGAGAAAAACTCAAATTCTATACATAGAAGATCTGAGTCTAGTTGTCAGTTAATTAATAATCATCTCTTTCCTTTTCTTCATTTCTCAGTCATACGATTATCAATGCTTTTTCTAGCTTTCTTGCTTTCATCACTTAGAGAGATGTTTATGTTGGCTTTATCCATTTCTCATAGCGTTTTTTGACCATGATCCATGATTGGGCCATTACCTTGTTTACCAAAAAAAAAATGGAAGCTTTTTCCTTTCAGCAGTATCTTATATGTTTAACAATCCTCTGGCAAGTCAGTAACATTTTTTTTTGGGGGAAATGGACTCATCTGTACATAGTAGTTTGAGTTTATCTTATTAACCTGTGCACAACCCTCTCACACCCCATTAACTCATTGCTTCTTTCTTCAAAACTTTTGCATCTCTTTCCCATTTTTTGCTAGTAATGAGTATCTGAAATGGTTTTCTCCAAACTTTTTGCAGACTTTGTTGTTCTTGAAAAAATGATGGGATATGTTGCGTTGGGATTTTTTTATCTTCCTCTTCTTCTTCTTCTAAACATCTTTATCCCCAAATGTTGGAGAGTTTCTTTACATCCTCTTTGGGAGAGAAAGAATCAAATTCTGCGCGAAACTTGTTGTTTTACCACTCCATTTCTGTGACGATAATGTGATTTGTATGACCTGAAACATAAACGATCAAACTCTTTATTCATTTGTCATGCCTGTATCTTCATTTGCATCTCATCTCATCTTCCCACATTTTTATATGCCTCTTTTTTATGGTTTTTTGCAGATTCTTCAACAAAATGGCATGTGTAGGAGAGTATAACCGTTACCATTCCATTGTTTTGTGGAACGCAAGAAACACAAGGACAATGCAACTCTGGGAACCTGATCTTTATAAGCCGGAAATCTGCAGCACTACCTATGGGTTTTTAAGTGATGTACTTGGGGGCCGCTTTCCAAATGTAGCTTTGGCCACAGTTTATTCTGACCGTCCCATCTGGGAATCTGATCAATTTTCCGGTGTTGGTGGCTACACTTATGATATGTGGAGAAACATGGTTGAGAATGCGACATTATATCAGGTGGTCATGACAGTTTTCAATGACAAGTTGGGACGCATAACGGTTCCTGCTTTGCGGTCGCGCCAGGAGAGATCCGGGATTCGCACAGGATATACGTGACAGTTTAATTTCAGGCTTGATGCAAATGAAGAAATTCATGACCAATCCTCGCTTTCATGGAGGCGCGCTGATCTCCCTAGGAGCAGTGACTATGGTGTTATGCAATCATCATTTGCACGGTTTTTGTTACATATTCTCAGTAAAGTGACTTTTTATACCCATCGAGGAGTATACGATATTGGTTTACTTCTCAGGATGGTCAGGCTTGAACTTCATGGACGTGTAGATCTTCCTGAAACTGATGCTGAATTGAAGCACGAGGTTGAGAGACATTTTACATCCTTTGTTGACATGAAATATGTGCTTACCCAGCTCAGACCTGAGGTGGATGTTTGTGACTTTAGGAAACGCTTTAGAGAAGCAACAAGGCTGGAGAGTCGTCTTTCCTCTACGTACTAAATCAATCAGTACTCGAGGGCTGGTCTTTCCTCAGTGAGAATGGCGGAGGTGATATATTTCGACGACAACTTTACAGTCCCCCGGTGCAACATACTGTTCAAGGCCATACAACTATGTATCGATCTGGTGTTAGATAATTTCTTTGCTATTTGATGTGCGTTACCAGCTTGTCTTTGTCATATTATCTCCGGTTCTAATTATAGGAGTCAGTTGACTTTTTTTGGGGATATTAAGGAAGTAAATTAAACCTCTAAATCTTTATATGGGTTTTTAAGTGATGTACTTGGGGGCCGCTTTCCAAATGTAGCTTTGGCCATAGTTTATTCCGATCGTCCCATCTAGGAACTTGATCAAATTTTCGGTGTTATTGGCTACACTTATGATATGTGGAGGAACATGGTTGAGAATTCGACATTATATCAGGTGGCCATGACAATTTTTAATGACGAGTTGGGACGCATAATGGTTCCTGCTTTTCGGTTGCGTCAGGAGAGATCCGGGATTCGCACGGGATATACGTGGCAGTTTAATTTCAGGCTTGATACAAATGAAATTCATGATCAATCCTCGCTTTCATGGAGGCGCACTGATCTCCCTAGGAGCAGTGACTATGGTGTTATGCAATCATCATTTGCACGGTTTTTGTTACATATTCTCAGTAGAGTGACTTTTTATACCCATAGAGGAATATACGATATTGGTTTACTTCTCAGGATGGTGAGGCTTGAACTTCATGGACGTGTGGATCTTCCCGAAACAGATGCTGAATTGAAGCACGAGGTTGAGAGACATTTTACATCCTTTGTTGACATGAAATATGTGCTTACCCAGCTCAGACCTGAGGTGGATGTTTGTGACTTTAGGAACAAGGCTGGAGAGTCGTCCTTCCTCTACGTACTAAATCAATCAGTACTCGAGGTCTGGTCTTTCCTCAGTGAGAATGGTGGAGGTGATAGATTTCGACGCCCACTTTACGGTCCCCCGGTGCAACATACTGTTCAAGGCCATACACCTATGTAACGGTCTGGTGTTGGATAATTTCTTTGCTATTTCATGTGCGTTACTAGCTTGTCTTTGTCATATTGCTTCCGGATCTAATTATAAGAGTCATTTGACTTTTTTGTGTGGAGATTAAAGTAACAAATTAGACTCCTAAATCTTTATATGTAACATGTAATTAGATTAAATGATAGTTTATAAGTAAAA
Organism: Mimosa bimucronata; assembly: GCA_037074515.1. Classification (NCBI taxonomy): domain Eukaryota; kingdom Viridiplantae; phylum Streptophyta; class Magnoliopsida; order Fabales; family Fabaceae; genus Mimosa; species Mimosa bimucronata. The sequence continues at coordinate 12,919,974 of CM073448.1, read as the reverse complement.
TAACTAAGTTTTGAGGAAAAAGACAAATATAAACAATTTAAAACGGTGTATTTTGTATCCTTAATTTTGCTAAAAAAGTCAACTAGCTCTTAAAATTAGGAACGGAGGGAGTATTTCTTTTCTGACTCTGTTGAGGCTTTTAGTGTACCCGGAACCTTGTTCCCTTCATATTTCTTTAATGAATGAGGTACTTTTCAGTTTCAAAAAAAGATGATTGTGTATAAAAAAAGTCAAATAAAGGTATAATTGTCACATTTGATTGATTATATAGTAATTAATTTTGGGATAAAAGGTATTTTAATTTTTCCTTGTAAAAAATGAAAAAAAAGGTTGAAATGTTTCTGAGATTTGACAAAAATTATAGAAAATATCCCAGAAATTATGAGATAAGTGAGCGGAAAATTACAGAAACGGGCCCAAAACTTCTAGAAATTTGAAAAATGGCCCAAAGTCGGAGACTCAACGTCTTAGGTCTTTGGGAATGAGATTTTTCATGTTTCAGAGAGTGAGAAGCTGCGCTCTTGAGTTCCTAACAGTCACCTATAATCACTTTTCATTAAGAATCACATTTTCTTATCATCCATCACCAATTTCACCGCTTTCCTACAATTATTGATCATCTTCATCTTATATTCCAATCATCCATTTATGGCTTCTTTGTGTAGCACTTTGTAGTGGTGATTTGCTCCATGAGGGGCTAATCTTCTTGTGCTTCTTGGAGGGGATGATCTAACTTAAACTATGGAGCTTTTTATAGGGGGTTGTTTATTTTTCATCCACTTGCCTAATTATATTTCAATTTTCTATGTTATGTTTAATTATATAATTATGGAAGTGAGACTTGTCTTTCAATTTCTCTGTGTGTATTGATTAAACTTGTAATAGTGATTGGGATTTGGAATTTGATGATTGAATTTCTATTTCTTATTTTTGAGTTCAATGGAATTATATTATCTATCATCGTTTTATTGGTTGTATGATTTAGTTGAGCTTATCATTTGTCTCCGTAAACATTTGCATTTAGATGAACAAGTTGTTTTAACTAATTTTGATTACACACTAAGTGGTTTATGAAAAATTGCTTAATTGGTGATTATAGCATAGCTTTTATGAATGATTATTGATTAATTTCATTTGACGCAAACCGTGTTTGGGGTTCGCAATTTGACTTAGTGATAAATTTACTTCCATATCTTTTCTCAAGCAAGGATAGCTAGCATTCCATTGCTAAGGAGCATCTCATCATTAATTTTCTCAACTCCAATTTCATCTAAGCGTTTTCGGTTTATTTAAAAGACCAAATGGAGTAGCTTAGGATTTATTTTAATTGCATTCACAAGTAGTTTAATAGGTAAAATCAATTTCAAAACCCTTTTTAATGTTGCTTTTGGTACTTATTTTAGCCTAGGATTTCAAATAAAGAGGCTTCGCGAAAGAATCGACCCGAGTCGTGTTATACTGTATAATTTAGAATTTTTGAATTTAACCCAAGGCGACTAAAGGTGTTAAATCACATATACTATAAATACCAATTTTTTAGTAAATTAATAAGTTATACACAATATAAAGTATATATAATACAATATATATGTGTGTATTTATCTTGGAGTTAAAATATTATATATGTGTGTGTATATAGTTTTGTAAGTACTATTAACAAGAGAACGTGTTTCACTACTCATAAAAAAGATGAATAAAGAGAGTTAAAGATATTTATGTATACTATCTAAATCTAATAGAGACAAATGATATTTGGTCGTGAAAAAATATTTTAATTTATGTAGAAGCTAAAGTTGAATATAGGCTATCAAGATAAGAGCCATGTGGTCTAAAAATGTTTACCTTTTCCTATTTATCTTTTTTATAAGTGGGGAAATCGATTCCATTAACAAAGGCAGTATAACTCAAAGGTGTAACACCTAGAATTTTCTACTATATTATGACAATTTTTAATTGAATTATAACCACTTTTCAATGTCAGAAGCCCAAAAATACGAAAAATTTAAAATTTTTTCTTTTAAAACATTAAACCAACTTTCTGTTAGTTGGAATGGGTTTTCAGACAAATGGGAACCACTTAAAATTCTTTATAAAATAAAGTGGTTAATAAAACAATTAAAAGCACACTAACCCTCTTAGGGTATCTATTTTTAATTCGTAGTACTTAGATAATTTAAATCATTTTTTATCAATTTATACAATTCTATTTCCTATACTTTCTACTATTAATTTAATAATTTAAAATTTACATCATATACACATAACCTTACTTTTCAAATTATAATTTTAATTTCTTCAGCTAATCTTCTTTCAACACTCCTATCTTATCTCAACCATCTTATCATCTATCAGCTTCTTTGTAAAACAACAGTTTAACGTAGTTTATGTCATTAACTGTAAATTTCATGCATGCATTGCTATGTATATATTTTATAAATCTACACATATAATGATAATCTTTATCCTATTATTCTGGGTGACTTAAGCACCTACCAACCACTGATAACAATATCCTCGTTAACTAGTGGAGGTTCTACCTGCATGACTTCTCGTTATAGCATTTAAAGCTATAACTAACTGGTTTGGCAAAGGGGTAGCGAACCACCTAAGTATGGAGTACTCCAACTGAGGAATAAATGATATACCATTTTAAATGCAACAGATATACAAAATTATACATGCAATTTAGTGTAATGAGATAAACTGCTACCTGGATTTCATAACATACTCCTGAATCAACTTCTTTTCTTCTATCCTTTCGGCTTATATAAGAAATCAGGGCCTATATACATATATGAGTTTGGATTAGGGGTTGGACTATAAATTAATCGATACGTCTCTCTCGACTCCTAATTTAATTAATACTACCCCATCCTTTGTATTAGTGAACGATTACAGTTTGCTATAATTATTTTAACTCATTTTTAAAATTAAAAGGTCAATTATAAATAATTTATTTCAATTAATAATTCTGATTCTCATTATCATTCTTCCCAAATTAAATATAAAAAATTCTAAAGCCTTAATCATAATTATTTTATTAAACATTACCATCTTCTACCATATATTAATTTCGTATTCTTGTATAATATAACTTTAATATTATCAGAATCGTAGCTTACTATTGATTCACTGTTGTCATTGAAAATGTTATTTAAGAGAACGGAAAAAGAATAGAGGTTTTAATTTATTAAATCCAGTCTAACAACTAAACTATAGTTAAATTTAATTTCTAACTCTATCATTATCTCTTATTTCTATTATATGATTAAATCCTAGTCTCTACTTTAATTGCTAATCATAAAATTATCAGCAAACATTATACAATCATTTGCACACAAATATCCAGAACCCACACAACACAAGAAAATGCTAAATTCTAAATTCCAAAGTCCCAAAATAAAACACCAACAAACAAATTAAAATCCACGTGATATCATCATCAATCATAAAGCATTTTCTCAAAAGTCCCTAACAGTTTCCATAAATTAAATTAAATCATGACTTTATAAATCAATCCCCTTTCTTTGATTCTAAAGTCGATACTCCATAAATTTTAATCCCCAAGCAGACTACACAAATCCTTACTTCCACTAATTCTACTTTCCTCAATACATTGTGGCCCCTTTATCATCATTCTCTTTATGAGTTCAAGCCTGAAGTGAATAATCCTCATATCACATTTATTAAGCTATTTCCATTAATTTATCAATATGAAACCATTAACCTTATCTCTTCAATCATTTGCTACAATAATCATGATTTCATAAATCCATCACATTAAATCAATATTCTATACCATTAATTCCCACAACTCAAACCTTTGTTCTCCTTTCTTATACCCAATTATAAATCCTTACCACTGCAAATCAACTTGCTTCATACGCCATCTCTTCTTCTACCAACCAATGATATACCCAACTAATGTTCACCCTTTTCAATAAATTCCATACTTTTAATTCATATTAACATATGTGAAACCTCTGTCATCTGTCCATCTAATATTACTCATCATGTCCCATATCACAATATGCTCAACAACAATTATCCTCAAAATCTTCCATCTTAATTCCAATAAACTGCCTTAAGGTACAATATTAAGGATTACCCTTTTGAAATTCTTTCCCTTCTTTCTCATACATAACCAAACATATACCTCTACAATTCAAATGATTACTAACACAACCTCTAAAATCTCCAAAATCCTCAAATCATCTTCATCAATTACAACCTCTGATATCCTTTTATCCTATAATCAACATCATTTATCCAACTGAATGCATATAAATTCCTTCATTAACCTTTACAAGCTTTAATCTTTTCCTTTATCCATTTATAATCAAACAATCATAAATCTTGACCACCCCAACATTCACATTTGATCACCAAGTCTCCTAAATTAAATTTCCTAACGCATCTAACATATAAATGAACACCATTCATGTTCTTTTCTACTAACAATTGAGATTATAGCCTAAAATGCCTAGTCAAGTAAACTTTCCCCCCATTAATTATAATTAGTTAAAACCCTTTGAAAATGCTTACTTTTTAAATCTAAAACTAGTTTCTAATCCTTCAAAAGTATTCACGAGACATCTCCTAATGAGTGGGGAAATACTTCCAGATTTCAATTCATCACTTCTCAACATCTCAACTCAAGCAATTATGCCTCCATATATCATTTGGATTCATTACCTATCGAACATTTAATGACCTCCCTTCAAAATCTTTGAAACAATATTTTACAAGAAACTCAATTCTTAACAGTCCATGTGATTCATCAAGTTCCTCTTTCATCATAACACTAATTCAATCCAGTAAACACCATCACCCAGTCAACAATCCAGAAATTCAGTCCAATTACCATTTGAATCAAAGCCCAACATAATCAAGGAACAACAAATTCAACTTCACCTTCAATTAAATCTCATTCATATTGAATTAGTAGGACAAACTTCTCTTTTCTCCTATGCCAATAAAACCAACAGGAGCAGGAAATTACTACCACACTCACTATCAACTTAATCATCCAACAAAAAGAGCTATACACACACAAAACAAGAGCTATAGCTTTCAATCATCATAAGGATATTCAATCACATAGAATAAAATTCTGATTGCAAGCCTAGTAACAACTAGACTTTCTCCTTCTTCTGTCATAACATCAACGACCAGAGCAACCAAAAAGGGAAGCAAATTAAACAACTAACAACCTATAACAATCATATATAGAACGGAGGGAGCAGAGTCCTAATGAACAGAGGGACAAAATTCCTAAACCTCAATCAATTGAAACTTCACAGAGATGGAGCATAAAGAATTATAGCTTCCAAAATCCTATCCTTCCTCCTTTCTTCGTCATTAATCAGACAGAGCAAAGGCACAATAATGAAAGAACGAATTCAAGGAACAAGAGTAAGAATTCGGCCAAAACACAGGAAGAAATCCGAAATTCCATAATTAATCCACATCAGTCAAACCTTTCCTTCATCATCAGCAAAACACAATCATAGCGGGACATGAATTCAACCACAAAGAAATCGGACAGAGAAGAATGAAGAACAAAATTCGAATGAACAGGGGAAGAAGAAGAAGAACAAAATCCCAGAAAATTTAGACTTCAGAAATCGTGAAGAACAAACTCGCATGAACAGTACCCGCGGCCTAAATGAGAAAAAATCAAACCCAAAACACCATTCAATCGCAAAATCACTTCAAGAATACCTTTAATCGCATCTTAAGCTTCATTTCTATGAATTCAAAAGCTTCAAAAACCAATAATTTCAAATCAACCTCGCCCCCCAAAGCGTCACTCAATTCGGACCAAGAAGAGAGAAGAACGAAGGAACGAGGCTCACCTATGATCAAGCGAGCTTTGAAAGTGTTTTGGAGCTTCTCGCCGCCGTTCATCACCGCTATCGCCATCGTTCATCGCTGCCAGGCCGGAGGAACGAAGAAGAATAGAGAAGAGAGTGAGAGAAAGGAAGGATTTCGGGGAACAGAGAGAGGCAATAGGGAGGAATAAAGAAAGCTGAGGGAGAGAGTATATTTAATAAGAGGGACACGTGTCTGGTATAAATTGAAAGAGGAGAGACTGATATTTTTACTGGGTATTTCACTATCTTGCCCTTCCTTTTATAACTGAAGATATTTTCAACTAAGGGCAGATATTGTCATTTTTATTTTCTATTTTCTATTTTCCCCTTAAATGGTAATTTTATTTACCATTATCATTTAGAAATAGACCTGAATTTGTCCCAAAATAATTTCTCTAGATATATTTTAATTTTCAAATTTATTTATAAGACTTTTTAAATAACAAACAATACCTCAAGGTTTTAAATATTCCCTTATTTAAATTAATCTTCTAACTATTTTTCCTCAATTAATAAATGAAATAAGTCTTAAAAAATTATTAAAAATACACCTGGCCTCATAAATTTATTTATAAGGCTTTTTAATTTCTCAATACCGTTCCAAGACCTCAAATAAACCCTTATTATCTGTTTTCTCCAAATTAAATTTTATCTTATAATTATTTCTCTCTATTTCTCAAAGAAAATAAGCCTTAAAATTATTAAAAATGCCTAGATATCATAAATTTATTTTCCAATGGTTTTTAATGTTTTAATAATATTTCAAAACCTTAAATAATTCCTTATTTCTTATTTTCTAAAATTTGGGGTGTTACAAAAGAGGTAAAACATCAAGTCAAGGTTCAAAAAACTGGATCAGACATAGAACAGATCAAAGTACTAGGCTAAAGGTTAAGGGTCGGACTGAGGGTAAACTCAGGGTTAAACCGGTAATATTAAAATAATATAATTTTATTAATAATAACGTTAATAATCACTAATATAAAAATATAAATATAGATAGCTATGCATAATTCATTAAACATAAATATTTTAATATTTCTATAGTGGAAAAAAGAAAATAATTACACATGAAAATAAATATTATTACCCAATCCATAGACCAAATTATAAATACTATGAGCAACAACAATTACATATTAAACATATGGAAGTAAAATAACATTTAGAATAATCAACATAACTATATTATAATTTCTTATATATGGTTTCTAAAATTGAGTGAAGTGCAGGTTAATAATTAGGGAGAATTATAACAAAATAAAGAAACCACATTTTTGAAGAGGAAAAAAAAAGTGAGCCTGTTCAACCTCTCCGGTTTTTGACCGGGTCACCAGCTTTTTGACCTGTTCAACAACCTTTCATCGGGTTGTCCCATTGCCTATACCCACTCCCATTGACCCAACCAGGAATGGAGACCGGTTCACTAGATTTTCGGTTGAACCATCCGGTCCGATCCAGGTTTTTAAACAATGCATCCAGCACATCATGCACCAGCTATGTTGGGGTTCTAATGGACAATTTGTCACTATTGCTATACGGTAGGTAAACTGAAATTTTATTAGTAATGATAATAAAATTGGTTTCTTTTAAATTGATTTATTTAAAATCGGAAAAGTAACAATTTATGGGATATCGTCACTATCCAATCTCATTAAACATAATCAATCAATTAGCAAATTGATCCCTAATTAAATAAGATATCATGATTCTTGATATTTTGTTAGGCACAATTTATGGTACTCGCTCCATCCCATAATATAAGGTTTTTTTAGTCGAATTACGGTTTCTTAAACAATAAGTTAAAGTTAGTTAAAAATAATAAATGCGTAGGAAATATACCCTTTTACCCTTATTTATGAATGAGTAAGAGAATGGGTGATTTTTGAAAAGAAGATGACAAAGAATGAATGGGAGAAGTTAAAGCATGGGTAAAATGAGTAAAAACACATTTATTACTCAAGTAAAGTCAAATAGAACCTTATATTGGACAAAGTCATTAAAAAAAGAGAAAGCCTTTTTTCTATCATGGATAGTATTACAAAGATTTTTTAAAGCGTTTTTTTAGCTATGATAGCCAATTTCTTTCTATCATACTTAGACAACTTCTATTTTGGATTTGAAAGAAAAATTTTAAGATAAAGCTTTTCTAACTATGATAGTAGTTGTGATTATTTGAAATTTTTTCTATCATAGTTAGCAATAATGAAATGTGATTTATGAAAATATTTGTGGTTAAATAAAGGGTTTAGAAGGCGAATGTTACATGTTCGAATCCTGGGAATGGCTCTTGTTTGGAGAGGGGATAACCCTGCTTATATGATTATGATATGTTTACTAAATAGAAGATCTATTTATCTAATTTAATTATATTAAGGATGTTAGTTAAAATGACATTATATAACTAAAACGTCATAACCACCTGTCTTTATTACCACCTACCCTCTCTTGATTTCTGATTATTTGAGGGAATATTTATTGGGATATTTTGAAAAGAAATTATAAAGAAATCTTATATTTATAATAAAGATCAACTCCTAAAATATGTTTTATATTATAGATCGAAGGGAGCAGTAAACATATCATAATCAAATAATCATTTAACTAATTTAATAAAACATAGATGTTAGATAGTATAATGTGTTTTTACTAAAACACTACAATCATCTTACCTTATTCCTTCCCCTACCTCTTATTTGGGGAGAAGCTGATAAAAATTAAAATTATGTTATATATTTAGGACCAAGATCAACTTCCCAAAAATGTCATATATTTATGACGCACAATTTATATTACTGAATTAAAAATAACTTAATTAATTAATGAGATATTTTCCTTTTTTATTTCTTTTTTTTAAAATATATGGCAAGCCAACCAACCAACCCGCCAGCTATATGGTGTGGGTCTGTGCAACCCACACTCTTACGTGTTGGAATTTTTTCTAACACACTGGTTGAATCCATATTATCGACTCTAGGTTGTTACTCTAGTCTATTTGCCTTTGTTCTTAGTGATATGGACATTAGGCAAAAATGTGTAACATAAAATAAATAAATTTGAGCTAATAATGCCCAAAGTGGTAGAAAACAGTCTTGATGCATGTAATGAAAATTAGCTTAGAAATAATTGTGCAATTGCAAAATAGTATCAAATTTCTTGAGTCAACGTTTTGTTTTCTGTTATTGAATTTTCTATTTTTTCCCAGAATATTGAAAGTTAGAAATAAAGTAAAATTTTGTATTAATTTAAAGGGTTTTAAATGTTCTTATTGTTTTAACAAGCAGGGTCTCCCGTGCGTTGCACGGGTGATATTTTTCATGTGATTCAACGATTACAGATATTCACCACTTGAAATCATAAATCTAGTATTTCAATTTAAAAAAAGAAATCATGAATCTGTTTGCATGATGTCATGGGAAATATTAACCTAAATCATTATACAAATATAGATAACGACAGAGTATTTATGCAGATCATTTTAGCAAACTATTACATCATTTCATCAAAAACACATCTCAAACTATAATACCTGGGACAATTAACATGAAATAATAATTATTAATTATAAAGCAAAAAGAAGGCGGAGCATAGATGATATTATTTGATTTTATAAAATTACTTGATTAAAAAATAATACTTTTTTATCTATCTATAATTATAAAATATACTTAATTATACTTAAATATAAACAAAGCTTTAATGCTTTTGTCAAAAAATCGTTAAAGACATTTGGGATCCAATGGAGATAAACCTGCCATATTAAAGTCAATTCTTTTAATAACTGCACTAAATTTTCCCTATTTATTAGTTTAAGAGCAAATCACGCATAATGATATATGGGATTTTATTGCTAAAAAAATAAAAAATTGTACATATTTCATTTAAAAAAATTAATCACATAACCGAACATCGTTAAATATAAAAATTCAAAAATAATAATTATATTTTGATTAAATATAATTAGTAGAAGCGGGATATTATAAAAATTCCATAAATCGAACATGGTTCAACAAACAATTATATATGGGATCCAATGGGAGAAAAGGTTGTAGATCATTGATTTAGGGAGGAAGGGAAATGAGATAGATTCCCAGTATGTTTAAAATGAAAAACAAATATAATTATACTTAAATATAATAATTAAAAAATAATCATTAAGTATAATCAAAGCAAGAAGAAGGCGTAGGAGAGAGGATATTATTTGATTTTTTAAAATTACTTAATTAAAAAACAATGCTTTTTTATCTATATATAATTATAGAATATATTTAAACATACTTAGATATAAACAAAGCTTTACTGCTTTTTTAAAAAAAGCACTAAAAATATTTGGGATCTAATGAGAGAAAGGGTTGCGGATCATTGATTTAGGGCCCGTTTGGTTCATAGAAAATATTCGGACGGAAGGGAAAGGAAATGAAATGGATGGAAAGGAATAGAAATGAAATGAAGGTCAATTCGTTTGGTACGCACAGGAAATGAAAGGAATGAAATTGAAAATTTTATTTTTGGTTTGTTGAAAATGAGAGTAAGGAAACTCATAATTCTGTGTAAATGACCATTTTGCCCTTAATGAATATTTATTAATTAAAATCACTAATATTACATTTTAAATTATTTTAAAATTATATTATCATAAAATAAATGCATAAATTATTTTTACTAATTATAATTTAATAAATATTAAATTTTAAGAAAAAAATTTAATTTGCATAAATAATATATTTTGGTAAATACAAGAATCACTTAGATTATAATTTAAAAAAAATATTGATATCATATGATTAAAAAATAACTACTTTATATTTAAGGAATATAACCAAAATAACTCTAGTATAGATATAGAAGATACTTACTACCATATCTAACAAATTAATTAATAATTAAATGAAATGAATAATAAATTAAACAGTAAAAAATGCCTAAAATATAATTAGATGGTGAGAATTTTGTGGCTTCAATTACTGGGTATATCCCAAAAATTTCTCACCCACATCTTCTTTAAAGTTTCAACGACTTCAATTTAAACAAAAAAAAAAAATTATCTCCCATTTTCTTGTGCATACTCTCTCATTCAATTCAGATTTATATTCAAGAAGCTAAATTCGATTTTGAGCTCCTAAATTCAAATTTGATTGCCTCAAATTCGATTTTCAACTCCCAAAATCGAATTTGATTATGTAAATTCAATTTTGAGTTCCCAAAATTGAATTTGATTGCCCCAAATTCGATTTTGAGCTCCCAAAATCAAATTTGATATGCCTACAAATAGAATCCATACCCAGATTTCAAATTCATAACCATATTTCACAAACAATATTTACAACCAGATATCTGCACACAGCACAAATAGATGAAAAATGAAAAGACTCGTTTTTTCTCCTCCTCCTCCTTCTTCGTGATACCCAGGAGAGAGACACAGTGCAGATGATTTTTTTCTCCTTCATTCACCATTCTTCTTCGTGAGCCAGATATATAGATGGTCTTCGGAGCTGCACATGACAATGAAGTAGATAAGGAAGATATGGGTAGGGGTCATCACTGTCGCAAATCGTCTGAAATCATCCCTAAAAAATGGACTCATCCACCTTCCTCCTCAACTCAACTTCATCGCTGTCATAACATATCCAAAGGTTGAAGAAGAAGATAGGTTCAAGTTGCTAAGGGAAAATTGGTCTTGTGCACCTTCCTTTGAATGCCGGAAATTGGGTTCCCACCATTTTTGGTGGGAACCCAAATTCAGTCTTTTAAAGGAAAATCCGGGGAGGTGGGAAATGGAATTGCCGCACATTACGTGGACCAAACGTGCATCGCATGATGGAATTGGGCGATTTTCCGTTTCCGCGGCTGAAGTTCCGCAAAGCAAACGGGGCCTTAGGGAGGAAGGAAAGGAAGAGAGATTTCCTGTATGTTTAAAATGAAAAATGAAACTAATTATACCTAAATATAATAATTCAAAAAATAATTATCTACATAAATATAATAATTCAAAAATAATAATAATTAATTAATTATTAAAATGAGATTGACCGATCAGAAACTGCGGATGTCTTATGAATAATAACTTGGTGGAATCGCCACGTATTATTTCCTGATTTTTGTTTTTTTAAAGGTTATTTACTTTAAAAATATAAAAGGTGAATATATTAAAAAATGTTAAAGTTTGGATATGTTAGCATTTATTTGGTGATTAAGTATTTTAAATTTATCCCGTTAGTATTTTCTTTTAGAGAAGTTAACGATGTTAATTTAAAAGGACTAAAAACACACTTTTCAAAGTTAAAGGACTAAAAGAGGACATTGCTCAAATTTAAAGAATTAAAAGTATACTTTAGCCTTATATTTATTCCATTTTGAGTGTGATGAATTGATCTAATGTTAACTTTTGGATTGTACAATTTCCATAGGATAATCCTACATTACCGCACTTAAATAAAATTAATTGAAATTAAAATCGAGTTCTGTTAAAGTTAAATAATGAAAGACATCTCATAGATTTTCAATTATCTCACCAATAAAATCTATCAATTAGTAAATTGATCATTACGGATCTCTTGACTCCTGATAGGCTGATACTGTTAGGCACAGTTTATCATATTTTATTAGTATGTCATATCAGTGAGGGGATTTGGCCAACAAAGACAAGAAAAATAAAGGAAAAATGGATTAAATAAATTAACGAAAAAGGGAATCAATCATTCAAATAAATTTATATTATCTAATAGGTTTTCAATTGTCTCATTAAATTTAAATCTATCAATAACTAATGATGAATGATTAATCAATTTTATGTTTCTAATTAATTATATTAAGAATACTGACTAATTTATACAATCATTTTATTATTTGATTTGTAATATTAAGATATAACTAATTATATATAATCCATCAAAAATTAACTAATTAGATATGTTATCTAATCAACTTATTATGCGATTTATGATATCAAATATATAAAGAATACGTAATTTAACTCAAACCAACTTTTAATTTGTTAATATAGTTAGTGTTATCCAGCTAATGATATGTGGTATAAATATAAGGTGTCGAATCAATTTTTCCTCGCCACAAATCAATTCAAAATCTAAATGCCTATATAAAGACGGAGACTTTTGATTGAATTGCCCAAAAAGAAGAGCAGATCTCTTTTCATACAAATGAGAAAAATGCTGAGTAACAATTTTCCTGAAGATCTTATGAAGGAGATTATTGTGAGGCTACCTGTAAAGGCCTTACTTCGGTTCAAATATGTAGCTAAATCCTGGTATGCTCTAATAACTGACCCTTCTTTTATTGACAAACATCTTGAATGGTCTAATTCTATTACTAAAAAGCGCCGTCTCAAACTTATCTTCTATTTGCACCATTCCAGTAAAGTGCCCTATATATCATCCCTTATTTCTAAAGACGAACCTTCTTATCACGTGCCCCATGATATAGAATCTCTTCCTCATAAACAGTATAAGAGGTTTTATGGTCAACGCAATGGGATTTTTTGTATCCATGTGGTCAATTTCAATGAAAAAAGGAATGATCTTGATAACAAGGAAAACCTAATCCTTTGGAATTCGTCAACACGAGAGGATAAGCTTATTCCAATGTCTCAATGCCCTATACCCAAAGACTTAAGTCGTGGCATGTTTGGATTAGGATTTGGATTTGATCCTATTACAAAAAGTTATAAGATTATTCAATTTTCTAGGACTTTCACTATTACAGAAATACCCTATTGCAACGCAACAATAACAGTGCTTATAAAATGTAAGTGATGGGATAGGTCTAATATAACCTATACCATCGCTTATAAATAAAAGTGCTGGTATATGTATAAGCATATAGCAGCGCTTAAGCGCTGGTATAGACCCTGGGGTTTATTTCTTATATTAAAGAATAAGTAAAACAATTTAAAAAAAATTGCCTAATTGTTTTAAATATTTTTTCAAATAAAAAATAAACCCCAGGGGCCTATACCAGCGCTTAAGCGCTGGTATAGGCCCCTGGGGTTTATTTTTATATTAAATAATATTTAAAACAATTTAAAAAAAATTGCCTAATTATTTTAAATATATTTTCATAGAAAAAATAAACCCCATGGGCCTATACCAGCGCTTAAGCGCTGGTATAGGCCCATGGGGTTTATTTTTTATATTAAATAAAATTTAAAACAATTTAAAAAAAATTGCCTAATTGTTTTATATATTTTTTCAAATAAAAAATAAAACCCAGGTGCCTATACCAGCGCTTAAGCGCTGGTATAGGCCCCTGGGGTTTATTTTTATATTAAATAATATTTAAAACAATTTAAAAAAAAATTGCCTAATTGGTTTAAATATTTTTTTCAAATAAAAAATAAAACCCAGGTGCCTATACCAGCGCTTAAGCGCTGGTATAGGCCCCTGTGGTTTATTTTTTATATTAAATAATATTTAAAACAATTTAAAAAAAATTGCCTAATTATTTTATATATTTTTTCAAATAAAAAATAAAACCCAGGGGCCTATAAGCGCTGGTATAGGCCCCTGGGGTTTATTTTTTTATATAAAATAATATTTAAAACAATTTAAAAAAAATTGCCTAATTGTTTTATATATTTTTTCAAATAAAAAATAAAACCCAGGGGCCTATACCAGCGCTTAAGCACTGGTATAGGCCCCTGGGGTTTATTTTTTATATAAAATAATATTTAAAATAATTTAAAAAAAATTGCCTAATTGTTTTATATATTTTTTCAAATAAAAAATAAAACCCATGGGCCTATACCAGCGCTTAAGCGCTGGTATAGGTCCCTGGGTTTTATTTTTTATATTACAAAATAGTTAAAACAATTTATAAAAAATTGAAAAATTGTTTTACAATTTTTTTTAAATAAAAATAAAACCTCAAGGGCCTATACCAGCGCTTAAGCGCTGGTATAGGCCTAATTTTTACATTAATCAAGCTTTGGGATAGGCTGGTACTTTATTATTTCCCTCCAGCTAAATCCCTTCAGCTCAGAATTTTTCCCTCCAGTGCGAAATAAACCCTTAGCTTCCCTCCATTCGAAATAAACCCTTAGCTTCCCTCCATTCGAAATTTATTATGTTCCACACTCTGTCTCGCTCTCTCTGCTTCCGCCGATTTCTCTCCCTCTCCCTCTCCGCCGGCATCTCTGCTTCTCCAAGAAGCATATCTTCTTCCATTTTTCTCGCCGTCCACCATTGTTCTCCCTTCGTTCAAGCAGATCTTCGTCTACTTGATTCGAAACTGGTGGGTTGAAGTGGCAAAACACGGATCTCAGGTGATTTATTTTTTTCTAATGAAATTTCGATTTCCTTTCTGTTTTTTTTCTTTCTCTGATTAGTGTTTTATTGATTTTGATCGATTTGTCCTTAAGCTGGTGTGTTCTTATTTTCCCCTAATTTTTCATCAGTTCTGTCTATTTGTTGGAATCTGCAATTTTTAAAATGGAATTAGGTGGTTCAACGTTGGTCGATATATCATATATGTCATTCTAGGGCAGGACCACTTGGATCTTCTTCCTTCAAACTTCAACGTATTTCCCTTTCATAAATATATAAAAATATTATGTGAGCTACTGGGCATGTGTTGTGAAGCCATTTGTGGAATTATTTCCTTCAGAATATGGAAAAATTTGTGTGGAAAGATTCTTGTGAACTGGCTCATCATCAGCTTGTGACAGACACAGCCGTAAATTAAACTTCATTTCATATCACAGAGACTAGTCTCCGTAGTGGGTGAGTGGGAATACACACACATGTGTGTGTGTTTTAGGGAAGATCAGTAAAAAAAATGTCTGGTTCGAATGTACCAATAATGTACTCTCTATAATTTCATATATAGAATCTGGTACGAATATTTGAATTCAGGTTCTTTACACTAATAATGCGATCTGCTTGTGAGTTTTTTATCTGTATCTGAATTTCTGGGCAGCATATTTGGATGATAGTAATATTACAATAATGAGTTGGATGCTATGATAACTTAGTGTGTGACAGTGTGAGTCCCAGCTTTCAGATTCAATATCTATGGTGGTCCCTGCTTGCTTGCTTGCTGCTGGTTTTAATATGAGCATGAGTTGTGGTTAAAGGATGCTTCATGTCATGCTTGAGGCCTGGATTAATCATGAGTGTTTCTGCATGTCTTGGTCTCAGAAACAGACCCTGAAAGCACCACTTCTTGCCATGAAAGCACAAGTTTCGGGGAGAAGCATATCCTAAATGTTAGCTTCACAACACATGCCCAGTAGCTCACACAAATTTATTAATTTTTCGGTGGTAGCCAGAATTTGTTTTCGGGGGTTGGAACTAGCAATTTCTACCTTTCTTAACTTATTTTAAAATAATTACAATACACTATAAATTAAGAGATAATACTAAAATTTGATATAAATGTAACAAAACATGTATGTTGAAAAGTTAATTTATGACCAAACAAGAATCATGATTATATGGTTGTAAATTTATCTATGTATACACCTTGCCTTGTATAGTAGTATTTGGTGTGATGGAGTAGAGTTCAATTTTTTCTTTAATTTTTGGAACTTAAGAATTGTCATTGATTGATAATGAATGAATTGTGATGTGGTTAATAATGTTTGGAAGTCTATAGGCAGCCATTAGCTTTCCATACATATCATTGCCCACTGAATGAAAGAAAGAAAGCAAATATGAAATAATTAAAAATAATAATGATAATTAAAAGTACTTTATGGATAGATAACTCATAAATTAATCACAAGATATTAATAACTATTGGCTAATATTGGATTGGTATATGCTATATTGAAGAATGTTATTATGAATTAGAAGTATAAATGTTATGTTTAGGAAGTAAGAACAAGGGTTTGAATTTATGATTGCTTGATTAATGAATTGAATTTTTTAGGCTTAAAAATTATCCACATTTCAAATGATTTGCATTCCTAAGTTGCAACATGTTAAGAAATTTATAAAGACTTTGTTTATATGTTGTAGGAATTTCACCTAGCATTTGTTTGATTCACATTTTGATCTCCACCAAAAGTCAATTCAAAGAATCTATTAAGGTACATTTTTATGTTAGATGTTACAAATATGTGGTCTGTTAATATACATTTATGAGATTATGGCTTTGTGGAACTGGATATGTGAGCTGTAACTATGTTTTTCTGCTCGTTAATATATGCTCTGTGAATTCTGTTGTCGTGGGCTGTGGAAACATATTGAGTTGATTCTGTTTATATAGTTTGCTATCCATTTCTATGTTAAAAAGAGAGGGCCTTGAGCCTGGGAACGTTCATTTTGTAGCCGTTATGCTGCCGATTTTTTGTTAAAAAAATAAGGTAACATCGTAGGGTGGCTACCTAATGAGTAATTCATAATGTACATCTTACCGGCACTTTCCTTTAGTAGGTTACCATGTTGGATCGGAAATGGATGTCTTGTGATTGGCGTTCAAGGGAATATATAGATGGAGCAAAAGAGTTCATTGAATTTGCTGCAGAGCATGCAGAGAATGCTAACAGAATTGTATGCCCCTGTATGTCGTGTTTGTATGGAAAGCGTCTTCGTCCTCTTGAATTGTTGGGTCATTTAATTTGTCATGGAATTGATCAGTCTTATACACGATGGACAAAGCACGGTGAGACCTATGAAGATGAATACGGAGAATGGGTACCTGATGTTAGTAGTGCTTCAAATGTTGTTGACACAGACATGTGTGATGAGAGCGATGATCTTGAAGAAATGTTGAACGTGGTGGGTGAGGAGAATCTTGAAATGTTTGAGACACTGAAGAGCGATGCAGAGACGCCTTTGTATGTGGGATGCAGCAAATACACAAGATTGAGTGCGGTGCTTAAATTGTATAACCTGAAGGCACGATACGGTTGGAGTGATGCAAGTTTCACCGCGCTGCTATCCGCTCTGCGAGATATACTCCCAGAAGCGAATGTACTCCCCTCGAAAACATACGAGGCGAAGCAAATTCTCCGGTCCACCGGTATGAAATATGAGAAAATACATGCATGCCCAAACGACTGTATTTTATTCCGGAACCAGTATTCGTCGTTGGAGAAGTGTCCTAAATGCAGCACGTCTCGGTATGGAAAGAAAGGTAAGAGTCCTTCTAAAGTGTTGTGGTACTTTCCGATCATTCCAAGATTCAGGCGCATGTACAGTAATGCGGATGTTGCAAGACTTTTGACATGGCACGCTGATGAGAGGATTAAAGACATCAAGCTTAGGCACCCCGCAGACGCCCCCAATGGAAAAAAATTGATTACGAGTACCCTGAATTCGGTGAAGAACCGAGAAACCTACGGCTTGCATTGGCAACCGATAAAATCAATCCGCATGGAGTTCAGAGTAGTACTCACAGTACATGGCCGGTGATTCTGATGATATACAACCTCCCCCCAAATTTGATCATGAAACGCAAGTTTATGATGCTTTCCATGCTTATTTCCGGGCCTAGACAGCCCGGCAATGATATAGACGTGTACTTGGATCCTTTGATTGAAGACCTGAAGCATATGTGGGATTCGGGTGAGACAGTTTTTGATGGATGTAAGGAAGAAAGTTTCAAATTAAGGGCCATGTTGTTTGGCACGATAAATGATTTCCCAGTGTATGGTAATTTGTCCGGATACAGCATCAAAGGATATGGTGCGTGCCCTATATGTGAAGATGATACCCATTCGATGCGGCTGGAGCATTGTAGGAAAAATGTTTACATGGGACATCGGAGGTTCCTGCCGTTAAAACATCATTGGCGGAGGTGGAAGAAGGCATTTAACGGGAGCTTAGAAGAAGGTAGGCCACCGAGGATATTGACCGGGGATGACGTTTGTGAAAAGGTGAACGCGTTGGAGAATGATTTTGGCAAGCCTTTTGCTAAAAATGTGTTGACAAGTGGCTGGAAGAAGAGGTCCATATTCTTTGAACTCCCGTATTGGAAGTCCTTATATGTTAGGCACTTTCTGGATGTGATGCACATTGAAAAGAACATCTGTGATAACCTAATAGGCACGTTGCTAAATATGCAAGGAAAAACTAAGGATGGTGTCAATTCAAGGTTAGATCTGCTCAAGTTGGGAATAAGACAAGAGTTGGCACCTGTCAAGAGAGGATACCGCACTTATTTACCTCCAGCAGCATACACCCTTTCGAAGAAAGAGAAAAGATCATTCTGTGAGTTCCTGAATGGGATCAAAGTTCCAGAAGGCTACTCCTCAGATGTAAAGAACCTTGTATCCGTGAAAGAGTTGAAGTTGAAGAACCTGAAATCTCATGATTGTCACGTCCTGATGCAAAATTTCTTACCAGTCGGCATACGCAACATTTTACCCAAGAAACTGCGTAGGACGATCACTAGACTGTGTATTTTCTTCAGGCTCATTTGTAGTAAAGTGGTTGATATAGGACGGTTGCAGGATTTGCAGAGGCAGATCATTCGTATCCTGTGCGAACTTGAAATGTATTTCCCCCCATCCTTCTTTGACATCATGGTTCACCATACTGTACACTTGGTCAAAGAGGTTCAACTGTGCGGCCCAGTCTATTTGAGATGGATGTACCCGATTGAGCGGTTCATGAAAGTTTTAAAGGGGTATGTCAAAAACAGATATCGACCAGAGGGGTGTATTGCTGAACGATACATCGTTGAAGAAGCGAGTGATTTGTGTGCCGATTACTTATCAAGTGTCGCACATGTTGGTTTGCCGAAGTCTCGTCACGATGGGCGATTATTGGGGAAAAGAATAAGTGGGTTCAACTTAATACGCATTTCGAATGCTGAAAAGGAGCTTGCTCACTTGTATATTCTTCACAACACTCCTGAGGTTGAACCATTCGTTGAAGAACACAAAAAACTCCTGCGGGAAATACACGGTGATAGAAATGAGAGTTTGATTACAAGGGAGCACAACAAAACATTCATTAGATGGTTCAATGCTCGCATTTGTCAGCAGTTTGATCTTAATGCTGGATCAGTTTCTGAAAGATTGTTTTGGCTGTCGAAAGGACCGAGTTTGCACGCATTTTCCTACACCGCCTATGCAATCAACGGTTACTCATTCTATACAAAAGACCAGGATGAAAAAAGCACAATGCAGAATAGTGGAGTCACACTTGTTGCCGAGGCATTACATATATCCAGTGCGAGAGATACAAATCCTATATATGCGAAGATGGCATACTTTGGTGTGATTGATTGCATTTGGGAGTTAGATTACACCATGTTCAGGGTTCCTGTGTTCCGATGTCAGTGGGTTAACAACCATAGTGGACTGCGGTTAGATGAATTTGGGTTTACATCGGTCGACCTTTCTAAAGTTGCATATAAGGATGATCCTTACATTCTACTGTCCCAAGCATCACAAGTGTTTTACATTGCCGATCCTTCTAAGAAGAATTGGTCAGTTGTCATGCAGTCGAACAAAAATTATGCCGAACAAGTTGATGATGAAAGTAGTGATGATGATATGAATATGATAGAAGAGGATCCTTCATTTGATACGTTACTGGCAGAAGAGATTGATGCAGACGGATATGACGATGAAGATGAGCATGTTTATGTAAGGAGTGATCATGAAGAAGGCATTTGGCTCAACACAACCCTAAATCCAACAAAAAAGAGGAAGCAAACAATTTTAGATAATATAACACAGAGGAAAAAGAGACGAAAGCCCTCATATTGATTTAAGTTTGTATGTATTTCTGTTTTACATTGTGAACTACTTCATTTAATTATTCTACACTAAAATCATGTCTTGTTTCATTATTTTAATTTGCAGGAAAATGGATCCCCCCCTGAGCGACGAGGAAGAAGAACAACCGATTGTGGGGCCAGATATCGATGCGGGTAGACAGGCTGTTGAGGCGGATGCTACCCGTGGCATCACCCTTATGCGTAAACTACTCAAGCGCAGATCTTTGGGAAAAAAGACCAGACTTAAATGGAACGAAAATCACCAACCAATCGGGGAGACTGCGAAAGACCTCTCTGGTTTTATTGGATGCGCTGTTCGGCAGAAAGTGCCTATTACTATCACAGATTGGAGAACCGCAGGGAGCTGCAAGAACGAGGTTTGGTTAGAGATTCAGGTTAGGTGCCTTTTTACAATTTAGTTTTATTATGACAACATTGTAACTAGCAAATCTAATATGATTTCTATTGTTACAGACCATGTTTCATATTGATGATTCTCATAGGGAGTATGTCATGATGAAAGCTTCCAGAATGCATCGCGGTTTCCGTACAAATTTGACCAAGTACTTCCTGAGAGATGCAGACGGGGAGATCGTTCCAACACCCCCAGAGGCATTCGCAGGGTCAATTACCCAGGAACATTGGAATGAATTTGTGCAATCACGTTTGACACCGGAGTTTGAGGAAGTAAGTCAAAGAAATAGACAGGCGGCTAAAAGCTGCGAATATCCGTATATGGGCGGACGAAAGAGCTTTCCTGAATTAGAGCAATATATGGTATGTTAGTAACGTAACGCTTCTAAATACAAAATTATGAATACATGTTTACGTGATTAATTATGTGTTCACCTGGCTTGCTTGACAGATTAAGGAACAGGGCCTAGAAGGGAAGCCACCACAGCATGGCCTCTGGTTTCGGGGACACTCTCACAAGGACGGTACCATCATTCACGACGAGGTCAGAAGAGTCCGTGAACGATGTGTAAGTCATTCTCTTGGACTTTGTAATATCTTTTTAACTGGTGACTTTGCTAAGTTAATATCTAACAACCATTTCTTCTTGTTATAGGATATGTTGTCACAAGAATACCCTGACGAGGTCAACAAATTTGGCCCCGATGATTTCCTGAGCAGAGCGCTCGATCGCCCTGAGTATTCGGGCCGTGTTCGGGGCACAGGTCTAGGGGTCACGCCCTCTTCTTACTTTGGCCGCCAACATAGGGCATCAAAAGGCGAAGTAAGAGCGTTACAAGACGAAGTTCAATCTCTGAGGGAGGAGATGCAACGACAGGACGAGGAGATGCAACGACAGAACGAGGAACTGCATCGGAAGTACGAGCAGATGTTCCAATTTTACCAGCGATATAATGTTGCATCACAAACGTCGAACTTCGTGCAACAAGGTAACGTTCCTCCCGTCGACAGTCCAAGCATAAGGGAGAGTTGTACGATGCCGCGGGCCCAAATTCCTCAGGTAGTTCATACATTCTCTGCTTACAAACTTGCAGCGACATTGTTATATTATGCGTTGTGAGCTAATGTTGTCAACTCTTTCGTAGGGCGAGTCAGACTGCAGGCTGTATATCGATTACTCTTTCAGTGAAGTAGTTGCTAAAGGGAAGGTCTACAACACTTCCAACACGACCCTGCACAACTCGCCGTTGCCTAAAAATGCACTGAGAGTAATGATTGAATCCTCCTACAACAACGCAGCACCAATACCGTTCCCTACTGATGAGATGACTAGCGTCCAAGATGCTATCGGTGCTTTCGTTGCTTGGCCCGTTGGTTTGATTGAGCCAACACCACAGGTGGTTATTTACTAATAGCATTTACACTAGCATTCATTGTGTTGGAAGAATGCTCTTTTATTTACATGTTTTTTCAGGGTACACGCTCTACCGGAAAGAAAGCACAAAGGCCTAATGTCCAAGGTACCGGTGGTCAAGTGATGAAGAAAAAGAGTTCACATACTGATCCATTGTCACAGGTGATTATTTACTAATAAATTAAACTAGCATTCTTTTTTATTGGAATAAAATTTCAGACTTTCTATTTACATGGTTTGTAGGCAACAAAAGCCAAGGGCAAGAAGAAAGTACAAGCGCCGAGACGCCAAATCGTGCTCGATTGCGAGCATTTGCAGCCACCCTATCTCCCGAATTTACTGCCAATATTCCATTCGACAAGCGTATATTTGGGGTGTCAAATATGGTTGAGCATGTTTTTAAGGAGCAGATCATGGACGTGCTTGATCAAGGATGGCTCGGTGGTACCGCTATCAATTTATGGATCAGGTATAAATGTGTTTTCATTGGGGTTTCGTTTAATGTCATTAGTTTACACTAATTGGGAGTTTGTATGGTTTCTTTGAAGGCACCTGCACGAACATGTCATGATTGCCGGGGATTATGTCTCGTTCGAATTCATAAGCCCCTATGACATAGCACATATTGCGGGCGTGAGCTATGACGAGCAGTCCGCGAAGCTTAAAAGGCGCTTTTCTTTAAAGGCAACAGGCATGACTTTATTCTTAGCTCCAATTAATACAGGGTAAGTCGATATGCATTATAGGTTTCATCGTATTCTTAGCTTCAAGCATCATTTATATATACTGACATAACGTTCTAAAAAATTTTAGGCAGCACTGGCTTTTGCTTGTCATCTATCCGTAAGCACAAGCGAATCCCATTATTTACTATTTGGATCCTGTGTATGGTGCTGAACCAGAAAGTCGCACAGCTTTGACGCGCCTCGTCAATAGGTACGTGAATGTCAGCATTCTTTGAATCCGTTGCATCATTTGTCATTTTATGACCCTAGCTAATAAAATTAATTTACTTTGTTTTGTTTCCAGCGCATTGACTAGTTTTCGGTCCTCCGTTAACTTGAGTTATTCCAAAGCCCTTGACCAGAAAGATGCTTATAAGTGGCTCACAGTCCAGGTTCTATAAGTTATTCAATTTTTTAAACAATCTACTCAAACATAAAGTAAATGTTTCTCATATGATATCTGGTATTTTTTGTTACAGTGCCCCTTCCAACCCAATAACAACGACTGTGGATACTATGTGATGCAATTTATGAGGGATGTAGTTACACATGATCGATGTAGCATTCCATTGACAGTAAGTTTTTTATTTTGCCAACTCTAATTGTATTTGAACTTGTTATTAGATTTCAAGTAGATTTGATTGCCATTCAAATTTATCTCTCTATGCAGTATTACCCAGACGCACGTTGCCCCTCATTGTCGAGGGAAAAAATGAATGCGCTAATTGAGGAATGGTGCACTTATGTTCTACCTCTTTTACACCAAGTATAAATGTAGATATATAATAGTATAGGCTGTTTCCCAATTAGAATGGTTGGTTCATTTGTACATTGCTCTCTGGATGAGTTATTGGTGTATTTTCGTTGCCTGGAACTGTATAGAATTGCTGGTATTTTAGCACTGATGCAGGTGGGGTATATAAACTAAAATGAAATATTTAAAAAAAAAATCAATACCAGCGCTTACTTCATTAAGCGCTGCTATAGGTAACTTTTAGGTATCTTAAGCGCTGCAATAGGTGCCCTATAGGTAACTTTTAGATATCCTATAGCAGCGCTTAAGCGCTGCTATAGCATCACTGGCTATTGCAGCGCTTATAAGCGCTGCTATAGGCCCAAAATAAGTGATGCTATAGGCATTTTCTGTAGTAGTGTTTGGAAGGAGAAGTATGCATGGCTGAAGTATATAATCTTAGCAGTGATTCCTGGAAAATTCTGAATGTTGTCCCAAAATTTGGCTTTTGTAACCAAGATTGTAAGTCTTATTTTAATGGGGTTTATCACTGGTATATTATTGACCCTAGTTATATCACAAGAGACTTTGTTTTGAGCTTCGATTTTAGTAAAGAGTCGTTTGGAACAATCCAATTTCCGGTTGGAATGGATTCTTTTTGTGCAAGCAAGGTTTTTGTGCTTGAAGAGCATCTTGCTATTTTTGAACATAACAGGGAAACTAGTAAATCTACCATATGGGAGATGAGTGAATACGGCGTTGAAAGTAGTTGGACTCGCAAGTTTGAGATTGGACCGCTTCCAAATTTTAGGTTTTTTTTAGGGTCTTGGGGGGATGATGAGATTCTTCTTGATGATTCAGATGGTGGAATGATTTCTTATAATCTACGAAATCAACACTTACATAGGTTTCATACTCATTCTCGAACATTTGACCAAAAAAAATATGCTTATTCTCGAACAAACATTTATGCTTTTGACTATGTAGAAAGTTTGGTTCCTTTAGTAGAGAGAGGAAACACAATAATATGATGAAGTTGTTTATTTTACTTTTATGTTCTTCCTTTATTTTTTGTAACTGTTGTTATTAATTCATGGAATGCATTTATTTTGTTTTTCTTGACAATTGTTAGAACATGTTCTGTTTGGGGGAAAAACGTTAAACAACGGTTAGACGCTGCTTGTGCAGATAAATGTTTCACCAAACTTGACATTTCACCTTCCCTCAGTTATTCGTAGGTTTAAAAGTAACTCACACGTTCTTTTAATTTTAAAAACTTGATGCATATACATGCAAAATCAAAAGCAAGCAAGCTCAAATGAAATGATCAGGCCTTCAAATATATGGGGATCGGAAAAAAATCAATGCTGAGAAAAAATCATTCTGAGGCGGATATGAGTTTCTAATAATCCTCACAACTTCAGGGTTTAATTAAAAGTGTTAAAGGGTTAAAATGCCTTAGAAGTTTTCACTAGTGGATACTGGGTGTCGGAAAGTTTTTTATGAACATCTGCATATAGCAGTGGCAAGGGTAGAGAAGGGAGGAAGGGTTAGGTGGAGATGGAGTGCTAATATGGCATAAGTTGAGTGATGAGTTGGCATATATTGAATGCCATGTGGATATATTACTCAACTTTAACAGTCAAAATTAACACAGAAATGATGGGGGCAATAATGCACGGTTTTTAAAACTTCTGGGGCCCTAAAAAAATTCTAGACACCCCGTGCCCATCAATGAAAACTTTCAGGATATTATTTTTGCCCTTTAACCTTAATTAAAAATAGGATGAAAGTATAAGGAATGGGGGATTAGTTTCCCCTTTTTAATTTATAAGGATTGCGGGATTAGTTTTCCCTTTATTAATTAATATATACCAGTACTTACTAATTACTTTTTTTCCAACCATGTACATCTTGTTTACATATATGCATATAATCTTTTTTTTTTCAACAAAGCAAGAATGCATTAACCTTGAATATATGTGTGTGTATAATACGAGGCCCCCATCTTTGACTACTTTTGCATTGCAATTTGAGTTGTGTAATTTGATGTCACCTTGCTTGGATTGTGAATGCAATTTGCATAGGATAATACTGTTATCTCTACGTTTAAGTAAATTTATATATATATATATATATATATATATATATATATATTTATTTTGCCAAGATTTGCATAGATTTACAGCTACAATTTTTTGCCTAGGTTTTGAATTAGCAAATTGATCCTTTATTAATTAAGAGATCTCTCGATTTTTAATATTTTGTGAGGCACAATTTATGGGATTTATTGTTATCTCGTATCTTTTAGGGGATTTGGCCAAAAAATACAAGAATAAGGAACAAAAAGTGAATTCTTTTTTTTTTTTTTTGGGATAAATACAAAAAGTGATTTTTTTGGTTATATAGGAGTATATCCCAATCAGGTCGGTGTTTAATTTCTCTTAAAACGAGATCGATCGAATTCCAATTTAAAATTTATTTCATTAATTATTTAATATCTGTCCCTAATTCCCTATTCGGGATTAAGGCTAAGGCAACTCATCGAAATTTCGGATATGCTGACACGAAGGAGCGCCAAGCAGATTCTTGGGCGAGGATTATTCTTTATATATTTTCAGCCATCTTGATGATAGTTAAGATTAGGGACTGCTTTTCTTTATGATGCTCTTCTCTTACTTTTCCCTAATCTTATCTATTCATCAAATCTGATGGCTGAAAAATTATAAAATATTGGTCCACAGATCTTTCCTACTATCTCTCCCTTCTCTATTTTCTAGCTTACATTATCTTTATATTTTTACCTCTTTTTTTTTATATATTTTCAGCCATCAGACTTGATGGATAGTTAAGATTAAAAAAAAAAAAAAGGAGAAAAGCATTATAAAAAAAGCAAGAGTTCCAAATCGGGATGTCAATGGGAAAAAGAAGAAGGATAATTTAGAGTATAAGATTGAGCATTGTCCGTTCGGGATTTAAAGAAGGATAAGAAGGCGGAGATGGGGAAAACGGGAGACAAAATGAATCTCCTAGGATTGTGGGAGCAGATATAGGAATATGCAAATAGGGGTGTTCACGGGACGGGACGGGACCGGAACGACCCCGTCCCGAAGAAAAGTGTTCGGGACGGGGTTCCCGTCCCGTGTCCCGTCCCGTCCCGAACTTGTCCCGGTCTCGATCGGGACGGGACGGGACAGGCCTTGTCCCGAAATTTTTTTTCAATTAAAAAAATTGACCCAAAAATCTTTTTTTTTTTCAGAGCAACACACTTGGTGGGTGATTTTATAGCATAATTAAATCTCCTCTAGTGCCATGAGCACTCCATATTAATACATAATAAACCAAAAACATAATAATTAGAGCAAAAAAATAACAACTACACATTTAAATAGAGTTTGAAAAAAACTTCAAATGTGATGTGTTACACATAGAGCATAATGGCAGCGGACAAGAAATTTGAGATCAATGAATGGTTAGAATTTAGTTTAGAAGTTAGATTTATATATATATATTTTTTAAAAAAGTCATATATATTCACACATGAGACATATGACACATGTATTTTTTTTAAAAACATATGAACATACATATATATATATATTCGGGACGGGACGGGATCGGGACGACCCCGTCCCGAGTCCCATCCCGTCCCGAAGCAGCATTCTGTCCCGTCCCGGTTTGGCCGGGACAGGACGGGACGGACCGGGACGGGACAATGTTGAACAGCCCTATATGCAAAGAGAGAAGTAGGTCCCAATGACAGGGTCAAAGAGCAAGCAAAAGTTGAAGATTTTTTCACGTGGAAAGGAGAAAGCGGATAGGGTTATTAAAATTGGGCCAAGTGTACCTAATTATGGGCTTCAGAAGCCTGTGGAGAATTCTTTTATGACAGCACCCAATCCTTTTGCAGTGCTAAGTAGTGGGTTAGAGAAGCCAGAGCTTACTATGGGCCCTACTTCTACAACTCATATACATAGAGAAGAGGAAACCGTTTTGGATGAAAATCAGAGTACTGACCGGCCCATGGAAACAATGAATGATGAGGGAGACCTTGAACAAGACGATATGGACTCAATCATGCATGAGGAAGCTTAAAAAGTGATTGAAGATATGCAAGTGCTCCATGGCCCATCGGGGATGAATGAATCAAATCTTACTTCTACTGTTTCCCCATGAAAGGGCTTATATGGAACGTACGAGGTACAGGGAATAAAACTTTCCCGAATCTCATTAAGGAAATGAAGAAGCACTATAGTTTTGATTTCTTGGCACTCCTTGAAAGTTGAAACTCGTGCAAGTGGAGAGAAGGCTCACCGAATTGCCAAGTGTCTGGGTTATGATCATTTTGAGATTATTGATGCTACAGGATATAGTGGAGGATTATGGCTTTTGTAGGATCTAAATGTAGTGAAAGTAGAGGTTACTGGGAAAAATCGACAATTTTTCATCTTACAATGGAGAATGTGAATCATGAACGATGGTGTATGACCATTGTGTATGGTAGCCAAGAAGCTTGGTGTGTAGTCGGCTATTTTAACGCCACTTTGCTTTACTCCGAACGTGTTTCAAGAGCTAATAGTGGAAGTTTTATTGACAAATATTTTAGCACGTGGGTGGAAGTAGCTGGTGTTAATGACTTGGTTTTATTGGACCAAAGTTTACACAGAAAAGAAATGGTTCTGAATGCAAGATAGATAGATCATTAGAGAATGATAAGTGAATTGAATCTTTTCCTGCATCTACCATCACTCATCTTCACTGTCCCCTTTTAATTAGTTTTACTGAAGATAATGTGAGCAAGAAGGAGCGTCGTCCATTTTGATTATTTTTCGCTCCATGGGTTCTCCATGAGCAATTTGAAGGCTTTATACAAGCTAAATGGAGGAGGGCAGACGATTGGTGCATGAATGTTGCAGATTTTGCAACGGCATGTAGTAGGAAGTGGAAATGGGAGGTGTTCGGTCATATGAGGAAGGAGGAGAAGAAGCTACTCCCTCTAGTCTTAATTATAAGATCACTTTGACTTTTTTGACTTTTTTTTTCAATCCAAAAATAAAGTAATTTCAGTCCCAAAAATAATTTTTTTTTTCAAAACTAATTCATTTTACTTATAAACTAATCTATAATCTAATTTCATATGACATATGATATAATTTAGTGGTCTAATTTGTTTCCTTAACTTTAAAAAAAAAAGTCAACGTGATGTTATATTTAGGACTGGAGGGAGTATTAAAAAAAATTGATGAAGTGTCTCAGGCGATGGACAATCTTAGTCATACCCAGAGACTAGATAGACTATATATACCAAGACCTTTGGTATGAGCTCGAAACGATATTGGTTCAGGAAAATCTTGCCTGGGCACAGCAGAAAGCTACACAAAATTGGAGTTTGCATGGAGATAAAAACACGCGCTGTTTTCATGCGCGTGCTAAGAGCCGCCGTAGGGTCAACAAAATTGGCGTTATTAAAGACAAGGAGGGGAGTGGATTTATGATGCAGAAAGGATAAAAAGCATGGCGACAAGTTTTTTCGAAGACCTCAACAGGAGGAGAGTGGGTTCTATCATGCGGGAAATTAACCTCTCATTTTCTTTTTCCTCCTCTTCTCTCATATTTTTTTTATAATCATTAGATTAATAATTGAATGTTTTAAATTTGACATTTTATAAATTTGTAATCAAAATACTAAATTATAAAAAGAAAAATAATTAATTATATGCAAGTTCATAAATTCTAATATAAATATCTTAATTCTATAATAAAGAACAAACAATCAAGTATTTAATATAAAACTAAATCTGGAAAATTCAATTGTCGATCTAATGGTTACAAAGAGGGAATATGAGAGAAGATGAGGGAAAGGAAAATGTGGGGTTCCTCTCCCCTATCTTGCACTGTATCATATCTTATTATTGATAGTTCAGCTATTATTAAAATGGTTGAATTTGTGACAGATGATAAAATAAGGGATGCTCTCTTTAGTATGGGGGCATTAAAAGCTTCGGGAACAGATGGGTTGAATGCTTTGTTGTACCAAAGCCAATAGAAAACATTTCAACGATCGGTGGAGGATTTCATAACCAAGAAGAAATTAAAAAAGTGAATAACAAGGTAATTGTTTTAATTCCCAAAAAGGAGCCCCTGGAGTCAGTGTGGGACTTCAGACCTATTAGCCTCTGCAATGTTATTTTCAAGGTACTCACTAAGATTGTTGCTAATAGAATTAAAGGTATCTTACATCTTGTGATTTCACTGAACTAGTGTAGATTTATCCCTGGCAGACTTAATTCAGATAACATAATTATAGCGCAGGAGGTGATACATTCGCTGAGGAATATGAATGGAAGAAAAGGTTTTATGGTAAGTAAAATTGATTTGAAAAAAGCTTACGACCGAATCAATTGGAATTTCCTTAAAAATTGCCTGCATGAATTGAAGTTTCCTCAGCATATTATTGATATTATTCATCAATATGTTTCCTCGCTTCCCTTCAACTTCTTTGGAATGGGTATAAAGGAGATAGTGTTCAATCAACTTGTGGAGTGAGATGAGGGGATTCTTTATCTCCATATATGTATGGAAAAATTAGCTCATCTCATTCAAGCTAGAATTACGGATGAGAGTTGGAGACCAATTCATCTCACTAAGATTGGCCCTCCTATTTCTCATATGCTTTTTGCTGAAGACATCCTCATTTTTTCTAAAGCATCTTAGGCACAAATAAATGTAATTAAAAAGTGTCTAGCTGAATTTTGTGAAAGTTCTAGGTTAAAAGTGAACCTCCAAAAGTCTATAATATTCTTCTCATGGGATGTCAATCATAATTGCCGTAGTGAGCTTAGTGAGCTGGGTTTTAGTCTCACTGCAGATCTCAGGAAATATTCAGGGGTTCCTATTTATCACACATGAGCAATGAAAGATACTTTTCATGGGGTGGTGGATAAGGTGAAAAGAACACTTAGCAAATTTGAAAGTGAACGCTTTATCTATGGTAGGAAGAGCCACTTTTTAAACAAGTGTTTGACATGTAGATAACAACTTAGTGAGCATTTGATAACAAATTTCTGTCAAAGACTTGAAATTAATTATGTGATTTCGTGGGACCATATCTTAATTAAATTTCTTACACAAGACCTGTAATTAATTTGCCCAATGATTTATGGTTTTGATTGTGTCCAAAGTTAGTTAATGTGGGATGTGATACAGAGGAGAAAACCCTTCAAAATATGATCAAGGTAGCATATTATATGTGTGATATTCCTAATTTTTTCGATACTTTTTTATTAATTCATTCAATGCATTTAATTTGTTTTGCCCATCTCGACTATTTGTTGGTCTAGGTCTTTCCTTATTTGAATTTTTAAAATAAAACTTATATAACAATATTGCCATTTGTATTTGTTTTGCCCATCTCGACTGGGTCAATTTACTGGTATGATCCTTATTTGAATTTTTAAAATAAAACTAATATAACAATATTGCCATTTGTATTTGTTGATGTACTTGGTTTTCATGAATATAAAAATAATACCTTTTAACCCAATAACATGCCTATAAACACACTATTTTACGAAGTAAACTTCACCATAAAGGAACAACAAATGTTACAATTCATCAATTATATGAAAATTGACACGCACATATAAATATATCATGGTTATGATACTCATTTAGTACTAATATAATCGAAGTGTCTTCTCAACAGTAAACATAAAGATTTGTTGGTATGTGTTTTTGCAGAAGTTTCGGCCATGAGCTAATGTATAATTAAGTTGAGAAATAAATTAGATTCCTCACATAATTAATGCTTTTAACTAACTTAGGTAATTTTTTCGAATAAAATAAAGTGGTTATTTGAAGTTTATATTTAGGGACGTAGGGAGTACTTAATAAAGTGGGTAGGAAAATTAGACTATTAGATCCCTAAAAGTCTCAAATAAGATAATTTCTTTTAATCTAAAATTTCCTTTTTATCTCCAAAAATTTATCATAATAATCTCTAACTATTTTCTCCCACAATATTCTCTTTTGAGTTAAAAATATAATTCTTTAATTTATTTTTCTTAAAATAAGGGAGAAACTAAGCATTTAAAGTCATCAAAAAGCCCCAAATTTCACTTTTTCTTTCTAAAATATAAGAACATATGCATATTTTATGTGTATTATTTAATAACAATAAAGTCATTTTTAGTAATTTTTCATCTAAACTTGCTTTTCAAAATAATCATCCAAACATGTTTTTAAAAGTCAGATTGAAAAAAAAGTCCGTTCTATCATCACAAATCCAAACATTAATCACTTCACACAATCTGACTTTTATCAGATCTTACTTCTGAAAAAGCCAGATTGAAAAAAAGTTACTTCTCAGAAGCTAATCCAAACACACCCTATCATTTATTGGTTATAGTAAGAACAAGGGGGAGTATTTTTTGTTTCTTTATCTCTGACTGTGAATAATATAATTATGTATAAGTATTTTGCATTGGGCAAAGGCTCTTAAATATCTAAGAAGTTATACCCAAGGAGCTGCCAGCACCAGGAAGTTTTTTTGGGACCTTAAATACCATGGAAGTTAATTTTGGTAGCTATGTTGACCATTTTTAACGGTGTTAACTTAATTGGCGTTAAGTTGACACTCAGCTTGACACATAGTGGACACGTAACTTGGGTTAAAGTTCTTAAATGCCCTAGAAGTTTTCTCGAAGGAGCATATATCACCCGGAAGTTTTGCTTTGGTTCTTAAATGCCTCGGAAGTTTTCTCGAAGGTGCTCCTTAACCCAAGCCACGTCATCATCCATTCAGTATGACGTGGCAAACATCCGTTTTCCTCTCCGTTCACTTTGGGCATTAATGCTACGAAAATAATACTTCCTGGGCATTTAAGGTCCCAAAAAAATTTTCTGGTGCTGGTAGCTCCTTGGGTATAACTTCCTGGGTATTTAAGAGCCTTTACCCATTTTGCATTATATATGCATTTGACTATGAACCATTAAGTGTAAATATTTTGTATTTTATCTCAATATTTATTCATTTTATCTCACTCGTTAACAATTAACAATTATTTGTAATCATTGTCCATGTTGGAGCCTTGTTTAAGAGGCATAAGACCTGTGGCTATTATAAGGCGCTTACTGACTTCACAGGGCAGATTGTGTCTTGCAAGCCTCGTGCGCAAACGTGTCAACGACCTTATTAGACATCTCATTCTATTAAGGACTAATTAGAGAGGAGGACCTTGAACAAATGAGAATTATTATAAAGGGAAAATTCCAAATAAATACCTCTCGAATTTTAAAAACCCACAATGGTACCTCCAATATACAAAAGGACATAAGAGGAATTGTTCCCAAATTGGGATATAGAAGTTTAAAGTAAACTGACAAAAGTGCCCTTTCTCATTCCCTTTATTCTCTTTCATCCTCAGCCCCACCTCCAGCTTTCCTTCTCCCCTCTTTCTTCATCTTTCAACGAAGTGATTAAGCTCCTTCAAGAACGAGGTTGCCGCCGTTCGATCACATGCCGCCACATGAAACCGGAGAACCACCGCCCAAGTATTGCCGGGGAGAACATATATGTTATTGTAAGAATAAAGGAAATGGAGGAGAAAACAAATCATTTCGGTTTTTGCTCCATGGTCTTTCTTACTCTTAAGTTTTAAGACTGCACGAAACCATTGATTTTCCGATTAACGAAGAAGAAAAGCTCGATTTCGCCTTCATTTCCAGTTGCTAAATACGGAAATCCAACTATAGTTTTCACCATTTCATGGCTGTGAAGAATGGCCTCCGCCGCAACAACCACGTCTGACGATCACCCTAGTCTCGTGGTTAACAATTTCAGGGGAAGAAGTTTTTTTTAGCCCAATGAATCAGGGAAGTGATTAACCACTCGAGTATGGCAATTAACCATTCGAGTATGGGCATTAACCACTCAAGTATGGGAATTAACCACTCCTCAGATTTCTTACCTGGGCTTAAAATGCAGGTTCTTGTGAAAGTGGTTAACCACTTGAGTATGGGGTATGGCGATTAACCACTTAGCATGGGAACTAACCACTCCCCAGATTTCTTATATGGGCTTAAAACACATGTTCTTGTGAAAGTGGTTAACCACTTGAATATGGGGATTAACCAGTCGAGTATGATGATTAACCACTAGAGTATGGGCATTAACCACTCGAGTAGGGGAATTAATCACTTCCCGTATTTCTTACCTGGGCTTAAAATGCAGGTTCTTGTGAAAGGGGTAAACCACTTGAGTATGGGGATTAACCAGTCGAGTATGGCGATCAACCACTCAAGTATGAACATTAACCACTCTAATATGGGAATTAACTACTCCCCGGATTTCTTACCTGGGCTTAAAACATAGGTCCTTGTGAAAGTGGTTAACCACTTGAGTTTGTGGATTAACTAGTCGAGTATGGCAATTAACCACTCGAGTATAGGAATTAACCACCACCGATTTCTTACATAACTTTAAATTGCTTGTTGTTGAGAAAGTGGTTAACCACTTGAGTATAGGGATTAACCACTCGAGTTTGTGCATTAACCACTTGAGTATGGGCATTAACCACCACTGATTTCTTACCTGACTTTAAAATGCTTATTGTTGAGTAAGTGGTTAACTACTTGAGTATGGGAATTAACCACTCGAGTATGGGCATTAACCATTTGAGTATGGGTATTAACCACTTGAGTATGGGCATTAACCATTCTTGAGTAGTAAGAAATCGGTGGTGGTTAATTCCCATACTCGAGTGGTTAATGGCCATACTCGAGTGGTTAATCACCATACTCGACTGGTTAATCCATATACTCAAGTGGTTAACCCCTTTCACAAGAACCTGCGTTTTAAGCCCAGGTAAGAAATCTGAGGACTAGTTAATTCCCATACTCGAGTAGTTAATGCCCATACTCGAGTGGTTAATCGCTATACTTGATTGGTTAACTACTTTCACAAGAACCTATATTTTAAACCTAAGAAATCCATGGTGGTTAATTCCCATGCTCGAGTGGTTAATGGCCATACTCGAGTGGTTAATCGCCGTACTTGACTGGTTAATCCCCATACTCAAGCTGTTAATATGTCTGTGCGAAGTTCAGCCATATATAAACTAAAAGTGACCATGTTACTTTGGACAATTGAATAGTAATGGCACATTCCACAATATGGCGCCAACAATAATTTACACAAGTAATAATTTACATAAGTAATACAATTTAAAAGAGTTAACAACAAAAGTGAAACAACAAAAATCTTGTCACATGTTTAATCATCTTGTTGTTCTTTGCTTCTTATATTTCTTTTCTTTTGAGGCACCTTGTGGAGGAAGTAAGGCCAGCGCAACATATTTTTCTAAATTTAGCTATAGATAATTGCACATTGTTGTCACTCACGTCACCTTTCACCTCCTTTCCTTTATCAGGAACTCCTAACAATTTTGCGACATCATTGGCTCTAATCTCCAAAGATTTCCCCCTTATTCTGATCTAACCAATTGTGTAGGGGGATCATATGATCTCAGCACAGCTGCAGCGAAGTCACATGGGAGTCTCGTCCATCCCATGTTTAGCAAATTCCCAAACCCTAACCTTTCAACTCTTTCCTTCAAATTCTCATTCTTATTTACATAGCACATCAAATCGTAGAACTGGCTTATTGAGAACGGGTCTGGAAAGCAACTGTCTTGTTTCGTTTTTCCTTGGTTCCCCTCATTTTCTTTACTTTATTGCTATATGCCTTCCTGTCGTCACCACTTAACACCTTCCATGCATTCAGTATCTCTACATAGTGGTCATTCATTTTTAAATCTCCTTCCTTCCTTCTTTGCCTTCTTTGTATATTCTTTGCAAAACAGTAATGGCACATTTTAGATGTCTTCATTTTGCACCTCTTTCGTACTTCCTGCTTGTAATTCCATTTTTCAGACCTACAAAACAACTCCTTCCATTCAGTTACTCAAACCAACTAATGTTTTCTTATCATAACTGCCATAAGACATATTCCTTTCACTTTAGATTACTTACAAAAAAGGATAAGAACTATATATACTATAAACCTTGTCTTATCCAATATTTACAAAATAATGACCTTCAAAAAATAATACCCAATATTTAATGTCATCTTGCATATGAGCTTTGTTCTATTTTCATTGACGTCGACATCATCGTATGTAAGTGTCACCCCTGGAGCCTAGTTGATCAGCCACATCAACGCATGAATTGTCATGAGCATGCATATTTTACATCAAAATGCCTTTTCAAACATAATTGAAGGGTAGTGAAAAAATAAATAAAATACATGCAAACCTAAGTTACAATCAACACCTTTGGGAAAAAGAATCATAGCCAACTAAAAGTGCAAAAAGTTCACTAACATTATTAAAGACTACATTGACAAACTTTGGCTGGCTAATTTAATTGAATAAAGAAACAAACATAAGATCAATGACTTGTAATTAAAATAAATATTGGAGTTTACTGGAGTTGTTAAAATCCAATGACTTCCTTCATAGTTTGCATTCAAATTTTGTGAATCTATTATATAGCTTGTCCAAGAAGTATTCTACGAAAGGTGTTTGACCAGGCAAACCTTTTGATGAAATAAACACTCAGATATGGTCTAATGTATTGTGATGTAGAGACTTATCAGCTAAATCAATATATCAATCAATTTATCTAATAAAATCTGTTGAAAGACTCATTAGTCATTATTCACAAAGGTATGAACAATGTGACTCATCTTTCATACCCTGTCCAATACATGGGAACATGTATAGTTGAACCACCCCAATAACTCATGACAATTTGACCACAGGCCCTAGTGGTATATGAAAAGGAGCAAATCTAACAATATCTTAATCCAGAAGGCTAGACTTGATAATTAACGGAAAGAGAAATGGAATTTGCACTAGTCATTGCAAGGTCTAGATTGTGGTGGGAAAAAATATTTTAAAGCTCAGATGAGCAACAAGTAGCACAACGCAATTGGAAAATGACAAGAGAAGATTTCATCCAATGCATTCTATGACAAACAATTAACATCTTATAATCAAAACTGCATTCTATGACAAACAATTAACATCTTATAATCAAAACTGTGTATCATGATGATAAATGATAATGCTCAAAATTATAATCAAAAGCGTGTAAGGTTGAACATAAAGCTCAGCAGCCTTTAGGCACTTAACTGTTAATTCTAGAGTAACCTCTTTGGCTCCTGGAATTTCAAAGATCCAATGCGAACTGTCATATGATATATACAATGCATATGCAGAATCAAATACTATTATTGACCCATAATAACACTTGAGTCTACATATATAGGCCTACATCAAGAGGTTCGAACATAAGCAAAAATAAACTTGTGTAGAAACCATTTTTGTATTGTCCCTTAGTCAGCAGTCATTTCAACAACATATTAGAGACGACTAAGGGACAATACAAAAATGGTTTCTACACAAGTTTGAGAGTCATATACACAAAACAAATGTGAAAATAAACAAACACAGGAAAATTTCAAGCTCTTTACCAATTTTTTATGAGAACGTAGACACCAGCTAATCAAACCATTTCTCATTGCATCAAAGAGCACGATAGACCAAATGAATGAACTGAAATCAATCAGCACAACTGTTAAACAATAATGGGACAATACCAAAAAAATCAAGACATATTATAAGTAGAAAAGGAATCCAAGATCAGCTGTTATCGAGATCATATTAATGCAAAGTAAAGCATAATTTACTGGGCATGTGACTTGTCCGAGGTTTGGCATATCCGCAAGCGCACGGGTCGTCAAAAATAGTATAGAAAAGGTTGTCGTTCCAACAGGGATTAAAGCAAAAGTGGATTAATTATCACAATCATGTTACCAAATAGGTTGAGTGAGAATTTTTGTATTTTTGAAATTTAAGATACCAAAATGAAAATAACTTGACAAAAACTAAATTAAAACTTTAATTCAAGACAAGAGCAGTCTAGGCTTATTTATCCACTTTGTATTTCATAATGCTTGATTAACCCTCCTCTAATAACAATTAATGAATAATAAGTTGATGTATTGAAGTCACATCCATTTGAATAACTCTCTCAAGCTTACCCAAACCTTAATTAACTACTAATATGCATAATCTCTTACTACATATTATGTTAATTAGTCTCTATAAACATCCTACTTCAATTTTACAAAACTTAGTTAATGAATATCTCTATCTCATTAACAAACTCTCAATCCCAACTTGGAATTTTAAGACAAGCTTGAATTCAACCTAGTTCTATGCTTAATTAATGCTCTCTCAAGCCACTAATTATGCTAACAAGCTAAATGTTGACCACCATTTAGGATAAATGAAGCACAAGTTAAATTCACAACTTAATAATCATTAATCATCAAAAGAAAAATTTGTTCAAGCATCACTTCATACAAAGTCTTAAAATAAACCTATAACAGATTAATTAGCTACTTATAACTACCACTAAAATCACAGAATAATCATCCCATCAGCAACATCCAACCAAGAATCTGATCATATAATTAAAAGAAAGAAGAAAAGAACAATATATTGCTCGGAGAACTCCCTAAAAATGTTGTTCATTCTCTCCTTCCTTTCTAGTTCAGATCTTCAACCAAGAAACTCGACGGCAGCGGCTTCGATGAACGGCGCCCACGAACCTCAATCTGACACTAATGGGAGAAGCCGATGAAGATGAAGATTGCACAGTGAAATTGCGGCTTCTCCCCCGCTTGATCTCGCTCTCTTTCTCTTCTCCCTCGCAGATCTGATTCGCTCCCTCGCTGACGGTGAATATGTGAGGATGGTGATGAATAGGAACTTGTACAGTGCTCTGCCGCTTCCTCCTCTCCTCTGCACGCGATTTCCAATTCTTTTATTTTATTCTAGTCTAGGTCTTCAATCTTTCTTGCCTTGCTCAAACGGTGCGTTGCATGTGCACTAATTAAAAGAAAGAAATATATATGAGTTAAAAATCTTAATTCTAATACTTACAGTACTGATAATAATGGCAACGTGAATTCCAATTCCTTTTTTTTTTCTTTAACAAAACTATTAAACTATTAACATTTATTCATTCCCTTACCTAATTTTTATTTAATTTAAAATTATCATATTTGCAATGTAACCCCTAAATAATGTACCTACTTGATATCTTATCAAATTAAAACTATATCCCTCAATTTTTTGCATCAACGACTCCCTAAATATACCAAAATATGTATCAAATCTAATTAAAAATGGGGAGTCATCAGCATGACTTGCAAACTTTAAGGTCGACGCTGCTAATTTCGCGCAACTTTCAGGCTGCTGCCGATTTCAAGGCACATCTCCCTTTTTTCGAATGAGCCCTAATAATTTCAAGGACCAATGCCCGACGATTTCAACTCTGATTGGGGACGTGGATGACTTCAGCCACGATGAAGATGCCAAACTTCAACCACCACGGAGACGCCAGATGCTTCTGATGAACGACATTAAGGAAGACGATCGTCAGGAACTCAGGGCACGGCTACGTTTGTGTATTATTGTGTCAAATGGGATCCAATGTGAAGGAGTATAATAAGGGCTATTTGGTCTTTTTAACCCAAACTTGCTTATCCCAAATTGGGAACAATCCCTCTTATGTCCTTTTATATATTGGAGGTACATTTTTGGGCTTTTAAAATTTAAGGGGTATTTATTTGTCTTTTCCCCTATTATAAATGACCAAATATAAAAATAACAAATTTAAAATACCAAATTACCCATAACAAAACTACGTTGATCTTCTCTCTCATTCATGGGTTGTTTTCCTTTAAAAAAACACTAAAATTATGTCTCAAACCACCCACCATCCCCACTGTATTCTTGATTTTACTTTTTTTTTTAAAATATTTCCTTGATTCATATCCATAATATTAATATATTATTTAATTATTTATATTGATATCTACCCATATATATCATTTTTGTTGTTTTTCCTGATTTATCAATAATGGTATCAATTTTTTATCTTAATATTTTATCAGTTTAACTCTCTCCATATAAAACAAAATATTTAAGTCCCAAAAATCTTAATTAAGATATTTAAAAAAAACCTTATTTGTTATTTCCTATAAATAAAAAGCATACTATTATTTTTTTATATTGTGATTTTTTAATAACTTCTATGGATTATATTAAAACTTTTATTGACAAGATCTTTTTATTCACAAATATTTTTAGGTGGGGATTATCCTTATTGCCAATTTCGTCTAAAGTATCTGGATTTTTTTAAAATTTCATTAACTATACGTTGATCTTCATATTTCTAAACATTATATTATTTTTGTGAAATAAAAATAAATTATACAAACTTTCTTTAAATTTTTTAATTATTGGTAAGGTTTTTTTATTTTCTACACATATACAACATTTATTTAAGATAAATAATAACTCATAAAAGAATATGAAAATTATATCATTTTCACTTTCATTTTCAATCAAAGTATGTGTCCATTTGAAAAAAAAATCAAATTTAGTCTGGATTGAAAACGGTAGTGAAGAAGTTGGTATAAGTAGGCTTTCTTAGGGATAAGTTGGTATTTTTAAATTTTTATTTTAGTATTTGGTCATTCTAAATAATTATAAATTTTATGGTCCTTCCTAATAAATATTATTTGCTCTAGGTCATTCTTTGTAATTTTCTCTTCTATTAAAGATAATTTTTATTATGACCTCATGATTTATAATATTGTTCGAAGGTTGTTTTGCAGTGTTTTTATTTTCTATGATGGCTTTGATACCCTCATATTTTACGTTTTATAATGTGTTGGCTCTGATGCCCCCACATTTTAAAACGTGCTTTTCATATGTAGGTAAAGTGAATTCATGGGGATGCTTTCTAATTTTATTTAAAACAATGAAAGATGGTTCTTTCGAGGTAGACATTAATTAGTTCCATCTCTTTTATCTCTCTTCTCTTAAACATTAAAATCAGTCTTCTTTTTATTATTGACACTTTGATATTGTTGTAATATGTAAAATGGCAAAAAAATGTTGAAGACATACCTGACTTTAGTTGTTTATATGTACTTTGAGATTGGCCAATATTCAAACACTAGACATCCATCTAAGCTTAAGCCCCAGAGAAGCATTACCATTTATGCATGTCTTTGCATCCTTGCTTCATGTCGCTTTACTTCATTCTATTTGTGTTGCTTGCTATTGACTTGTATCAGGGATAATAAATAATTTTATTGAAAAAGAGTGGCAGTACATTAACTGTTTGCTTCTTTCTTCAAAACTTTTGCATCTCGTTCCCATTTGTTGCTAGTAATGAGTATCTGAAGTGATTTTCTGCAAACTTTTTGCAGATTTTGTGGTTCTTGAAAAAATCATGGGATATGTTAGTTGGGACTTTTTATCTTCTTCATCTTCTCTGTTCTTTTTTTTTTTCAAACATCTTTGTCCTCAAATGTTGGAGGGTTTCTTTACATCCTCTTTGGGAGAGAGAGACCCAAATTCCGCGTGAAACTTATTGTTTTACCACTCCATTTCTGTGATGATAATGTGATATGTATGACCTCAAACATAAACGATCAAACTCTTTCTTCATTTGTCATGCCCATATCTTTATTTGCATCTCATTTCATCTTCCCACATATTTGTATGTCTCTTTTTCTTTTGGTGTTTTTGCAGATCCCTCAACAAAATGGTAGGATGGTATGACTATATATTCTAGTGTTTTGTTTGACGCAAGAAACATGAGGGCAGTACAAGTCTGGGAATATCATCTAACTCCCCAAACCCCAACGACTCATGATCTTCCTTATAACAGGGATTTCCAATTTACCTCTGCAGTCTTTAATATAATTAGGGGCTACTTTCCACATGTAGCTCTGGCCACACTTTATTCCAACCGTCCCATTAATGATACTGATAATCAATATCACGTTGTTGGTGGCTACACTTAGGATATGTGGAGGAACATGATTCAGAATGTGACATTATGTCAGGTGGCCATAACATCTTTTACACACCAGACCTTGTGAAACATATTGGTTCCTGTTTTGTCGCCAAACCGGGAGGGATACATGTGGCAGGAGGGACTTACGTGCCAATTTAATTTCAGATTTGATGCAATAGGAGTAGAGACTTTGGTGTTACGCCATCATCATTCGTACGGATCTTGCTACCTATTCTCGATAAAGTGACTTTTTATACCAATGAAGGAGTATACGATATCGTTTTACTTATAAGGATGATCAGGCTTGAACTTTTTGGATGTGTGCATCTTCCCACAACTGAGGCTGAATTCAAGCGTTTGGTCAAGAATTATTTTCCATACTTTGTTGACACGAATTATGTGCTCACCCAACTTAGACCTAAG
This sequence comes from Mimosa bimucronata, assembly GCA_037074515.1. NCBI lineage: Eukaryota > Viridiplantae > Streptophyta > Magnoliopsida > Fabales > Fabaceae > Mimosa > Mimosa bimucronata. The sequence continues at coordinate 12,877,755 of CM073448.1, read as the reverse complement.
GTGGATGTTCGTGACTTTAGGAATCGCTTTAGGGATGCAACAAGACGGGAGCCTACCTTTACCATACTAAGTCAATCAATACTCTCAAGCTATTCTGTCCTTATATTAGTGAGAACTGCTCAAGAGATTAGGACGGAGGTGATACATTTCGACGCCCACATCCCAATACCCAGCTGGAGCGATATAGAACTGCTCAAGACCGTTTGTTTGGTATTCATGATTAATGTGATAGACCCATATACCTTTGAATGATACTACTACTTCATTTGAAACATTGTATAAGTTGAACTTATTGTTGTTCACTTGTAATATCGTCTCTGTAGGCTTGCTTACATGTGGTGTTTATGAACGATTATATATGTTGTGTGAGACTTGTTATCAGATCTTCCTTTGCCACTATTAATAACAACCACCTTCTTTCCTTGCTCATTGATCAGTTCCTCCAATATAATGCATATTACTATGAAGAGGTGTTAGTTTTGCTTCATTCGTGCCAAATCATTATGTGTGATGTATTGCTGTCAAATGATGTTAGAATGCGATTAAGATAGAGTGCGAGTTCAATTGAAAATTGGTTAGGAGTACTAATAATATAATATTTTGTATTCCATGTGTTATGTTTTTTTGATAGACAGGGAATTAAAAAATGCAAAAGAAAATAAAACAAGCTCAAATGAGAGCCTAAGTAATTCATGTGCCCCATAAGAGGGACTCAGTAGCTTCCTTTGACAACACTTGTAGACTTGGTCCAAGCCTTAGAGCATACTTGGTAAAGAAATGTGAAGCTTGATTATCCTCTCTACAAATCCACTTGATGGAAACTTTCCAATATCGATTCATCAAGTCTTGCAGCATCATGATCAGATTCCAATCCTCATGAAGATCTAAATCAACATTTTCAATCAAAGATATCGCCTCCTGTGAATCACACCACATGCAGATCTTCTTGAAGCAGAGTACCACACACTACGTAAGCCCCAAGTACAGCCTATAGTTCTGCACTAACACCCACATGCTCCTGAAGCTTGCAAGAAAATGATTCCATAATATCTCCTCTATCATTCCGTATAACACCTCCGCACCCTGCCATATCTTTGCTAAATGAGAAAGCTCCATCTACATATACCATGACAACATTATTTTTATTATTTTGTAGCTCTCTTCCTCTATTGCTAGTAACTGTCGACTGCTTATTGAGGAAAACCTTCATTTGTAACATACAAATTGTAATCCCTCTGATCTCAGCAACTACTCCATACAGGGGTGAGTATCGGTTCGGTTTTTCGGTTCAAAACCGAAAACTGAAATTGGGATAAAAACAAAACCGAAATCGAAAAACCGAATTGTTTTCGGTTTCAGTTTTACTGTTTTTTCGGTTTTTGGGCATTTTTTGGGCCTTTTTGTTGCAAATTTGGGCCATCCAAAAATTCAACAAAAAATGAAAAAACATTCAATCATATTTTTTGGGCTTTCATTTGGGCCATCCGATAAGGGGTTTATGCCATATGAACAGAATGTTGGTCCAGTTGTGAGAGCTTGCTTTCTTTTTAGTGAAAGTGGAAATATATATTAAATCAAAATAAGCTGTACAAGAGGTATCTCATCGTGTCATTATAATAGTTGCTTGATTAGACTAAAGCTTTTTTGAGTACTCTGGGCTATTACTCTAACCTGCGCTACAATGCCATCATGTGAGACTTACTTTCATGTGAGAGATGAGTGCTTGGAGAAGTTCAAGAGATAGCTTTTTGAGTAATCTGGATTGAACTTCACTACTTTTGAGGCTTTGGGTGCATACATTTGGAGATCCAAGTGAGTAATTTTTGTTTTTGATACCCTTGCTTTTGCTCTTTGCTGTGAAACTGTGCGGAATTGTTCTATTTAATGTAGGTACATCTACAAGGTAATTGAAAAGGAAGGTCGTGAAAGTGACAACCTAAATTTTCCACTTGATCACCTTTTGGATCGTACACTCGCCAACGACAACGAGGATGCCACCGTGGCCCAGCACCATTCCTGGACGACGCCGAATCATGTTGCGGCAGCACCTGCGAGGACAAGGAAGAAGAAGACGACACAAATATGAAAGGTTGTTGAAGGAGGCTGATGAAGAGAATGGCGGATGGAGGAGGAAGGAAAATGGCGGAGCGAGGGGCCGAGACTTGAGAGGCTGAGGGGGTGATCAGTGTTCAATGATGACTGCAACTCGGCTCAAGGAGAACAATAGGGTTTGTATTTTTGGGTTTGGGCTTTCTTATTTTATTTTATTGGGTCTGGTTCTTATTTTATTTTATTGGGTCTGGGCACTTTATTTTTAAAAGACTTATTCTTATCGGTTTTTCAGTTTCAAACCGAAAATTATTACCTAAAATCGAAACCAAACCGAAAAACCGAAAATGTTGAAAATGGAAACCGAAACCGAACCATAAAACCGAAAAATTGAAAACCATTTGGTCCGGTTTGGTTTTCTGTTTGGTTCAGTTTTTGCTCACCCCTAGCTCCATATACCGACGCAGACACATTTTGATGAACCAACTTATTGCGTCTTCTCCATAAGATCCAACAAGTTATCAAGAAAGTAACATTCTAGGGATCATACCCCTTAACCTAATGATATGCAATATTAGTTTTTAACCAATTTAGTAAATCACTGCTCCAGAAAACGCGATCAACCGATGAAACTCCCAAACTCTTCCAGATTTTACTTGCACGATTGCAATCTCTTGCCACATGGAGGGCCGATTCAACTAAAAGCGGGTAAATTTTACATTTCCCATCAGGATGTAAACACTTATTGTACAACAATTTATTAATTAAAAGCCTATCTTGGAGTAAAAGCCACATGTGAGTTTTGCATCTCGTAAGGACTTGAGACTTCAGACTTTACTCTATACATTCACTCTTCTTTCAATGTTTTCCATTAGCAAGTTATACACTGATTTTACTGTGAAACTTCCATTCCTGTCATGCTTCCATTTTGCCTTAGTCTCCCCTAGCTTTTGGATGAACTCCACTCCCTCCAGTATCTCCTTCCAAGTATTCTTTATTCCACTCTAGACCCTAGATCCCCTCTTCTTCAAATCAAGGCAAGGCATGAGATCATCCCCACAAGTCTATTTACTTCAGACAACTCTAGCCCATAAAGTATTTAGATTGGAAATTAATCCGCACCCTACTTTCATCAAAACTGCCTTATTTTGCATGGTAGAGTGTCTTAATCCCAAACCTCCTTTAGCTTTCAGAGTGCAAACATTATTCCATGATATAAGATGTGTACGCTTCTTCTTTAGAGTGGTTCCCCAAAGAAACGGGCAGTTGTATCAATTTCTTCAGAACAACTTTTAGGAATTAGAGAAGGTTGCATGACATGATTTGGAATTGTCATGGCAACCGATTTAATTAAGATATTCCTGCCAACTAGAGAGAAATAATGGCTTTTCCAACTAGACAATTTTTGCTTCACCTTATCAATAACAAACTAATAAGTAGACTTTGTAACCCTTTCATGATGTAGTGGAACACCTAATTATTTCCCCAAATTGGCCACCATGGTAAAGCCAAGATTTTCATTAAGCTGCAGCTTAATATTATGGTTAACATTATGAGAGAAAAATACTATGGTTTTGTTCAAATTAACTTTTTGTCCAGAAGCAACATAGAATTTTCGTAAACAATCATTTATTACCTCCACTTGGTCTAATCTAGCCTCTAGAAAAATTACCAAATTGTCTGCAACGAATAGGTAAGAAATAGGAGGTCATCTTTATTTAATCTAATAGGTCTCCAGTGTCCCAAATTAACTTGATCTTTAATAAGATGAGCGAGCTTTTCCATGCAAATAACAAATAAATAAGGGAAAAGGGATCCCCTTGTCTAATCCCTTTAGAAGGAAAAAGAAATCAAACTTATTGCCGTTCCACAAAAGATGCATGGTCGGGGATGAAATACACTCATCGATTAACTCAATCAAATTCTCAAGGAACTTTGATTCTTTGAGGCACTCCACTACAAAGGATCATTTGATACGATCATAAGCTTTCTTAATATCAATCTTAATAGAACCCCCTTTTCCCCTTTATAGTTCTCATAGAATCGATAACCTCTTGTGCCATAATAATATTGTCTGAGCTCAGTTTTCCCGATGCAAAGCTGCACTGATTAGGGGAAATAAGATTCGTTAAAATTGGTTTAATATGGTTAGCCACACTCTTTGTTACTGTTTTATAAATCACATTACAAAGACTTATAGGTCTGAAATCCTTCATTGTCTCCGGATGGGGAACTTTTGGAATAAGAACAAGAAATGTTTGATTAATCTCCCTCACCACCTGCAGGCATGAAAAAATATGGTTAATAAAATTAATTACCACCTGGATCACCTTCTTCCATTGTGATTGAAAAAAGAGAGCATTTAAGCCATCCGGTCTAAGAGCTTTTAGAGCACCTATGCTCCTAATTGCCTGTTTTATTTCCTCATTCCTGACTGCAATACCCATTTCAAGTAGAACATCACTGGAGATGGGAGGAAAAGATGCATCAGAAATCAAGTCAACATGAACATGATTCACTTCTGTGAACAGGACTTGGTAGGACTCAACTGCTAGTCTTTTAATTACATCTACATCATAAACCCATTCCCCACTTCATTCTTGATTGTATCAATCAAATTACTCTTTCTTCTCACATATGATCGCCTGTGGAAGTATAGAGAGTTTTTGTCATTTAATGCAAACCATTCACATCGAGCTATTTAGGCCCACATTAAATCTTCATGTAAGAGAATTTTGCTACACTGCTACAGATGGGAGATCTAACAGTGTCACTCTACCAATTCCCTCTAATCTGTTCATTATTCTTCTTTTCTTTTGGCCCAGATGACCATAAATGTCCACACGCCAAGTTTTTACCTTTTCAGTAAAAGTGTTCACATTATCAAACCAATCCAAGCTACTTGACCACGCCTCCCTCTAGGGCTGATTAAAACCATCGTGAAGAAGCCATGAAGCAACGAAATGGAAAGACTGTTCTCTTCGAACCGAAAGAGCAGGAATTTCTTGGTTCAACAGGAGCGGTTTATGATCTGATTAAAAATTGAAGAGTGCCATTGCTGCTGCATTTGGAAATTTGTCAACAAATTCATCATTAATTAATATACGATCCAGCATGCTTTCATAGTTATCCCTGTTCCATGTAAAGAAAGGACTTGTCGTATGGATTTGCGAGAGACCTGAATTATCAAACCAAGACCGAAATTCTCTATCAATTACTGCATGTTCTCGGGCTAATGATCTTCTTTCATTGTCAAATAAAATACTGTTGAAGTCACCATCTATACTTTAAGGACCCACCACCGAGTTACTTAAATCATCAAGCTTTCTCCAAAGGGCCCATTATTTAACTAGGTTGGGACTAGCATATACAACTGTAATATATTCAGCAAAGCCAGTTCACATTACTTCCAAATGAATGCTCTAGTCTGAGGCATCTACCACTCTTGCATTCCAATCTGCTTCATTCCATAGGGCCCACAGACCTTCGCTAAAATTGCTTGAATCAACTATAAAATTATTCTTAAACCCCAATTTACTAACAATCTTCCTTGATTTCATACCACTTGACCGCGTTTCAAATAGGAAGAAGATCTCAAACGCATATTTCATTTTTAACTTCCTTACCAAGCAGAGAAAAGAACATGCTCCAACACCCTTATAATTCCAAAAATGACAAATCATTGGGAAACGGTGGTGGTGGTTTTTTGGCCTTCAGTGCCGACTTCAAGCTCATGCGTCACCATCTCTCAAGGAGAAGTAGCTTCAGTTATATCCTCTTCTGAATCAATATCTTCTATTACCTCTGTAACCATGATGGGCTCTTAGTTCTCTTTAGAGGTGTCCTCATCTAAGTAGACCAGAACATGAAACAGATTATTGGTCCACTCAAAAGGCCTTTCTTCTTTGTTAACTATAGTTGGGCCTTTCTTCCTAGTGGGCCTAGCAATTCGAATCTCATTCCTCCTTACTTTTTTGTCATTTGATTCCTTTAGACTTTGGCCAACTAGGACCCACCCTTGAGTATTTATGATCTCCTTCCCAGAAGCTCAGGATTCTCCATTACCACCAGGCATAATCTTCCCCTTAGAACCTTTTACAATCATAGCTTCCCTGGAATTCGATGGTAAATCTCGTTTCAAATCACCCTGATTAGGTGTAGAAATATTTCCTAATCCGTGACCCATCAATACCTTCCTATCCAATAATGACCCCTGATTTCTCACCAGTTTCTTGACAAGATTCCAGCTCCAATCTTGTCTCTCATCTGTGACGGAGAACCGCCGCCGGAAGCCTCAACCTCCTCCAGTCAACCTCTCTTTATTATCAATTCTTTTATCTACTCTGAAGAATCACCTTATTTCCCGTTCAAGTCCTTCTCCTCCTCACTCTTATCCTTCTGCACTTGAGAATTAGACTCTCCTTTATTTTCCTGGGATTTATCCGGGCACAAATCTCTGTGATGGCCATATTTCCCAAAGTTAAAACATATTAGGTGAGGTTATGTTTGATACGCAGGAATGGGGGTGAGGGATTGGGAATGGGTTAGGGAATGTGTATTTTTTATTGTTTGGTAGGTGGTATTGGTAATACCTTAGGATTGAACATTCCCACATATGTGGGAATGTGCAAACCCACCTTCCCCCCTGGCAATTTCAATATTGGGAATGAATTTTTCAGGACAAAAATATCCTTAGTTATAATAATTTCAGACATTACCCCTCTTATTTTGACCTAATTAGGATAGGATAATCTTCTAATTGTCTCTCATCACTCTTACTCACCTTTCCCATCAGGAGCTGTCGCACTCTTCATTGGTAAACTATTCCTCCCTCATCTGTCATTCTTCTCCACTGGTATATGTCGTTTTTCCACAAGCATTTCCTATTATCCTTATTTCCTAGAGCGTGGTTGAGCTACCAAAGCATAGGATGCATTTTTTTCATAGAGGGGTTTTTTTTTTGTGTTTACATCAACTAGGATGAGGTGGCAGTTTTAATTCAATTGGGTATTTTTTAAGGGGGTATTATAGTACTTTTATGATTTGTATGTGGTTATAAAATAAATTTAATGCATCAATTCCCTCTCAATGTTGTCATGTACCAAACATGATTTTAAAGTCTCTTTCCCAATCCCACTCCCAACTCCAATCCCACTCTCACTCCCACTCCCACTCCTTCAAATCCATTGCTCCGTACCAAACATGTTCTACAGTACGTTCTTTGTCAAAAATACGAATGGACGGGATTAAATTTTTCCCTAGGTCCAGTTCAACACAAATACGAGAAAATCTACATCTTTTTGTTAAGTACATGATCGAGTTGACCTTTAGAGTTCTTCCAACTAAGTTGCCGATCATATGTAAACTTTCTGCATTAAAAAATTCCAATGGGAGCATAGGAATTCTAATCTATGCCGCAATTCTATGATGATGATCAATAACCCAGGAATCAAAGTTAGGTCTCATCTTTGCACCATTAGATAATGGTCTGCTATCATCTAGGGTTCCTCCACACAAATATAGTTCAAATCTTCATCACAGTTAAAAGAGACCACAAAATAGCCATTGTCAATATCCCAAATTGTGTATTTCTCCTTTGTCTTCCATAGGCGCTGGAGTCAATTTTACAAAGTCCATAGTGAAATTTTCTTCCCTAGCAATCTGACAATAAGTGATCTCTTCCAAGGCGCACACCAACGTTCATATTGTTCTTGAGGAAAAATTAATGTTGGAATTGAATAACCTTCTTGGTCCTTTTCTCCCATCCCCTTATCTTCTAACTTCAACTGTTGACCCAGCTCTCCAAAGTAGCCCTTAAGACTTTCTATGTATTCATTCCAAGCATCAGTGAATACTCCGCTGCCACTAGCATCCGTGTGACAATTATTCATCTTAGCATTGATCAATTTGTCCTTATAGGAGCTACCAGCAGAATGTTTTTCAACCTTATTCTTTGCAATCGACACATAATCTTCAGGAACTGCCTTTGCCTTTTTCCTGCCTCTGTCATGAGAACTCTCATCAACTGTGCCACCTGAACAGCGCTCCGATAACCCTCTGCTCATTCGTCCGTTCTCCTCAAGGAACGTTTTTTCCCATTTCGTGTTATGTTTCTGCATGCGCAAGAGGATAATTATACACCCACTATTTGAATAAATTATATATATATTAATTATTACAAATAATAGCTACTACAGATTATTTTATATATAAAATATTGTGTAGAAATAAAAAATTCAAGTAGTAAATATAATCATACATAAAGGTAACATATACTATAAATATGATTTTTTAGTAAATTAATAAGTTATACATAATATAAAGTATATATAATACAATATATATATATAGATATGTGTGTTTGTATTTATATTGGAGTTAAAATATTATATATATATATATATCTCTTTTTTTATAAAAGGGAACTTTGAAATACACCCAAAGGGAATCGAACCCCCTCCCCCCACCCCACTAGCCTCACCAAGGAGGCCTTATGCCATCTGATCTAATGATCATTGGCAAATATTATATATATATATATATATATCTGTGTGTAGTTTTGTAAGTACTTTTAACAATAGAACCTGTTTCAGTCATAAAAAAAGATGGATAGAGGAAGCTAAATATATTTATATATACCATCTAAATCTAATTGAGACAAATCATATTTGGACATTAAAATACATTTTAATTTATGTAGAACTGAAAATTGAATATAGGCTGTCAAGATAAGATCCATATGGTCTAAAAATATTTACCTTTTTCTATTTATCTTTTTATAAGTAGGGAAATCGATTCCATTAACAAAGGCATTACAACTCAAAGGGGTAAAACATCGCTAAGGTTCAAAAAACCGGACTAGGCATAAAATCGATCAAGGCACTGGGTTAAAGGTTAATGATGGGACCGGGGGTCAACTCGGGGTCAAATAGGTAATATTAAAATAATACAATTTTATTAATAATAACATTAATAATCATTATAGTATCAAAATATAATTATAGATGCTATAAAAATATAAATATGGATAGATATGCATAATTTATTAAACATGAATATTTTAATTTTTCTATAGAGAGAAAAAAGAAAATAATTACACATGAAAATAAATATTATTCTGCAATCCACAAACCAAATTACAAATACTAAGAGCAACAATAATTAAATATTAAACATATGCAAGTAAAATAATATTTATAATAACCAACATAACTATATTATAATTTCTGATATGTGTTTTTTAAAATTAAGTGAAGTGTGAGTTAATAATTAGGGGGAATTATAACAAAATAAAAGAAATCCACATTTAGGGAGGGAAAAAAAGGCAAGCCGAATCAACCTCTCCGGTTTTTGACCGAGTCACCCACTTTTTTGCCGGTTCAACCACCTTCCATTGGGTTGACCCATTGTCCACATCTCCCATTGACCCAGGCTGGAATGAGGACCGGATCTGGGTTTTTGAACAATACATTCAGCACATCATGCACTAGCTATGTTTGGGTTCTAATGGACAATTTGTCACTATTGCTAGACGGTAGGTAAACTGAAATTCTATTAGTAATGATAAATAAAATTAGTTTCTTTTAAATTGATTTATTTAAAATTGGAAAAGTTACAATTTATGGGATTTCTTCACTATCTAATCACATTAAACAAAATCAATCAATTAGCAAATTGATCCCTAATTAAATAAGATATCTTGATTCTTGATATTTTGTCAGACACAATTTATTGTATTTTGTTATTATCTCATTTCACAAAAAGGATCTAGCCAAAAAAAATGGATGCACATAAAGAAATTAAAAACGAGAATCTAATCATTTAAATCAAATTAAATTATCCGTGTTTCAATTATATTGTCTCATCTACCAGGAATGTTCATTTTGGTTTTTAAAAAAAAGTTTGGGTGTCTACTATCTTCCTGTTGTCCAATTCTGATTAGGGGGAGGAGGAAGATGGAGAGAGGAAAATGGAAATATTGGGGGGAATTTCCATGAGACCTAACATCAATTTTCCCTAAAATTTATCAATCAATCAGCAAATTAATCCTTGTAGTTTTTCATGTCTATCCTTTGAACTTTAAAAGAAGCGAGGCTTTTGATTTGAAATCGCCGAAAAAGGAGAGCCGGCCCTTTTATTTCCATACTACCAAGAAAAAAGTTGAGCAACAACCTTCCTGAAGATCTCATGAAGAAAATCATAATTAGGCTACCTGTAAAATCTTTACTTCAATTCCAACGTGTAGCCGAATCTTGGTACGCTCTAATCACTAACCCTTCTTTTATTGCCAGACATCCTGAATGGGCCCAATTTTATCAACAAGAGTTGCTACCTAAAGCTTATGTTGTGTGAGGACAGTTCAAGTCCAGTGCCCCGTATATCACTTATTTCCAAGGATGAACCTAACCGGCACATAGAATTCCTCCCTCATAAGATATATTTTAGGTTTTATGGTCAAAGTAAAGGGATTCTTTTTTGTCTTCATGTGATCGATATTGACAAACTCCGCCTATGCTTATAGCCGGTCCCAAGCCCGGGTAAAGGAGGAGGGTTGTGTTAGACCCCGACAGCCAGCATAAAAACCCCGTCGAATCTCATGAACATGGATCAACGAAGAAATTGTGTAAATGTTAGGTCGTTGCCCGTAAGCAACGCGCCGTATGGCTCGAGTACAGTGAGAAGAGAGCGAGAGCCGCTGCATCCTAGCCTGAATGCAGTGTTAAGAGAGCAAGGGCTAAAGGATAGGTCGTTGCCTGGTTGTAACGCGCTGTATGGCTCGAGTACAGTGATAAGAGAGCAAGAGCCGCTGCATCCTCGCCCGAATGCAGTGTTAAATGAGCAAGGGCTACCGCACTCTAATGGACGGAGGCGGCTAAAGAAGCTAGTTCATGAGAGTAAGATCAGATTTGGTTCTTGGAATATTGGGACGCTGAATGGGAAGCTTTTTGAGGTTGCACAAGTTATGAAGGATCGTAAGATTAATATATTATGCTTACAAGAAACCAGATGGGCTGGAGAGAGATCTAAAGAAATCGGAGTTAATGATTCTAAACTCTGGTACACAGGAAAGGTAAATGGGAGGAATGGTGTTGGTATTATTGCAGATAAAGAGTGGCGGAAGAATGTAGTGAAAGTTAAGCGGATTGAGGACCGAATCATATCTGTGAGAGTAATTGTGGGAAATGATACAATAAATGTTATTAGTGCATATGCACCCCAAGTAGGCGCAGAAGCACATCTTAAGGAGAAGTTTTGGGCAGATATTGAAGGGTTGATTCAAGGTATATCGGCAACCGAGAAAATTTTTATTGGAGGGGATCTTAATGGACATGTTAGGAAAGAGGCGGGATCATATGCAAGGGCGCATGGTGGTTTTGGTTATGGGGAGTTGAATAATGAAGGACAAACAATTATCGATTTTTCCTTAGCATACAATCTTAAGATTGTTAACACATGCTTTAAGAAGCGGGAAGAACATTTAATTACATATAAAAGCGGAACTCACAAGTCACAAATTGATTTCTTTTTGGTAAGAAACCCTGATAGAAGGTTATGTACTAATTGCAAAGTGATTCCTGGGCATGGGGAGACCGCTCAACATATAGGCTTCTAGTTCTTGATGTAAGAATTAAACGTATAAGACAAAGGCGCCGGGCAGTTTTGAACCGAAAGATCAAGTGGTGGCAGTTAAAGGGGGAGAAGCGAGAGATTTTTAAGATAAATCTATTGGATGAAGGGGTATGGGAGCCACAAGGAAATGCTAACAGCATGTGGAAGAATATGACTACGAAGATTGAAATGGTTGCACACTTCAAGGGCAAATATGACCTTTAACCCTTTAATAAGGCTAAATTCTAGAAACACCCTAACTTTGGGGTAAGTGCGTATAAGCCACTTGATGTTTTAAAGTTTAAATTTAACCTACATGAACTTTTATTTTTTTTACTATGGATCCCCCACTGTTAACTTACCGCCATCTTTTGACGGAATTTGTCATATCATACTAACATAAGACACTTTAATGACATCATATGTGACATCCGTACATAGATTAATAATTTTATGGTAAAAGTATAATTTTGGTCCTTTATATTTGCATTAAATTTCATTTTAGTTCTTTAAGTTTGAAAAGTACAATTTTAGTCCTATTTGATTAATACCGTTAGTTTCATTTAATGGAAAATGAGAACTCATCAAATTCGAACAAAAATGACTAATTTTTAAAATATAAAATTTATTATACTAAAAAAAATTAAATTTAAACATATTTGGCCAACATTTAATCATATGATCATCCTTTAGATCTGATGAGTGATCACTTTCCGTTAAATGAAACTAACGGTGTTAATAAAAAAGAATTAAAAGTATACTTTTTGAACTTAAGCACTACCAAAAAAAGTGGGTTTGTAACGATTAAAACCATTGATTTGTATCGGTTTCAATCGTTACAAAAGCGCTTTGTAGTTGTTGCAATAACTGTTACAAAATCACACATGACAAACCGCTTTGAAACGGTTTCTCAAAACCATTGCACACCAAAACAACTGTTACAATTGTGCAAACATTTGTCACGGAAGAAGCAACAGTTGTAACAATTCGAACTGTTACAAACGTTAAACGTTGAACATTTGTAAACGTTGAACGTAATTAAAGGGCAAAAACTTTAAATTTATTTGTGGCAATTTAATTAATCGAAATATTAATTATAATTTTTTTTACAATAATTAATATAAAATAATTTTTTTCATGTTTATAATTTTAAATTTTTTAAAAATAGTTTTTTTGTTTAAATTATATTTGTAATTTCATTTTTTTAAGTGGAATAATAATTATCATTGCTCCAAATGCATCCTACAAGTAAGATAATAAAAAAATAAATTAGAAATTACTTCAAATAACATTAAATGATAAATATATAAAGTAAATAGCATAAATGATTTAAATAAATATTACTACCTAAGACAGATGGGAGAAAAATGACAAAAAGATCGTTAGAGAAGGAGACACGAGGGTGAGAGAAAGGAGAGAAGAGGTAGATGATTGTGCAAAATGAGAAGAGGGTTTATATTGGTGTTAGTGTGCAGTTTGTAACAGTTTTTTTAAAACAACCATTACAAGTATGCCTTTATACGCAAAAATCAAGGAAGAAAATTTGTGACAGTTTTTTGAAGTTTTTTTTTTTTTAAAGAAAATCATTACAAATGTTTCAAATTTTTGTTAAAAAATACAGACAATAAATTTGTAAACTTTTTTAAAAAAACATTTTGTAAAGGTTTTGTGTTGAAATCATTACAAATTGTAATTCCCTAAAGGTCAAAATGTACAATTAGTAACGGTTCAAACCACTATTAAAACCTGTATTTTTTTTCCAAAAAAAAAAATGTGAGCCTTCATCATGGTTTGCATGAGCAAACCGTGACAGAGGTTTTGGAATTTTTTTTTTAAATAATGCATCTTTGTCACGGTTTGACATGCTCAAATCATGATAAAGTGCTTCACGCTAAAAAGTAACAAACTTCCCGCGAGATTTGCCACAGTTTTTTCTTAGAATCATGACAAATATCTCAAATTTTTTTTGTCACATGGCTTTTTTACCCTTCAATTGTCATGGTTTTTGTGTCAAAGTGCAATTTGTCATCATGGTTTTAGGTTACCCTAACAAAATAACCGTTACAAAATAAGTGCTTTTTTTTTTTGTAATGATAAAAGCTTAAAATTAAACTTGATACAAACATATAGGATTAAAACTGTATTTTAGCCTAATTTTATTGTAACTATATAATTCTTATATAAGTGTCAAACTGTAAATTTATCATTACAAAAGCACTAAATCTCATTGCTACTAGCTCGATATCACGCCAACCTCTTTCAATTACCAAAATAACCTTAATAGGGTGCCACGTTATGATATAATGAGGTGTCTTATGTTAATATGACCTGACAATTTCTGTCAAAAGATAATTATATCTTAAAAGCATGGGGTTCATAATAAAAAAATAAAATCTAAGAGAGAGTTAAATTTAAACTTTGAAACATTGAGGGGTTATATACAAATGTTCCAAAATTCATAGGGGTTTTGTAAAATTTAGTCTTAAATATTTTAAGAATACTGACTGATTTATCTAATCAAATTATCATGTGATTTGTTTTTTTAAAGAAACTATAATTTGTAATACCAAGTAATAGCTAATTAGATATAATCTGTAAAAAAAAAATCTAATTAGATATATTATCTAATCAATTTATTATGTGATTTACAATATCAAATATATTAACGTATACCGACTAAATTTAATTCAAACCAAATTTTAATTATCTAAAAGTTATTCATATCTCGCTAATAATATAAGGGATAAATATAAGATGTCTTATCAATTATTCTTCACCGCAAATCAATTCAAAGTTCCTATATAAAGACTGTTTGATTGAATTGCCCAAAAAGAAGAGCATATCTCTTTTCATACAAATGGGAAAAATGTTGAGTAACAATCTTCCTGAAGACCTTAAGGAGGGAGATTATTGTGAGGCTACCTGTAAAAGCCTTACTTCGGTTCAAATGTGTAGCTAAATCCTGGTATGCTCTAATCACTAACCCTTCTTTTATTGAGAAACATCTAGAATTGTCCAGTTCTATCACTAGGAAGCGTCACCTCAAGCTTATCTTCTATGTGCACTTTTTCAATCGAGTGCCCTATATACCATCCCTTATTTCTAAAGACCAACCTCATTATTATATGCCCCATGATATAGAACATCTTCCTCATAAACAGTATAAGAGGTTTTATGGTGAATGCAATGGGATTTTTTGTAACTATGTGGTCAATTTCAATGAAGAAAGGAATGATCTTAATAACAAGGGAAACCTAATCCTTTGGAATCCATCAACAAAAGAGGATAAGCTTATTCCAATGTCTCAATGCCTTACACCCAAAGACATAATCCATGGCATGTTTGGATTTGGGTTTGATCCTATAACAAAAAGTTATAAGATTGTTCAAATTTCTTGGCTTTTGGAAGGAGAAGTATGCCTGGCTAAAGTATATAATCTTAGCAGCAATTCTTGGAAAATGCTGGATGTTGTTGTCCCAAATTTTGGATTTTGTGTTCAAGATTGTAAGTCTTATTTGATGGGATTTATCATTGGTATATGTTTGACCCGAATTATATCACAAAAGACTTTATTTTGAGCTTCGATTTTAGTAAAGAAGTGTTTGGAACAATCCAATTGCCCTTTGGGATGAATTCTTTTTATGCACGCAAGGTTTTTGTGCTTGATGAGCGTCTTGCTGTTCTTGAACATAACAGGAAAACTAGCAAATCTACTATTTGGGTGATGAATAAATATGGTGTTGAGAGTAGTTGGATTCGTAAGTTTGAGATTGGACCTCTTCCTAATTTTAGATCTATTTTAGGGACTTGGGGGGATAATGAGATTCTTATTGACGATCTAGATGGTGAGATGATTTCTTATAATCTACAAAATCAACACATACGTAGGTTTCATGCTCTTTCTCGAACTAGCATTTATGCTTTTGACTATGTAGAAAGCTTGATTCCCTTAGTGCAGGAGGAAACAGAATAATATGATGAAGTTGTTTATTTTATTTTTATGTTCTTCCTTGGTTTTTTGTAGCTTATATTATTAATTCATTGAATGCATTTATTTTGTTTTTCCTGAAAATTATTAGAACAGGTTCTGTTTGAAAAAAAAACGCTAAACAAGGGTTAACCACGGATGCTTTATTAAACTTCTTCCTCAGTTAGTCGACTGATCCCACACATGTTGCAATTAACTGGTCGCAAAACATGAATTATGCAATTTAATGAGAGTATAAATTTGATTTTGATACGAGTTAGCGTTATCAAATGATTTATAACTCTAGACAAATACAAGTGTTCGTTTAGATTATTGAATGGGAAATCATTAACTTTCATGAAATACAATGGACAAAATTAATCCTAGGCCCCTGTTGATCGATTAAGTAAAAATATCATCTCCGTTCCCATAATTCTATATTAAAAATATTTTTTGAACTTTTTTCTACTAAAATTTTATTGGTTCATCAACTTAATTAAATTCACTTAACATGTTGTTTAATCATACGTTTTACACAAATATCCGTGGAAACGATATTTTAATACTGCTCGGTTAACCTACATGAAGTACCTTACTAAATTCAAAAATTACAATTTGATAAAGAAAAGATTAATGTCAGCCCACCTCAACTTCTCAAAGTTCCGTTTAGACAGAAAACTTACTTGTTCTATTAGTTTTAAAAACTTGATTCCATATGCATTTAAATTCAAAAGCAAGCCAGCTCAAATG
Source organism: Mimosa bimucronata (assembly GCA_037074515.1). Classification (NCBI taxonomy): domain Eukaryota; kingdom Viridiplantae; phylum Streptophyta; class Magnoliopsida; order Fabales; family Fabaceae; genus Mimosa; species Mimosa bimucronata. The sequence goes on along the minus strand of CM073448.1, from coordinate 12,861,380 downwards.
AAGTGATCAGGCCTTCAAATATAGGAAAAAAATTATCAATGCTTAGAGGAAATCATCATGAGAAATTGAGTTTCTAGTAATATCCTGCAGGATCTTTGAGAGGAGTTTCCAAGAATTTCAATAAAAAGAAAATAAATTCAGGACTTGATTAAAAGTAGGATGAAAGTATAAGGATTACGGGATTAGTTTTTCCTTTTTTAATTAATATATGCTAGTAATTACTAATTACTTTTTTTCCAACCATGTACATATTGTTTACATATATGCATATAATATTTTTCTTTAACAAAGCAAGCATTAAGCTTGAGGTTTACAAAAAAAAAATAAAAAATCAGTTAACATCATGGAATATATGCACAATGAAGGTACAAGACAGAAAGTGAATTCAAAATAATAGAATTTACAAAAAAAAATGTTTCATTTGTATGGCAATAGGGAAATTTTTAAGACAAGTATGTTTATTTTTAATACGGAAGGTATTTTAAATACATAATATAACTTGAAAGTACCTTGATTTGTGTAGGAAATAACAATATTTGTCTTGAAAATTCTTATATCTGTCTACAGATAACACATTTTTTTGTGAATGTTCTTTTTCTCTTATGCATGATTTTTAATGCACTTATTGCCTTGGAAATAAATTCATTTATGTTAGAAATCAATATGTTTATCTTGAAAATTCTTATATTTGTATTACAGATGACACATTTTCTTGTAAAATGCTCTTTTTTTCTCTTATGTATAATTGTTTTCAGTTCACTTATTATATTGGAAATAACTTTATTTGTGTTGGAAATCAATATATTGTTTTGAAAATCTTCATATTTGTCTTGCATATGTCATATTTTCTTATATATAAATGCTCTTAGCTTTTTTGTCTTATGCATTGTTTTTAATTAACTTATTATCTTGAAAATGCCTTCATTTATGTTGAAAATCAGTATACTTGTCTTGCAAATAACTCATTTTTGTCTTCAAAAAGAGGTAGGGACAATAAAATCTTTTGACTCTCAACATTTTATTTCATTTTCCCTTCTAACTGGTGTGGTGAAGTTTCAAAATTTTATAGAGGCTATTTAACATTAAATTACTTAAGAATTGGTTAACTAAAATTTTCCCCTGAGCTAACCACCACCTAGGAAAACCAAAGTATATATCTCCATTATTAATCTCCCGTACTCTTTTAATTGCCTGTGTGAAAACATTATGCACATCAAACGGCTAACCTTTTTTTTCTCATGCTGGAAGTGTTGCCTAAAACAAAAAGTTTATTCACATGTTCTCTTTCACAAAGTAAGGCTGCATCTTTTGCTACTTTGATAGAATTGTACTCCGAGACATGAAAGTAAATAAAAAGTCAATAACTTTAGGATGAAGAGAGATATTTGTCTTCCATTTTGAATCCATGGTTTAGTGAATAATTGATCATGTAATACGTGTAACAGCTGGAAACGGGGGACTTATGCTCATATATCCTTTGTTCAACGTTCTCTCATTTATTTAACTTCTTTCTTCTTCCTCCTAACTCCAGCAAGCAACTGGTTTAGGTTTCACATTTTCATTTTGTCCCCATCTTGTTTTTCATTATTTCTGAATTCTTATTATTGTCTTCCCGATTATTTACATGACTTTATCTTCAGCAGGAAAAGCATATAACTGTAATATGAATTATACAATTCCACAACAGCAACAATAATAGAATCTGACATTAATACCATTTATTTGAATGGATCTAACTTTAATACTATGTGTGGTATGAGAGAGACTCACGCAATTTTAAAATATATGGAGAGAATTAAAGAGGTATCTAAGCCTTTACAAGGCTTCATTCATTCCTTTTTTCAATCAATTCGAGACTTCATAATTTACCATTCACATTGACTTGGGTTTAGCTCTGATGATATTATCTATAATATTCAACTATCTCTCTCTGCTACCCCACCCCATTTAAGAATATTATTAATACTTTCACCCCAATCAAAACTCAATTGCATTAGATTTGTAACTTAAATTACATCTTAACCCTCCAAAAATAGTTTTGATAAATGGACGCAAAGATTGAAAATAAGATTAGGAATTTTAAAGGTCAAAATTTTAAAAATATATCATTTCATTCATATTAATCAGCTTGAGAATTAGTTAAGAAATAAAAACACTCACATCTATAATTTTCATAGGGATAATTTCAACATAGTACCATTGTAGTATCTTATTTATAAAGGACCAGAAAATTTGAAACCTCAGGTCATACTGAAATTAAATGAAAATAAGGTTAAATATATAAGGACAAAAATTCCCTTAACTTTACCATAGAAAATACACTAAAAAACTTGAGGAAGTGTGTTACACCATGTAACTCTATGTTATACTAATTAAATATGTGTATATACTTTTCATATTTCATTTATTTTTTATAATTTATTTCTTTAAGAAAATATTAATCAAATGTACAACACTTAATGAAAATCGTAGAATATCCTCTCTCTTTTTGCATAAAATCGTAGAATGTATGGTATGTTTTGTAAATTTTTTTATTAAAAGGACAATACATTACTAAACATGTGAGTTTGGAAACATCAAACTATTAAGAAGAGAACGATTAATAATAAGTAGCCGCAAACTGTCCAGACGATCAGCCAACGTACATAAATCTACTGAGAGATAGGAATGGTGAGGTAAGGTTCTGATATATCTTGCCTGTGCCATTGTGAGGTTATTATGACTAAGTATGGTTTACGCGATGTTGCTCCACGTCCTCCTCCAGTAGCCTGCAAATTATTACTCGAAGAGCATGCAAAGATTTCAATTTCTTGGTGCAATGTAGTTGAACCACCACTTCCTGTTGCCAACAAAATGTACCTGCAAAAAACACCCTGAAAGAGGATTTTACCATGTTACGGCCTGCATCTCGAAAGAATCTATGATTATACAGTAACCACCAGGCACGATGAAGATCTGCATCAGGAATATTGGAAAGCTGCTGTACCCAACATTCCTGTCTTGCATTTAAGTTGTGACTTGTTTTAGCAATCCCACACATATTTGCTGCAACAAAATTTTGCCAAAAGGTATGAGTTCAATAAAATTCAATGCTCTCTCATCACTACAAAAAAAAAAACTTTCAGTGGCGACTTTCTAAAACGTCGCCGCCAAAAGCCTTTCGAGGGGACAAAAAGTCGCCACCTATGTGGCCATCGCCGAAGGCATTGGCGGCGACAACGAAAGGTTGCAGCTAAAAATGTAGCTTCAGCGGCGACAAATTGTCGCCGCTGAAGGCCATAAATGTCGCCACCAAAGCTATGGCCTTCAGCGGCGACATATGTCGCTGCTGAAGCTATGCTGAAGATAGCCCCTTCAGTGGTGACTTTTGTCGCTGCTGAAACCCTTTTTTAAGAAAAAAATAAAATTAATTGATATTCATTTGCCATTAAATGTATATCCTATAAACAAATAAATAAATGACTTAAAAATTAAATATTGGCAACAACAATACATTATACTAATAAAATCAATTATATTGTACTCTAAAACACAATCTTATACATAATATTCAAAGTCCTCAATATATATAAATACCAAGTCAGATGAAAAGACTAAGGATGGGGATTTGCTTGCATGTTTTTCATCATGGCAATGAATTGAGCTTGCATTTTTTGCTCCATTCTTTGTTCCCATTGCGTATGCTCTTCTTCCATCTTTGCTCACTCTGCTGCATGGTCTTCTTCCATCTTTGCTAGCTTTGCTCGCTCTGTTGCACGCTCTTCTTCCATCTTTGCTCGCTCTTCTTCCATTTTTGCATGTTCTGCAGCAAGGTTTGCCTCATATTTTTCTCGCTCCTCTTGAATTTTCTTATCAAAGTCTTGTTGTATCTGTATTCGCACTTGAACAATGAACTGATGAAGGAGCGTTAATCCCGAAGAATGAAGGAGAAGTGGGCAGTAAAAAAAACAATGATGCTCATGTCTTATAGTGTCTCACAATGCACAAATCTACATTTAAAATTGGAAGAGGAATTTCAGTTATTAGGCAACAGTCTCGGTGCTTAGGAAAATCGATTCAACACACACACACACAAGGAGGAACCATAATTTTTCAATCATCATTATAGAACTTCCAATTACACCAAATGAAGCTCTAGTTCAATCCTAACACCAACAAAATCTCCCCTTGTTATCACAACCCGTCGAACAGCAAAATCAGAAAAACAAGAAATAAAACTTGAATAACTTTTCATTCAATTAAAATCAACCCTAAACCATCAACATCAATTTCATTTTTCCTTAATCACATTCAAAAGTATAAATCACAAGGAAGGGGAACAAAGTTTTCACACAAAACAGAGGGAAGAGTCGGCCTTCCCCATCAGAAAAATTTCGAAATCCAAGCAAAACATCATGCAAGCTCAAATTTCTTTTAGGGGAATTCGTCTACTAAGTGGAGAAGACAAAAGCCAGTGAAATCCAAGCTCAAAACATCATGCCTATGCTTCAATTGAATCGGTTCAAACCCCCAAAATAACTCAACCCATTCGAATTCCCACTCACAAACTCTCAAATCAGAAAAATCAGAGGATAGCAGAGAAGGGAAAACACTCACATTAGTTTCTTTTAGGGACTTGCATGTCTGATTGGTGCTTTACCCTTCGCCGAAGCTACTCGTCCTCTACACCGAGCATTCTTGCTCTCTCTCTCCGCTTCACTCTTGTTCTTGGTTTGAAGAGGATGAGATGATGATGATGATTGAATGGAGACGGGAAGGAGAAAGAGAATAGGTCGGGTTGAAGCAAAAGTGGCAACTCAAATGGAGAGAAGAGAAGAGGGCGGGGGTGGCGGCTCAATGGTCTCACCATCTTGGACTCCTGGGGAAGACAAGGCAGCGGCGGCAGCTCAAATGGAGAATGGGAAGGACTGAGAGAACGAGAGAGGAGAAGAGGTTGAAGGGAATAAGAGAGAATGGATTAGAAATTTGGGGAAAATTTAGGATGAGTTTCCCGGGAGAAAGAGGGAAAATTTTGGAAGTCTAACTTTAATATTTGAATGTAATATATAAATCTCTAAGTAACTTTTAACCACAATAGCTCACTGGTTCAACTGGCTTTAATATATAGTAGGCAATATAGGAAAGTAACCAAGTTCGATCTCTCAAGGGTGTGGTTTTTTATTTTTAGGACTTACCATTAAGATTATTAGCGGCGACATTTAAATGTCGCCGCTAATACACACACTTTCAGCGGCGACAAACCTCTTCAGCGGCGACTCCCAAATGTCACCGCTGAAGCCACCACTTTTGGCGACGACAATTTTTGTCGCCGCCAAAAGTCGCCACCTTAAGTCCCATTTTTTGTAGTGTATCATGTGAACGATGCTCCTTGCCATGTAAGACCTCATTTCTTTTCTCCCATATGACATAAGTAAGAGTTGTGACATCTTTCAGGATCTCGATATGTTGTTCTTCCTTCCAATTTGCTTTGGCCAATAATTTTTTAGCCCATGTAACAAATCTCCCCTCCTGCCGCATATCTTCATGGTGAATACCCCATCGAGACATAAACCATAAACATCTAGACCAATCACATTGCATAAACACGTGATCTATCAATTTGGCATGCTGCCCACAGATTGGACAGAGCATATTTTGTACAATGTGATGTCGCTGAAGAGTATGTTTTGTTATGAATTAATAAAAAGTGAAATATTTTCTCTTTTTACATACAATTGCCCTTTCAAAATCATTATCTTAGATATGTCACCCTTTTGAAAACTTAAAACAACAAAATTAATAATTAGAAAAAAAACTGAAAAAGTAGTAGAAAATCCAGCACATTATTATCACATACAAAAATAATTTTAAAAAGGTGAAACAAAACACTTTTAAATTTTTATAAAATATACGTTTCCGAGGGGCCCAAAATATTTTGGCAACTAATATTTTCCCACATATAACATCACTCTTTGAGAAATAAAGCAAACAATTAGAAAAAATTTCAAAAAAATATCCTTAAAATATCAAAATCCCATGTCGATCACGTTTATCAGTACAATTAACGAACAAATGAAATCATGTTTTAGTAGGAATAACAATAGATTTGAGATTTTTTAATTCTCAAGGTAGTAAGTTGAAATTTTCTCGAAATAGTTATGTAAAATAAATCTTTATTATCGTTGTCTTCACACAAAAAAGCAAAGTGGAGGGACAAATGGATATATGTAAAGAAAACACAATTTTATTAGGGAAAATGTCAAAAAAATCCCTTCCAATTTGTAAAATCCCAAATAAGAAATTTTGAGTTGTTACCAGTTGTTAATGCCTTATAGTGAAGTTGTTAATGGCTATAAGGCAGTTGTTACCAGAATTTTACAAATTGGAAGGGATTTTTTTAACATTTTCCCATTTTATTATTTCTAAAGTTAAAATGTTGTTGCCACTCCCCATACATCATAGTAGTATGAATTCATAAATCATAATTATATATCATTCTACATGATCTCTTTACTTTTTAACGCATCTGCTTTTGATGCCATTTACTTTCCATTTATATTAAATCTATTCTGCAATATATTCAATGCTCAATGTTTCAATCAAAAAGCATCATATTCTAAGTTTTAAACCTGTGTGGTGCAGATAATATTATTGCCACAACCTAAATGGAATTGTGTCTATTTATAGAATTTGACCTAACAAATGATACATAACTTTTGTTTGTTTTTTTTTTTTAATAGAGATGAAGAAGATATTTTGAGATACAACAAAATATGGGGAAAAGTAAAAATGTTAAGAGTTAAAGAGAAGGTAAAATTGTTGACCAAAAAAAACAGAGAGAAGGTAAAAGATTTCACCATTAAAAAAGATGGTAAAAGAAGACAGTACTGGCATCGTTTGGTGGAAAACTAGTACATTTTTGTCAACACATCAATGAACAGATCCTTACATGATAACGACATTTGATGAGGTTCAAACATGAGAAATTCATTCTATATAATACAGAACATAGTTCACTTTGTATTTAGGTTATTTTTGGCTCGACTTATTTTTTGAGAAATAAGTGCTTATTTTGGGGTAAAGGTAACTTATTTTGTTAGTAGCTTATTTTGCATGTTTGTCTCGACTTATTGTCAATCTGACTTATAAGTAACTTATAGCTTATAAGTCAAAATAAGTATAAGTTGTTTACAACAACTTATTTCTGACTTATAAGTCACTTATAAGTTGGGGCTCACAAATTCTGACTTATTTTTCCCATCTAATTATAACTTATCCAAACATACAAAATCTGACTTATGGAAAATAAGTCACTTATAAGTCACTTTTCACACAGCCCATCCAAACATAAAAGTCATTACACAATCTGACTTAATTTCAATCTGACTTATTTTCAATCTGACTTATACATAAGTCATTTTTCCATAAGTCGATCCAAACACACACATTAATCTTTCACATGCTAAAGTCCAGAACAAAGTTACAGCCAGCTGAGAAAAAGGGTAGGCATTGAGGTAATCTAACACATTTTGCAAATCCCAATTTGATACATATTGGTCGATCTAACATTTGTGAAATTGGGAGTTATTAATATGGGATTTTTAAGTTGTTGGTATTTATATGGGATCTTCCCTATGTTTTTCTTATATTTCTTATATTTTGTGCAGTTTCAATCTTGAAGCATATTTGACATTTTAATTTCATCTTGGAATAAAAAAAAGTACAAATTATTCATATTATCGTGTTTATAATCAATTGTCTCTTATAATCAATTTGATACATATTGGTGGATCTAGCATTATATTTGTGAAATTGGGAGTTATTAATATAGGATTTTTAAATTGGTAATTATATGAGATCTTCCCTATGTTTTTCTTATATATATTTCTTATATTTTGTGCAGTTTCAATCTTGAAACGTATTTGATATTTAATTTCATCTTTGAATTAAAAAAAGTACAAATTATTTATATTATCGTGTTTATAATCAATTGTCTCTTATAATCAATTTGATACATATTGTTGGATCTAGCATTTGTGTAATTGGGAGTTATTAATGTAGGATTTTTACATTGGCATTTATATGGAATTTTCCGTATGTTTTTCTTATATTTCTTATATCTTGTGCAGTTTCATTTCTTGAAGCGTATTTGACATTTTAATAGCATCTTTGAATTAAAAAAGGTACAAAGTATTTATATTATCATATTTATAATTATAATCAACTGTTTCTTATACGGTTGACCTAATCTACAAGCACAAATTTGATTTGTTTGAGAATTTAATGGTATATTAAAAAATTAATTTTGGCCCCTAATATAAAATCAAGTGATTTGATTTGGTGAAATTAAGAAAGGAAAATAAATTTTAAATTATTTATGTTTATATTAAGGACCCGCACATCTTTTACATATTTATTACTTTTAAATAGTTTTAACTAGTTGTTTATTTTACATGGCTTTCCTAGTTGTTGAAATATAGAGGGAGTATAAGCTACAAAAACGATTAATTAAGTAATTAATGACTATGTACAGAGTATTTATTTTCATGCATCAGAGTAATATTTCTTCAGCATCACCTTTTATGAGTCTATCATTTTCTTACCATTTCTGTTATTTTCCACCTTCAAAGTTCTGCACTTGTCCCTTGTGTATTCATTTTCATTGTTTCTCTTTTTTGCCAAGCATTTTTGTTTTTGATTTTGTTTTAGTCTGATGTATTTGAATATTACTAGGAAAATGATAGCTAAATACTTTATGAATTTCAAAATTTTATATTGGAGATTTTAACTAATTGGCTGGTATTCATTGGTTGAATAACAATATTAGCAATTGCAAATCATCAAAATTCAGAAGGTATTTATTTATTATTTTTCCTGTTTAATATGATGGTAAACATTTTATTTTTCTACATTCGTTTTCTGTCTTTTTTTTTTTTTTTTTTTTGGACAGAAGTTTTCTGTCTTTTTTACTAGCTTAAGTTTCATCTTCTGTCTCCATCAAATTTATCATCCCATCTTCTTCCCAAATTGAATTAATTCTTATTGTCACCTTCACCTCCCAAGTTCTATCCAAAAGTTCAAAGATCTTCTCCTCTGCTTCTGATAAGGCTGTGTCATATATCACAAGTTCCTCATCCTTCATAGAGGCCACCAAGCATCCCCAGAAACTGTGATTTCTTTGATTAAATACGGGTAACATTGTTAAATAATGCCTTATGTTATTAATATTTTTAATATTAGAGTAAAAGCTAGCTTTATTCCCAAATATCTATCTTCTAGAAAAATAGCAAAATAATAGAATCTTGAGGCAGTTTTGCTATTTCTTTCACAAGACATCATGCAAACTGGAGCTGTGTTTATCAGTAAGTATTTGGTTAATCTAAAATTCTATTCTTGACAGATCCTTGCCCTCTCTAAAAAAATGGTTTCGAGATCGAAAGGGGAAATGTGGTACTTAGGGAAGTGTGGGACACTGATTTTGAGAGTGAGACTCGATTTATTAATTTATTTCTTGAACAATACCGAAACATAGTTTGGAAGCTAAGTTTGCAGGGACATTTTGTTTGTATTATTCTTTATGATGCATTAAAGAACTATGTTAACAGATACAACATAATTCAGCTTGGCACTACCTATATTGGATATTCAGCTTGGCCATTTGTAATACGATGGAGACCTCCCAATGTTTGGTGGACAGGAATTGTGTTTCGTGGCAATTAAAAATTTCCGAGAATTCAATCCCAACAAAGTATATTGCAACTTTAAAGAGAAATGGCATTGATTTTGATGGGTGAAGATCTTCTAGAAACGGAATCTGAATCTTCGGAGCTGATGAGAAATTGATTTCTGGGCATTGATTTTAAGAAAATCACATGTGTATTTTTTATCTTTAACCCTTTATGATATGTAGTTTGTGTGTATGACTGGTTTGTCATTATTCTAATCGATCATAACTCAGTTGTAAGCTTTTTATACAAAAAAATGGCAGTTACTATTGTTGGAAACTAAGGCTCTGGGCCAACCATGAGAAATTACAGGATAACTTAACTGTCATTGATATTGATATTGATATTGAATGAATATTAACACCAAGTCACAACCTATTTTTTGAGACTTCTCACTAAAACTACCATGGTAATCAAACCCAGCCCGACCCCGCCGGGTTGACCCGGAATTCGCCAACCCGGCCGCTCAACCGGACTGGGTTTGATGCTAACCTGGACCCCCACTGACCCGGACCAACCCGGGGCTAACCCGACATAACCCGGGTGTGACCCGGTGGGTCAGTGGGTCAGCTTTTTTTTTAAAAAAAAATATTTTTTTGCATGAATGGTAGAAGGCAATATTTGTTGAAATTAATAACAATTTTAATGGTAATAACTATTAGTTTAATGATAAAGTACTATGAGTATGAATATTTTGTAATCATTTATCTATTTTGATAATTATTATGTGAAGAATATTTTGTGATTACTAATTTTGATGTTATTTGATAGTGGATTGATGCTATAATGTCAATAAGTCAAATAAATAATAAGGAATGTTGGATGAGTATATGATATTTTGTTAGTGATTTAAGGTAGTGAACTAATAATTAGTTAGTTGGAAAAAAAAGAATTAATATTTAGTATTTAATGGAATAATGAGAGTTTAAATTATTTTTTAATTTTTTATTCCCCACCGGTCTAGCCCACGGGTTGACTCCGAACTGACCCACTAACCCTTGACCCACTACCTCCACCGGTCTAGGCCCCGGTCCGGGTTTGATTACCTTGAAAACTACCACTTGGGCCAACAACCTATCACCACATGTTCATATGAAGCATCCAAAAATAAGACTCTCTTGTTCCTAAATATAATATATATTTACTTGATTTGATTTCATTAGATTAAGAAAGTCAGTTAAGTTAATTAAAATCACATGATATTTAATAAAAATGTAAAAGCTGAGTAGTGATAATGTAAAATATTTGGATTGAAAAATAAAGAAGACAACCGCTAAAACTTAATTTAGGAACATTTTAACGGGAGAATTTCAATTTATGAAAAAATTCTGCATTTTCATGTACACATAAAAAAATTTTGTACTTAAAATAATTAAAAAATAGGATTGAAAATAGGGATGATAAGCATAAAATATATAAGATAACTACCAAAAGAATTGAAAAACTTATTAAATATGAGATTTTTAAAAAATAAAAGTTGATGAGTATTAATGTAAAGAGTTGTTGAAAGATTTTAAATAAAAATTGCACCAGTATTTTTAGCAAAATAAGAGTAGCCAAAATGCAACATTATGATATTTTTTAATTAGGAAATTTTGGTAAAGTTAAGTTCTCCAATCACTTATAGATATGTCATTAAATTTTTTATGTGTGTTTATAATTAAACCATATCCTTTTCCTTATCTCACATATACTCCATGATTATTAATATCATAGTACTTCATCCGATCCTAATTATATGACATATTCACTTAATTTGATTATGATAAAAATATTCGTTAACTTTGTGAATTTGACATTTTTCTGAAACTTCTTAATTATTTTATTTAATTCTCATATTCTCTCTTTTACTTAATAGAGGGTTATTACCTTACTTTCCTCTAGAGTATTCTTGGCATTATATGTCTACATTAGTACATTATATAGGATATGTAGTATTGTTAGTGCTATTTATGCCTTTGATGTAAGCGTGATGCAATGAATCAGAAGCAGAATATGTTTTACATACTATTAGTGACTCCCCTTCTACAAGCTTTGCATTTTTAATATTTTAATTATCCCCTTTTGCAAGCTCTGCATTTTTACCGTTTTGTAGTTATGGTTCTGGCTAAGAACAAATGGCATTCATTACAAACAAGTTCTCTCCTTCATCTTTACTTGATCTCTTGGTTCAACCTGTTGATCTTAAGGGATCCTTGCTTTGTTAAAGAAAATGGCGGGGAGATCAAACCGAGGAATTGTTGTAAATTTGGACAACTCAAATGGATGGCTTTACATGGCAATTTAGTTTCTTTTGTAGATTGTTTTACTATAGTTGTTGATATGAATCACTAATTTGCATATTGTTGAATGCAATGCACTGCCTTCACTTGTACTAATACTTGGAAGGGGATGGTGATATACAATATGAAGCAGTTACGCCTTTATTGAATTCTCATTAATGTCTTCTATTTGTTTAATTTTCTAATGCTAGATATAAATCAAATCTTTATTATAGAAATCCACGAAACAATAGTAGGATAATTTGACATTAGTACCATTTATTTGAATGGATTTGAGTCTGATACCATGTGTGATATGAGAGACACTCACACAATGTTAGAATGTATTTGAGTCTGATACTGTAGTGTTAGAGACACTTGCATAATTTTAGAATATATTGAGCCAAAGAGGTATCCAAACCTTTATAAGTCATCATTCATTCCTGTCTTATCAGTTGATGGGAAACTTTATTATCTACCCCATTATCATTAACCTGGGTTTAGCTCTGATATTATTTATAACATTTGTCCATCTTTCTCTGCTATCACACCCCATTTAACCTCTTTTTATAGATGCCCATAGCTTAATACTAATTTTGTTTTTTTTAAAAAAGATAGTTAATATTGCTGGAACCAAGACTTTGCCTATTAAATAACTTATGAATATTATTGGTATTGAATGAATATTACATCCATGTCTGAAACTATTTACCAAGACTTATCCTCACTAAAACAACTACTTGGGCCCAAAACCATTCAACACAAGCCTAATATCCAGCATCTAAAAGTAACAACATTTAACTATTATCATATTTATAAAACACATAAATTTTATAGTTTCCCAAAAAATATAATGAATTAAAACAAACACAATGAGCAAGATCTCTGAATTTAAAACACAAAGCAGATAATACAAACTCACCCATCTACATTATTTGTACATCTAATTTTTTTCAACTTTAAAGACCATTTAAAAAGACTTCAAAATATGATAAAAAAAACATATTTAATTTATGTGCTCTTCCCAATTTTTTGGTTAATTTTTTTATTAATTCGTAGTATGCATTTATTTTGTTTTACCTGCCTCTATTGGGTCAGATTATTAGTATTGGTCTTTTTTGTTTGAATTTTGAATAGAACCTATGTAACATTATTGATATTTGTATTTGGTAATTTTGTTAAAATTTTTTGTTAACAATTTGAAAATAAAAACTTTTTAAAAAAACCAAAGCACATCCTATATTAAGGATTAGAGGGAGTGTAATTGTTACTTGTGAGGATATTTCCGAATTCTTATTGTCCATTATTTTCCTACCTGTACAAATGATGATCTTTTTTTCATACGTGGATATAATAAAAGTAAGAAGATGAAAGCTCCAAAAATTGTATTGTGTTATCTTTCCAAAGTCTTTGCTTATGTTGTGGTATATTTATATATAACTCTCTTTTTTCTTTTCATGATCAAATTTGTTCAACTGCATAATGTTTGGTTCTGGATCTAATACACCAAATCCTTTTTCTTTATTTTTCTTTGGAAGCAATTAGGAGATTGTGGCTTCCCTAACTAGAGTTTATGATTGATGATAACATAACTTATCAACTTATGTTTTTGTTAAATGTAACTCCTTTGATCTTGTATAAACAAATTACCCACTCAAACTAGAGATTATATATTCTATATTATCTTCAGTATGATTCTGGCTATGAAATAGTGAATTGTACCATTAATTTGAATAGGAATAAATAGGAAGGATATACTTTCAAGAGAAATCCAAGCTGGCATGGCTTGTATATAATTTAGGATTTTGATTTCTTTTTCATCAGCTTTCGAATTATAGACGCGATGTGTGTACGTATATATACCTGGCTATTCCAATTTATGGTTCCATTCATCATAGTCCAAGGTGAAGAAATAATCATTTCATTCGCTAATATGATTATTTAATCAATCAATTATAACACAAATATGAGGATAAGAAATTAGAAAATATTACGGAATAATCATCTATAATTTGAGACAATGATGTCGCTATTTCTAAATTAAATCAATATTCGTAATTATGAATACTATAATATAATTGATTGGAGCTATAACTTGCCCAGCATGAATGACATTATTAGGAAAGAAAAAAATTAGGGTATACGTGCGTTTAACACCCTAAACTAATTTTAAACCCAATTTTAAAGGTGCAATTAACACTGTAAAATATTTATGGGTACAATCTTGCCATTAAGGGTGTGTTTGGATTGGCTTTTTTTCATAAGGACTTTTTCAGAATTAAGATTGGATAAAAGTCGGATTGTACGTATGAAGTGATTTATATTTGGATTTGTGATGATAGAACTGACTTTTTTTCAATATGACTTTTAGAAACATGTTTGAATGATAATTTTGAAAAACAAATTTAGATGAAAAATTACTAAAAATAACATTATTGTTATTAAATAACATATATATAATATGCATATATTCTTATTAAACGCTTAGTTTCTCTCTTATATTAAGGAAAATAATTTTTTTAAAAAATAATATTTTTAGCTGAAAAGAGGATATTGTGGAGAAAATAGTTAGAGATTATTATGGTAAATTTTTGGAGATAAAAAGGAAATTTTATATTAAAAGAAAATATCTTATTTGAGAATTTTGGGGTCTAATACTCTAATTTTCCTACCCACATCATTAAAGTATACATAACAAAAGGCATGGGACCCATCAGAAGACAAAAGCCAGAAGCCAGAAGCCAAAATTTCCAGCTTCTGGCTGCCCCACTAGGTTTCTGACCCATAAGTCTTTTTCTCCTACAAGCATGCCAAACATAAAAAATAAAAATAAAAATTAAGGAAAGACTTCTGTAGTTGGAAAGTGCTTCTGGCCTCCAGAAGCCATACCAAACATACCCTAAACTATTTTAATTAGTGCAATTCCACCCTCAGCCTTACGGAGTGACAAACAGACATTTTCCCGAGACATAAGCATTTTCCTTCAACAACAATGATATGCAATGATCATACTTCTCTCTCTGTCTCTCTTTGCTCTCATTTTCTCTTTCTCCCATCTTTCTTCTTCCCTTTTTGACACTCCATCAACCCCAAGTCTCGCTACTCCTTCCTCACCTTCGGCAGTTGGTACTCATTCTTTAGCGCTTGTGTTTGTTGCATACACCACAAGATCGATTTTCATCTGTCGTGGAGGCACTTTCTTCCAAAATCCCTCTCTCCTCCGCCTTCGCGATGCGAAGCCAACCGTACTTGCGGCGGAGATGCTCGGTGAGCCTAGGCTTGATCTGAGCCCTAAGGAGCTCCGAACAAATCATGTTTATCTTGTTAGGTCTATATAATTATCCAAGAGACCCTCAAGTAGTTATTCCATCACTTTATTTTTTTATACTCCATGAGTGTCTTTGTTCTTTATTTCTGGAACCCACAACGAGGATTTGAAAGGATACAATTTTGTGGAGCAAAAACATTTTTCCCTTCTTTCACTCTTCCCTTTGCTAGATCCGGTCTTTCTTCCATTATTTTGTTGGATAGTTGGATGTGAATGGGTAATACTCGATTCTCTCACTCTGTATTTTTTCCTTTTAATTTGTCTACGTTGGTTCGACCCATGGTATGATTGCAAAGGCAATGAATGTTTGAGTGGAACATTGCCTACAGTATGCAATAAGGGGTAAATCTGTGATTCCTCTGTAGAAAATGACGAAACCCAAGTCAAGAGCCAACCACACAAATGCAAGCCTGATTTCTTTGATTTAATTGGTGATTTCACTCAAAACCCAACCTTTAATCGGATCCCTCCCTTAAGAAGACCATAATCAGAGAAAAAGAAGGTGAAGAATGATGAGGGAGACTTACTTAAGCTTTATCAGAGCTAATGATGTCCTTTTTTGAAGTTATAACCCCTTGCATCGCCATTATCATCATCAATTTTACCGCTTTGTTATCCATAACGTCTATTGTTTTTCACCACTTTAAACTAAGATATAAAGAGGAGTACTACCGGTTTTCTCGACTTTAAAGTTTAAATTGAGTAAGAAAGGGGAGCAGGAAGAAGAGAGAACTCTGAAAACAATGGAGCCGTTGAGTGTGAAACAATTGAAAGTTGAGTGGGAGGGTGATCTCATGGCGTGTACAAGCATCAACAAAAACTAAAGCCTGTCAGTATGTGAAGGCTGGAATCGATAGGGAGTATATAAAATAAACAAATTCTGATTAGGTCCAGCGTACACCCAATCTATGAATCTTCTTTTTGTTATTATATATGTAGTAGATAGTTGATAAGTTATAATTAGAACTTTATTAGTTATTACAATCTATATAAAATTTTTATTTGTTTTAAGAAAGGATTTCTTAAATGGGGTCAATCTTTTAACTCATAAAAAGAAGGATACAACAACAACAAAGCCTTTATCCCACTAGGTGGGGTCGGCTACATGGATCTTACGACGCCAATGTGCTCTATCAATAACCATGTTTCGTGATAAATTATTGATCCGAAGATCTCGTTGAATAACCTCGTCAAGAGTTCTCTTTGGTCTCCATCTCCCTCTTTTGGGAGGACTCCACACCATTTGATCTACTCTCCTAACCGGCGCATCTAATTGTCTTCTTTGAACGTATCCAAACCACCTCAAGCGACTTTCCACCATTTTCTCCACAATCGATGCTACCCCGACTCTTTCCCAGATATGATCATTGCGGATCCTATCTTTTATTGTGTGACCACACATCCATCTCAACATTCTCATCTCTGCTACCCCCATCTTATGTTCATGTTGTCCCTTTAGTGCCCAACATTCACTACCATATAACATTGCTGGTCTAATGGCTGTCCGATAAAACTTCCCTTTTACCTTATCATGTACTTTACGATCACATATAACCCCAGTAGCTTTTCTCCATTTAAACCACCCTGCTTGAATTCTATTATTAACATCACCGTTAATTTCACAATCCTTTTGTATAATCGAGCCCAAATATTTAAACTTGTCTACCCGTGGTATAACCTGGTCACCCAATTTAATTTCTATATCCCCATGAGCTTGTCTCTTATCAAAACAACAATGCATATATTATGTCTTACCCCTACTTAGTCGAAAGCCTTTTAACTCTAAAGTCCTTCTCCATAATTCTAGTTTCTGGTTAATTAATTTCTTCTCTAGATTCACCTAAGAGGATTATATCATCCGCAAAAAGCATGCACTTAGGAATTTCCTCTTGTATATTTGTAGTTAGGACGTCTAAAACTAGATTGAACAAATATGGGCTTAGAGCCGAACCTTGATGCAATCCAATTTTTATTGGAAAGCCATTTGTTTCTCCTCCAGGTGTTATAACTCTAGTCATTACCCCCTCATACATATCTTGAATGGTTTTGATATATCCAACACGCACCCTTTTCTTTTCCAAAGCTTTCCATAGTATTTCTCTTGGCACACAATCATAAGCTTTTTCCAGATCGATAAAGATCATATGTAGATCCTTTCCTTTGCTTCGATACCTTTCCATTAAACCTCTTAATAGATAAATTGCTTCTGTAGTTGATCTACCTGGCATGAAACCAAATTGATTTTCCGAGATACAAGTCTCACATCGTAACCTGTGTTCGATCACTTTTTTTCACAATTTCATTGTATGACTCATAAGCTTGATTCCTCTGTAGTTTGCGCAATTTTGAATGTTTCCCTTATTCTTATAAATAGGAACTACAATACTTTTCCTCCAATCATCAGGCATTTTTTTAGACCGTAGAATCTCATTAAATAGCTTAGTAAGCCACAACACACCCGTTTCTCCCAGACATTTCCATACTTCTATAGGAATGCCATCAAGTCCAACAGCTTTGCCATTTGCCATTTTCATAAGAGCTTCCTTAACCTCTCTAACTCTAATTCTACGATAGAATGTAAAATTAAGTTCCCTTTTACTAATTTCCAGATCACCTGACTCATAAATCAAAGTTCCCTCTCTCTCATTGAACAACTTATGAAAGTATGTCTCTCATCTATCTTTAATATCCGCATCCATCACCAAAACTTTACCTTCTTCATCATTTATGCACCTCACTTGATTTAAATCCCTCGATTTCCTCTCCCTAATCTTTGCAATTTGATAAATTTTTTGTTCCCCTGATTTCGTCCCTAACTCCTTATAAAACTCTTCAAATGCTTTAGAACGAGCTTCACTCATTGCTTTTTTTGCTTCCTTTTTCGCTAAGCGATATTTCTCCCAATTTTCATCATTATCACATTGGTGTATAGCCTTGAAACACTCTCTCTTGAGCTTAATTTTCTCTTGGACATTCTCATTCCACCACCAAGTCTCCTTATCACGCCTGATAACACCCTTTGATTCACCCAAAATTTCTTTAGCAACCTTTTGAACCATTGTAGCCACTTCTTTTCACATGATATTAGCACTCCCCTATACCTCCCAAACTCTTTCCTTTACAAGCATATTCTTAAAGATCTCCCTTTTATCCCCTTTTAATTGCCTCCACCTGACTCGTGGCTTTAACATTTCTCGACGCCTTTGTTTTGTAAACTTCATACATACATCTAGAACTAGGACCCTATGCTGGGTTGTCACACCATCACCTGGGATCACTTTACAGTTTATACAAATTCTTCTATCTGAATTTCTTACCAAGAAGAAATCAATCTGTGATTCCGCTCTTATATGTGATCAGATGCTCCTCCCGTTTCTTAAAACAAGTGTTGACACAATTTTGAAGTCGTAAGCCATACATAATTCAATAATAGATTGTCCTTCATTATTAAGCTCACCAAAACCAAAACTACCATGGACCCCTGCATATTGTCCTGCGTCTTTACCAACATGTCCATTTAGATCACCACCAATAAATACCTTTTCAGGAATAGGTATTCTTTGAATCAGCCCCTCTATTTCCTCCCAAAACTGTTCCTTTATATGAGTTTCTGCCCCAACCTGGGGAGCAAGGCACTAATCACATTGATTGTCTCCTCACCAACTATCATTTTCAGGGAGATGATTCTGTCTCCAATCCTATTAATTTCGACCACATTCTTCGTCCATTCTTCGTCCACAATTATACCAACACCATTCCTAGAGCCCACTTTACCTGTGTACCAAAGCTTATATCCATTAATGTCTTTAGCCTTTGCTCCAACCCATTTAGTTTCTTGTAGACATAAGATGTTTATCCTTCTATCCCTCATCACTCCCACCACCTCCCAAGATTTGTCTTTCAAGGTTCCAATATTCCAAGTACCAAATCTAACCTTACTCTCATGAACTAGCTTCTTTAGCCGCCTCTGTCCAGAAGAGAGCGGTAGCCCTTGCGCATTTGACACTACACTCGGGCGACAATGTAGCGGCCCTCGCTCACTTCTCACTGTAGTCGAGTCATACAGCGCGTTGCTATCAGGCAACGACCTTATGTTAGCACAATTGTCTCGTTGATCCATGTTCACAAGATTCGACATGGTTTTACGTTGGCTATCGGGGCCTAACACAACCCTCCTCCTTTATCCGGGCTTGGGACCAGTCTATAAATATAGGCTAAATATTCCTCACAAAAAACCAAAAGTAATTAAAAGAAATCTTTAAGAAAATTTGTAAGAAGTTGATGATAAGTGAAAATCTGTAAAAAGAAATTGAAGAAATTAATTCTTGGTAAGGGGAAATCTTTAAGAAAACTGATGATCAGTGAATGTGGTGAATGGAAAACAACAAAAGTACTTAAAAAACAAAAGTATTCATTCGCAGAAAGCAAAAGTAATTAAAAAGAAATCTTTAAGAAAAATTGGTATGGAATTCGGTTTAGGCAATTCTTGAGTTTCAAGATTTAGCGAGAAGAAACAGTGATCAGATAAAATGGAAAAGAGTTAAAAAGAAAAACACCAAAATTTTGTGGAAAAAAATGCTATGGGATGTTATATTCAAGCAAAAAGGATATAATTATAAAAAGAAGGATAAAGAGATATAATTATATAAGGATAATCTTTTAATTATTCTGTTTTAAAAATAATTATATAAAAAGTTATTATCTATTTCAAAGGGGATTAATTTTTTATCAGAATAAAAAATAAATCCCTTGAAAGTGTAATTATCAATTTCTTAACCATTTAATACTTGCAATTTGTAATTGAATAACATCATATTAATATAAGTTTTTGTTTTGTTCAAAACATAAAATTGTGAATACAAATTATTTTTAGAAGGCTTGCCATTGATTGTACACATGTAAAGGTAAACAAAAAATATAAAATAGGTATGCCCAAGCAATCCACCGCGCCTTCCCATGTATCAACTCCCAAAGATTTTCTTGAAGTATTTGGTAGTGAAATGAGAGAAGCTACGGCCTACAGAGGGAAAAAAGAAGCTATCTTATCAATACCACTTCTAGGTATAATATTATTATTAATACGTTTTTACTCATTCTTTCACTCTCATTGAAAGGTTTTCTTCCACAGCATTATTTCTTGGCCTTCATTCTCTCAAGCTATGATCACAAGCTCTTCTTCCCCTTACAAGGCACTTCAAACACACTTCATACAACAGAAAACCTTAAAACTCATTAATTCTACCTTAAAATTTGACTACTTTCCAACTTTATCTCTATTTAATATCCACTACACCGTATAAAAACACTACTACAGAAATATACTATTGCAGTGCAACAATAGCGGCGCTTACCAATGGTAAGCGCTGGGATAGGTTTTTTGGGACCTATACCGGCGCCGGTATAGGTATAAACCTATCCCTGCGCTTTCTATGTATAAAGCGCCGGGATAGGACCCCAAAATATTTTGTATTATTTTAATTTTTAATATTTCCTCGTTATATTAATTTTACTCGTTTATAATTTCTTTCTGATTTTTTTTTATTTTTTAAGGGCCTATCCCGGCGCTTTCTATATATAAAGCACCGGGATAGGCCCCCAAAAGATTTTTTATTATTTTATTTTTTTTAATATTTCTTCTTTTTTAATTATATTGCAAATCTTTTTCATTTATTTTTTAGCCTATCCTGGCGCTTTATACATAGTAAGCACCGGGATAGGGTTTCACGCCCACATTTTCCATTTTCCTTCGTCTTCCCTCCCAAACCCCCATTTCCTTCCCCCGCCCAGATTTTCGCACCACCCACTTCGGCCTTACCCCGTTCTCCGATTCTTCCTCTCCTACATCCCATCACCACGCCTCCATCTCCGCCGCTGTGAACAACCATTATTCTCGCCATCATTTCCCTCTCCACCACCATCATTCTTGCCGTCATTTCTCCCTTATTATATCGGTGGAGAACACCAAGCACAGAGGCGTTATTTGAGTTGCAAGATCCAATTTATTTCTACTCCGATGAGCATCTCTTCCTACTCCTACCCTTTATTTCTTCGATTAAAGATGATTGAGAGTTGGGTATCCGAGTGGGTTAGGGTTTTGGGTGTTCTGAACCGATTAACTCTAGCTGGATTTCAAACTTCCTTGTCGAAGGTTACTGTTCACTGATGCTATACTTCCATTCCCCACCAGAATTTGAAATCTCTCGCACTATTCCTGATTTCGTTTTTTCTGTTTTGGTTGAAGTTATTAGATGAGCTATTGAACTTCACTTTGCTGAAGACCTGGTCCTTTGAATTCGAACTCAATGTTGGCTTTGACAGTTTGAAATTTAGAATAGCTAACACCCAATATTATATCATTTCAGACCTAATTTCTCTATTGCTTGTTGACTTACTTGTGATCTTTATTGTTGCAAGTCTAATTTAGCTACTGGTCTGGTTTATTAAAAGATGATTGGTTACCAATTGTGCATGGTATAAATTAGTTGCAATATAATGCATACACTAGTTTTAGCTTTTAAAACTACAATTGGTTTAATTGTGTTGCATACATTGCATTGGAATACATGCGGGATATCGTCACACATGATCGATTCGGCATCCCACTGACAGTAAGTTTTATATTTTTCCAACTCTAATGTGTTTGTACTTGTTAGACTTCAAGTAAATTTACCTGTCATTTAAATGTGTTCGTGCAGTATTACCTAGACGCTCGTTGCTTCATGTTGTCAAGGGAAAAAATTAATGCACTAATTGAAGAATGGTGCACTTATGTATACCCTCTTTTCTCCAAAATTAGATGATCCATTCATTAATTAGTATGCTTTTGTTTTCAACTTACAATGGTTGGTTTAATTGTACATTAGTATGACTTTTCTTGTGTGTATGTATATATGGTTTGGTTGGAATGGATAGTGTTGCTGGTTTTTTGCACTGATGCAGGAGGGTATGAAACAAAAATAAATGAATATTTAAAAAAATAATGCCTATAGCAACGCTTATTACGTAATAAGCGCTGCTATAGGGTTACATATAGCAGCTTTCATTAAGTAATAAGCGCTGCTATAGGTTATTTATAGCAGTGCTTTTTTATTAATAAGCGCTGCTATAGGTATTATTTTTTATTTTTTTTTTAAAAAAATAATTCCTATAGGTATGACCTAAAGCTACGCTTTTTGAGATTATAAGTGCCGCTTTAGGTTACCTATAGCGGCGCTTATAACACAAAGTAATAGGTCATATGACCTATTGCAGCATTGGCTATAGTAAAAAAAAGCGCTGCTATAGGATATTTATGTAGTAGTGAAATAATGTCAATACATAATAAATTAAGGATTAAATAGTACATTCACACAAATTTAATGACATACTTCCTCCAGTCCTATTTATAAGAGCCCGGCCGCCAAAACATGCTTCTTAAGAAAACGTGTGAAAGCAATTAAATGTGCCTGGAATATACATCTTTTTCCAATATTACCCTTATTTATGATGGGTCCATTAAGAGAGAGAAATATATGAGCATTAATAAATATGAAAGAGAATTAGGGGCAAAATAGGAAAAAAACTCATTAAATGATGAGAGAATGTAAGGTGAGCTCTTATATTTTAGACCAAATCAATTCAAATTTTGAGCTCTTATAAAGAGAACCAGAGGGAGTACCTTATAAAAAGGACCAAATAAAACATTCTGTAATAGCCTTGAAAATAATTATAATAGCCCGAAACATTTAAAATAAAACACGCATGTTAAAAAAAATATTTGGATTAAAAATGTGATAGAATTTCATTCCTAGCTAATTCTGTTTTATTTATTCTATATTATGATGTTTAATGAAGATATGGAGGCTAGTGGTATTTGTTTAAGGGTTTGTCTTCATGTGTTGTGATGGCTTTAAACCTTGCAGTGGGATAGGAAATATTTTTATTTTTTTTTTATTTTATTTTTTTCGTCATCATTATCATAATTAGGATGCCTTAGTTTTCTTCTTTCTTTTATTTTTTTTATTTACATCATCTATCAAACTTATTCGAAAAAAAAAACCCCAAACTCTTGATTCTAGAAATTTCTTGCCTCTTCCCCTAGTTGATCTCACTTTAATTTCTCCACCGACATGTGTCTTCAAAAAACCCAATGACTCATTTTCTCCTCCTTAATAGGATTTGACCCACCCCTATTGGTGTCACCTTCCTTTTCTTCTACATTCTTCCTTCACCGCCAAGACCACTTGCTTGTTTTCTTTCATTGTTCATGCCATATAATCTATTAGATCAAAATTTATAATATTGATAGAGGAAAGTTGGGGGAGACTTTCAAATCATTCTCAACCACCTTCAATGATTCTTCTTCATTGTTGTGCCTTGGATTTCTTGCTGCTGTGACCGATGTAGCTTCTTTCATTCTTGGAAAATCTGGTGCCCAAATTCTGTTTTCACTTTTGCCCAAATTCACTCATCATATAGTGTGTAAGACTAATTCTCTATTTTTTTTCCTTTGTTGCTGTTGCTATTTTGAATCTGGCTTGCTATGCGCAGGGGGTGAGGGGAAATTTTGGAGTGCAAGTTTAATCCAAATTGAAGGGAGAGAAGAGTGCTTTTATAGGTATTTTGCAACTTGAAGGATCTTCGTTGTAGGGTAAAAAGGGGCACAAGTTATATTTTATTAAATTTTAAATTAAATTCTGTTGAATGAAGAATTGAAATTATCTTTCATTGTTGCAGCTGGTTTTAAAAAAAGAAAGAAAGAAAGGAAGATTCGAGGTTTTCTTTTGAAACAAAATATATGATATTAGAGAGGAAGGATTGAATTAACAAGTAATGTTTAACACTGGGTTAAAAATTTTGTATGAGGCATGAGATTGATTGGGTGCACTTTATTAGTTTATATGATAAACTTGGAGAAGGAGGAATCTTGAGGAAATTTCCCTAGATTTATGTGGATGCTTAGCAGCTGTGGTTATTAACTTGTGAGTTAATATGTTTGCTTTATGATCTAATATTAGTGAGTGCCCTTAATGTGTTCGATAAAATGTTTGAAAAAGTAAAAGGTTCAATTGTATATCTTTACACAATAATTCAGGTTAATTATGATTTATGCTTTGGGTTCCATGAGATGCTTTAAGGAAATAATATTCGTTTCTCTTCTATATTAAAATTTTGATGCTGTAGGATTTTAAGCTTGTTGTTGCTTGTAAGGAGATTAATTTGAGTTTAAGTTAGAATATTATGATTTTAATTATAAGGTAGTGTGCATGAGATGAATTCGATACAGTTGTGTGTGTGTGCGTTTTGAATTTTGTTTTATAATTTAGTAAGAGAAATGACAATGATTTTGTTTTGAAACAAGTTAAGTTGTGGGCAGTATGTAATGCAACAATAACGAATCTTACTAAGTGAGATATTATAGAAATGTTATGTAAAGTTATAATTGGAGTGTTAATATTTTGTTTCCGGAATGTTAGGGGATTGAGGAGTGAACATGACTCAGAGATGAATAACTAGAAGTAAGTTTTACCTATGGAGCATAACTGGTAAGTGAATAGCGTCCCATTATGACTTTTGGAATTGATATCTAACTTCCAGTTATATTCTTCTTATTCTACTTAAATTATAAAATTTTCTGAGTATGGCTTCATCAAGGTTGTTTTGATTGAGTTATATTTATTGCTTGTTGATTTTGAATCCATATATATGTGAAGCAAGGAGTATATACAAAGTCATGTATTGCCCTTTTTCCGTTTGGTTATAACGAATATTCATGCATGGAATTGCTAGAAGTTTTTAAAGAAATCCTTAATGCATACTCACTTTGAGATTTCCTATATTTTGAAATAGTAGTTAGCCAACATTAATTGACAAAGGATTTTGTTAGCCGATGACAATTCAATTCCATGCATGCTTAAAAATGTTTTGAACGGACTGAATACAGAACGCTGGTTACTAACAGCAGTACTGTTAGTCCTTGGTGCACCATGGTTAACTCGAGCTTGCTTGACAATTCGTGAGCACTATACTCACGCTTGATAATCGTGGGATTCGTTCTCACGCTTGTGATTCGTGGGTCATGTACCTGCGCTTGTTTCGTGGCCTCGTGCTGCGCTTGCTTGGTTACTTACCCTCGTGGACTGTGTGTCCACGCTTGTGTTCGTGGCCTCAAGCTGTGATTGGTTAGTTACCCTCGTGGACTGTGTGTCCACGCTTGTTACCCGTTCTGTTGAAGTCTATGAAAAGATATTTCATATTTATTGTTTTAAATTGGTAAAGCTAGATAAAACATTTTATAACCACTTCGTTTTATTTGATTCATGTTTTTGCATACAGTTTCATTAAATTTATCATTGTATAATTTAGAAATTGAGAGTTACTATTATGCTATATTATTCAATGTTAATTAATTCTCTTTGAATTATTTCTTTAGTCTTTCATTGGATTTTATTGATGGGACGTTATTCACTGGAAAATTATTTTTGTCTCAGATAATGTAGCTGATTCAAACCCATCATTTAACAGAAAAAAGAAGCATTGGGTTTATGAGAACCCATGGTGATGTATAGCTCAAACTTCGTATCATACCTTGAAAATCATGTTTTAGAAGCTCCACGTAAACTATATCCAGGATCCTTGCTTTCCTTATCTATGTTGTATACTTATTAGTTCACGTAGAATTGTTGTTATATATGTGTGTACTGCTATGGAATTTTTAAGAGGTTATAGTTGTAAAGAATCTTTTGAGAATTCCAAAGGTAGACGATGACTTTGTTCATATAGAATGTACTTGATATTTATATTTTGCATTGTAAGTTTATTAATATAGATGGAGAAATTATATAGGTAAGGCTTATGGGATGTGGGTTTACTCATATTCCGAGCCGGTCACACTTCAATTATTGGGGTGTGACACATTCTCTCTTTACCTTATATTATAGGAGAAGAGGAGTATCTTCTCTATATGTATGTTGTATGGTATACTACAACTTGCCAATCCCCACAAAGCAAGAGATCTAGCTTTGTGGACACTCTAAATATGTGTGTATTGACACATTCCCACCAATACAAACGATTCACAACTTCAATACAATAAAAAAGTGAGAGATCAATATGTCTAATTCCTTTAGACCAACCCAACCATAGATCATGAATCATTCCTATTAGTTGCCTGGGGACTCTAGCCAGTTTGCAACTTTATTCCTATTAGTTGCCTGGGGACTTCCATTGTTCCGTGCTATATTTAATGAAAATGTAAAAGCTGAGTAGTGATAATGTAAAATATTTGGATTGAAAAATAAAGAAAACAATTGCTAAAAATTAATTTAGAAACATTTTAATGAGAGAATTTTAATTTATGAAGAAATTCTGCATTTTTTTAAAGAGAAGAAATTCTGCATTTTCATGTACACATATTTCCTCAAAATTTTTCTGTACTGAAATTAATTAAAAATTAGGATTGAAAATAGGGATGATAAGTATAAAGTATAAAATATAACTACCAAAACAATTGAGAAACTTATTAAAGATGAGATTTAGAAAAATAAAAGATGAGTACTGATGTAAAGAGTTATGAAAAAATTTTAAATAAAAATTGCACCATTATTTTTAGCTAAATAAAAGTAGCTAAAAATGCAACATTATGATATTTTTTAATTAGGAAAATCTGATAATTAAGTTCTCCAATCACATATAGATATGTCATTTAAGTTTTTTTATGTGTGTTTATAATTAAATTATATCCTTTTTCTTATCTCACATATTCTCCATGGCTAATATCATAGTACTCCATCCGATCCTAATTAAGGGATTTTAGTTTCTAGCCAGAACTAGAGACTTTAGTTTCCAGAACTAGAGGCGGCTTTAGTTTAACTATGAGATTTTATGGGACCTTAATTTAATTAAGGGATTTTGTGGGACTTCATTTTAATTAAATTCCTTCTATGAGACTTATAATTAATTTCTCCTAAAATCTGAGATAATATTAATTAATTTGAGAGATTAAATGCTTACATTTTACAAGTTTCAATTAACGGCATGTTTGCATCCACTGTTTTGGATGCCATATCCTCTAGGGATATGAGATAACAATAACATCTTTTGAATCAGGAGATTTTGAA
Source organism: Mimosa bimucronata (assembly GCA_037074515.1). NCBI lineage: Eukaryota > Viridiplantae > Streptophyta > Magnoliopsida > Fabales > Fabaceae > Mimosa > Mimosa bimucronata. The sequence continues at coordinate 12,833,989 of CM073448.1, read as the reverse complement.
CTATAATCTCCCAAACTTCTATTTGCCTTCTACCTATACTCTTCTTCTGAATCTTCCAAGATTATCCACGGCTGCGTCATTCTCCATTTGATCCTTATTATATGGCACTAACTAATAAGTTTCTTCGGTCATTTTTATAAGACATTTGGTAGTTTTGAATAAGCACTGATTACATTTCTCCATATATGCCGGTATTTAATAAGGGTAGTTGAAGAGGTGATAATTAATATGGTATTGAAATTTAGTATAATTGATAATGGCAATATTGGAAATCACTTGATTTTTAAGACATATTTAATGGTTTTAACTAATTTATTGGTTTGTGAGATTTTATAATATGTGCTTATACTCATCTGATCTATTTATAAGACACTTCCAACATATTTCACACAGAACGAGGAAAACCTTAAAACTGGTCAACTCTATTTTAAAATCTAACAACTTTTCAATTCTACCCCTATTTAATATCCACTACATCTTATGAAAACAAAGTCAAAGTAGAATATATGAAGGGTAAAGTTGCACATGATAATGAAAAAAATTAATAACTTGACTTGTAAATAGAACCAAGTAAGCCTTCTCTCTCTGTCCTATAAATAGAATCAGAAGAGTAATAAGGACAAGAGGGAGTATTTTGATTTTTTTGAGTCTTCACAAAAATTATTGTAACTCTTGCCTAGAATTTCCCAAAATTTTTGTTTGCTCTTTTTCTCACCTGAGTTTTTGTTTCTTCTTTGGTCTTCTTTTTTTCACTTTTTAATTTTTAAATGCAAGCATATATTTTTTTTTCTAGCTTACTTTATAATATGAGATGGATTTAAAAATCTGCTTAAGGTATAAACAAAATGGTTCAAATAGTAGAAGATTTTAATTTAAAATTGATCAGATCCATTGACTATGTAAAAAGTATTTTATTTTCATGCATTAGAGTAGTATTTCTTCAGCATTAGCTTTTCTGTGTCTCTGTCATTTTCTTACCATTTCTGTTATTCTCATCCTTCAAAGTCCTGCACTCGACCGTTTTGTATTCATTTTCATTATTTTTTCTTTTTTACCAAACATTTGTGTTTTTGTTTTAGTCTGATGTATCCGCATTTTAATGAAAGATAAGTACTTTATGAATTTCAAAACTATATAATGGAGATTTTAACTAGTTGGCTAATAGTATTTACTAGTTGAGTAACGATATTAACAATTAAAAATTATCTATATGATTCATTCAAAAAAAAAATCATCTGTATAAAATTTGAAATTTAGAAGGTATTTATCTGTCATTTTTCCTATTTTATATGTGGTAAACACTTGAATGTTGTATATTCGTTTTGTTTTTTTTACTAGCTTAAGTTTCATCTTCTGTGTCAATCAAATTTGTTATCCCATCTTCTTCCCAAGTTGAATCAATTCTTGTCACCTTCTGCTCCCAAGTTCTATCCAAAAGTTCAAAGATCTTCTCCATCCTTTGCTTCTGATGAGGCCGTGTCATACAATCACAAGTTCCTCATCCTCCATAGAGGCCAACAAGCATCCCCAAAGACTGATTTATTTGCATTAAATACGGGTAACATTGTTAGTAATGCCTTATGTTTCTAATATTTTTAATGTTAGAGTAAAAGCCCGTTTTATTCCCGAATCTCTTTTAGAAATATAGCAAAATAATGGAATCTTGAGGCAGCTTTGCTATTTCTTTCACAAGACATTATATTATGCAAACTGGATGTAGCGCCCTAAAATTAGGTCAAATGGAGTCGTCACCAAATTTTTTTTAAAATGGGATAATTTTGGAAAACCTTTTGAAAATATATAAATGGTCTTTTAAAACCAAATTGGGTTCGGGAGTCGATTGTGCATGGGGAAGGTGTTAGGCACCCCCACAGTACCCGTTCATAAGAACGGTAACCCTAATTGTCTAAAAATAAATATGGCCTTGAAATTTACTTTAATCACCCAAAAGTAATGTAAAAATATATTCATACAAAAAAAGTATTTACATTGTTGGACTTGACCTAGGATTTAACCTAGGGCCTACGTACCCTTAAGGGATCAAAGCCCACGTAGTTCGGGGTAGAAATTGCGTGTCATTGTATTTGTGTTTCTTAGGGAAAATGTTTATTCATTATTTTAGAAAAATATTTATTGTTGGTTTATATTTTTTATTTAGGAAAATATGTCTTTATTTTTTATTTAGAAAAAAAGACTTTCAAATGAATTTTGGATTAGATTTCCTGAGGAGATTCCTATAATTTCGCACGGGAAAATAATCAATTTCTACCTGAGGAAGTTCTAAAAACCTCGCACGGTATAAAAAACTACTTTAAAAAAGGATTAATTTATTTTGATCAGAATATGCTCTTTTTTTTAGTTTACTTTATAAGAATAAGTGATTCACAATCATCTGCAATGATAAGCTAAGAAAGACAAGCATTAGTAACAATGTTAACATCTTATTCATGGTAGAAGATATAAAACATTATGAGGATACATACCTTTTAATCCATGTAGAATTTTTGTAGCATGAGCAAGCCACTTGCACGAAGAAGGTGAGAAATTTGAATCCAAAGAAAAGAAGGATGAGGTGTAAGCAATAAGAATAAGAACTTGAAACAATAAACACATATAAAACATGGGGTATGATGAGATAAGAATTTTGAATAAGAATGCGTTTTTCATTCCATAAATATGGATTATGAGCATATATATGATCATAACCAAACGGTTAGAACGCTCCACCCATGAGTCATAAGAATGATAAAGAATAGAAAAGAATGTGCATTTAGTAAGAATATGCTTGAGCCTCCATCCCGTTAGAGATGTTTCACTGGCACGAGAAATTATGGATCCCTTCTTAGAAAGAATTTGAATGATAAGAATGAATTCGTCTCTCCATGCTTCTCACTTGCCTCCTTTTCCTCTCTCCAAATTATTTCTGCCTCCTCCTAAAAACCCTAGCCTCTCCGAATGCTCCTCCAAAACTCCCTTTCTTTTGTGCTCTCTTACTCTCCTTTATATAGGCACCACTAGGGTTTTTCATCCATAAATGCACCAATTATTATTTTTTTATTTTCATTTTTCATTTTTTTATTTTTATTTTAATAACATTTCCTATTCTAACAACATATTTTCTAATTTTCGTTTTTTTCTTATTTTTATTAATTTTTTAATTATCTACCACCCACCAATCATCATTAATGTCTCACAATCACTATCAATTTTAATTTTCAAATTTGACTTCTGTAATTATGATCCAACAATCAGCATTAATGACACATAATCAATGAATTTTTGAATTTTTTTATAGTAATAATTAATGTGCCATTTTTCAATCATAATTAGTGGAGATTCTACAAGGATGCTTTTTCTTATATTATTTTTTTATTTTTATTATTTTGCGGGGTCCGGACAAAATAAGGTGTTTACAGTTACCCCTCTTTACTTGTTTGTAGATGAGAGGAGTAAGCTTCTTGTCTATGAATCAAGTAAAGATAAGAACACTTATTTTGTCCAGCCCAACATGAGACGCAAGAAGACACTGCAAAGGATCCCCACAAATGAAAAAGGGCATAGGAAAAATACAGTGCCCCTGCCCCTCTTTACTTGATTCATAGAAGAGAATGTGAGGGGAAACCAAAGAGCTGTGCGGACGGTAAAACATGATTCTAAAGAATAGTGCCAGTCAGGACTTGGCTTTCAAAGAATGGTGCCTGCAAAGCAGGGCTTTAAGAGCGTAACAAGGCTTTGAGGGGCCTGCAGAACAAGGCTTTGAAAAGAAAAGGGCCAGTGTAACTGGGCTTTGAGGGGCTGCGTAATAGGGCTTCGAAAAGGGGTCTGTAGAACAGGGCTTTAAAAGGACTATGCCAGTTGATACTGGGATTCTGAAAAGGAATGTGCCTGCCAATACAGGGCTTTAAAAGAATTTCGCCAACCGTTACTGGGTTTTGAAAAGAATAATACCTGCCGGTATAGGGCTTTAAAAGAATTGTGCCAGCGATACTGGGCTTTTGAAAAGGAGTATGCCTGCTGATACAGGGCTTTAAAAGAATTGTACCAGTCGTTACTGGACTTTGAAAAGAATTGTGCCTGTCGGTACAGCGCTTTAAAAGAATTGTGCCAGCCGTTACTGGGCTTTGAAAAGAATTGTGCCTGCCGGTACAAGGCTTTGAGGTGCCTGTCAATACAGGGCTTAAAGAATGCCAGCCACTACTTGGCTTAAAGGGTGCTTGTCAATACAAGGCTTTAAGGGTGCCAGCCGTTACTTGGCTTAAAGGGTGCCAGCCGTTACTAAGCTTGGAGGGTGCCAGCTGTTACTGGGCTTTCAAGGGTGCCTGCTGATACAGGGCTTGTAGGGTTCCTGTTGATATAAGGCTTTGAGGGTGCCTGCCGATACAGGGCTTTAATGGGGTGCCAACCGTTACTGGACTTTGAGTGTGCCTGCCAATACAGGGCTTTAAAGGGTGCTAGCCGTTAGTGGGCTTTGAGGTGCCTGCCGATACAGGGCTTTAAAGTGGTGCCTGTCGATACAGGGCTTTGAAGGAGTGTCATCCGGTGCTGGGCTTTGAGTGTACCTGCTGATACAGGGCTTTAAGGGTGCCTGCCGATACAGGGCTTTGAAGAGTGCCAGCCGTTCCTTGGCTTTGAGGTGCCTGCCGATACAAGGTTTTAAGGGTGCCTACCGATACAGGGCTTTGAAGGAATGCCAGCCGTTACTGGGCTTTGAGTGTGCCTGTCGATACAGGGCTTTAAAGGGTGCCAGCCGCAACTAGGCTTTGAGGTGCCTGCCGATACAGGGCTTTGAAGAGTGACAGCCGTTACTGGGCTTTGAGGTGCCTGCCGATACAGGGCTTTAAGGGTGTCTGCCGATACAGGGCTTTTAAGGGGTATAACAAGGAATTTGTCTTGCCCCCTTGCTGTAATGCTCATGATATTGATGGAATGCCAATGCATATGATGGCACTTGAGACAAATGTGATAATGATCATGATGTAAAAGAATACGAGTATCTCATAAATGATGATGATGATGATGATGATGATGATGATGATGATGATGAAATCCCAAATAGGACATCATAAATGATGACAACAATAGTGATAGACATGTGATGCATGCACTATGATGATGATGCTGACAATCCTTGTGATATGAAGTTCAAATGAAGTTGTCAAAAATGAAGACTATGAATTTCGATGACACTAAGAATGTGGTGCTCTAAACATGCAGATTAGTGATGACAAAGTCCTTATGAAGGTGATGTCAATGAATGAGACAAACTCTATATGATGACGATGATGGTGATGTAAACTAAGCATGCGGTGCTCTAGACAATCCAATATGAGACCAAGATGGTAATGATGGTGAGATCCTGATGAGGATGAGATTGATAACATGATGATACTATTAAGGATGAGCATGACAAAATGCATGAGTATGATGAGTAGGTTAACTAGTGGTGTTGCCCTTTCTTTGGTCGTACTCTTAACCAAGAACTCATTAGTTCAATGAGGATATCATTAAATTCAGTTCATTTTAACTTTTGTAAGTTTGCTGACACCTAATCAATGAATTTTTGAATTTTTTTATAATAATAATTAATGTGCCATTTTTCAATCATAATTAGTGGAAATTCTACAAGGATGATTTTTCTTATTTTTTTTATTTTTATTATTTTACGGGGTCCGGACAAAATAGGGTGTTTACACTGGAGCTGTGTTTATCAGTGAGTATTTTGTTTAATCTAAAGTTATGTTCTTGAGGGGGTCCTTGCGCTCTTTAAGAAAATGGTTTAGAGATCGAACCAGGGAAATGTGGTAGCGAGGGAAGTGTGGGACACTGATTTTGAGAGTGAGACCCCACTTATTAGTTTATTTCTTGAACAATACCCAAACATAGATTTGGAAGAAGCTTAGTTTGCAGGGAGATTTATTGGTATTATTCTTTGTGATGCATTAAAGAACTATGTTAACAGATAATTCAGCTTGGCACTACCATTTCTAATGTGGATGGAGATCTCCCCAATGTTTGGTAGACGCGGATTATGTTTCGTGGCAATTAAATTTCCGAGAATTCAATCCAATTAAAGACAATTACACAAAGTAGATTGCAATTTTGAAGAGAAATGGCATTGATTTTGATAGGTGAAGATCTTCTAGAAACGACGTCTGAATCTTCGGAGCTGGTGAGGCAAAACTTCACATGCTTCATGATATGTAATTTGTGTTTATGACTGGTTTGTCCTATTCTAATCATAACTCAATTGTAAGATTTTTTTATACGAAAAAATGACAGTTACTATTGTTGGAAACCAAGACTCTGGGCCAACCACGAGAGATTACCGAATAACTTATGACTATTATTGATATTGATAATGAATGAATATTGTAACCAAGTTTCAACCTATTTATTGAGACTTCTCACTAAATCTACCACTTGGGCCCAGAACCTATCAACAAATGCCCAATATGAAGCATCCAAAAATAATACTCCCTCCGTCCGTACCTTGTATATAAGAGCTAAGCTAACCAAATCACGCAGATTAAGGAAGTGGTTGAAAATGATAAATGTGTGAAATAATTCTGTTTTCTCAAATTTGCCCTTATTTATGATTGTATATATGACAGAGAGAGAGAGAGAGAGAGATGTGATAATAGTATTATAAATGAGTATGAAAGAGAATGTAAATAGAGAGAATAATGATGGATAGAATGGGAAAAAACTCATTAAATAATGCTTTGACAAATTTAGCTTGGCTCTTATAAAAAAAGGACAAACCCATTCAAATTTTTTGTTCTTATATATAGGGACAGAGGGAGTACTACCTCCTTCAGTTCCTAAATATAAGACATATTTATCTAATTTAATTAGATTAAATATGTTAGCTAAGTTGGTTAAAATCACATGATATTATCAAAAACCCTAACCACATTCCTTTATTCCTATCCCCTCTTGCTAATTTATTAGTGAAGAGTATTAATAAGAATAATTTAAAAAAATATGAGAAAAAATAGAAGAATATATTATATTTAGAAACAGGCTCTCATCATCAAATAGGTTACGAAGGAAAGGAGGGAGTAACTTTTAACCCATTAACATGCCTATAAGCACACTATTTTACGTAGTAAACTACAACATAAAGGAAAAACAAATGTTACAATTCATCAACTATATGAACAAGTTCATTGAATGCATTTATTTTGTATGTTTTGCCCATCTCGATTTGGGTCAATTTATTGGTATTAGTCTTTCCTTATTTGAATTTCTAAATAAAACTTATAAAATAATATTGCCATTTGTATTTTGTTGATGTAATTAAATTTTCTTGGTTGATAATTTGGGAAAAACGCCTTTTTAAATATCTTAAGCAGATTTTAAATCCAACTCATCTTATGAACAAAAAAAAAGCTAGAATTAAATTATATAGCCTATATGTGTGCGTGTGCGTGTGTGTGTGTAAAGAAGAATAAAGAAGAACCAAAGATCTGGGAAAATTCTACCGCAAGGGTTACAAGATTTAACCATTTGTTGGTTATAATAAGAAGAGAGGGAGTATTTTTTGTTTCTTAATCTCTGCTGTGAACAATTATGTATCAGTATTTTGCACTGTATATGCATTTGACTGTGAAACATTATGTGTAAATTGTTGAAGAACAGACGAATATAAACCTGTAAAACAAACGATCTGAGTCGCACAAAATTGCACTGTCCTTAGAGTGATTCGCGCTACCACCGGCAGACTGGCAGCGGCACCCCCAGGATTAAACAAACCCCTCTCGCGCGGTGCAAGGAAGCAAGAACTGACGGAAGTTTTTCTTGTAAAACAACAGGGAGAAAGGAACAGAGAGGCAGGGAAAGTTATATATCTCGGTCACAAACAACTACCCTTTTATAGAAGAGGAAAGGCACATGCATCAGGGAACACACCCCTTCTGATTCGATGTACACGTCTGATGAGAACGGGTATGTTGCGTCATTAATTAAATAATATTAATAATAAAAAAAAATATTCTGAAAACCACCAAAAATATTTTTCGCAAAAAGGTGCCAAGCCTCATATTACACGCGCGCAGGGGGGGTAATCGCCGGATTTCAACTGGATTTCCCACAGGTGGCCCATTGTCGTGCTCGCGAGCCCACTACTCTCTCAAGCCCATGTTATTAGCCCATAAAGTGTTTTAACTTATATAGGCTAGTATTCCCACAAGACTAAGCAATGTGAGACTTCTTTCTCTTTTGACACACTCACATATATACACATTTTCCACAACATAAATAACTAAATATTATGCATTTTATCTCAATATTAATACGTTTTATCTCACCCTTTAACAATTATATGTAATCATTGTCCGAGTTGCAAGCCTTGTGGGCGAGAATACGTAAACACTAAAAATCAGATTAGATATCCCTATTAAGGGAGAATTAGAGAGGAGGACCTTGAGCAAATCATATTTATTGGCAAGAACCATTAAAATTTTAATCATTTAGAAGCAATAATTAATTATAATTGCAGCCTCGACAATTTAATTTATTTCTAATTCTTCTATAGTGTTTTTTTATTGGCTTCTAATTCCTCTATAGTGTTTTTTTATTGGAGCGAACAAAAACAAGGGTTAGATTTTGTGATTTTTGTGGTTGAAGCAATATTATTTTATGTAAAACGTTGACTTTTAAAGGTTCCACACAAGTTGGGTGATATTTCGTATTCATTCATCTATCTCCACATGCATAGAGTATCACTGTATAATTAAAATGTTTCACTCCGTCTATTACCCTACTTGAAGTTCACATTTCTTTCTCCGTCTGATCTCAACGTATTTTGAAGATATAATTCATGCTTCATCTTCAGTCCCAATGTTCATCATCAATGTAAGCTGCATTTCTCACACTCCATGGGTATTCACTTCTCAACTAAATTGGACATATATCTTGGTGCATGGGTCGTTTCTGAAAGGAACAAATCAATGATATCACTACAAAAAATAGTCAATTACTGACGGAATTATTTCCATTAGTAATTTCCAGCGGGAACCCCGTCGGTGAAATTTCCAATGGAACTAACAAAGAAATTTTTTCCATCTCTAATTATCGAAAGAAAATACATCAGCAACTTTACCAACAAAATTTTTGTGGGTAAATAACCATGAAAATTTCCGTGGGTAATTAACGCGCGCACACAAGGTCAAGGGTTCGAGTTCGCACTTCATCATAATTTCAAACAATTTGTGGAGGCGACACGTGGTGACAAATAAGAGATGACACGTGACAACCACAAGGAGGGACATGTGGCCGGCGATGATGTGGTGCTCGCAAGCGGGTTGCCATGTGGCGATTACAAAAATTAAAAAAAAAAACTACCCACGGATTTCTGACGAAATTTAATTTCTATGGATAAAATTAGCCGCGGGAAAATTTTGTGGGTATATTAGCACGGAATTTTGTGGCTACATTTCGTGGCTACCTTATTCACAGAAATTCTGTGGTAATTTCTGACAAAAGTCACAAAACAAAATTTTTGTCGCTAAATTAATTAACAATGGAAAAATTAGCTGCAGTAAAATTTTCATCAAAAATTTGATTTCGTCGCTAATCCGTTAGGATATCGTAAATTCCATCGGAAATCAACTGTCTTTTATAGTGTATATCGGCAAGTTATCAATTCATCCAATGAATCTCAAATATATCAGCATGGAAAGCTAAATTACTATCCTAGGCTAGCAGACTCTCATTGATAAAATCAGTGCTTGCTACAGGTAACGTTCATGTGATGTCCAATCAAATTCCTCTACGAGTTGCTCCATTGAATGCCCTGAAAGAAAGACCAGTAATATTAAGCTTCCAAAATCTTTGTAAAAAAATTGATAGTCGATGCATAAATTTCTTTTGGGGCACTTTTGGTGATTCAAACAAAATCCATTTATCAAACAAAAACATCATCTTCCTTCCAATCTGCAAAGGAGGCCTTGGTTTAAGACAAATGGAAATTGTTAACAAAGCACCTTTAAGACAAAACATGTTTAGAACATTATAAATGCAGAAGACCACTCTTTACTGGCAACTTTTATGCATAAGAAATATATTGACTGGACAAAGGAGTAATGGCATAAAAAACGCATAACAAAACTCTTCTTTGATTTTCTAATTACATTTATGTCTTTCTCGAGGGGGGTACATGCATCTTTTGCTAGGCTATAGATAAAGCTGAGAGGTCATTCTTCCCAGTACCTCAGGTTTGAGGTCAATCATAATGTGTTCTTGCTAGTAAGAAAGACTGAAACTAGTATACCATAGAATATTGGGATCCTGGAATATTTGACACTACCAAAGATGATTCCTACAATCCAGTTAGAGGTTGTTTCTAACATTAAATGCATTTTTATTAATGTGATTCCGAGCTATTTAAATTTTATTATTTTTCATTATCTTTTCTCCATAAAAATCTTTCATCTCTTTTTCTCACTAATCCAAACAAACGCATATTATGATCCATAATTGTCCCCAAATCTTATTTTCATGACCATGGCAATATATACTTATAACTTGTTTTCTCTTATAGATTGTTTTATTGTAGTTATTGGTATGAATCACTATTTGCATATTGTCGAATGCAATGCATTGCCTTCTCTTGTACTAATAGTTGGAAGATTGGATGGTACGGTGATATACAATACGAAGCAGTTAGGCTTTACTAAATTCTTATTAATGTCTCCTATTTGTACTAAATTCTTGTTAGTATCTCCTATTTGTACTAAATTCCGTTTCTAGACATTTTCTAGAATGAAATTAGGCGTTTTGTAGGTTTCTATGCTTGTGGATCTAGTCACCTCTTATCCGTTAAAGTAAATCTCTCCCCCATCTGATTCAAAAATCTCAATTATATGCATATAACCCTAATTTGAATTATAGAAATCCACAAGATCAGCAATAAGAGAATATGACATTAGTGCTATTTATTTGAATGGATCTGGCTCTGATACTATGTGTGGTATGAGATAAGACTCACAATTTTAAAATGTATCGAGGGAAAGAGGTATCCAAACCTTTATAAGGCATCTTTCATCCCTCTTTTCAGTCGAGGTAAAACTTCATGATCTACCACATTCACATTGACCTGGGTTTAGCTCTGATATTATCTATAACATTCATCTACCTTTTTCTGCTAAGACATCATTTAATAATATTATTGTTATTTTTACCCATCAAAAATCAATTGCATTAGATTTGTCACTTAAATTATATCTTTACCCTCAAAAAAATATTTTTGAAGAATGGGCAGAAAGATTGGAAATAAGAAGAGGAATTTTTAAGGTCATAATTTTGAAATATATCATTTTACTCATATTAATGAACTTGCCAATAAGAAATAATGTAACTCACATCTATAATTTTTATAGACAGGATTTCAATATATGACCATTATATATAGCATCTCAATCATAAAGAAGGACCAGTAATATTTGAAACCTCAGTTCAGAACTCAAGGAATAACATGAAAATAAGGTTAAATATATAAGTACAGAAATATGCTTAATTTTACCTGAAAAAAGTACACACAGAAAAAAAATCTTACAAATTAAATATGTATATATACTTTTTCATATTTCATTTATTTTTTATAATTTATTTCTATTACAATAATTTTTCAGGGACTCTTATAAAATTCAAACATGTGGCTTAAATTCATCAGTTTAATCAAATGTTTGAAATGTTTAAATAATTATAATATGGTTAAGGTTTGATGCAGACATTGTTGCATTAACTTTTTTTTTTTTTTTGGAGTGCAGAGAAATGGTGTTGATCAAGTTGGCTCTGACAAGTGTTGATTAATATGCTCCAATACCGAAAAAGTTCCTCTGATATGAGAGTCTAATGTAGTTGTGCAGTATTTGTTCGAAATAATTATGCTCCGATCCAATGAAGAAACAAAAATTCAGGTGAGAAAAAGAGTAAACCAAAAATTTAGGGAAATTCTATTGCAAAAGTTACAATAATGTTTGTGAGGACTCAAAAAATCAACGTATGAGGTGGATAATCGTGAAATAATCATAAGAGTATATGTAGAAAGCAAATAGAACTTTGGAATATTATAGTTCAAAATCTCTTTGATTCAAAGACATTATTGTTATCACATATCCCTGGAGGATTTGGCATCCAAAACAGTGGATGCAGACATGCAGTTAATTCTTTTTTTTTTTTTTTTTTTGTGGGACTAAGAACAGACATGCACGCGGTTAATTAAAACTTATGAAAAATAAGAATTTAATCTCTCAAATTAAATCAATATTCGTAATCATGAATTCTATAATATGATTGGTTGGAGTTATAATTTGCCCGGCATGAATCACATTATTATGAAAGAAAAAAATTAAGAGATAATCAAATCATTGCCAAATAAGATGGCTTAACCCGTCAATTATGAACAAATAAAAATAAATGACATTGTGGAATAAACACTGATGAAGTATATTTATTGGTTTGATGGAACGGAGCGGGACGGTAGTACAAGTTTTTGATAGTGAAATTGATTGATTAATGATTGATATCAATTTATTTATGAATTCTGTTTGAGTACCAACTGTCTTAATTAGTCTTCCCTTCAACCTTTGGTCTGAAATTGATAAAAAAAATTATTTATGAATTCTGTTTAATTTAATTCAAAATAAACATAATTTTTTATAATATTTGATGTTATCTAGCTAATGATATAGTATAAATGGAAAATTATGTTATCCATATTTAAATAAGTTAAATTAAAATTAAAATTTAGTATGTCTCACCGAATCGAATTAATCAATTAGCAGTTGTTTATCAAAATCAATTAAAGAGTTGATCCTCGTGGAGTCGTGGTTTTCTATGTTTATCCATTCAAGTTAATTCAATTTGAGCCTATATAAGGGCCAAGGTTTGTGATTGAAAATTTGCTCAAAAATAAATCTGTTTTCTTTTCATATAAGCAAACAAAAATGCTGGCCAACAATCTCCCCAAAGATGTCATGGAGGAAATAATCATAGCATGGCTGCCTGTAAAATCATTAATACGATTCAAATGTATATCCAAATCTTTGTTTATTTTTATCACTGACCCTTCTTTTGTTAACAAGAATTGTCGCCTTAAACTTATCTTTTGTCCCCCTAATACTGACAGCTTAGACCTAGTTTCTAAACAACAACATTATTATTACGTGCCTCACCATATAGAACCCCTCCCTCATCATAAGAAATATGAGTTTTGTTATGGTTATTGTAATGGGGTTTTCATTAGTTTACGTGTGGTCAATCTCAATTCAGGAGGGGATAATTGAATGATATGAATTTACGCCCTACAACAAAAACAGAAAAGCCTATTCCACTGTCTCAACGTCAACCCAAAGGCATATTTTCTAATATGTTTGGATTTGAGTTTGATAAAATTACAGAAGATTATAAGATTGTTCAAGTTTCATATCCTCCTTTGGAAGGAGGAGGTCGTCTTGAAGTATACAATCTTAGTACTAAATATTGGAGAATATTAAACGTTGTTGTCCCAGAGTTTGTACTTCCTGGCCATGAATGGAGTTTATCATTGGTTTGTTTTTTACCCGACTAGGATGAAAAAGGATTTTATTTTGAGCTTTGAATTCACTAAAGAAGTGTTTAGGAGGATTGCATTGCCCTCTGGGATTAATCCTTTTGGTGAAGGTAACGTTATGTTTGTGCTTGATGAGTGTCTCGCTTTTCTTGAGTGTGATTACGAGACACTAAAGTTTAAGATTTGGGTGATGAAAGAGTATGGTGTTAAGGATAGTTGGACTGACAACTTTGAGATATATAAACTTCCTAATTTTGGTTCTATTGTAGCATATATATCATGGGGTTCATATTTATGAGTATGTTCATTTGAGACTTTCTGATTCATCCATTCCTTGTGATAATTTTCAAAATGAACGCATAGATATGATTAAAGCACATAACATATCAATGATTTATGCTTTTGACTATGTGAAAAGTCTGGTTCATCTGGCAGAGTGGAGGAAACATAACAAAATGTGATGAAGATGTATATTTTATTTTTATGCTCTTTCAAAAGTTCTTAATTAACTTTCTTGTTCTTTGGTTGAATGCATTTATTTTTATTTTGCCAGTAGTCGAGACAACTTATTTTGAAGAGCAGATTAGTTAGATTTGGTTTTTTAAGTTTATTGGTTTTCGCATTTTCTTTTCGTGTTCAAATTGTTAGATAGACCTTATATTACATAATTAACATAATTTAATTTTCATGGTGATGTGATTAATGTTAGTAATACCTTGTGTTTAGCTGATTAGATATTGAACATATTCTCAGTGCAGTGGTGCTTGAATAAAATTGGTGAGGAAAATTTCGTTTTTTTTAATTAATATATAGTGAGATTGGAGAATATCTATTTTGATTTTGAAGAAAATGTTTATTATTATATGTTTTGTTATGAATTAATAAAAAGTGAAATATTTTTTCTTTTTCTATACAATTACCTTTTTAAAATTGTTATTTTAGATATCTCACCCTTCAGAAAATTAAGAACAACAAAATAAATAATTAGAAGAAAAAACAAAGAAAGTAGTAGGAAATCTAGCAAATGATTATCACAAACGAAAATACCTTTTTAAAGATGAAAAAAAACAATTCATTTTTTTTTCAAATATATGTTGCCGGGGGACACAAAATATTTTGGCCATCAATATTTTCCCCCGCATTTAACATTACTCTTCCAAAACCAATATCCTTAAAAATTAAAATATCAAAATCCCATATCAATTTTGTTTTTCAGTACAATTAACGAACAAATGGAATCATGTTTTAGTAGAAATAACAATAGATTTGAGATTTTTAAATTCTCATGGTATTTAATTGAATATGTGAAAGGACATTGATTTTGATATGTGAAAATATTTTAGAAATGGAGCCTGAATCTTCGGAACTGGTGAGCCATAACTTCAGGATGTTTTATGATATGCAATTTGTGTGTATGACTGGTTTGTTAGTGTTCTAATCAAAGCTCAATTTACAGATTGCAGTTGTAAAATTTTTATACAAAAAATGGCAGATAATATTGTTGGAAACCAAGATTCTGGGCCAATCACCAGAGAAATCACTGAATAACATATGAATATTATTGATATTGAATGAATTCTCACTAAAACTACAACTTGGGCCCAAACCTATCAAAATAGGCCCAATATCCAGCATTTGAAAATAAGAATGTTTAACCCCTTTTAAAACACAAAGCAGTCAATACAAAGTCACCCATCAGTACATTCTTACATTTAAATTGTGCAAGTAAACTAAAACATAAAGGAACAACAAATGTTACAATTCATCAACCATATGAAGATTAACACACACACACACACACATATATATATATAAATATATCATGGACATGATACTCATTTAGTGCTAAAATCGAAGTGCCTTCTCAAGAGTAATCATAAAGGCTTGTTGGTGTGTGTTTTTGCATAAATTTCAGTCATGAGCTATTATATAATTAAGTTTTATTTTAGCTTTTATCGTAAGGCCCCCAAACATATCAAAATTAAAAGACCTGATTAGAATATTTTTGTCTACACAATTTTCAATTTTAAAGATCATTTTCAATCAGGGATTTATGGTTTTGACTATGTCCAGAGTTTTGTTCATGATGGATGAGATATTGAGGAGAAAGTACTTCAAAATATGATAAAGATAGCATATTTTATTTGTGTGATCTTCCTAATTTTTTGTTACTTTTTTGTTAATTCATTGAATGCATTTATTTTGTTTTACCCATCTCGACCGGGGGGGTCAATTTATTGGTATTAGTCTTTTCTTATTTGAACTTTTGTAACAATTACCATTTGTATTTGTTGATGTTATTTAATTTTCTCGGTTAATAATATGGGGAAACATCCTATTAAATACCTTAAGCAGATTTTAAATCCAACCCATCTTCTGAACCGGAAAAAAAAAAAAAGCTAGAATCAAATTAGATAAGCTACCTATAAAAAATATGGGAGTATTTGTTCAGTACGGAAGTATTTGTTTCATTTTCTCTGCTGTGAACAATTATATATAACTATTTTGCACTATATATGCATTTGACTGTGAACCATTCTGTGTCAATATTTTTTTATTTTATCTCAATATTTTTGCATTTTATCTCACTCAACAATTATTTGTAATCATTGTTCCTGTTGCAAGTATGTAAACACTAAAAACCAGATTAGATCTTTCAGTCCAAAAAAAAACCAGGTTAGATATATCTATTGAGAATTGAGGAAATTTCAGGTGAAGCGGGTGTACCATATCAGTTGTGGTCTGACTAATCATAGATAACCACATAAGGCCTGGTGTGGAATTTTTAACGTGACTTGACACCTTAAAAAATTTAACCAGTACATAAAAAAGTTTAAATCTCATGTTTTCAATTTTTTTATTTTACAAGTTGAAAAAAATAATTTTATCAGCTAGTTAATATTTTTTAAGGTGCTAAGTTAGATTAAAAATTCGACGTAAGACCTTATGTATTTATTTATGATTGGTCAAACTACAAATGACGTGGTACACCTGGTTCACCTAAGAATTTTTCTTGAGAATTAGAGGGGAGGACAGCAAATCATATTTATTATAAAGAACCATAAAAATTATAATTATTTAGAAGGAATAAATGTTAAAATAAAAATTCAAAAATACAAAATTATCCCCACCAAATTTATTTTAATTTTCTCCTACATTTAATGTTTCCTTTAACAAAACTAAAATTTCCCAAACCACCCGTAATCCCAACTACTGAATTCTTGGTTTTAACCTTTTTTTTTTTTTCACCTGATGCATATCCATATTATTAATATATTATTTAGTTATTTATTTGATATCTAACCATATATATATATATAATTTTTTCTTGATTTATCAATAATGATATCAACTTTTTATCTTAATATTATTTCATTTGAACTCTCTTTACTAAAACAAAATATTTAAAAAGCATATTATTATTTGTAATATTGTGATTATTATATTAAAAATTTTATTGATAATATTTTTAATACACAAATATTTTGAAGTGGTGCTTATTACCAATTTCGTATAAAAAATTAAATCTAGATTTTTTTTTAAAAAAAATTCATTAACACCCCCATTCATCCCTATATTTTTAAACATTATATTATTTTTTTTATGTGGTAGCTCTAATACCATCATGTTTTCCTTTTTATAGCGTGTTGGCTTTTTTTTTTTTTGATAAGTCAAGGAGTTCTAATCTGTAATAATCTCCGAGTTTACAACATAGAAAGAACAAACAAATGCATCTACACATAAAAGCTGACAAATATTAACCGGTGGAGCTCCAAAAGTCGTGAAATCTACATGCATGTCCTGGGCTTGTCTTGCTAAGCAATCAGCTACCGCATTAGCATCCCGTTGGCAAACTCGCATCTCCACCTTCCATTCACGCAGTAACATGGAACGGATTTCTGAAAAAAGACCAGAATCTACATGGTTATCTGTGTTACCAGATGAAATAAGATTCATAACCTCCTGACAATCACTTTCAACAATAAGATCCTTAATGCTCATCTCCCAACCAATCTTCAATGCCCACAAAACCCCCCAAGCTTCGGCCATCACTACTGATCCCATCCCAATTCGGTACTTGAAGCCCCGAATAAAGGTACCTCTATAATCCCTCAAAACACCTGCGCAGCTACCCAGACCCGTCTTCCCATTCCACGAACCATCAACATTAAATTTCATTCTCTCCATTGGTGGGGGCTCCCACGATACCTGATTTCGATACTTCCTAGTAACTTTGGAATACTCTTGCTGCCCCCAGGTCAGACATGCACGGCTCCTTCCAATAACAACATCGTCTCTCCAACCTTGGTTATTAAAAATGAAATCATTTCGACTCAGCCATAGGTTCCTACAAATGACTGCAAACCATAATCTGAATTCCCTCCCTTGGACTATATCCCGATTAGCTATGCACCATGCGATCCATTCGAAGGTGTCAGTGAAGCTAAAGAACCGCCGACTTAGCTTCGGCGGAATAAAATCCCTCCATATCCTCGTGCTAACTTCACACCCTCGGAGAACATGAAGTACAGACTCAGCTTCCTTCCCACAAACACCACAGAGTCCGGAGGGATGTAAACCCCTTCTAAATCTCTCCATATTTGTGAGTAACCGATGATGAAGACATAACCACAGAAACATTCTATAACGCTGGGGAACCTGTAACTTCCAAACTGACGCCCACACTCGAGAATAATGCTCATTCGTAGACTTGATGAAATTTTCATAAGTGGATTTAATAGTAAAGCTTCCATCTGATGACCATCGCCACAAAGGATAATCATCCTCATCAGACCATCTTAAATTCATCCTACATATGCTATCCACTACATGAGGAGGGAGATACAAATTAAATTTCTGCCAATCCCATGAACCCGAAGGCAATAAACAATCAGCAACACACCAATTTAATGCCTCACTTGGAATAGGTTGAATCGCCATATTCTCTAACTTCTCTAAATGAGGAACCCAGCAATCTTTCCAGAAAGAAGTATTTCTTCCGCTATTTATTTTCCATGCCAGGCCCTCCTTTACTGTTGACCAGTTAGACCGAATTCCCCTCCAAGTAGTCGACTCTGAAGCTCTTCTTTCCACCTTGGGGATAATATCAGCTCCCCCTTTATATTTCTCCCGAAGGAACTGGACCCACAACAAATCTCTTCTATTTATCAGCATCCAACCCAGCTTAGACATAAAAGCTTTATTCTGAAGGTTAGCTTTACGCATCCCCAAACCCCCAACTTGCTTCCCCGAACACACTCTATCCCAAGATACTAGGTGCATTTTCCTGTTTGGTGGGCTGCTTCCCCACAGAAAATTACGGCACCTTTTATCAATCTCATCGCAAGTTGATGTTGGTAAAGGAACAGTCTGCATAGCATATGAAGGTATTGCTGAAACTACTGAGGCTGCCAGAGTATGCCGTGCTGCTAACGACATTGTATTAGCTTTCCAACTTGATAAACGCTGAGACATTTTATCAAGGACAAAGCTATATGTAGATGTCGTCACTCTATCATGAATAACTGGCATGCCAAGGTATTTGCCCAGATTCGAGGTTGGCACAAAATCTAGAAAATTGCTGATCTCTCTAACTCTATTATGGTTCACGTTCCTAGAAAAATATATTCTGGATTTTTCTGCATTAACTTTTTGTCCAGAAATCCCACAAAAATCATCAAGAATAGCCTTGATTACTCCAGCCTGGTCCATATCTGCCTTAGCAAATAGGATAAGATCATCAGCAAAAAACAAATGGGAAATAAACATACCTTTCTCATGCAACTTAAAAGGATGCCATTCCCCATCTTCAACCGCACTTTGAATCAAATGACCCAACCTCTCCATAGCAAGAACAAAAAGATAAGGTGAGAGTGGGTCTCCTTGTCTTACACCCCGTGTTGGATAGAAACAATTAGTAGATACACCATTCCATAACAACCTCATTTCTGGAGTCGAAACACATTTCTGGATGAGTTGTTGAATATTTTCTGGAAAGGAAAACTCCTTCAAACAATCAAAGATAAAGTCCCACCTGATGCGATCATAGGCCTTTTCCAAGTCTATTTTAATTGCCATAAATCCTTGGCGCTTCCTCATAGTTCTCATAGAATGAATAATTTCTTGAGTAAGAATGATATTATCCGAACTTTGTCTTCCTCTCACGAAACTACACTGATTCGGAGCCACTACCTTAGGCATAATAGGTCTTAACCTATTCGATATGATCTTGGTAATAATTTTATAAATCACATTGCATAGACTTATCGGTCGAAAATCCCAAATAGTTTGAGGATGATCCACTTTTGGAATTAAAACAATCTGGGTTCCATTGATCTTCTCAACTAGATCCGGGCTTTCAAAAATTGACCTAACTAACTCGTTGACTGATCCTTTAACAGTTTCCCATTGACTTTGAAAAAATAAAGGATTTAAGCCATCTGGACCTGGGGATTTCAAAGGTCCCATGTCAAAAAGAGCTTGTTTAATTTCCATCTCATCAATATTACGCCCCAACATATTAATAGAGATACTATCAATCACAGGATAAGAACAATAAAAAACTAGAGAATTAATACCTTCACCAGATTCCTTATATAGGTCCTGAAAGTATTTACTTCCCATCTCCATGATCTCCTTAGAATCATACGACCATTCTCCTGATTCTAGTCGCAGAGCATCAATCCTATTCCTTCGACGCCTTCCATTAGCCATAGAATGGAAATACCGTGTATTACGGTATCCCTCCAAGTACCACTTCGATCTAGAATACTGTAGCCACATGACCTCTTCCTTCAAGAGAATTTTTTCCAGTTCCACCCACAAATTTTCCTGAATATCTGCTAACCTTGAAGAAGAGCCCGACAAAGCAATCTTACGGTTTAGACCATCCATACGACGAAATAATTTCTCCTTAGCTCGGTTTATATTACCAAAAACATATTTATTCCACTGGCGCAAATTAGAGGTAAAAGTGGAAACTGAGTCACCCCAATCGTCTCTCATACCCCAGTTCTCCTTAACAAACTGAGAGAAGTCCTCATGAAGGACCCAAGGAGCAAAAAACCGAAATGGACGAGTTCTTGGTTCTGAAATTTGACAACACGAAGTATTAAGAATGACCGGACAATGATCCGATTTAAACTTTGGCTTATGAGAAACTGAAGCATTCTGAAAACTTTCATGCCATGATGCTGAGACAAACACCCTATCAATTCTGCTTTCACTTGTCCCACCACCCCAAGTATATCGAGGTCCCGAGAACCCAATATCAAGTAAACCATTACATGCAATCCACTCCTTGAAACATCGGTCAACACCTCCAAATCGTAAGTTTCTAGAATGACGATCCTCAGGGTCAGCTATAGCATTAAAGTCACCTATAAGGGCCCATTTGTCGTTCCCCAAATTTCGAAGATTATTTAAGGAAGGCCACAATAACCTCCTTCGTGCTGCATTCGGATGAGCATAAACCATGGTAATATACCATTTATGAACTTGCCCTTCCTCCACCACTCCATGAACAAATTGGTCTCCTTGGGGCAGCACCTTGAAGCTCGAATGGGAGTCCCAGAAAAGCCAGATACCCCCACTGAACCCCGTCGCCTCTACCACATGCATTCCCGGCCACCCAAGTCTTCGAGAAATAGCCATAGCTTTTGAACCCGGTTGCCTTGGTTCTAATATGGCAAGAAAATTCACCTTCTCTCTTTTACACAAATCACACAAAAGACGTTGAAAAGGAGGACCCCCAGCCCCCCGAGTATTCCATGACATAACTATCATAATAAACACATCTTTAAAAAGAGCCTAGCATCCAACAAAACACGATCAAGACGACATGGCAAAGGCCCCATGCGTCCCCTCGTCAACTTGGAAAAAATCCTCATCAACCTCCTCCACCAAAGGATTGGAGTGAGTAACATAGCTTGACACATCTAAGGGTCCTGGATCAATTGGGTTCCCTGACATCGTGTTCGATTTCGAAGAAATAGATTCACCCAATGTCAACAACTTTGTATTTTTTTAATTGCTCATTTCTAAATAAACTAATATCTGTGGGCCGACTTGAAGAAGATCCACCTTGTTGATCTGGGTGACAAAGTAACTTAACTCCTGAGCTTTCTCTTCCTTGTTGGTCCATTTTTTCCTTAACTAATAAATATTGCTCCATTGGGCTAATCTGAACTGGGCCCAATTTCTTCTTAATCTTATGAGCAACCACATTTCCCTCACCAATCTTCTTCTTCCCAACGCCTTTTTCGCGCCGCTTTTCTTCCTTCGCACGAGATATAGAAATATCACTTAATTTACGGGGTGACTGGCGCACCTTAGAAGCCTGATTATCTTCATCTACATTTGATTCCCCCACTGCATTAAGTGCCGAAAATCTCGATCCACCTAAACCTCCTGATCTGCCGTTACCAAGATCACGCCTAGAATCTCGCCCTTGGACTCCGTTGGTAACCGTTATTGCTTTTGACGTGCGGCGCCGCCGAGGTGCAACCATCTATTCCCCGAAATCTGAATTCTGAGAGGAACCTAGCTCCTTTCCAGGTTGATCTGATTTTTTCCCCACTCCAACCGTCGATGCCTGACCTCCCATAGAAGTACTCCCCTGCTCATGAGGCTTAAATGAACAATGTTCAGCATCATGACCATACCTCCCGCATGTAAAACAAATCAAGTGTAACCCTTCATATACAATTTTCTTCTCCACTCCATTAATCAGGATAACCGGCAATAGAGGACGACACAAATCGATCTCCACACAAATTCTTGCAAAACGTCCTTTAGATTGACGCAAAGTATTTGTATAGACTTTTAAAACCTTGCCGATCTGGTTCCCAACCACATATAATATGCCTTTCTCGTAATAATCCACTGGGAGCTTGGGAATACGAACCCAAGCTGCTATTTTCGACACACCCTCAGCATCTGGATCGAAGTCGGGTTTCCAAGGTTGAACGGCCAAATAATGTTCCATGATCATCCACGGTCCCCCTGTTAAAGCAAAGTCATAATCCTCCTGACTCTCTAGTTTGACTAGAAAATAGCCTGAACCAATCTCCATAGTCTCTACCTCACCTCTAAGGCCCCACATCTTTTGAAGTCTCATACTTAGATACTCTTCTCTAATCGTACGTCCAAGTAATCGAACAAACAAAGACGTAGACCATTTTTTAGCCAACTTCCTTTGAAACTCTGGTAATATTATAACGTTCGGTCCCTTGATAGTTTCCTCCACTCTTACTCTGGATTTCCAACCGTCATTCTGCCACCATTCTTCCATCTCTTCCCCATCCTCTTTGTGCGCCATATCATCATCCACGCAAGCCTCCTTATAAGACTTCTTCTCAACTGGTACTTCATCATCATCCGACATCCAATCTTCAACCCTTGGAGCAAGCGTGGCATCATTTGACAGCGACGCCTCCCCTATTCGCACCTTTTTCCTGCTACGAGATAATGCATCCGTCTCCTCAACAGAAGTTTCGTCATTCGAAGAGTTTCTGTGGTGACCATCACGTTTTACGTTTTGTAATGTATTGGTTCTGATACTCCACATTTTAAAACCTTTTTTTTTCTATGTAGATTAAGTGATTTTATTTTGCTGCTTCTAGGTTTATTTAAAATAATGATAGGTAGTTCTTTTAAGGTGTGCATTGATTAATGTTGACTATGTTTTTATCATGATTTTTTTGTCTAGTTTCAACCCTATTTTATTTTATAGATTTTGGTATGAAAATTGCTCCTACCCTTCTAAAGGCAGCTAATCAACACCTTATGGTTGATCTTAAGTGGCTGTGTGAACCTAAGATGATTGAGGTAGTTGAGAGTGTAACTCGTTGATTTTTTTTCTTATTTTTAATTATTCTATAACCATATTATAACCCATATTGTTTGTAGTGTGTTTCTATAGAAAATGTTTCAAATTTGTATATTTTTGTATATTTTTTCGTGGGAAGTAATGTCATGTAGCTGAAGCAAGCATGCACATTATTTTTACTAGATCATTTCAATGAACTAAATGCGAAATTATGTTTTATTCATTCAATTCTTCTATTTATCACTTTGTTGTATTTGTTGTTAGGTAAACTAAATTTTCCAATCCTTTTATTGCATTTTTAGTTAGGTAAACTAAATTGAATTTCTTATATATACTAGGTATCACAAGAAGATGTGCAAGATGTTCTAAGATATATATCAATAGTTGACTAATTTACTTACTATGAATAATGTCGGTTGATGATTGGGCATTATTACATGTTTACATTATACATGTTAAAAACATGTTTTGACTAACTGATTCAGCATTTTTGTTATTTGTCTTGATATACTCCCTTCGGTCCTAATTATAAGATCGAGTTGACTTCTGTGGAGGTTAAGAAATCAATTTAGATAACTAAATTTTAACATATGTTGCATGTCATTAGATTATAAGTTAGTTTATAACTAAAATAAATTAGTTTTGAGAAAAAAAAGATATTTATGAACAATTAAAAGTGATTTATTTTGATCCTTACTTTTTTCAAAAAAGTCAACTTGATCTTATAATTAGAATCGGAGGGAGTATTATGTTTAGAATGGATTCGACTCCAAAATTTAAAATATTTTTTCCATATTCTGAATTTTCTATTTTAATGGAATATTTTTTAGGGTAAAATAGATTCACCTCCCACTATTTAATAAAAATTACTCTTTTATTTTGAAAACATATACAAAGGTTCCTTTAAATCAAAATTTATAGTGTATAAACTCCCTTAATTTTAAAATTCAACTTCCATCCACCATTAAAGCATGGTGTTGACCTATTTTTTTTTTTTATTGAAATACCTTTCATTAACATAAATAATACTTTTTTGCTAAGCAATATAAATAATACTTACTAACCATTTAAGCACATCTTTACTAATATTTAAAATTATTTTTCATTTATAATTTCATATTTTTTTAGTATTAAATCTATTACTTTTGATACTGTGACAGTGTTTTTGAAATATATCTTTTGTTTTCAAGAAATAATTTATGATATAATTTGTAATTTTTTAAATACATATTTTGTTGAAGTTTTTTTAAATTAAATTTACTTTTAATTTAAACTATTAATTTTAAAATGATATGATTTTATTAATATCAAATTAAAATATATGTATTGTAATTAATAATTTTTAAGTGAATTTCATTAGTGTTCATAAAAAGATTAGTGTTTTGATCAAATTATTAATATTTTCATTTTAAATATATTAAAATTTTGTTTAAATTAAGCAAAAATATTAAACAAATAATTAATACTGATTAAATAAATCTTGAAAGATAAATGGGAGATTAAGTTCTATAAGTGTAAATCGATAAAGAAGATTCGTTCTAATATAATTTTGAATTGAAGAAATATATTTTTAGAATCTTTTAAAAATATTTTATGATGGGTTAGTTTTTGAATTAGATTGTATGTTTTCAAAATATATTTTGAAAACATATAATTGGTCTAACAGTGTAAGGCCCTATTAGATTCCTTCGGATCTCGAGTTTGAGTATTAGAGGAGACGCTTATATCGGAAGGGGAATACCTAATAATAGGATATAGATTATGCGTTGATTACGAATTAATATAACATATAATATAATATAATATATATATATATATATAAAAGAGACTTTTTGTGGTAATTATTATAACATGACTGCCTCTGTTCACTCGTTCACCAAATGTTGACATGTGTAGGTAGGATCAAATTCTAATCCCCAACGCATTCAACAGTAAAAGGCAATATTTTATTCTTAACCTCCTTTTAATTTGATAAACAAATTGACGGTTAATGAATCAACCATTCTCTGTTGGTTAAAGTTAAAGTATACTTTTAATCTTTTATATTTGTATTAAGTCTTCTTTTGATCCCTTAACTTTAAAAAATGCACTTTTAATCCTTTTTCGCTAATGTCATTAGTTTTATTTAATGAAAAATGTTTACTCAACAAAATTAAAATGATGATTTTACATGTATATGCTAACAAAATATGCTTAAATTTTAATTATTTACTATAATAATTATTATATTTAAAAATTTGACCATTTTTATTAATATTTAATTATAAAATCACTCTTTAGATTTGTTGAGTCAGCATTCTCTATTAAATAAAATTAATGACATTATTAAAAAATGACCAAAAATACACTTTTCAAAGTTAAAAAATTAAAAGGAACTTGATATAAAGATGAATGACCAAAAATATACTTTAACCATCTTCTTATATATATTTAGGATGGTTCCCGTAATGGCTTGCAACACTATGCAGCCTTGGGAAGCGATTGAGTACGTTTGCTTATACTCTTCTTCATTTTTGTAATTACTATACCATTCTTTGTGCCCGTTTTCAATAACAATTTTTTTTATTGGGGATCTATGTATGAATGGTTGTTTTGTTTTTGTTTTCCCACTATCACTACGTAATTTAGATTTTTTTATGGATATCTATGTATAAAAACGATTATACTAAAAAATTAAAATTTATACATATTTTATCAATATTAAACCCGCATTTTTATAGGTATAATATCAGAACACTAGTCATGAACCTTTTTAAGAGTCATCACAAAATAAGACAAAAAGTACATTTAATAAGCTTAATGGGCCAAACTGAAATCTCGTATAAACTTAAACCACAAAAAGCTTTATACTCCAACCTTAGGCTCACATACATGAAACAGACGGGAAGAAAAACTGAGTTTAGAGAACAAATTATAAATCATGCTTGTGAGAAAATTCTCTTTTACTGAACCGAGCAGAGGTCAAAGGTTCAAATCTTTTGAACTTTTGGGGTAGAAAAACACAAACATCTGAGATGTGAATTCAGTGTATAAACATCCTCAGCCTAGCCTGGCTTTTCTAACAGCACCTGGATCATAGAAACCCGCAAGGTCAACCATATTGCATTAGACTGAAAACTGTATTAAATAGATAGATGGATTCAACTATAATATATAAGTCCATGCAATGGCCAGGATTTAACTTCAACAATTTGCCATCCAACATGTGGATTTCACGTCAGCAAATAAAACTCTAATCATTGAAAATATTACACCATGTAATCCTTGAGAATTTCTCTAGATTGAGGCACAAAAAAATACACTAAGCAAGATCAATGGGACTGTACCTCTTCAGCAAACTTTATTGTGGTCGTTGTTGGCCTTCCATGGGCACAAAATGAGCAGTAACAACAGCTGGAAATCCAAAGCCATCCAAAACGCTCTTTGTTGAAAAGAAGAAAACAGAATCAGAACACTGACTGGATTTGGAGCCCCATTAAACTTTAGCAATCAATTAGGTAATTGATGGGTGAAGGTACTTACCCGTATTATTCCAGCAACAAATGCTCCACAATTGTAAGTTCCCATGTCCTTTGGAATAGAAATGAATATAGGAAGCGGAGACGGAACTAGACCTTGTTATGAATTTATGTACACAATCTGGTTTGTATAACTGAAAATTATTTTGTCGAGAGTGAATAATCTTTTGCCTGTTTACAAGGAGCTCCTTTTCACTGATTATATGTATTTCTCTAGTAAATCTGCTACCTATTCCAATGACAAATGCAACAACTAAGGGACCAGCTAAGCAGTTGAGTTAATATACGATGACTCCATATAATCCGTAGAAAAATTGAACATATAGTGAAAACATAAAAGAAATGGAAATGAGTCAATAGCTTCTGCCTCAAATTTTTTCACACATGTGAGGGGCAGCGCTAATCACATACAAGTACACAACAGTATAATGTGTCATTCTCATTTGTGTCCAATGGATAGTGACAGCCTATGAAGCAGAAACTCTTTTACAAATAAGCATCTGCAGTGTCAATGTGTTAGCAATAATTCTTGTATATATAAACATGTCAGGCTGACGACGGACAATTACGTAAGGTAAAACTCAACCACACGCCCTCACATAAATAAAGTAGTACTCCATCTGTCTCTGTATATAAGATATAAGAGCAAAAAATTTGAATAGTTTTGTCCCTTTTTATAAGAACATATCCAAATTTGTCAAAGCATTTAATGAGTTTTTTCCCACTTTACCCATCATTATTCTCTCTATTTACATTCTCTTTCATACTCATTTATTACACTATTATCACATTTCTCTCTCTTATATATTCAATCATAAATAAGGGTAAACTTAAGAAAATAAAATTATTTCAGACATATTTATCTATCTCAACCACTTTCTTAATGTGTTATTTCACCACTTTCACTTTTATAATAAGGGATGGAGGTAGTACTTATTAATATTGATACAGAGTGGGGTCTTCAATTGCGAAAATAGCCACATCATATGAAAATTTTAAGAGACCGTACCGTCATTAAACAAATGTCAGGTCTCTCTACTCTTGATATTTTGTTAGGCACAATTTATAGGATTTTCTTGTGACTAAAAAATCTTAAAAAGTAATATCGACACAAGGGAAAAGTTAAACTTAATAAGACATCCAAAACAAATTAATCATCAATGAGAAAGGATTTGTAGAATTGTGGAAACATCAAGATATGTGTGTGGCGGGGGAACCAATATTTCTAGTTTTCTTTCACTTATTTTGTTTCAATCTCTATGATCTAAAAACTTTTAGTTGAATTCATACAGTCTATGAAATATTTAAGATTAAGCCGAACTGAATTTACAGGTCAAATTGGAATCAGGTGATTCAGTCATGTAACCGGTCCGAGTATGACAATAATTTATGGTGCTGGCAATTCGAGATGACCTGCAGAATCGGGTATTGATTATTGTGGACAATAAGTCAGGCTTATATAGTACATTCACACACAATTTATACTCAAAAAAGGGTTATATAGTACATTCAAACACAATTTATCTCATAAGGAGCTGCATTTCCATTATCTCATAAGGAGACATCATAAGGAGACACAACGTAATGATTAATTTAATCCAACACATCATAATTTCCCTAGTGTTCACAAGTTGGTCCGCTAAGGAGTTACAACTCTATTCCTTATTATAAGTTCATCATAACTCGCATGCTGATGAGTGGAAGTTATAGCATTAAATATGTCATTGTTTTAAAAAAAATTTAACTTTACCCTTGTTTAAGAATATGTATTAAAATAATATTTTAGGGAAAATCACATGGAGGTCCTACATAAGGCATTTAATCACAACAAGGTTTCCAAACAATCATCAAATTATATTGAAGTCCCAAGGGACCTGGGTGTAATAAAATGGCTTGTCATTGTGAGTTGTCAATATCAGTTCATTGAGTTGTCACTGCACGCAAATGAGTTGGTAATGACAATTCAATGGGTTGTCAATTCAAGAGTTGTCAAAACCAGCGCATTGAGTTGTCAATACCAGCTCATTTGGGTGTAGTGACAACTCAATGAGCTGGTATTGACAACTCGCAATGACAAGCCATTTTACTACACCCAGGTCCCTTGGGACTTCAATGTAATTTGATAATTGTTTGAAACTTTGTTGTGATTAAATGCCTTATGTGACCTCAATGTGGTTTTCCCAATATTTTATACATTACATACCTTCTCTCTAATCTTCCATTTTTCCAACGTAGGGGTAAAATAGTTATAATAGCATTAATTGATCCCAAATTGAATTTATATTTAGGAACAAAAAATTTGTGGTGGTTGGACTTATAATAAGGAACAGAGTGGTACTTCTCTAATCCTATTTATAAGGCACTTCCAACATATTTCATACAGAACAAGGAAAACCTTAAAACTCATTAATTCTACCTTAAAATTTGACAACTTTCCAACTTTACCCCTATTTAATATCTATTATACCATATAAAAACAAAGTCATCAGTACATAATAAATGAAGGATTAACTAGTACATTCATACATAAAATTTAATGACATTCTTTATAAAAAGGACCAAATAAAATATTTTCTCTCTACTCTATAAATAGGAGAAGAGTATCTTCTCTAGATGTATGGTGTATGGTATACTACAACTTGCCAATCCCCACAAAGCAAGAGATCTAGCTTTGTGGACATCATCTATAAACATGTGTGTATTGACACATCCCCACCAATACAAACGATTCACAACTTCAATACAATAAAAAAGTGAGAGAGCAACATGTCTTATTCCTTTAGACCAACCCAACTATAGATCATGAATTATTCCTATTAGTTGCCTGAGGACTCTAGCTAGTTTGCAATTTTATTCCAATCAGTTGCATTGTTCCTTGCTATATTTAATGAAAATGTAAAAGCTGAGTAGTGATAATGTAAAATATTTGGATTGAAAAATAAAGAAAAAAATTGCTAAAAATTAGGATGATAAGTATAAAATATTCTGTACTTAAATTACTTAAAAATTAGGATGATAAGTATAAAATATAAAAGATAACTACCAAAACAATTGAAAAACTTATTAAAGTTGAGATTTTAAAAAAATAAAATAAAAGATGAGTACTGATGTAAAGAGTTTTGAAAAAATTTTAAATAAAAATTGCACCAGTATTTTTAGCTAAATAAAAGTAGCTAAAAATGCAACATTATGATATTTTTTAATTAGGAAATTCTGAAAATTAAGTTCTCCAATCACATATAAATATGTCATTTAAGTTTTTATGTGTGTTTATAATTAAATTATATCATTTTCCTTATCTCACATATTCTCCATGGGTAATATCATAGTACTCTGATCCTAATTATATGATATATTTACTTAATTTGATTATATTAAAGATTTGACATTTTAATTTTCTGAAACTTCTTAATTATTGTACTTAATTCTCTCATTCGCTCTTTTACTTAATAGAGGGTTATTACCTTACTTTTTTCTAGAATATTCTTGGCATTATATGTCTACATTAATACATTATATAGGAATGTAGTACTACCACTGATATTTATACTAGTGCCTTTGATGTAAGCGTGATGCAATGAATCAGAAGCAGAATATGTTTTACATACTTTTAGTGATTCCCCTTCTGTAAGCTTTGCATTTTTACCATTTTAGTGATTCCCCTTCTTAAAGCTCTGCATTTTTTACCGTTGTGTGGTTATGGTTCTAGTTAAGAACATATGGCATTCATTACGAACAAGTTCTTCTCCTTCATCTTTATTCCATCTCTCGGTTCAACCTTTTGATCTTAAGGGATCCTTACTCTCTCAAAGAAAATGGTGGGAGATCAAACCAAGAAAATGTTGTAAATATTAAATACGGAGAACTCAAATTGATAGCTTTGCATGGCAATTTGGTTTCTGTTGTAGATTGTTTTGCTGTAGTTGTTGATATGAATCAGTAATTGCATATTGTCAAATGTAACACACTACTTTCTCTTGTACTAATACTTGGAAGAGGGGTGGTGATATACAATATGAAGCAGTTAGGCCTTTACGGAATTCTCAGTAATGTCTTCTATTTGTTTAATTTTCTAACGCTAGACATATAAACCTAATACGAATTATAGAAATCCATGTAACAACTGTACGAGAATTTGACATTAATGCCATTTATTTGAATGGATTTGAGTCTGATACTATGTGTGGTATGAGAGAGATTCACACAATTTTAGAATGTGTCGAGGGATAAAGATATCCAAACATTTATAAGGTATCATGCATTCCTGTCTTTTTCAATCAATGTAAGACTTTATAATGTACCCTATTCACATAAACCTAAGTTTATCTCTGATATTATCTAAACATTTGTTTATCTTTCTCTGCTACCATATGTCATTTATCCCCTTTGTATAGATACCGATGGCTTATTTCTAATTTTTTTAATAAAGGCAATTAATATTGCTGAACCAAGACTTTACCTACTAAACAACTAATGAATATGATTGATATTGAATAAAAGTTACATCCAAGTTTCTCCTCACTAAAATAACCACTTGGGCCCAAAACCATTCAACATAGGCCCAATATCCAGCATCACAAGGTAACAACATTTGACTACTATCATGCTTATAAACACACATATTTTATAGTATTCCCAAATATATATATATATATATATATATATATATAATGAATTAAAACAATCACAATGAGCAAGATCTCTGAATTTAAAACACAAAGCAGACAATATAATACAAACTCACCCATCTACATTCGTACATCTAAATTTTTCAACTTTCAACACCATTTAAAAATACTTCAAAATATGATCAAGATAAAATATTTAATTTGACTGCTCTTCCCAATTTTTTGGTTACTTTTTCATTACTTCGTAGAATGCATTTATTTTGTTTTACCCATCAATATTGAGTCAATTTATTCGTATTGGTCATTTTTGTTTCAATTTTAAATAGAACCTATTTAACATTATTGAAATTTTTATTTAATGTCATTAAATTTTTTGGTTAACAATTTGAAAAAACATCTTTTTAACTTTTTTAAAAAGAAAGTCAACTAGGTCCTGATTATTTTCAAACTCTTATTGTCCATTATTTTCCTACCTGTGCAAATGATGATCTTTTTTTCACTTGTGGATATGGTAAAAATAAGAAGATGAAAGCTCCAAAAATTGTATTGTGTTTTCTTTCTTTACAAAGCTTTGCTTATGTCGTGGTATATTTATGTATAACTCTCCTTTTGCTTTTCATGATCAAATGTGTTCAACTGCATAATGTTTGGTTCTGGACCTAATACACCAAATCCTATTCTTTATTTTTTATAATTAACCAGCAATCAAAGGGATTGTGAATTATATTACCAGATATCCGAGCAACTAGTTACTCTAGTTTCGGGGTTCGTGGCTTCTCCTCCCAACACAAGTGTCTCCTCTAGGACTTGGACTCGAACTCGAGATTCAAAGGGATATAACAAGGCCCTACACTGCTAGACCAACTATGTGTTGGTCATCATTTTCTTTATTTTTCTTTGGAACCAATCAGGAGATTGTGGATTCCCAAACTAGAGTTTATGATTTATGAGAACATAAATTATCAACTTGTGTTTTTGTTAAATGTAACTCCTTTGATCTTGTCTTAACAAATTACCCACTCACACTAAAGATTCTATATATATTCTGTATATGTATTATGTTCATTATGATTCTGGCTATGAAATAGTGAATTGTAGCAATAATTTGAATAGAAATAGATATGAAGGATATACTTTCAAGAGAAATTCGAGCTGGAGTGGCTTGTACTCCCTCCATCCCTATAATTTAGGATTTTGATTTCTTTTTCATCAGCTTTCGAATTATAGACGTCACGTGTTTGTATACCTAGCCATTACAATTCATGGTTCCATTCATAGTCCAAGGTGAAGAAGGTGAAGAAATAATCATTTCATTCCCTAATACGATTGTTTAATCAATCAAATAAAACACAAATGTGAGTATAAGAAATTAGAAAATACTATTACGGAATAACCATCTATAATTTGAGATAATGATGTCACTATTTCTAAATTAAATAAATATTAGTAATTATGAATTTTATAATATGATTTATTGGAGTTATAATTTGACCAGCATGAATCACATTATTAGGAATGAAAAAGAAATTAAGAAATAATGAAATCATTGTTTTTTTAAATCATTGTCAAATAATACTTAGCCCATCAATCATGAAGAAATATAAATAAATGACATTATGGAATAAACAGTAATGAAGTGTATTTATTGGTTTGATGGAACGGTAGTACAAGTTGTTGAGAGTGAAATTGATCGACTAATGATTGATATCAATTTATTTATGAATGCTGTTTAATTTAATTCAAAATAAACATAATTTTTTTAAAATAGTTAATGTTGTTATCTAGCTAATGATAGATATTGGTTTGATGGATATATACATATTTTTTATATGGATGGATACATATTTTACTAAAACTCTAAAAGGGTGTTACATGTTTTCGGAGCTGAATTGATTGATTGATGATTAATTTGATTGATATCAATTTATTAATCTAATTAATCAATTAGCTAGCAACTTTTTTTTATCAAATTCGATCAATTAGAGAGTTGATCCTCACGGTTTTCTATGATTATCGATTCAGATTGATTCAATTTGAAAGCCTTTATAAGGGCCAAGGCATGTGATTGAAAATTTGCTCAAAAATAACATAAGGTATGTTTTCTTTTCATATAAGCAAACAAAAATGCTGGCCAATAATCTCCTGCAAGATGTTATGGAGGAAATCATAAAGAGACTGCCTAAGGCGATTCAAATGTGTATCCAAATCTTGGTATATTTTTATCATCATTGACCCTTCTTTTGTTAACAAGAATTGTCGCCTTAAATTCATCTTTTGTCCCTTTGACATCATAGCAGACCTAGTTTTTAAAGAACAACCTTATTATTAGATGCCTCACCATATATAACATCTCCCTCATCATAAGAAATATGAGTTTTGCTATGATTATTGTAATGGGGCTTTTATTAGTTTACGTGTGGTCAATCTCAAATCAGAAGGGGATAATTGGCAATATATAAACTTACGCCCTAGAACAAAAACGGAAAAGCCTATTCCACTGTCTCAACATCAACCCAAAGGCATATTTTTTAATATGTAGGATTGTTCAACTTTCACATCATCTTTTGGAAGGAAGAGGCCGTATGGTTGAAGTGCATAATCTTAGTACTAATTATTGGAGAGTATTAAACATTGTTGTCCCATATTTTGTAGTTCCTGGCCATTGGCCACGATTGCAAGTCATATTTGGATGGAGTTTATCACTGGTATATGCTTTTGACCCGACTAGGATGAAAAAGGATTTTATTTTTAGCTTTGACTTTATTAAAAACGTGTTTGGGAGGATTGAATTGTCCTTTGGAATTAATTCTTTTGGTAATGAGTGTGATTATGAGACTCCAAAATTTAAGATAATGAGTATGTGGTGTTGAGAATAGTTGGACTAACAAGTTTGATATAGAGAAACTTTCGAATTTTGGTTCCATTGTAGCATATCATGAGGTTTATACTTATGAGTATCTTCTTTTCAAGCTTTTTGATACAGTGATTCCTTGTAATCTTCAAAATGAACACATTGAAGCCCATCATATACCAATGATTTATGCTTTCGACTACGTGAAGAGTCTGGTTCATCTGGTACAGTGAAGGAAACACAACAAAATATGATGAAGACGTATACTTTATTTTTATGCTCTTTCTAAATTCTTTACTTAACTATCTTGTTATTTTGTTGAATGCATATATTTTTATCACTCCAGTCGAGACAGCTTATTTTGAGGAGCTTATAAGTTATATTTGAACAGAGATACGGCTTTCATTTTAGATAAGGTTTTGAAGAGCAGATTAGTTATATTTGAACAGGTATAAGGTTTTCGCATTTTCTTTTGGTGTTCAAAATCTTAGATAGACCTTGTATCATATTGTTAACATTACAAATTTTCATGTGATCAATGTTAGTATTAAATTTTCTCTCAGTCCCGGCATGGACCGGGAATTCCCGGGAAAGCTTGTATGTAGTAGTTAAATTAAAAAGGAAAAAAGAAAAAAATTGGAACTCAATCCCATCAACCCATTACAGGAAGCTCTGTAAAATAAGAAAAACAAAGCGGGTGTAACTAATTTAGGCTGATGAATGAAAAACAGATTGGGAACAATCTTCAACAGGCGATCTCGCAGGGAGTTGAACAAGGGAAAGAAGTGTTAGGGGACAGTGAGGTTGATGATGCTGTCTCGCGCATCAACCCTAATAACTAATTTGTAGACACCTGTGCTTGTGTATGGACTGTGATTACTTTTGCCAGTGTTCGTGCTGCATGCCAAATGATGAAATCTGCTAGTGTTGACGTGTTTCTTTCTTAACTCATAAAAAGGAAAAATTGGGAGAAAAATGGAAAAAGAAAGAAAGAAAGAAGAAGAAGAAGAAGAAGAAGCGATGGCAAATACAGATTGGGTTTAGTGGCCGTGTATGTGTTCTGCAGTTTCTGCGAATGGAACTCAACTACTCGAGTCATTATCGAGGCAGAGAGCAGGATTTGCAGTTTCAGCCAGCAATTATTTTTTCTTTTTTTTTTTAAAGAAAAAGAAAAAAAAGAGGCAAAGATACAGGTCTGTGCCTTACTATTATTTTTTAAAAAAAAAAATTAACACTGACAGGAACTGGGATAACAGGTCTTGTTCCAATCCCATCGCCGGTCCCGGAAATTTTCTTGTCTCAATCCTGGGATTTTTTTTAGGATTTCTCGATACGGGAAATTATTGGTCTCAACTTGTCGGAACCGAGATCGTATAAATACTCTCAAAGTAATCTAGACTGACTAAGATCAGTGGTGCTTGAATCAAATGGGCAAGGAAGATTTCATTTTCTTAATTAATATACAATAAGATTGGAGAATATCTATTTTGATTTTTCAAGAAAATATTTATCGAATGTACAACACATAATGAAAATCGTAGACAACGAGT
The DNA here is from genome assembly GCA_037074515.1 of Mimosa bimucronata. NCBI lineage: Eukaryota > Viridiplantae > Streptophyta > Magnoliopsida > Fabales > Fabaceae > Mimosa > Mimosa bimucronata. Next base: position 12,798,058 of record CM073448.1, on the reverse strand, counting down.
GAGGGGTAAGACAAGCGACCATTTGGAGCATGTTCGATCCCTCACATGTTATGGTTCCCGTTCCGATGCTTGGATGATATCTTTGCAATTTAGTGAAATTGTGTGAAGCCTAACTGTGTGGACAAAAAAAATGTTTGCTTGTCAAGCTTCAGAACTCACAGGAACAAAACTAATAGATTATGAGTTAGGTACTTTGCTCTTGAGTCTTTGGTGAGCCCAACCCCCTTTCTAAATTCTTTTTTTATACACCCCTTCCTAAAATTTTGTTATAAAAAAAGAATGAAAATGGTATAATATCTTTTTTTTCCCAATAAAATGATACAATATGCATCATGATGTGTTTTGTCGTGAATTAATAAAAAGTGAAAATACAGGCCCAGAAACTACCACTTGGACCCGAAACGAAGTCTTAACCTATTTATTGATACTTCTCACTACAACAACAACTTGGGCCAAGAACCTATCAACACAGGCCCAATATCCAGCATCTAAAAAAATAATAACGTTTAACCCATTAACTTGCCTATAAACACAGTAACACACTATTTTACATTTTTCCCAAGGAAAAAATATAATGAATAAAAAAGATCGCAATGAGCAAGATAATACACATAAATACAAATCAGTTAATACAAACTCACCCAACAGTACATTCTTGCATCTAAAATGTGCCAATAAATTACAAAATAAAGAAACTTAACATTTTCTTTTCAAAAAATGTTAACCATAATGTTCGGGCCCAACTAAGTGAGGGCCTTGGCTTTACTATGGCTGTTGATTTGGGGAAATACTTAGGGGTCCCTCTTCATCATAAGAGGGTTTCCAAAGAGACATATCAATATGTGGTGGATAAGGTTCGGAGCCAGTTGTCGAGTTGGAAGACTAATCTATTTTCTATTACAGGAAGGCATACTCTTGTTCAATCTGTTGCTTCAGCTATGCCTAACCATGTGATGCAGACTGCCTTGCTCCCAATTAGTTGTTGTGATGATATTGACAAAGCATCAAGGAATTTTCTTTAGGGTTCAACGGAGGTGAAACGAAGGACCCATCTTGTTGCTTGGGACAATGTATGCAAGCCAAAGGGATCTGGAGGGCTAGGATTGAGGCACTCTAAGCTTCAAAATCAAGCCTTTTTAATGAAGGTTGGTTGGGGTCTCATTACTAATCGTGATTCTTTATGGGCCAGAATTGTTCGTGGTAAGTATAAATGTGGAAATGACTTGATGCCAAGAATTGACAAGAAAAGGTATGCTTCTCGCCTTTGGAGTAGATTGAAGTCCACATGGGACTCTCTTACAGAAGGGGTTGAGGTAGTTGTTAGGCAAGGGACTGAAAAAGCCCGCTGGAAACATGAAAAAAGTGGGTCCTTTTCGGTGAAATCGGCTTATGCTCATCTGGCAGGGGAACGACTTTTAGGATCTTCAACATGGGCTTGTATTTGGAAACTTCAAATCCCTCATCACTGTAAGTTTCACATTTGGTTAAGCATGCAAAATAAACTGTTAACAAATGAGAGCCTAGCAAGACGTGGGATTATTCCGAATGGGGTATGTGGAGTATGTTTAAGGGTTAATGAATCATCTCTCCATTGTTTGAGAGATTGTGACAATGCGAAAGCTATTTGGGATAATTTGGGAGTGCCGGGAAATCATCAGAATTTTTGGAACTTAGACTTGTCATTATGGGTAAAGGATAATATTCAGAGTAGAGTGAATGTGGATGGTTTATCCTGGAAATACTTATTCTCAGTTGCTTGCTGGTTAATTTGGAGGCGAAGAAACGAACAAGTAAGTGAAAGGGATAGTTCGTTGTATGGGCAAGGCTAAAATCCTCAGCAAAAGTGCAATATCATCTATCTCTCTTGCCAGAAACACTCTTTCTCCTCAGAAGTTACAGTATTGCAACACGTTATGTATCTATGTGGATGGAGCCTTCTCAGTGTCTCAAAGGGTTGCAGGTTGCGGAGGATTCCTTAGTTGGCAGAATGAAGGTTTTGTTGAGTCCTTCTATTGTGGAGTGGAATGTAATGATTGTTTATCTGCGAAGGCATGGGGTTGTATTTGGGGCTTGCGTCGTGCTTGGGAGGGGGGCTATCGTAGAATAAGGCTCATGTGTGATTCTCTGGACCTGGTAAGGCTGGCAAAGGATGAGATTCCTGAGTTGCACGAAGACAGGGATCTGCTTTTAGAATTACAGTGCATGGTTCAAAGAAATTAGGAGGTAGAAGTTTGTTTAATCAACAGGGACGATAATGCAGTGGCTGATATCCTTGCAAAGGAAGCATTAAATATGGGCTTGGGGTTGCAGGTAATGACGGCAGAGACAACTGTCATATTCCTAAGGGAAAGGGGCATCACTTAGCCGTTTGTTTGTTTTGTTTTCTTGTTTCTTTTATGTAATTTAGTTTTTTCCACTTGTATCAAAAAAAAGAAATGTTACAATTCATGAACGATATGAAAATTGACACACATAAATGTATAATGGACTTGTTGGTGTGTCAATTTTAACTCTCTCCACTAAAACAAAATATTTAACTCCCGAAAAATCTAAATTAAGATATTGTGATTTTTATATCAAGATATTTTTTAAAATTATGATTTTCTTATAAATTCTATGAATTATATTAAACCTTTTATTCACACATATTTTTAAGTGTGATAAAAATTAACTAGATTATCAGGATTTTTTTAAATTTCATTGACATTACATTAATTTTTTATTTTCCCTATATAACAATATTTATTTAAGATAAATAATAGCTTATGAAAGGATAAAAGTATATCAACTTCAATTTTTCATTTTCAATCAAATCCATTCATTAAGAAGGTTTTGGTAGGGATAAGTTGGTATTTTTAAATTTTTTTTTAGTATTTGGTCATTCTAAATAATTATAACTTTTATGGTCCTTCCTAATAAATATTATTTGCTTTAGGTCTTTCTTTGTAATTTTTCCTTCTATTAATGAAAAATTTTGTAAATGATTCCATGAATATGTTTTGACCTCATAGGCTGTTTTGCCGAAAATTTTTTAATTTGTTTTGTACACAATGACTCCGAAAACCTCATGATTTACTTTTATAATGTGTTGACTCTAATACACCACACTTTAAAACGTGTTTTTTTACATAGGTCAAGTGATTTCATGTGGATGCTTTTAATTTTATTTAAAAAATGACAGATGGTTCTTTCAAAGTAAGCATTGATTAATGTTGGATATGTTTTTGTTATGCCCTAATTTTTTTGTCTAGTTCCATTTTTTCTTTCCTCGCTATTCTCTTTTCTTACACATTCTTTTCTTGTCCGGTTCCTTTTTTCTTTTCTCTCTATTCTACTTCGAGGCATAGTGATCAGTCTCTTGTTGTTTGGACAAATAAGAAATAAAAAGAGATATGGCCTGTACAAATAATCTTTGGTATTTGTTTTTTTTATCATCACTACATAAATTTGATACATGATGATCAACAAAGATTCAATTAAATTTGAAGCCTCTTGCTAACTGCAACACCCTTTATTTATAATCTAGATCACACCTAGTGGGTTGTTTGATCGTACTTTATCCCTGGACCTATTCATAAGAAAAAACTTACTAATATATATCGTTACCAGACAGTATGTGAACTTGGCAAATGAATTGTTTCTTATGAGCACAATACTTTAGGTGAAATTCATAGGTTGTTTATCATATGCATTTAACAAGTGAATATACAGTGCATGGTATTCAGAGGGAGATGAAGAGGAGAGTGGGAAGAAAGAAAAGTAGGCTTGATACACATTTGTACTCATGTCTCTATTTTGGTTGCTCATAATGTATAATGTGTCGAATAATCCATATAATTGAGTCCACTTAGGAAATAAAGCTTGTTGTTGTGGCTATTGTCACTTTCTTGATTAAATGTTTGGCGCAACACTAATTGTAATATATTATATGGAGATATTCTTCAGGTATTTTATAACTCTATAAAATAACAAAAACAACAAATGGTTCAGGCATTCCATGTGATTTGTCGGAATCTATCTTTTGATATTGCCACACAGGACTAACAAACCACGACACATGCCATATGTTTCATTAGTAAATGAGACGAACATTTAGCCTTTTTTATACAATAACATTAGCCTTTAACTGACACCCCTTCTTTAGTAGTTATGATAAATTCTGAGAATTCTTGTGTCTAAATCATTTTTGTTAAAAAAAAAACATAAGTTATTGCACCATTATTTTGGGCAAAATAATTGATAAATACCTTCTAAATTTTAGAACTTTTAAAGATAGTAAATTAACAATTTTCACAATTGCAAATCACTTATCTAGGATTTTAAAATTCAGAAAGTATTTTTCTTTCCTCTCTAATATATATGCACTCCAATATACTGCTTTGGAAAAAAATTTCCATCATAGAAAACTTGAACTTTCAAGATAGTTAAAAGAATTGGTGGGTGATTTAACGAACAATTGGAAGCATGCAAGATGCGTGTAAGATGAGAGAGGAAGCTTGAAGCACGAGTTATAAGAAATGGAGGAAGAAGGAGTATAAGTAAAAATAGCTCAACTGTCGGATTTGCACCAAGTTAAATAGCAAGTCAATATTCTAATGCCAAGGGTGCTGTTCGTGTTCTCTTATAAGTAATACACAAGAAATATGGTAACATATAATCGGAAATTATCCGATATATGTTGCTAATTTTGTTTTTTAGAATCTCATATCATGATAATAGGTGTGAGGGTGTTTGCCAATTGCGTTATTTTCTATTCTTGGTACATCTAGGATCTTATAGTGAGTGAATGTTTTAACAAACATGAATCTATGTTTCTCATTCAAAAATCTCAATCATATGATTTTTCTAAAACGTTCTTTATATTCATTGTTTCTCATTATTAGCTAATTTTTTAATTAATATAAATATTAATTCATAAATCTTTGGATTCTCCTCCTCAGTTTTTGACATGACTTTGTCTTCCGCTAATAGGGTATAAAACACTCATTGCCAATTCTATATCTCAGCATTGTCTTAAAGATGCATAAGGAATGTGGCTCTTCTAGGGCGTTTACTCGCCTTATAGGGAGACGAGCTTTTGTCATTGCAAGTCTTGTGGATAACTATGCCTTCAGGGAGGAAGGTGTTATCCCTTTGTTGAACTGTTGGTACAAAGGTCAGCTATAAGGGCCTTACATTGATGGCTTTGCATGGCAATTTGGTTTTTCTTGTAGATTATTTTGTGGTCACTAATTGCAGATTGTCGAATGCAATGCACTGTCTTCTCTTGTACTAATACTTGAAAAAGGGGATGGTGATATACAATATGGAGCAGTAAGGCCTTTACTAAGTTTTTATTAGTGTGTTCTATTTGTTTAATTTTTCGACGCTAGACATATAAACCTAATCTGAATTATAGAAATATACAAAATAACAATAAGAGAATTTGACATTAGTATCGTTTATTTGAATGGATTTGAGTCTGATACTATGTGTGGTATGAGAGATACCCGCACAATTTTAGAATGTATCGAGGAAAAATGTATCCAAACCTTTATTAGGCATCATTTATTCCTGTCCATTCATTCAATGTAAGACTTTATAATCTACCTCATTCACGTTAACCTGTGTTTAGATATGATATTATCTATAACATTCGTCTATTTTTCTCTACTAACACACCCCATTTTAGCACCTTTTTATAGATGCCCATACCTTAGTTTTAATTTTTTTTTAAAAAAAAAGCAGTTAAAATTGTTGGAACCAAGACTTTGCCTATTGAACAACTTATGAATATGATTGGTATTGAATGAATATTACATCCAAGTCTAAACCTATTTGCAGACACTTCTCCTCACTAAAACAACTAATTGGGCCCAAAACTATTCAACACAGGCCCAATATCCATCATCCAAAAGTATAATCATTTGACTATTATCATGCCTATACGCACACAAATTTAAGTTTTTCCAAAAAAAAATATAATAAATTAAAACAATTACAATGAGAAAGATCTCTGAATTCAAAACGTAAAGCAGGCAATACAAAGTCATCCATCTACATTCGTACATCTAAATTGTGCAAGTATATAAAAAATTGTAATTATATATTTTTTGCCTACACAGTTTTCAACTTTCAAGACCATTTCGGATCAAGGATTTATGGTTTTGACTGTCAAGAGTTAGATTCCTGTGGACTATAGAATGCATTTATTTTGTTTTACCCATCTCCACTAAGTCAGTTTATTCGTATTGATCTTTTCTAATTTGAATTTTAAATAGAACCTATGTAGCATTATTCACATTAGTATTTAATTTGTTAATGTTATTAAATTTTTTTGGTTAACAATTTGGAAAAATATCGTTATTAAAAAGAAAATCAATTAGGTTTTATATTAAGCATTAGAGAAAGTGTGATTGTTACTTATTTGGATATTTCCAAACTCTTATTGTGCACCATTTTCATACATGTTCTAATGATAATCCTTTTTTTCACATGTGGATATGGTAAAAATAAGAAGATGAAAGCTCCAAAAATTGTATTGTGTTTTCTATTTTTACAAGTCTTTGCTTATGTCGTGGTATATTTATATATAACTCCCTTTTTGCTTTTCATGATCAAATTTGTTCAACTGCATAATGTTTGGTTCTGGATTTAATACATCGAAATCCTTCTTTTTTTATTTTTCCCTTAAATGCAATAAGGAGATTGTGCATTCCCAAACTAGAGTTTATGATTTATGATAACATAACTTATCAACTTGTGTTTTTGCTAAATGTAACTCGTTTGATTATGTCTTAAAAAACTACCCATTCAGACTAGAGATTCCATATTCTATATTATCTTCAATGTAATTCTTCTGGCTATGAAATAGTGAATTGTAGCATTAATTTGGATAGGAATAAATGTGAAGGATATACTTCCAAGAGAAATCCGAGCTAACGTGGCTTGTATATAATTTAGGGTTTTGATCTCATCATCAGCTTTCGAATTATAGATTGACGTATGTGTATACCTAGCCATTACAATTTATGGTTCCATTCATAGTCCAAGTTGAAGAAATAATCATTGCTTCTCTGATATGGTTGTTTAATCAATCAAATAAAACACATATATGAGGATAAGAAATTAGAAAATATTACGGAATAAGCATCTATAATTTGAGTCAATGATGTCACTATTTCTAAATTAAATCAATACTCGTGATCATGAATCTATAATATGATTGATTGGAGCCATAATTATGGAATAAACAGGAATGAAGTGTATTTATTGGTTTGATGGAACGGATAGTACAAGTTTTTCAGAGTGAAATTGATTGATTAATGATTGATATCAATTTATCAATAAATGCTATAATTCAAAATAAACCTAATTTTTTAAAATAGTTAATGTTGTTATCTAGATAATTTTATTGGTTTGATGGATACATTTTTTTATCTGGATGGATACATATTTTACTAAAAGGGTATAACATATTTTTAGAGAGCGGAATTGATTGATTGGTGATCAATTGGTTGGTGATTGATATCAATTTATTAATCTAATTAATCAAGCAGCAATTGTTTATCAAAAATCAATTAGAGAGTTGATCCTCGTGATTTTCTATGATTATCCATTCAAATTAATTCAATTTGAGAGCCTATATAAGGGCCAAGGCTTGTGATTGAAAAATTGCTCAAAAATAGCATTAAGGTCTGCTTTCATTTTATAGAACCAAACAAAAATGCTTGCCAACAATCTCCCCGCCGAAGATGTCATGGAGGAAATCATAACGAGGCTTCCTACAAAATCATTAAGATGATTCAAATGTGTATGTATATCTTGGTACATTTTTATCACTGACCCGTATTCTTTTGTTAACCAGAATTGTCGCCTAAAACTCATCTTTTGCCCCCTTGATATTAGCAGGATGGGCTCAGTTTCTAATGAACAACCTTATTGTTACGTGCCTCACCATATAGAACCTCTCCCTCATCATAAGAAATATGAGTTTTTTCATGGTTATTTTAATGGGCTTTTAATTAGTTTGCGTGGGGTCAATCTTAATGCAGAAGGGGATAATTGAAATGATATGAACATACCCCCTAGAACAAAACAAGAAAAGGCTATTCCACTCTCTCAACGTCAACCCAAAGGCATATTTTCTAATATGTTTGGATTTGGGTTTGATAAAATTGCAGAAGATTATAAGATTGTTCACGTTTCAGATTTAATTCAAGATACCGTGAGTCTTATTATTATAGGCTTCATAAATGGTGGAATGTTCAAGACTCCAGAGACAACATTTAGGCTTCAATTTGCTACATCAATTATCCATTATGTTAGTATACACGTTGAGGATATAAATGAGGTTCTAACCACAAGTATTCAAGCCCATATGCATGCTTTTAAAACCCATAATAGTTTGAGCACGTGGCAAATCATGAAGATCCATGAAATTAGTGTAACATAGAGAAACAAGCCCAACAAGACAATGTACAAGGCCTATGTGCAGTCCATATTGAAGAAATCACTTAAAATATCATATGACAAGCATGTGCCTTGGAGGAGAAGGTGGAGTGACATCCATGAATCTTCAAGAAGCAACAAGAAGGCATCATTATGCGTTTAATTTCATTTAGTTTCGTTTTTAGGAAGTTTCTTATTTATTTTCATTGAATAAAGCCTTTAATGGTCATTGCTTGTTCTAGAAGACTATTTTATTTTCCCATTTTGAAGTAGCTGATTTTAGTTTACTATTTTTAGGTAGATAGTTTTTACTTCAAGTTTAAGTAATTTCCTATTTTCATTAGGATTGAATGGTGCCAATCAACTCAATCAATCATCATTAAGGCATCATTCATAGCATTTATGTTGTAGGCTTTTGATTTTAGAGTGTTCTCTTATTGCCTATTTATAGGCTTCATTTTGTACGTTAATATGAATATGAAGACATGAATGAGAATTTTCTATTTTAACAAGTTTTTTACTTATTGGTTATGTATTATTGAAAGAATACGGGCAAAAGAGACTGATCGGTCGACTATTGTGTTATTATACATGGAGTTCTTGAGCAATGTTTCCTTTGGGTGCTGGATTTCATATATTTATTGGGTTCCTTGTCGCAAGATCCCTATCCTTTATTTTATTATTTTTACCTATTCGCTTCCGCCTTTAACCGATTTGTAATTTTTGGGTTTTATAGGACAGGTTCTTATTGGGTCCACGTTAATCAGCCCACGTGTTCTCTTCCCTGTCCACCGGGAGAACCTGAACTTCCCAGCTCCTTTGTAATAAGCTTTTGAGCTCCAATATAAGTTTAAAGTCCTCATGAGTATCCTCAACATCTGTACTAACTAGATTCACCACATCACATGAGTCCCAAAACAGGCAAACCTTCCGAAAACCCCCGTCTCACGCACGCCTAAGGCCCCCCATACACAACCCCATATTTCTACAGTTAAATGATGATTAGATATAACCTTATAGTAGAAGGCCTCTATCAAGTCCTTATTCTGCCATTTTAGAACCCCTCCACATCCTGCCACTCGGCCATTCAAAGAGAACATTCCATCCACAAAACTGCTAGACCATCCCTACATGCCGACACCTCCAGAGAAGGGCAAGTTCCCACCGAGAATTCCTTCTTAATGGAACATTGGTTAAACTCCTTAGCTTTTCTCATGCACTTTAAAATAACTTTGACTTCTGCAATTCCTTCATTTATACCCGAGCGGGTGTTATTGTGCACAACACTATCTATTATGAATTTATGACATGTTCTGTCTTGAACTAATAAAAGTGAAAATACAGGCACAGAAACTACCACTTGGGCCCAGAACCAAGTTTAAACCTATTTATTGAGGCTTCTCACAAAAGCAACTACTTGGGCACATAACCAAGTTTTAACCTATTTATTGAGACTTTTCACTAAAACGACCATTTGGGCCAAGAACCTAGCAACACAGGCCCAATGTCCAACGTCAAAAAATAATGCACGCACCGGTCATAAATATAAGACATATTTACCTAATTTGATTAGATTAAGGATGTTAGTTAAGTTAATTAAAATCACATAGTATTACCAAAACTCCCTACCCGCCTCCTTTCATCCCTACCTTCCCTTTTTTACTTGCTTATTATTGAAGAACATGAACAGGGATAATTTGGGAAAAATTGATAAAAGTTAGGAAGAGATCCTATATTTGAACCAAGACCACATCCTCTAATAGGTTCTATATTTAGGACTAGAGGGAGTAATGTATAACCCATTAAAGTACCTATAAATACAGTAACACACTATTTTATATTTTCCCCCAACAAATATAATGAATAAAAAGGGTCACAATTAGCAATATCTCTGAATTTGAAGCAGAAAGCAATTAATACAAGTCACCCATCAATACATTCTTACATCTAAATTGTGCAAATAAACTACAACATAAAGAAACAATAAATATTACGATTCATCAACTATATGAAAAATGACACTCACACAAACAAATATATTATGGACATGATATTTCAATCACTATTTGGAGACCCATTTAGTGCTAATAAATAATCAAAGTGCCTTCTCAAGAGAATCTCAACGGTATTCATAAAGACCCGGTTGTGTGTTTTTGCAGAAGTTTTAGCCACAAGCTATTGTATAATTAAATTTTTTTATCTGTTATCGTATATCTGGGCTTTAGTTCCCATCTATATAAAAAAGATGTGATTAGATATTTTGTCTACACAGTTTTCAACTTTCAAGACCATTTTCGATAAACTGTGTCCAGAGTTTAATTCCTGTGTGATGTGGTAGAGAGGAGAAATCACTTGAAAATATGATCAAGATAGCATATTTTATTTGTGTGCTCTTCCTAATTTTTTTAACTTTTTCATTAATTAATTAAATGCATTTATTTTGTTTTGCCCATCTCGACTAGGTCAATTTATTATTGGTATCGGTCTTTTCTTATTTGAATTTTTAAATAGAACGATATAGAACATCATTGCCATTTGTATTTGTTGATGTTATCAGAATTTCTTGGTTAATAATTTGGGAAAACATCTCTTTTAATTTAATAGGTTAAGCAGATTTTAAATCCAACTCGTCTTCTTATATTAACAACTGCATATAAAAAACAATAAAGAAGAACCAACGATTAATTCTAGTGCGAGAGTTACAATTATTAATAAAAAGGTTAAATATCATTTGTTGGTTATAATAAGAAAGAACAGGGGGGAGTATTTGTTGTTTCTTTATCTCTGACTGAGCAATATAATTATGTACAAGTATTTTGCATTATATTTATATATATGCATTTGACTGTGAACGATTATGTGTTAATATTTTGTATTTTATCTCTATTTATCCATTTTATTTCACTCTTTAACAATTATTTGTAATCATTGTCCATGTTGGAGCCTTGTTTAAGAGGCATAAGACCTGGGGCTATTATAAGGCATATGTACTGACTTTACAGAGCAGATTGTGTCACTGCAAGCCTTGTGGCTATTATTAAGGAATAATTAGAGAGGAGACCTTGAACAAATGATATTTATCATAAATGACCAAATATCAAAATGAAAATTTTAAAATACCAAATTACCAATAACAAAACTATGTTTTATCTTCTCATTCATTGGATGTTTTCCCTTAAAAAAAAATAAAATTATATCTCAAACCTATCACCATCCCCATTACTGCATTCCTGGTTTTAACACTTTTTTTTTAGATTTTTTTACCTGAGTTATATCCATAATATCAATATATTATTTAATTATTTATATTGATATCTATCCATATATATAATTTTTTTTCTTTTCCTAATTTATCAATAATGGTATCAAATTTTTTATCTAAATATTATGTCATTTTAACTCTCTCCACATAAAACAAAATATTTAACTCCCAAAAAAACTTTATTTCTCATAGATAAAAAACATACCATGATTTTTTTATATTGTAATTTTCTTATATATTTCTCATAAATAAAAAACACACTGTTATTTTTTTATATTGTGATTTTCTTATAACTTCTAAGGATTATATTAAAACTTTTATTGACGAGATGTTTTTATTCACAATTATTTTTAGGTGGTGGGGATCATCCTTATTACCAATTTTATCTAAAATATTAACTAGATTAACTGGATTTTTTTAAATTTCATTAACATTACATTGATCTTCATATTTTTAAACATTATATTATTTTTTGTGAAATAAAAATAAATTATTCAAACCTTCTTTAAATTGTATAATAATTGGTAAGGTTTTCTTATTTTCTATACATATGCAGCATTTATTTAAGATAAATAATAACTCATAAGAGACTATGAAGTTTTAACATATTATATCATTTTTATTTTCAATCAAAGTTAGTATTATTTCAAAAAAAAAAAAATCTAATTTAGTCTGGATTAAAAATGGTAGTAGAGTTGGGGTTTTGGATTTTAGTTTTAGTTTATTAGGTTTTGTTAGGGATAAGTTGGTATTTTAAAATTTTTTTTAATATTTGGTAATTCTAAATAATTATAATATTTATGGTCCTTCCTAGTAAATATTATTTGCTCTAGGTCATTCATTTGTAATTTTCCCTTCTATTAAAGGTAATTTTACTAAGTGATTATGTGAACATGTTATGAACTCATGATTCATCATATTATTCGAACGTTGTTCTGCGGAAAATGTTTTTGTTTTGTATGAAGGTTCTGATACCCTCACATTTTACGCTTTTTTAATGCGTTGGTTTTGATACCCACATTTTAAAATATGTTTTTCTACTTAGGTAAAGTGATTTTATGTGTATGCTTGTAGTTTTATTTAAACCAATGATATGTGGCTCTTTCAAGTTAGACATTGATTAATACTGACTATGTTTTTGTTATGCTTTTTGTTCTACTAGTTCCATCTCTTTTATCTCTCTTCTGTGAAACATTAATATTAGTTTTCTTTTCATTATTGACACTTTGATGTTGTTGTAATATGTAAAATAGCAAAAGAATGTTACACATGCCTAAGTTTAGTTGGGATGTTTTTGAATTGTTGATGATGTTTGATTTTTAGACCCATTCTTCATTTATGTATATAGCTCCTACCCTCATAAATGTGCTGATCAACCTTGATGATTGATCTTAAGTGGCTGTGCGAATGTTGTGCGAACATAAGATGATTGAATTACTCAAGGTGTAATTCATTTATTTTCCCTTATTTTTGGTTATTATATGAACATATTATAACCCCATATTGTTCATAGTGCGTTTCTGCAGAGAATTATTTAGTTTTGTGTGATTTTTCTATGGGACACGCCATGCTATAGAAGCATGCATACTACTTTTGCTAGAGCATTTCCATGAGTTAAATGCAAAATTATGGTATGTTTGTTCAATTCTTTTGTTTGTTGTATCTGTAGTTAGGTAAACTAAATTGAATTTTGTCTATGCAAGTATCACAAGAAGATGTATGAGATCATCAAAGATTTATAGCAGCTATTGAGTAGTTTACTTATTACTAGGAATAGTGTGGGTTAATAATTAGGTATGGTTACATGTAATAATTACTATACTATTATTTGTGCCTCTTTTCAATTAGATTTTTGTGTGGTGATCTAAGTATAAATGCTTGTTTTGTTTTGTTTTGCCACTATCACTAGGTAGTTCAGAAATCTCAGTATGGTGTGTTTAGCTAACAAATACTTCTTAACTCATACAGCATAATATCAGGACAGCTTGCATATTATATAATAGATGGTGTATTACTTTCGTATTCTTGGCACACCACAGTGAATAGTTGATTTTAACATGTTAATTCATCCGTTCCTAAATATAAGATCAAGTTGACTTTTTTGTGGGGATTAAGAAAACCAAATAGACCATTTAATTTTAACATATGTTACATGTAATTAGATTAATATGTTATTTTATAAGTAAAGTAACTTATTTTGAGGAAAAAATAGATATAAATACTTTAAAGTAATTTATTTTGCATTCTAATTTTTTTTTTTCAAAATAATCAACTTAATCTTTTATTTAGGATCAGACGAAGTTTCTTGTAACAAGAAATGTTATGCACCATGTGACTCTATGCATGTTTGGATCTTCCGTTTTCAGCCCAGAAGCCCGTTGGAGAAGGAAATGTCAAATTTAAAAAAAATGTTTGGATGGGCTTATTTTCAGAATGACTTTTGGTCCAAAATGGCTTCTGCAACGTCAAAAGTCAGAAGAAGAAAAAAGTGGCTTTTGGCTTTTGATGGGTCCCACACCTTTTGTTATGTATTATTTAATAAAGTGGGTAAGAAAATTAGACAATTAGACCCTTAAAATTCTCAAATAAGATATTTTCTTTTAATATAAAATTTTCTTTTTGTCTCCAAAATTTACCATAATAATTTATGACGACTTTCCCATAATATACTCCTTTGAGTTAAAAATATTATTTTTTTAAAATTATTTTCCTGAAAATAAGGGAGACACTAAGCCTTTAATAAGAATATATGCATATTATATATGTATTATTTAATAACAATAATGCCCTTTTTAGTAATTTTTCATCTAAACTTGCTTTTCAAAATAATCATCCAAACATGTCTCTAAAAGTCAGATTGAAAAAAAAAAGTCACTTCTATCGTTACAAATCCAAACATAAATCACTTCACACAATCTGACTTTTATCCAATCTTACTTCTAAAAAAGTTTTTCTGAAGAAAAGTCGCTTCTCACATAAACTCAATCCAAACACACCTCTATGTTATACAAATTAAATATGTGCATATACTTTTTCACATTTCATTTATTTTTTATAATCTATTTTACTACTACAGTTTTTCTAGAAACTTTTATAAAATTCAGACATGTGGGATGTGGCTTAAATTCATGAGTTTAATCAAATGTTTAAAATGTTTAAATAATTATAATTGGGTTAAGGTTTGAGCCAGACATTAATGCATTAACTTTGGGAGTGCAGAGAAATGGTGTTGATCAAGTTGGCTCTTATAATAGTATAGTACCGACCTTTGAATTATGTAAGCTTTTGTTTGATCTTTGATTCACTGGATGAGAGAGCTTGGATTTCACCAACTGAATGGACCGGGAGAGAAGGAGGACTCCATTTTCTACTTGTTCCATTGTTCGTTCTTCGTTATTTGCCACAAGTTGAAGAGGCAGGAAATTGAATTTGGGTTCAACCATTGGACTCTTTTGTTTGTTCCTCCTTTGCGGTGAGGCGACAGTGAACAAGGGGAAAAGTTCTTGCACGGTGTGTGTTCTATTCTCTACTTAGTTTCCTACTCTTCTCTGTTCATTCACTATGGTCTTTAACCCTGAAATTGTTACTGCTCTGATGGATTGGATCATGATCATGGGTAGCTAATTTGTTTGGCAGCCAATGAACTGATTCTTAGAACATGTTTGAACATTTCATTTGTGCTTAATTTTAGATTAATCTTGCTAGATTACCAATTCAGATTAGCCTTGGAAGAATGATCTTAATTGGATTTGATCATAATCACATTGCAATGAAATCGGTTGTTTATTGTCTCGAGTAATTTTGCTAGGAATACCAAGTTTAACTTGAGAGAGGATGTAATTAATTGGAAGATATTTGCATATATTAATATTCTAGATAAATAAATTCAATACTAAATTTATTTAATTGGGTAATTGTATACTCTATGAAAAGAAAAATAGATCCGTCGCTCTAAGGTTATTTTCTCAATTGAAAATCATCTAAACATTAGATTTAGTATATAGCTTCATTTAAATTACATTTTGAACTTCCCATTTTCATTTGCTCAACTTAAATGAAGATGCAAAGTTAATGCCTATGGATTGATTATTCTGAGTGTTCAGTTCAAAAAAAAAAAAATATTCTGAGTGTTAGTGCACTTATATAGTCTTGGGCCACTTATTATTGTAATTTTTTTTACAACATCTCTTCGAACATTTCTGTTGCATTGTAGGCGGTAAAATAATTACTCCCGGGCTCCAGGCTGGTCAACAACAGCCCATGGGCTACACAAGAAAGCCGACATAACCCGCACTTTCACTGGTTGGCATTTTTTCAACCCAAGCCCATGCTCCATTCACGTTGCATTACGTCGGCCAACGCTCAACGATTCTCATTTTATTGGATCCAACGATTGTTTTTGCATTTGATGATTGTCTTATTTTTCTTGAGTGTGATTACCAGACTAAACAATTTAAGATTTGAGTGATAGATGAATATGGTTTTGAGAGTAGTTATATTCAAGAATTTGAGACTGTCGTGATTCTTGAAAATGAACGCATGTATAGGATTAAAGCCCTATATCTATCAGTGATTTGTGTTTTTGACTATGTGAAA
This sequence comes from Mimosa bimucronata, assembly GCA_037074515.1. Taxonomy (NCBI): domain Eukaryota; kingdom Viridiplantae; phylum Streptophyta; class Magnoliopsida; order Fabales; family Fabaceae; genus Mimosa; species Mimosa bimucronata. The sequence goes on along the minus strand of CM073448.1, from coordinate 12,781,770 downwards.
AATCTGGTTCCCCTGATAGAGTGGAGGAAAGTGAAACAACAAAATATGATTGATATTTATTTTATAGAATAGTAAACAGAAACCAAGTTAAATTACATCCAAATGTGATATCAGTGTTTACTTCAATTAGTATACGATCCGTGGCTTCAAGAGTTGTTGTTCCAAGCCACCTGGTACTCCAAGCTGTTTTTCCATGTTGACCTTTGAGGCTTATTTTATTTTCAACGCTCCTTCTATGGTTATGTAACTTTGTTGAACTCATCTATTTTTATTTTGCTAGTCGAGACAATATATTTTGAAGAGTGCAGCAGATAGTCATTTTGATCATGAGGCTTTTTTTTTGGGCCAAATCATGAGAGTTTTTTTTTTAACTGAAAAAATCATGAGGCTTTCAATCTATTGGTTTTCCCCTTTTCCTTTCATGTTTAAAATCTTAGATAGACCTTTTTACATTATTAACGTTGGTGTTTCATTATTAAGTAAGTTACTGAATTTTCAACTAATATAATAATGACTTAGTTGTTATTTTTGTAGCGGCGTTTTGGGAGTATCTTCGCAGTTTAGTGATGCTGGGTGAAACCTACCTATACTGACAGAAATAAAAGGCTTGTTTGGTAAGTTCTAGAGCCCACAAGGATAATCCTGAGTGAATTATGAGTTAGGTACTTGTCCTTAGATTGTGTGTGAGTTCATTCCCTTTTATAAAATTTTGTTATAAAAAAGGGTTAATATAACTTTTGGTCCCTAAACTTTCACTCAATTTTGGTTTTGGTCCCTGAACTTTCCGTCAATTTTGGTTTTGGTCCCTGAACTTTGGGTCAATTTTGGTCTTGGTCCCTGAACTTTGAAAGTTTTGGTTTTGGTCCCTTAGTTTAAAAAAAACTTCAACAAAAAAAAAGTTGAGGGACCAAAACCAAAATTGCTGAAAGTTCAGGGACTAAGACCAAAATTGACCCAAAGTTCAGGGACCAAAACCAAAACTTTCAAAGTTCAGGGACCAAAACCAAAATTGACCGAAAGTTCAGGGACTAAAACCAAAAATTTTAAAGTTCAGGGACCAAAACCAAAATTGAGTGAAAGTTCAGGGACCAAAAGTTATATTAACCCTATAAAAAAACAGTGAAAGTCGTACAATCCTTTTTTTTTTTTTTTGTTGTATTTTGTCATGAATTAATAAAAAGTGAAAATGCAAGCCCATAAACTACCACTTGGGCCCAGACCATGTGTTAACCTATTTATTGAGACTTCTGACTAGGACAACTACTTGGGCCAAGAATCTATAAACACAGGCCCAATGTCCAGCATCTAAAAATAATAATGTTTAACCCATTAACATGCCCATAAACAAACTAACACACTATTTTCCATTTCCCCACAAAAAAAAAAAATATATATATATATATATATAATGAATAAAAACGATCACAATGAGCAAGACCTCTGGATTTAAAATACAGTTAATACAAAATCACCCATCAATCATCAATCATCAATCAATTCATAGAAAAAAAAGGTCACCCATCAGTTGGCAAAAAAAAAAAAACATCTGGATTGTGCCAATAAACTACAATATAAAGAAACAACAAAGGTTACAATTCATCAACGATATGAAAATTTACACGCACATAAATATATCATGGACATGATACTCATTTAGTGCCAATATAATCGAAGTGCCTTCGCAAGAGCAATCATAAAGACTTGGTGGTGTGTGTTTTTGTAGAGATTTTAGCCATGAGCTATTGTATAATTAAGTTTTTTGTGTGTGGCCCTTAGGCCCCCAACTATACAAAAAGGATGTGATTAGATAATTTTGTTCACGAAGTTTTTAACTTTCAAGAACATATTCTATAAATGGTTTTATGCTTTTGACTATGTCCAGTTAAGATATTTTTTTAAATTGTGATTTTGTTAAGATATTTTTTTAAATTGTGATTTTCTTATAAATTCTATGTTTTATATTAATAATTTTACTGACAAGATCTTTTTATTCACAAATATTTTTTTAAGTGGGATCATCCTTCTTACTAGTTTTGGTATAAAAAAATTAACTAGATTATCTGGATTTTTTTAAATTTCATTAACATTACATTAATCCTTATATTTTTAAACATTAAATTATTTTTTTGTGAAATAAAAATAAATTATACAAACCTTCGTTAAATTTTTTAATAATCGGTAAGTTTTTTTTTTATTTTCCATACATACACAATATTTATTTAAGATAAATAATAGCTTATGAAAGAATATGAGGTTTTAACAAAGTACATCAATTTCAATTTTTCATTTGCAATCAAGGTTTGCCTCCATTCATTAAGTAGGTTTTGTTAGAGATAAGTTGGTATTTTTAAATTTTTATTTTAGTATTTGGTCATTCTAAATAATTATAACTTTTATGGTCCATCCTAATAAATATTATTTGTTTTAGGTCTTTCTTTTTAATTTTTCCTTCTATTAAAGACAATTTTTTATCAATGATTGTATGAATATGTTTGACCTTATAGGTTGTTTTGCATAAAATGTTTTTGTTTGGTACAATGACTCCGATACCCTCATGTTTTACGATTATTATGGTTGACTCTGATACCCCACACTTTAAAACGTGTTTTTTTATGTAGGTCAAGTGATTTAATGTGGGTGCTTTTAATTTTATTCAAAACAATGATAGGTGGTTCTTTTAAGATAAGCATTGATTTTTAATTTTATTTAAAACAATGATAGGTGGTTCTTTCAAGGTAAGCATTGATTAATGTTGCTATGAAGTTTTCTTTTCATTATTGACACTTTGAAGTTGTTGAAATATGTAAAATAGCAAAAGAATGTTGAAGACATGCCTGATTTTAGTTGGAATGTTTTTGAATTGTTGATAAGGTTTGATTTTTGTTCCTTTCTTCCTTTTTCATCATTATATTTTTTTGTGTATGATATTCTTTGGGTGCCTGTAGATTTATTTAAGCAGGAAATGTAGATTTTGGTATGGATATTGCTCTTGCCCTTCTAAAAACCACTCTTCTAAAAACCACTAAGCAACATCTTTCATAGAGCATTTCAAAGAACTAAACGCAAAATCATAGTATGTTAGTTCAATTCTTCAGCTTATTTTATTTCTATTTAGGTAAGCTACGTTTTTCAATTCTTCTTTATTTTATGTTTAGTTAGGTAAACTAAATTGAATGTCTTCTACATAGGTATCACAAGAAGATGTGCGAGATCTTCAAAAAAATATATCAGTTGTTAACTAGTTTACTTATTAGGAATAATATTGGTTTATGATTGGGTATTGTTACATGTTAATAGAACATATATCAAAAACACATTTTAAATAACTGATTACATGTTTTCGTTGTTTGCCTTGGCATATTATGTTCCAAAAGGATTCGACTTTGACATTTAAAATGTTTTTTCTATATCCTGCATTTTCTATATTAATGAAATACCTTTTAAGAGTAAAATACATTGATGTCCCTCTATTTAATCAAAATTAGAAAGACCCATCTATTTTAAAAAGGGTTAAGGGTAAAAAATACACATATGTTTTTACCTAAAGGTCACCCAGCACCAAATTTTTTTTTATCCCAAAAGTCACTCTAAGTTTTCATATTGGGTTCAAAAGTCACATAATCCGTTAGCCTAAGGAAACGTCCGTTAAGTGGGCCACCTGTACTCCATGTGGCACTTAATGCATGTTAACTGGGCTGATGTGGCAAGTGTGCATTGAGACCAAGACATTTAATGTCTTGCAAATTGCAGAATGCAGATCAAGGGGGAGGAAATCAACGAGGAGGGCTTCATCGTCTTCATCATCACTGGTTGCAGATTGAAGATGGCCTCATCATCAATGTCATCGCGGAGCTTGAGATCGAAGTTTGGGGGAGAAGAGAGTGGGGGAAACCGAGGTAGAGGAAAGGTGGTTCGAACGAGGGATGCCATTGGGGAGGTCGAGCAAAGGTACTGTCATTGTCAAGTTTTGGCTCACCGGTGCACATCGTGGACGGAAACGAACCCAGGACGGAGGTTTTACGGCTGTCGGAACTATGGCAAGGTAGGATTTTGGGGTATTTTTGGAAGGCCCGATTTTCCCCTGTTGGTTCGAAATTTTTGTTTCTTCCTCTGCGATTTTGTTTCTGAACATGATGAAGGTAGAATGGGAGTGATGTTGATGATGTTTAGTTGATTATTGTTCGAGGGTGGGGCTGTGTAATTTTTGTTCTCTCTTGGCTTGTTTGGTTCTGCTGTTTCAGTGACATAGGGGAGGGAGATATAATGAAGTTAAAATTGTTGATGACTGGTTAGATTATACATATAGTGGCTCATGAATTAGATTATACATGTTTGTCTTCAAAATTTGCAGGGTGGAGGAGGGTGCGGGTATTTCGCTTGGGAAGATGATGAGTTTGGGAAAAGGGCGAATGATGTGATAAAAGAATTACTCAACGATCTAGACAAGCTATATGATGAGAACAAGAACCTTCAAAGAAGCAATGGCAATGAACGGTTATATGAAGAGTTAAGTATGATCGATGGTGAGGTGAAACAACTGAAAGCTACACAAGATGTCAGGGAAGGTGAATTAAGGAAGGTGGAGGGGAAGTTTCGATTTGCAGTAGGAGCATTGTTGATAACTTGGGTGTGGTTGATTTTCATGTATGTCCGTGCCTGATGTGATTTAGGAGAAGTGGAAAACGTATGTTAATTATGTGAGAATAGTTTGTATTGGTATGCAATGTAGAAAATCTTTTTCCTGTTAACCAAGCTTACAAAACGGATCCAAAAAACCACATGCGTAGTCATCATTTGAAAATCATCTGAATTGCTTAACATGCAAAATCTTGCTTCCAGATCATTTCCAGCCTCAATTACTATTTATGCTAAAGCAAACTTCAATTGAAGATATTGAACTCTAATGATGAGAGAAGACAATATCATTTGTATGTTAATAGCAGCAGCAACTGAAGCAAATTAAGAAAACTTTTCCAGCAAATACACCCCTCTAATTTCAGCCTTAAGGTTGTTTTCAAACTTTTTTTTTGAACGGGGGATAAATGTAAAGGTCAAACTCTGATAGCTATGTGCATGTGCAAGTTTTCAACAAGATGTACAAACTTTTTATCATAATATATATAATATATAACATGATAGATAGCATAACAGATAGCACTTGAGTGTGTCAGCCACACAAAAAAATCCCTGATAGCACTTGATAATGTAATTAATCTAAACATAATGTAATTATAAAGCATACGCCATAATATAGTTCGGCGTGGACAAAAGCCTGAAAATAACAGGCACAAAACATACGCCATGATACAGTTCGGCGTGCACAAAACAGAGCATTACATAGATGAAATCAAGACTATATGGTAGACTTTGCTTTGCCTTTCGCCTTTTGAATTTGACTTCTTGTCTTTGCTATAAGTTGTTCGGTAGTGACACATGATTGCCCATTCCACTGAAGACCTGGCGCCTGATATAGTAGCTGAGAAGTGTCTGCCACATTGATTGGAGCAGAGGTAAATTGAATATGCCTTGAGCCAATTTCTGTATTTGAGCAATTTGCCTGATTTGCCTTAGCCTTGGCCAGTCGCATCTCTTTTTCATTTGGAATAGGAAATTTAATTTGTGGATCAGCATTGTGGCGTATATATTCCTGTGCAGTTCCCTCCTCAAGCACCACTTCAGAGTTTAATCCAGGCTTAAAAAAACATCAGATTAAAGGTGGCGTATATATTCCTGTGCAAATTCATCTATGAAGCTACCTTCCATTTGCTGCATTATCTTCCTCTTAGCCCTCTTACATTTCTGTAAACTCACATTAACCTTCAATTCCCTCTCAACCTCCTTCTTCATGTCATTTGAACTAAACTTAGGCATCTCTTGCACTTTTTCCTTGAAATGTTTAGCCAACCAATTCACCGATGCTCTTGGGTTCTTATACACACGAGCACAATTATGCTCATACAACAGACTCTTTATTTCAAATCCTACATCTACCCCATATGTGGAGGCATAAAGGGAAAACGGGCATCCTTCTTGACACAATACTTTAAATGTTTTCTTATCACTCCTCACTACCTTAATGTCAACTCCGCGCATAATGGCATACTTATCCGCAGCTTCCTTCAACTGTTTCTTGTTTGCATAAGTCATCCCCACCGCAAAAAAAGGTTTCCTCCTTGACTCTTCAGCATCTTCAAGAGCTGTCACTTCTCTTGGAGGCCCATCACCACATTCAGACCCCAACTCACCCTCTTCATGATCACTTCCATTCTCCACATTAAGCCCCTCAACTTCGAAATCATCATCCAAGCTCTCTAGTGTATCAGCACATGAACTATCACCCGAATAGCTAAAATAATCACTGTCATCAACATCAGACCTACAAAGTTCGTTATCACGAGCACCTACACCGTCCTCACTAATGACCTCAATATCAGCAAAATCAATGTCATCATAACCATCTAAGCCAGCAAATTCATCAATTATATCTTGCTCTTCGTTATTTTCGTTTCCCCTCTCATTACCTTCATCATTCACTGCCTTAGTTACCACCCTTCCTCCCTGATTTTCTACTTGACTGGGTTCATCATAAGCCACAGCACTGCATGATATAGACTCATAACCCCCTCCAAACCTAGCCTTACAGCTTTCCCAACTCAGCTTTGCCAATTTAAACACTTCTATAGACCTTTTTACTAACCTCGCATGTTTGGCATCAAGATTCTCTTCCTCTTCGACCACGTTATCCTCACCTTTGGATGACATTGCTTCACACTGCACAATGAAATACAATAAGTAAACAAAGGGCTTTCAAGGCATTTCACTGTAACCATATGCCAACAAACAAAACGATGGAGCTATTGACTTAAGAGCTAATCGATTTCTTTCAATGACCTAACTCAGGGGCTTCCATGGGATTTCAATGTACATACACTACAAAATAATACTCGCAACTAAATCATGCTCACCTGGGATTCCTTTTTGTTGCTTCTTGCCCGAAACCCTAGAAGAATGTTGTCACATGCGATTCCGATTCCTTCTTCCCTTTCTCGCTTTCAACAATCGGCTTTCTCGATTCCCTCTCTGGATTCGCTTTCTCGTGACTTCCACAATCGATTGGTCTAGCTTCCACAATCGAGTTCGCTCTGGTTCTGGTTCGCTCTACCCAAACCCTAGATCGTGTTTCCCCATGGCTCTGGTTCGCTCTACCCAAACCCTAATCGCGTTTTGTTTTCTTTTCACCTCAGTTCTTCCAGTTAATTGTCCTGATTGTTTTATGTAAAGTTATACCCTTATTAAAAATAAATATAATATAATTTGATATTTTTTCCCTTTTCCCTTTTTAATTATTCTGACGCCTATATCTCTCATTTTCCCACAGCCCACTTTACTATCCACCTCAGCTGCCATGTCATCAGTATAAGTGCCATATGGCGTACAGGTGGCCCAGTTAACGGCCGTTTCCTTAGTTAGACGGATTATGTGACTTTTGAACCCAATATGAAAACTTAGAGTGACTTTTGGCCCAAAAAAAACATTTGGTGCTGGGTGACCTTTAGGTAAAAACATATGTGAATTTTTTACCCTTAACCCTTTTAGAAACCTTTATAAACGTCCACTTAAATCAAAATATATGTTACATAAATCATCCTTTTAGTTTTAAAATTCAATTTCCATCCACTCAATTGTTAGTTAATCGTTAAATCATAGTGTTGGCCAATTGTTTTGGCCGAAATACACTTCATTAACATAAACAATACCTTTTTGCTAAGCATTGTAAATAATACTTAGTAACTATTTAAGCACATATTTACCTATATTTAAAATTAATTTTCATTTATGATTCCATATTTTTTACTATTAAATCTATAATTTTTGATAATGTGACAGTGTTAATTAATTTTGAAATTATAAATTGTATTTTTCAACAATTTTAAATGTTTGATACTTTTTGTTTTTTAAAAATAATTCATGATTTAATTTGCAATTTTTTAAATACATATTTTGTTGAATTTTTTTGAAATTATATATACTTTTAATTTAAAATATTAATTTTAAATTGACATGATTTTATTAATATTAAATTAAAATGTATGTTTTATAATTAATACTTTTTAAGTAAATTTCATGAAACTAATGTTCATAAAAGATTAGTGTTCTGATCAAATTGTTAATATTTTTCATGTAAAATATATTAAAATTATGTTTAAATTCAATTAAAATATTAAATAAATAACCAGTAATGATTAAATAAATCTTGAAAGATAAATGAGAGATTTAGTACTATAAGCTAAATCTATATAACGTAAAAAGTCTTCCACCAAAACACTATTCATAAGGAATTAACGGCCCAGATGATTAGTTTTATTTAGATCAATGGGTCAATTTATCACTAGTTATATCACTAATTATATTTGATTGGTTATAACCATTAACCATTTTTTTAATTATTATATTTAAGATGAGTTCTAAAATTGTATATACTAGTAATCAATATCAATAATATATATATATATATATATATAATCTTCCACCAGTTAATATATATCACTAATTATATTTAAGATAAATATAATCATTATTTTTGAATTATTATATTTAAGTATAATTATTATAATCTATCATTAATTATATCTACTAATAATTATATTTAAATTTAAAGATGCATTATATTTAATTTATATCTATCAATATATATCACTAATTGTATCTACTAATTATATTTAAGAAAAATATAATCATTATTTTTAAATTATTATATTTAAGTATAATTATTTTAATCTATCACTAATTATATCTACTAATAATTATACTTAAATTTAAAAACTGATTATATCTACTAATAATTATATCTCAATTTAAAGATTGTATATATCTACTAATAATTATATTTAAATTTAAAGATGGATTATATTTAAATTATATATATCAATATATATATTTCACTAATTATATCTACTAATTATATTTAAGAAAAATATAATCATTATTTTTGAATTATTATATTTAAGTATAATTATTTTAATCTATCACTAATTATATCTACTAATAATTATATTTAAATTTAAAGATTGATTATATCTACTAATAATCTATATCTATCTATCTATATAACATAAAAAAGTCTTCCACCAAAACACTAATCATCTGGAATTAACGGCCCAGATGATTAGTTTTATTTAGATCAATGGGTCAATTTATCACTAATTATATCACTAATTATATTTGATTAGTTATAACCATTAACCATTTTTAATTATTATATTTAAGATGAGTTCTAAAATTGTATATACTAGTAATCAATATCAATAATATATATATATATAAATAATCTTCCACCAAGTTAATATATATCACTAATTATATTTAAGAAAAATATAATCATTATTTTTTAATTATTATATTTAAGTATAATTATTATAATCTATCACTAATTATATCTACTAATAATTATATTTAAATTTAAAGACGCATTATATTTAATTTATATCCATCAATATATATATATCACTAATTGTATCTACTAATTATATTTAAGAAAAATATAATCATTATTTTTGAATTATTATATTTTAGTATAATTATTTTAATCTATCACTAATTATATCTACTAATAATTATACTTAAATTTAAAGACTGATTATATCTACTAATAATTATATTTAAATTTAAAGACTCATTTTATTTAAATTATATCTATCAATATATATCACTAATTGTATCTATTAATTATATTTATATTTAAAGACGTTCACAACATATTCTGATTGGTCAATCTATCACTAATTATATATTCTTAAATATATTGTAACCCTAAGGCCTAAGCTATGCCTATAAATATGAGGAATGAGCTTGTCCCTCCCTCTCATACGTAAGTCAACTGTTTTATTTCTTATTGTCATAATAGAAAGCCATTAAACATGAATAAAAATTCACAAATCAATTGAATTATAAGAATTTTAATTTGCGCCACATGAAAACAAATTTATGATTTCTTTTTTTGAATTGGAAAACCATATTTATGATTTTAAGTGAAACCATATGAAAAATATCACTCGTGCAACGCACGGGAGGCTTTATAAAATGTAACTTTATAATTTGATTGAAATTATTGTGAGACTGACTTTGCAGGCTGTGATCGTTACTATTGTTATTATTGTTCGAATATACCTTTCAAAACCGATTTTCACATATGAGCAACTTTATGTTGCACTATCGAGAGTAATGAGCATAGACGGGTTAAAAATTGTTTTGAGCCCCTAACGAACTTGAGCGTGGCAACAAGGCGAACAATATAGTTTACAAGGAAGTATTCATGAATGTAGACCGGCATTAATTCCTTGATATTCGGGGCGTTATACTTAAATGAGTCCATACTTTTACCTTATTGTTTTAAATGTTAGCCAACATTTCCAACGTGTATTTCTGATTTTTATTTGATTGAATGACATTTCTTACATTCGAACACTTCAATAATAGAATATATCACCCGTGCAACGCACGGGAGGCTCAACTCGTTAGTAAAGAAGAAACATTCTAATATAATTTCAAATTAAAGAAATGTATTTTTAGAATATTTTGAAAACTTACTTTAACGGGGTTAGTTTTTGGACTAGATTGTATATTTCAAAACAAGGAATCAAACCCTAACTCATACAAATTCTATAAAATCGTCAACCAAAGGTTGCCATGTGTTGGCAGAATCAAACCCCAAACCTCAACACAATGGTTCAACGGTAAAAGGCAACATTTTATTCGTAACGTCCTTTAATTTGATATATAAAGAAACCGAACAAATCGAAGGTTAATAAATCACTTGTGTTATATATTTATGATGATGGTTCGTGTAATGGCTTACAACACTTTGTAGCCTTGGGAAGGGTTTATGTGGGTTTACCTAAACTCTTCTTCACTTTTGTAATTACTATACTATTCTTTGTGATTGGGTAGGTTTACTTAAACTCTTCTTCATATTTGTAATTTCTATACTATTCATTGTGCCTCTTTTCAGTTTAGATTATTTTGTGGTGATGTAAGTTTGAATGCTTGTTTCGTTTTGTTTTACCACTATCACTATGTAATTTAGAAATCTCAATATGGTGTGTTTAACCAACCAATACTTACTTCTTAACTCATACAACATTAAATCAAGTCAAATTACATATTATATGATAGACGGTGTATTACTTGGGTCCGGGGTGTCAACGGCCCTCTCTGCTGCCCCATTGATTTGGGGCACTTTCCAATATTTGTATTTCTTTATACAATTAGATTTTACATTGAAAAAGTGACTTTTTAATATATTATGAAAAAAAATGATTATATTTTCAATTTTTATAATCTTCCAAAGATTAGGTGTTCTAAATGAAAAAACACAACACAATTTTGTAGCACCAATCTTTTGTAAAATCATAAACAATTGAAAACATAGCTGTTTTCAACTTATAATATATCAAAATATCACTATATTTTAATGCAAAATTTAATGGTATAAAGAAACACACACAAAAATTTGAAAAGGGCTCCAAATTGAAAAGGCAGCCGAGGGGCCAGCTAACAACCCCCATATTACCTTGGCAGTCTTAGCACACCATGGTGAATTTTAACATGCTATCTCGTGAAAAGGGTCATTAACCGTAAGCTATATGCGGCTGCTATTTTGTTTTATTTTTCAATAAAATTTTAGCTCCTGATAATTAATTTCGGTTACACCTATTATTGCCATTTGACCGGATTAAGTATCCTATTTGTTGGAGACTGCTGCAGTTAACTTGGTTGCTAGAGAGAAACCAGCTGATGTTTAATCAGAGATTGCTGTTATAGGCATGTCAAGTCCATTGATTGCACTTGACTTTTTCATTATAACCTCTATTAATTTGAAAGTGATGCACCGCATCAGCATAAGTTTACTTGAGAAGGATATGCGAAGGAAATGATAACATTCTTCGATTGTATATTATATGGGGAAATCTCGTTTAACCCCCACCATAGGTATTTTACCGTCAAACACCCAAAAAAAACTGAACTATTACCGCATCCCCTTGGAGCAAAATGAAATAAATTTTGGAAGGTGAAAAGACTTCATGGCCCTTGCCTTTTCTTTTTAACATGTTTCATTTGCAAAATAAGTATAACATTTTTTAAAAAAAAGTATGGTGATTTCTAACACAAATGAAATTATTTCCAAGACAATAAGTAATTCCTCAACAACACTTAAAAAAATGTTTACGAGAAAGCATGCATTATTTGCAAGACATATATTGAAGTTTCTAAGACAAATGTACTTATTTCTAGCACATGTGAAGGCATTTTCAAAACAACTATATGTCATTTGGAAAATAAATATAAGAATTTCTGAGACAAATACACCGATTTCTAATACAAATTAAATGAAGTTATTTCCGAGATTATAAGTCATGTCCGAAATTAATAAGTGAATCCACTGAAATAATTAAAAGAAAAAGAACATTTATATGAAAATACGTACCATTTGCAAGACAAATATAGAAATTTTTGGCCTATGGTGTTACTGTTGTTGGGACAAGACAGCAAATAAAAGAAACTGCATTCAAGTCACACAGAAGATAGCAAATAAAAGGGAAAATTGCATTTAAGTCCAAGGAAGAGAATTTATATCAAACAAGTCTCAATGACTTGTTAATAATTATGCATTTTCACTTAATAACAAAAGCATTCTGACATTGACAAGTCATGAAGCTTATTTGATATTAATTCTTTTTCTTGGAATCTGAATGCAATTCTCCTCAGATAAAAAGATTACAGGAGGAAGGTCTCAATACTGATGACAAACTTATACTTGATGCAGCCTGCCTTGCAGCGAAAGTAAGTATCCATCTATTGAATGTGTGGATTAAATTGTAGATGTCAGAGACCAACAAATTCCTTGATATGTAATCAGTATCATTTAACTACGGGATCAGTACCAGTTGATTTGCTTTAATTTCAAACGTAATCTTTGGGGAACAATGCCCAGATAAAAGCTGAAATGGAGTCAATCATTTCGTAATATTTTTATACTGAAACTTTTCTTGATCTTCCTGTTGTACAACCGTGCCACAAAGCCGAACTGGTAACGTGCTCTTGGTCTGCATAGAACTTTTCCCATTCTTATTTTATTCTCAGTATTTGTATACTTATTCGGTTCTTAAATATAAGATGGGGAAGGTGAACAGATTCCTAAATATGAGAACTCTTTCTATTTTTTCTCACATTTCCTTGAATCATTTTTATTAATGCTCTCAATAATAAATAAGAGAGGAAAGGTAGTAATGTAGGAATGTGTATGATGTTTTAATAATATAACGTGATTTTAATTAATACAAATTTAATTAACATTCTTAATCTAATCAAATTAGATAAATAAGTCTTATATTTAGAAATGAAAGAAATACTTAACAATAAGTCACTAAAAATTGGGTAGATAATGCCAGCTAAATGGATAGAAGACTGAAACATTCATGAAAGCCTGTGACAATCAGAGTAAAGAAGCACGAGCATAAATATCTCACTAGATGCACTAGATGGGAGCATTTACTGATTATTAATGTGATTACTCGGTAAGATATGGTCACGATCATTTGACATGTCTGATTTCACTGTTTACTTCAGCAGTTACAGCCTTATGTTGGATTGTTTATTGTAAATCTCAACGAATGACTTGCATTCAATGTATGTCTACACTCTACACACACACATTTTTGTAGCTCGAAGGAAAAGTGTTACGGCTCTTTTGCTGGTTGGAGGTGCATTTGTACAATAGTAACTCAACTGTGGAAAAATAGGAAAATAATGTGATAGACAACTTCCTACTGCTACTCTATCATATAGAGGGACATAGGGAGTGGGAAGTGTAGCTGTAGCTAAGGGTGTGTTTAGTGTTTTCCAACTTTTGGTGCTTTAAATATGCACCTGTCCTGGTTTAGCAAGAGAAGAAGAGAAAATTTTCAATTGGACCTGACCCTTTGGGAATGGAGAGTGTGCCAACCTCTCGAATGTGTACCTTGTTTTGTGTTAGAGAGTCTGTAGTGTTTGTGGCTTTGTGTTATGTTTTGTTTCTATTTATTGTAACATGTTATTCTGATTGTAACTCTGTATTTGAATGTATTCTTCTTTTCCCTTGTTATGCTGCAACAGTGTCATTATCATTCAAGTGTTTCCACCCTTTGTTGTTTATTTTCTAGTTTAAGTCTTGTAATCAGTTTGTTTAGGATCGGAGAGGTTCCAAACATAATGTTTTTGCCCATGGGCATTACAATGGAGGTGGGTCAGTCACTTACCAGTAGGATACACGAATACTAAATTGTCTAAGGTGGCTATAGCACTTACTGTCACGCACCGCTCCTGATTGACTTAAAATGCAGACGTTGACTAACCGGAATTATCCGAAATAGTCTAGAACATTCTAGAACAGTCCAGAACCATCTAGAACATTCTGGAAGAATCCGGAACCTTCTAGAATAGTGTAGAAGGTTCTAGAAACGTATGGAATATTCTGGAAGCTTGTGGAGCTTTATGGAGAAGCCTGGAATATTCTAGATAAGTGTGGAGATATTTGTAAATATCTTAGATATTTTCGTAGAATATTCTAGAGACTCAATTGTAACCGTTAGATTAAAGAGATCCTAGCCGTTCATTGAGGAGGTGGATTAGTATAAATACCCCTCACCACCTCTCATTTGCAACAACCAATCCAAGTTAAGCATTTGTAGAGTTCTTTGAGAAAAACCAATAAAAGTTCCTTTCCTTACAAATCCAAGTTCCTTCGTGATACTTAGTGCTTACTAGTATTAAGAGTAAGGCTGACTAGCATTCTAAAGTTGGAAAGTTTGCTAGTGCCGCACGGTTCATTGGTATTACGACCAAGTCCGTGACAGTTGGTATCAGAGCCAAGGTCAAAAGTTCATCGGAACACAGAGGGAAATGGAAACCGGAAGCAACACCTCTCAAGTGGAGAAGGTGGTCGAGAAGAAACAAAGGAGCCAGAGATCTCATTCGAGGGAACCCATGGAAGAGTTCGAGACACGGCTAGCCAAGGTGGAGTTGGCCATAGTCGATGGGGAGGAAAAGTTCGAGGAAGTGGGGCAGAGCATGGACGAGTTCTGTGAGGAGATGCAAGCCGCCATCAACAAAGTACTCACCCAGTGTCTTGACCGCGTGAATGCCATGGAGGGATCTCACCGGGCTGAAGTTTCTTCGCTTCGAGAAGAGCTCCAGGAGGTCTTGCTCAAGTTGGAGAAGACTAAGGAAGAGCTCGCAGTATGCAGGAAGGCACTTGCACATGATGTTCCATCCACGTCCGAGGTAAGGACTACTCCCTCTAAGATTGATTTTCTGCGACCTAAACCCTTTAAAGGTTCAAGAAATGCGAAGGAACTTGATAATTTCCTGTGGAGTATGGAACAACACTTCAGGGCGCTCGTCATCACTGATGACGCCATGAAGATTGACGTAGCAAGTCTCTACCTCGACGACACCGTGATGGTGTGGTGGAGAAAGAGACGAGGGGATATTGAAAGGGGTATGTGCACCATAGACACCTAGGCTGAATTCAAGAGGGAGATCAAGAAACAATTCTATCCAACTAATGTTGAAGAAGAGGCCAGAGCGAAGCTAAGGCGTCTCCAACACAAGGGAAGCATTCGAGAATACGTGAAGGAATTTACTGAGGTACTCCTCGAAATCCCTGACTATCCTGATAAAGAAGCATTCTTTGCCTTTATGGATGGGTTACAACAATGGGCTAAACTTGAAATACAAAGACGTGGTGCTCAAGACTTAACCATCGCTATTTCCATTGCCGAGTCCCTTATTGAGTTCAAGAAATCTGAGAAGCTAAAGCCGAAAGATAAGGGTGGCAAGGGAAAGAGTGGGGGAGAGTACCATCGTGGCAAAGAATCTACTCAGAAGCAAAAGGGTACTAAGGAGTATAAAACTGGAGAGAAACCACATCTTAAGTGCTTCTTTTGTGAAGGGCCACATAGAGCAAGAGAATGCCCTAAGAAGGCTAAGCTCTCTGCTCTGATTAAGGAAAGGGAGGAACAGGAACGTGAAGAGTTAAGGGTTGGAGCCTTACAACTCCTCAACGCCATCAAGGCCAAGGTAGAGGTGCTCGAGTCTGAAAAGAAGGGACGTTTGTTCGTGGAAGCCAAGATTGGTGGGTGTACCGTGAAAACACTTGTAGACACGGGAGCTACCAAAAACTTTCTACGAGTAGAAGAGGCAAAGAAGATGGGCATCCATTACAAAGATATACAAGGATGGCTTAAGGCGGTAAACTCCAAGCCAAAGGCCACCTTCGGAGTTGTTAAGGATGTGAAGGTAAGCTTAGGTGATTGGAGCGGTCTCGTAGACTTTTCCGTTGTCACTATAGACGACTATCCAATTGTTTTGGGTATGAAGTTCATAGACAGGGTCAAGGCTGTTCCTATCCCCTTTGCAAACACAATGTGCATCTTGGAGGAGGGCAACATACGATTAATACCTCTAGAAAGAGAAGCCCAGCTTCAAGAACAGCAAATTTCAGCAATGCAACTTTCGAAGGGCATCAAGAAGAAGCAGCCAACTTATCTCGTAGCATTGAAAGAAGAGACAGATGTTCCGCCCATAGAAGGTCTCCCTAAAAGTATTGAACACGTCCTCGAGGAGTTTAAGGATGTGATGCCGCCAGAGTTGCCGAAGAAGCTGCCACCTAAAAGGGAGGTGGACCATAAGATCGAGTTGGTACCTGGTGCAACCCCGCCAGCGGCAGTGCCGTACCGTATGGCGCCTCCAGAGCTTGAGGAACTACGGAGGCAGCTAAAGGAGTTGATGGATTGGGATACACACGTCGATCAAAAGCACCCTACGGAGCGCCGGTATTATTTCAGAAGAAGCATGATGGATCACTTCGGTTATGCATTGACTACCGGGCGCTTAACAAGATCACTGTGAAGAACAAGTACCCAATTCCACTGATCGCTGACCTCTTTGATCAGCTTGGCCAAGCTCGATGGTTCACCAAGTTGGATCTAAGGTTCGGCTACTATCAAGTGAGGATCGCCGAGGGGGATGAACCAAAGACGACCTGTGTAACCAGGTACGGTTCTTATGAATTTCTGGTTATGCCATTTGGACTCACAAATGCACCTGCCACATTTTGCACTCTCATGAACAGAGTCTTACAACCATTCCTAAACAAGTTCGTGGTTGTATACTTGGATGACATTGTCATATATAGTAACACATTGGAAGATCATGTCAAACACTTAAGACAAGTCTTCCAAGTATTACGGGAGAACGAGTTGTATGTGAAGAAGGAGAAATGTGCCTTTGCTCAACGAGAAGTTACTTTCCTTGGGCACATTGTTGGAGAAGGCAAATTAAGAATGGATGGGTCCAAGATACGAGCCATACAAGAATGGGAACCACCGAGGAAGGTACCGGAACTTCGTTCTTTCCTTGGTCTAGCTAATTACTACCGGAAATTCATAAAAGGCTATTCTGCTATAGCCGCGCCCCTCACCGATCTATTAAAGAAGAATAAGACATGGAATTAGGATGAAGATTGTCAACGTGCTTTCGAAAACCTTAAGGAAGCCGTGATCCAAGAGCCAGTGTTGGTCTTACCTGACCACACCAAGCCGTACGAGGTACAAACCGATGCGTCTGATTTTGCCTTAGGAGGAGTCCTAATGCAAGAAGGCCATCCAGTGGCTTACGAAAGTCGTAAGCTCAACGACGTTGAACGTCGCTACACAGTCCAGGAGAAAGAGATGACGGTCGTGGTCCATTGTCTGAGAGTGTGGAGACATTACTTGTTGGGAACCAAGTTTGTAGTGAAGACTGATAATGTCGCCACAAGTTACTTCCTTAAACAGAAGAAGCTTTCCCCGAAGCAGGTAAGATGGCAAGCTTTCTTAGCTGAGTTTGACTTTGTGATGGAGTATAAGCCAGGGAAAGGCAATGTAGTGGCCGATGCTTTGAGTAGAAAAGCCGAACTTGCTGCCATCACAAGTCCGAGTTTTCCTATGGTGGAACGCATTAAGGAGGGACTTGAGCAGGATCCGCAAGCCAAGAACTTGATGGAGCTGGCAAGTCAGGGGAAGACGCGCCGATTTTGGCTTGAGGATGGGGTGCTCATTACCAGGGGTAATCGAGTGTATGTGCCAAAGTGGCAAGGCTTAAGGAAGGAAATCATCAAGGAGTGCCACGATTCAAGGTGGGCTGGTCACCCAGGAGTACGACGTACGATGGCACTCATCGAGCGAGAATACTATTGGCCCCAGATGAGTGATGATGTGGAGCTCTATGTGAAAACTTGTCTTGTGTGTCAACAAGACAAGGTAGAGCAACGCCCTGCAGCTGGATTACTTGAACCTCTACCAATTCCTGAGAGACCATGGGAAAGTATCTCCATGGACTTCATCACTTGCTTACCAAAGTCCGAAGGATGCAGTAACATTATGGTCGTGGTAGATCGATTCAGTAAGTATGGAATATTCATACCAGTGCAAACTAAGTTCACTGCTGAGGATGCTGCACGATTGTTCTTTAAGTACGTGGTAAAGTATTGGGTATTCCGAAGACAATAGTGAGCGACCGGGATACTCGATTCACAGGAAGATTTTGGATGGAGCTCTTTAAGATCATGGGGTCTGAGCTCAACTTTTCTACTAGCTTTCACCCACAGACTGATGGCCAGACAGAGAGGGTGAATGCTTTACTGGAACTTTACTTAAGGCATTACGTAAGTGCTAATCAGCAAGATTGGGCTAAATACTTAGACATCGCTCAATTTTCTTACAACTTACAAAAGAGCGAGTCGACGGGGTCAAGTCCTTTCGAATTTAAGATAATGAGTATGTGGTGTTGAGAATAGTTGGACTAACAAGTTTGATATAGAGAAACTTTCGAATTTTGGTTCCATTGTAGCATATCATGAGGTTTATACTTATGAGTATCTTCTTTTCAAGCTTTTTGATACAGTGATTCCTTGTAATCTTCAAAATGAACACATTGAAGCCCATCATATACCAATGATTTATGCTTTCGACTACGTGAAGAGTCTGGTTCATCTGGTACAGTGAAGGAAACACAACAAAATATGATGAAGACGTATACTTTATTTTTATGCTCTTTCTAAATTCTTTACTTAACTATCTTGTTATTTTGTTGAATGCATATATTTTTATCACTCTAGTCGAGACAGCTTATTTTGAGGAGCTTATAAGTTATATTTGAACAGAGATACGGCTTTCATTTTAGATAAGGTTTTGAAGAGCAGATTAGTTATATTTGAACAGGTATAAGGTTTTCGCATTTTCTTTTGGTGTTCAAAATCTTAGATAGACCTTGTATATTATTGTTAACATTAACAAATTTTCATGTGATCAATGTTAGTATTAAATTTTCTCTCAGTCCCGGCATGGACTGGGAATTCCCGGGAAAGCTTGTATGTAGTAGTTAAATTAAAAAGGAAAAAAGAAAAAAATTGGAACTCAATCCCATCAACCCATTACAGGAAGCTCTGTAAAATAAGAAAAACAAAGCGGGTGTAACTAATTTAGGCTGATGAATGAAAAACAGATTGGGAACAATCTTCAACAGGCGATCTCGCAGGGAGTTGAACAAGGGAAAGAAGTGTTAGGGGACAGTGAGGTTGATGATGCTGTCTCGCGCATCAACCCTAATAACTAATTTGTAGACACCTGTGCTTGTGTATGGACTGTGATTACTTTTGCCAGTGTTCGTGCTGCATGCCAAATGATGAAATCTGCTAGTGTTGACGTGTTTCTTTCTTAACTCATAAAAAGGAAAAATTGGGAGAAAAATGGAAAAAGAAAGAAAGAAAGAAGAAGAAGAAGCGATGGCAAATACAGATTAGGTTTAGTGGCCGTGTATGTGTTCTGCAGTTTCTGCGAATGGAACTCAACTACTCGAGTCATTATCGAGGCAGAGAGCAGGATTTGCAGTTTCAGCCAGCAATTATTTTTTCTTTTTTTTTAAAAAAAAAAGAAAAAAAAGAGAGGCAAAGATACAGGTCTGTGCCTTACTATTATTTTTTTAAAAAAAAAAAATTAACACTGACAGGAACTGGGATAACAGGTCTTGTTCCAATCCCATCGCCGGTCCCGGAAATTTTCTTGTCTCAATCCTGGGATTTTTTTTAGGATTTCTCGATACGGGAAATTATTGGTCTCAACTTGTCGGAACCGAGATCGTATAAATACTCTCAAAGTAATCTAGACTGACTAAGATCAGTGGTGCTTGAATCAAATGGGCAAGGAAGATTTCATTTTCTTAATTAATATACAATAAGATTGGAGAATATCTATTTTGATTTTTCAAGAAAATATTTATCGAATGTACAACACATAATGAAAATCGTAGACAATGAGTGAGGGGTAAGACAAGCGACCATTTGGAGCATGTTCGATCCCTCACATGTTATGGTTCCCGTTCCGATGCTTGGATGATATCTTTGCAATTTAGTGAAATTGTGTGAAGCCTAACTGTGTGGACAAAAAAAATGTTTGCTTGTCAAGCTTCAGAACTCACAGGAACAAAACTAATAGATTATGAGTTAGGTACTTTGCTCTTGAGTCTTTGGTGAGCCCAACCCCCTTTCTAAATTCTTTTTTTATACACCCTTTCCTAAAATTTTGTTATAAAAAAAGAATGAAAATGGTATAATATCTTTTTTTTCCCAATAAAATGATACAATATGCATCATGATGTGTTTTGTCGTGAATTAATAAAAAGTGAAAATACAGGCCCAGAAACTACCACTTGGACCCGAAACGAAGTCTTAACCTATTTATTGATACTTCTCACTACAACAACAACTTGGGCCAAGAACCTATCAACACAGGCCCAATATCCAGCATCTAAAAAAATAATAACGTTTAACCCATTAACTTGCCTATAAACACAGTAACACACTATTTTACATTTTTCCCAAGGAAAAAATATAATGAATAAAAAAGATCGCAATGAGCAAGATAATACACATAAATACAAATCAGTTAATACAAACTCACCCAACAGTACATTCTTGCATCTAAAATGTGCCAATAAATTACAAAATAAAGAAACTTAACATTTTCTTTTCAAAAAATGTTAACCATAATGTTCGGGCCCAACTAAGTGAGGGCCTTGGCTTTACTATGGCTGTTGATTTGGGGAAATACTTAGGGGTCCCTCTTCATCATAAGAGGGTTTCCAAAGAGACATATCAATATGTGGTGGATAAGGTTTGGAGCCAGTTGTCGAGTTGGAAGACTAATCTATTTTCTATTACAGGAAGGCATACTCTTGTTCAATCTGTTGCTTCAGCTATGCCTAACCATGTGATGCAGACTGCCTTGCTCCCAATTAGTTGTTGTGATGATATTGACAAAGCATCAAGGAATTTTCTTTGGGGTTCAACGGAGGTGAAACGAAGGACCCATCTTGTTGCTTGGGACAATGTATGCAAGCCAAAGGGATCTGGAGGGCTAGGATTGAGGCACTCTAAGCTTCAAAATCAAGCCTTTTTAATGAAGGTTGGTTGGGGTCTCATTACTAATCGTGATTCTTTATGGGCCAGAATTGTTCGTGGTAAGTATAAATGTGGAAATGACTTGATGCCAAGAATTGACAAGAAAAGGTATGCTTCTCGCCTTTGGAGTAGATTGAAGTCCACATGGGACTCTCTTACAGAAGGGGTTGAGGTAGTTGTTAGGCAAGGGACTGAAAAAGCCCGTTGGAAACATGAAAAAAGTGGGTCTTTTTCGGTGAAATTGGCTTATGCTCATCTGGCAGGGGAACGACTTTTGGGATCTTCAACATGGGCTTGTATTTGGAAACTTCAAATCCCTCATCACTATAAGTTTCACATTTGGTTAAGCATGCAAAATAAACTGTTAACAAATGAGAGCCTAGCAAGACGTGGGATTATTCCGAATGGGGTATGTGGAGTATGTTTAAGGGTTAATGAATCATCTCTCCACTGTTTGAGAGATTGTGACAATGCGAAAGCTATTTGGGATAATTTGGGAGTGCCGGGAAATCATCAGAATTTTTGGAACTTAGACTTGTCATTATGGGTAAAGGATAATATTCAGAGTAGAGTGAATGTGGATGGTTTATCCTGGAAAGACTTATTCTCAGTTGCTTGCTGGTTAATTTGGAGGAGAAGAAACGAACAAGTAAGTGAAAGGGATAGTTCGTTGTATGGGCAAGGCTAAAATCCTCAGCAAAAGTGCAATATCATCTATCTCTCTTGCCAGAAACGCTCTTTCTCCTCAGAAGTTACAGTATTGCAACACGTTATGTATCTATGTGGATGGAGCCTTCTCAGTGTCTCAAAGGGTTGCAGGTTGCGGAGGATTCCTTAGTTGGCAGAATGAAGGTTTTGTTTAGTCCTTCTATTGTGGAGTGGAATGTAATGATTGTTTATCTGCGAAGGCATGGGGTTGTATTTGGGGCTTGCGTCGTGCTTGGGAGGGGGGCTATCGTAGAATAAGGCTCATGTGTGATTCTCTGGACCTGGTAAGGCTGGCAAAGGATGAGATTCCTGAGTTGCACGAAGACAGGGATCTGCTTTTAGAATTACAGTGCATGGTTCAAAGAAATTGGGAGGTAGAAGTTTGTTTAATTAACAGGGACGATAATGCGGTGGCTGATATCCTTACAAAGGAAGCATTAAATATGGGCTTGGGGTTGCAGGTAATGACGGCAGAGACAACTGTCATATTCCTAAGGGAAAGGGGCATCACTTAGCCGTTTGTTTGTTTTGTTTTCTTGTTTCTTTTATGTAATTTAGTTTTTTCCACTTGTATAAAAAAAAAAAGAAATGTTACAATTCATGAACGATATGAAAATTGACACACATAAATGTATAATGGACTTATTGGTGTGTCAATTTTAACTCTCTCCACTAAAACAAAATATTTAACTCCCGAAAAATCTAAATTAAGATATTGTGATTTTTATATCAAGATATTTTTTAAAATTATGATTTTCTTATAAATTCTATGAATTATATTAAACCTTTTATTCACACATATTTTTAAGTGTGATAAAAATTAACTAGATTATCAGGATTTTTTTAAATTTCATTGACATTACATTAATTTTTTATTTTCCCTATATAACAATATTTATTTAAGATAAATAATAGCTTATGAAAGGATAAAAGTATATCAACTTCAATTTTTCATTTTCAATCAAATCCATTCATTAAGAAGGTTTTGGTAGGGATAAGTTGGTATTTTTAAATTTTTTTTTAGTATTTGGTCATTCTAAATAATTATAACTTTTATGGTCCTTCCTAATAAATATTATTTGCTTTAGGTCTTTCTTTGTAATTTTTCCTTCTATTAATGAAAAATTTTGTAAATGATTCCATGAATATGTTTTGACCTCATAGGCTGTTTTGCCGAAAAAATTTTAATTTGTTTTGTACACAGTGACTCCGAAAACCTCATGATTTACTTTTATAATGTGTTGACTCTAATACACCACACTTTAAAACGTGTTTTTTTACATAGGTCAAGTGATTTCATGTGGATGCTTTTAATTTTATTTAAAAAATGACAGATGGTTCTTTCAAAGTAAGCATTGATTAATGTTGGATATGTTTTTGTTATGCCCTAATTTTTTTGTCTAGTTCCATTTTTTCTTTCCTCGCTATTCTCTTTTCTTACACATTCTTTTCTTGTCCGGTTCCTTTTTTCTTTTCTCTCTATTCTACTTCGAGGCATAGTGATCAGTCTCTTGTTGTTTGGACAAATAAGAAATAAAAAGAGATATGGCCTGTACAAATAATCTTTGGTATTTGTTTTTTTTATCATCACTACATAAATTTGATACATGATGATCAACAAAGATTCAATTAAATTTGAAGCCTCTTGCTAACTGCAACACCCTTTATTTATAATCTAGATCACACCTAGTGGGTTGTTTGATCGTACTTTATCCCTGGACCTATTCATAAGAAAGAACTTACTAATATATATCGTTACCAGACAGTATGTGAACTTGGCAAATGAATTGTTTCTTATGAGCACAATACTTTAGGTGAAATTCATAGGTTGTTTATCATATGCATTTAACAAGTGAATATACAGTGCATGGTATTCAGAGGGAGATGAAGAGGAGAGTGGGAAGAAAGAAAAGTAGGCTTGATACACATTTGTACTCATGTCTCTATTTTGGTTGCTCATAATGTATAATGTGTCGAATAATCCATATAATTGAGTCCACTTAGGAAATAAAGCTTGTTGTTGTGGCTATTGTCACTTTCTTGATTAAATGTTTGGCGCAACACTAATTGTAATATATTATATGGAGATATTCTTCAGGTATTTTATAAATCTATAAAATAACAAAAACAACAAATGGTTCAGGCATTCCATGTGATTTGTCGGAATCTATCTTTTGATATTGCCACACAGGACTAACAAACCACGACACATGCCATATGTTTCATTAGTAAATGAGACGAACATTTAGCCTTTTTTATACAATAACATTAGCCTTTAACTGACACCCCTTCTTTAGTAGTTATGATAAATTCTGAGAATTCTTGTGTCTAAATCATTTTTGTTAAAAAAAAAACATAAGTTATTGCACCATTATTTTGGGCAAAATAATTGATAAATACCTTCTAAATTTTAGAACTTTTAAAGATAGTAAATTAACAATTTTCACAATTGCAAATCACTTATCTAGGATTTTAAAATTCAGAAAGTATTTTTCTTTCCTCTCTAATATATATGCACTCCAATATACTGCTTTGGAAAAAAATTTCCATCATAGAAAACTTGAACTTTCAAGATAGTTAAAAGAATTGGTGGGTGATTTAACGAACAATTGGAAGCATGCAAGATGCGTGTAAGATGAGAGAGGAAGCTTGAAGCACGAGTTATAAGAAATGGAGGAAGAAGGAGTATAAGTAAAAATAGCTCAACTGTCGGATTTGCACCATCAAGTTAAATAGCAAGTCAATATTCTAATGCCAAGGGTGCTGTTCGTGTTCTCTTATAAGTAATACACAAGAAATATGGTAACATATAATCGGAAATTATCCGATATATGTTGCTAATTTTGTTTTTTAGAATCTCATATCATGATAATAGGTGTGAGGGTGTTTGCCAATTGCGTTATTTTCTATTCTTGGTACATCTAGGATCTTATAGTGAGTGAATGTTTTAACAAACATGAATCTATGTTTCTCATTCAAAAATCTCAATCATATGATTTTTCTAAAACGTTCTTTATATTCATTGTTTCTCATTATTAGCTAATTTTTTAATTAATATAAATATTAATTCATAAATCTTTGGATTCTCCTCCTCAGTTTTTGACATGACTTTGTCTTCCGCTAATAGGGTATAAAACACTCATTGCCAATTCTATATCTCAGCATTGTCTTAAAGATGCATAAGGAATGTGGCTCTTCTAGGGCGTTTACTCGCCTTATAGGGAGACGAGCTTTTGTCATTGCAAGTCTTGTGGATAACTATGCCTTCAGGGAGGAAGGTGTTATCCCTTTGTTGAAGTGTTGGTACAAAGGTCAGCTATAAGGGCCTTACATTGAGGGCTTTGCATGGCAATTTGGTTTTTCTTGTAGATTATTTTGTGGTCACTAATTGCAGATTGTCGAATGCAATGCACCGTCTTCTCTTGTACTAATACTTGAAAAAGGGGATGGTGATATACAATATGAAGCAGTAAGGCCTTTACTAAGTTTTTATTAGTGTGTTCTATTTGTTTAATTTTTCGACGCTAGACATATAAACCTAATCTGAATTATAGAAATATACAAAATAACAATAAGAGAATTTGACATTAGTATCGTTTATTTGAATGGATTTGAGTCTGATACTATGTGTGGTATGAGAGATACCCGCACAATTTTAGAATGTATCGAGGAAAAATGTATCCAAACCTTTATTAGGCATCATTTATTCCTGTCCATTCATTCAATGTAAGACTTTATAATCTACCTCATTCACGTTAACCTGTGTTTAGATATGATATTATCTATAACATTCGTCTATTTTTCTCTACTAACACACCCCATTTTAGCACCTTTTTATAGATGCCCATACCTTAGTTTTAATTTTTTTTAAAAAAAAAAAGCAGTTAAAATTGTTGGAACCAAGACTTTGCCTATTGAACAACTTATTAATATGATTGGTATTGAATGAATATTACATCCAAGTCTAAACCTATTTGCAGACACTTCTCCTCACTAAAACCACTAATTGGGCCCAAAACTATTCAACACAGGCCCAATATCCATCATCCAAAAGTATAATCATTTGACTATTATCATGCCTATACGCACACAAATTTAAGTTTTTCCAAAAAAAAATATAATAAATTAAAACAATTACAATGAGAAAGATCTCTGAATTCAAAACGTAAAGCAGGCAATACAAAGGGCCCGTTTGGTTCAAAAACATTGCACACCTGCAATGGTAATGCTTATTGCATTACCGTATATAACTTGTTTGGTTGGATTTATTAATGGTAATGCTGATTACAATTGTTAAAAAGATTGCATAAATTTTGGTAATGTCCATTAATAGGGGGACCCCTATGAATACTCATTGCAGCCTTGTAATGATTTAAGAAATGTCAATTTTATCCCCATTAACATAATCAAAAGACAATATTTGCCCTCGTTAAATAAAAAAACAATCAGACGATTCAAAGTAAAAAACCATCCATCCGAGAAGAAAATCGTTCATCATCAAAGCTTATTTGAAAAAAATCAATCATCATCAAAACATATCAGAAAGAAATCATTCATAATCAAAAGCCCTAACAAGAATACATTCTATCCAGAGCTATAAGAGCAGAGGTATGAGTTCCATTTGCGGCAAACTGAAGGAAACGAAAGGCACAGAATTCACAGTGACGAGGTAATTTTTGGCTTTGATTTTGGGTTTATAGCTGGATTGCTCCTTTGTTGTTTGCTCTTCAGTATATTCATTTATGAAATTACCATCTGTAGTTCCTCTTGAGTTAGATTTTGAGTTCGCTCTTCAGTTCCATTTCTTCTGCTAAAACTAATATCCAGTTTTTATCTGAAATAGTTTGTCGGAAGTCTAACAATGTTTTTGATGCACCAAGACAAACCTAAAATACAAATCGTTAGTTGTTGTCTTCAAGAAATAATCTTAATACCCATCAAAGCATTGTAGTATCATGTCCAATTGCAGACCTCGACTTGCGTCCATGTGAATATCAATTTAAATTAAAATAAAATAAAACTGAAATAAACCCATTAAGCAACGTTTTACTAAGAGAACTTGTCAAATAAGATAATGCAAATGGAAATTGTTGTCAGATACGCGTATGCTCTGGAATTTTTGCTTGTGAGGTGTTAGTGGCAAATATTCTGTCAACAGGTGGAGAATTGTTCTCATCATTATCTTTGTGATTCCTCTTCAGTTCTGTTTTGGGTTTTCTCCATGTGAATATACTGATTAAACTATGAAACATTTGTGAGTCTTGAATCTGTGAATTTTTTCCTGCAATTATTATATTTCCTACTGTATGGCTTCTCAATTAAATCTTGACGTGTGAGATTAGGTAATTAAAATATGAAATCAGAAGCATATTTCGATCTCATCTAAGTGCTAGTATACTGAATAATTGAGTTGAGTTTATTTTCAGACCTTTTCCTGTAATACATGTGGGTTCATGATTATGATTCCAACCTCCAACTTGTTTTTTATTTCTATCCTGCCATCATAATTATTGTTAGAAAATAAATTATCACTGCTATATGTGCTGATATATAACATATTATCACTGCTACTGTATCATTGCTTTATTTTTTTTATTTATCACTGCTCTGGAAAGAAATTTGTAATGAATGGCCTATTATAGCTTTCTCTCTATGTTGCACTATGCTCCACTGATATATATCATTTTCACTGCTTCCTTGTTTTTTATTTAAACATGTGTATGCTCAGCAGAAGTAGAAAATATGGACCAAGAGGGTGACGAAGCAGATTTCCATCTAATGCTTATGCTATTAACAGTTTTCCATGCTTTTCAAACTGTATTGATGAATATGATGTGTGTTGTGACTATTTTAAGCAATAGGATCATACATGACCGTTCATATTCTCTTGATTTTCATAATAAGAGAAGGCATCTTAGGGAGTTGGTTTATGGTAGTGACACTACTTGTTACAACCAAATTAGGATGTATAGATCTACATTTGATAAACTTTGTGGCATGCTAGATACAATAGGTGGCCTCAAACCAGCTAGACATATGTTAGTGGATGAGCAAGTGGCTATGTTCTTGCATATTCTTGCTCATCATATGAAAAATAGAGTAATCCAATTTGAGTTTGGGCGTTCTGGGGAGACCATTAGTCGCTATTTTACCTTAGTGCTAAGAGCCATGATGCGCATACAAGGACAACTTTTAAAAACTCCTGAGCCAATTCCTGAAGATTCAAATGACGAGAGGTGGAAGTGGTTTAAGGTACATGTGTATTGTATTTTTAAAGTAGCTTAGGAGTTAATATATGAATATTAATGACTATTTTTGGATGTAGGGATGCTTGGGTGCATTAGATGGAACACATATAAGAGTTCAAGTGCCAATTTCCATAAAGGCTAGATACCGGAATAGAAAAGGAGAAGTAACCACTAATGTGCTTGGTGTATGCTCCCTAGATGGTCAATTTATATTTGTATATCCGGGTTGGGAAGGCTCTGCAGCAGATGGGAGAGTGTTACGAGATGCTATTGGGAAACCTAATGGGTTCAAAGTACCCCAAGGTATATACAATATTGATGGTTTTGATTGTGATGATGAAGTTGTGTTAATTGCATTGACTTTTGACAAAATTTAAACGGTTGTAGGAAACTTTTATTTGGTTGATGCGGGCTACACCAATTGTCAAGGCTTCCTTGCCCCATATAGAGGTCAACGGTATCATTTAAGTGAGTGGAGAGAAGGTCGACATCCTCAAACTCCTCAGGAGTGTTTTAACATGCGACACTCATCGGCACGAAATATAATTGAAAGGTGCTTTAGGATGCTGAAATTGAGATGGGCAATATTGAGGAGTCCATCTTTTTATCCCATTCGTACTCAAAACTGGTATATCATTTCCTGCTGCTTACTACATTATCTCATAATGCGGGACAACTTGAATGATCCATTGGCAGCTGAATATGATGCACGACAGGAGCCAAACATCCCTATGGAGTTTAATCCTATTCTAACTATGGAACCCACTGATGCTTGGAGTGCATTTCGGGATAATTTGTCTAATCAAATGTTTAATGCCTTTAGAGCTCGTAGGGGAAATCGATGAGTTGTTTGCGATGGATTTGAGACTTTTATGTTTTACTTATGATTTGGATTTAAAACTTTCATGTTATGTGCCATTTAATGAGATACTTTCATTTTATATGCAATTTAATGAGATATGTTGTACTCTAATTATTTTGTTTCAAATTATGCGTTTGTTTTACATTATACCTTGTTTCAATGTGTCTGTGGTTATTTTAGAATGGATAATCAAGAGCAGGGCAATGCTTTAAAGGGACTCAAGCATCAATGGAATGATTCTGAGGATGATGCCCTTGTTGATTGTCTGGTTCAATTGAAGCTTGAAGGTAAGTTTGTTGCTGACACTGGATTTGGTGGGGGCTATGTGGGCAAGCTAGAGGAAATGATGCAAGAAAAGATTCCAGGGACTAAAATTAAAGCACATCCAAATATATGGTCTAGGTTGAGGACATTGAAGCAACAGTGGCAAATTGTCCACAACCTGATTCATGGGACTAATACTTCTGGTTTCGGTTGGGACCCAGTGAATAAGTGCATTGAAGCGGAAGACGCTGTGTGGGAACAATATGTAAAGGTATGACACATTCTAAATTCTGTGTGGGAATTCTTCTTGGTTCATACTGTTGTTATTTCATAAATTTTGTTCTGCTTTCAGGTGAACAAGAATGCTGGTAAATTCCGTAATAGGAAGTTGCGACACTTTGAAAAACTAACGTTTATATGGGGTAAAGATCGCGCCACCGGAAACAGTGCTATCTTTCCAACTCAAGCTGAACAAGAGGCTGAACAAGAGGCAAATGAAAACGAAGATGCAACTGAAAATGGCCAAGCTGACGTAGGTATTGAACATTATGTTGAAGGAGATCAAAGTGAAGTGCATTCGATTGCTAGGAAGCGGCGTAGAACAAGCCGTGATGCTGCAGAACTGTTGTCTGAAGCAATGAAAGAATCTGCTAAATCTATGATCCAGATATCTGATAATATGTGCAAATCATTTGTAGAGGCTCGTCGAGATTCTTCTCAGATGAAAGCTGCTCAAGAACTTTATTCTGAATTGCTAAAAGTTGAAGGGTTAACATACGATGAGGTCGACATGGCTCATCTTAAAATTGCTGCATCTCAAACCTTAATGAGTGGTTTTCCAATCATTCCAGATGAACGCAAGGCTGCTTGGATTCGTCGTCTCATCAACTAGCTACTTTAACTATTTAAATTAAGGATATTTAAAGGGGCTGTTATTTTGTTTTTATTTTATAATGTTGTGAACTTGCTAGTTGCATATTGTTTTCTTTAAGCATTACTGAATTTCCTTTAGCAAGATGCCCTTGTTGATTTAAATTTGAATTTTCTGCAGCAAGTAATTTTCAAGTAATAGACTGTGAATGATAAAGAAATAGAAGATGCTTCTTTATATGCATGTTAATTTATATATATATATAGCTGCAGAAATATGTATGTTGATTTATATATATATATATATATATATCTGCAGAAATATTTAGGAATGGTCTTCATGGTGCTATCAATTACGATGACATCAGATATTATTTATTTTACTTTTCCCGTCATTGTCATATGCATAGGACAGTTTTTTTATGAGAAATTGCTGGGTTCCAAGTGCTTGATTTCTTGTGATTATAATGCAGTACAAAACCCAATCACATTTGAAGCAAAACTAGATCTCAATGCACGCATGATTCAAACAAAAGTAGTTTACAAATGCAAGAATTCAGTTTTCACGTGCACACATAATTCAACCATATTCATTTACATCCCATGGACTCTCTATGCAAGAAGGTTCATCAAAATCTCTTTCTTTGAATTAATTGGAAGATGAGAAAAGGTCACTCGTAACTCTTCATCTTTAATCAACTTAACATAAGCTAGTTGCCGCTCTTCGTCAGTCATCCCTTCTACCTTCAACACCTCATCATGAAGCATCTCAAGCTCGTTAACCACCCCATTGTAAATATGTGGACCATTTTCAACAATATTTCTCTTCTTGAACACCATGTTAAGAGCATCAAAATGAGGGAATGATAACCCATGGAACTTTGCAGCCTTCTTATGGACCTATAAATGATAAAAAGTAAACAATTAAAAACCAATCACATAACATAAGAAAAAAATTTCTTTATGATGTCTTACCCTAATATAGTCATTCCACACATTTTCTTCTGCAACAATGCAATTTTTTTGGGTATCCCATTGAAATCCTGGGTTCTGCAGACCATGAACCATGTCATAAATTGTCATCCAATAGTCTTTCATTCTTCTTACTCTCATATATATGTCATTAGCTTTTATGCCACATCCATTGCCCATTTCCTCAATCATTTTTTCAATTTTATTATACAAATATGGTTTCGACCCATTCTCAATATCCAAACTTCCTTCAACAACAAGCTCTGTCAGGCATCCAACTAGAAGCTCATCCTCCTGAGGGGTCCATAAATGACTATTTTTTGCCATTCTCTACACATAAAACAATATAATTAAAATCAGCCACATTTAAAAAAATGAAAATAATTATGTAAATAGACCAAAGTAAACCACCATTCCTTGCAATTTTTTTCTAAAAGTGTAACCCGTGCTACTATACCATCATGAGCACATTTTCAATATACCAAAAACTTATGACTCAACTTCCCAGAGATTCCGAACAGTAATACATATCCCATCTTTTTAGGAAGTATCTAAGCTACATGGCTTTATAGATAAAACATGTTTGAATTGCTAGTCAAATAAATGAACAAAATAACTGGTAGGGAACAAGTTACTAATTTCCTTTCAGATTATCAGCAAAAAACCAGAACAAAAATACAGATTGTTCTGTTTTTGTCTGCAGCAAGTATTTTGTTCTAGTTTTTAACCTCCATTGTTTGATTAAGAATGAGTTATATTTCATCATAGTCTGCAGCACATATACATGTTCGTTCCCTTTCTTAAGTGTGTTCGGTTTTCCTTTGACTTGAACAATATATTATGCCTTATATGTCCTGGACAAGGGAAACAATAATAAATCTGTAAAAAAAAAATAGCAAGAAACAAGGCTTATAAATGCTAAAATAGCAAGGAACAAGGATAAATATAAATGCTCGATGACATTTCCAAATGAAACAGATAGATAATTGAATGAATTATATAATTTCTGTTTAGGATGAGTAAAACAAGCACCGGCCGATAGATATATGCGATCCACATACACATAGGTTAGTAGAGAATATGAATCAAATGCATGTAGATTGAAATACATATATATATATATATATATTTGTACCGAAAAACCAGGACAAAAACAGAATTAGCTCAACAGAGAAATATGTGAAAGCAAATCAGAAACGACGCCAGCAAATCAGAAACAGAAACGGAGGTCGCAAGCGAGAAACACCAAACCAGAGGAATGTTTAACAGAGGGCATAAGGTAGAAACGAACCTGAAGAAGAACAAAAACCAAACACAATTGAAGTCACGCAGCGAAATAGAAAACCCCAAGGAGCTACAGTGGAAGTGAACCTGAGAGGGATGGCCGTGGGGGAGGGATTGGGATGCTTGCTATATGATTCTTTTTTAGGGATAGGTTGAAGGGTAAATTAGACTTTGTGTTATATTATAGTTTTAAATAAATGTTAGAAAATGATGGATTGCAACTTGCTTTAAAAAACAAACCAAACACAATCCTTATAATTAATATTGCATTACATTACCATTACATTGCATTGCACTGCATTACAGGGTGTAATGTGTTTGAACCAAACGGGCCCAAAGTCATCCATCTACATTCGTACATCTAAATTGTGCAAGTATATAAAAAATTGTAATTATATATTTTTTGCCTACACAGTTTTCAACTTTCAAGACCATTTCGGATCAAGGATTTATGGTTTTGACTGTCAAGAGTTAGATTCCTGTGGACTATAGAATGCATTTATTTTGTTTTACCCATCTCCACTAAGTCAGTTTATTCGTATTGATCTTTTCTAATTTGAATTTTAAATAGAACCTATGTAGCATTATTCACATTAGTATTTAATTTGTTAATGTTATTAAATTTTTTTGGTTAACAATTTGGAAAAATATCGTTATTAAAAAGAAAATCAATTAGGTTTTATATTAAGCATTAGAGAAAGTGTGATTGTTACTTATTTGGATATTTCCAAACTCTTATTGTGCACCATTTTCATACCTGTTCTAATGATAATCCTTTTTTTCACATGTGGATATGGTAAAAATAAGAAGATGAAAGCTCCAAAAATTGTATTGTGTTTTCTATTTTTACAAGTCTTTGCTTATGTCGTGGTATATTTATATATAACTCCCTTTTTGCTTTTCATGATCAAATTTGTTCAACTGCATAATGTTTGGTTCTGGATTTAATACATCGAAATCCTTCTTTTTTTATTTTTCCCTTAAATGCAATAAGGAGATTGTGCATTCCCAAACTAGAGTTTATGATTTATGATAACATAACTTATCAACTTGTGTTTTTGCTAAATGTAACTCGTTTGATTATGTCTTAAAAAACTACCCATTCAGACTAGAGATTCCATATTCTATATTATCTTCAATGTAATTCTTCTGGCTATGAAATAGTGAATTGTAGCATTAATTTGAATAGGAATAAATATGAAGGATATACTTCCAAGAGAAATCCTAGCTAACGTGGCTTGTATATAATTTAGGGTTTTGATCTCATCATCAGCTTTCGAATTATAGATTGACGTATGTGTATACCTAGCCATTACAATTTATGGTTCCATTCATAGTCCAAGTTGAAGAAATAATCATTGCTTCTCTAATATGGTTGTTTAATCAATCAAATAAAACACATATATGAGGATAAGAAATTAGAAAATATTACGGAATAAGCATCTATAATTTGAGTCAATGATGTCACTATTTCTAAATTAAATCAATACTCATGATCATGAATCTATAATATGATTGATTGGAGCCATAATTATGGAATAAACAGGAATGAAGTGTATTTATTGGTTTGATGGAACGGATAGTACAAGTTTTTCAGAGTGAAATTGATTGATTAATGATTGATATCAATTTATCAATAAATGCTATAATTCAAAATAAACCTAATTTTTTAAAATAGTTAATGTTGTTATCTAGATAATTTTATTGGTTTGATGGATACATTTTTTTATCTGGATGGATACATATTTTACTAAAAGGGTATAACATATTTTTAGAGAGAATTGATTGATTGGTGATCAATTGGTTGGTGATTGATATCAATTTATTAATCTAATTAATCAAGCAGCAATTGTTTATCAAAAATCAATTAGAGAGTTGATCCTCGTGATTTTCTATGATTATCCATTCAAATTAATTCAATTTGAGAGCCTATATAAGGGCCAAGGCTTGTGATTGAAAAATTGCTCAAAAATAGCATTAAGGTCTGCTTTCATTTTATAGAACCAAACAAAAATGCTTGCCAACAATCTCCCCGCCGAAGATGTCATGGAGGAAATCATAACGAGGCTTCCTACAAAATCATTAAGATGATTCAAATGTGTATGTATATCTTGGTACATTTTTATCACTGACCCGTATTCTTTTGTTAACCAGAATTGTCGCCTAAAACTCATCTTTTGCCCCCTTGATATTAGCAGGATGGGCCCAGTTTCTAATGAACAACCTTATTGTTACGTGCCTCACCATATAGAACCTCTCCCTCATCATAAGAAATATGAGTTTTTTCATGGTTATTTTAATGGGCTTTTAATTAGTTTGCGTGGGGTCAATCTTAATGCAGAAGGGGATAATTGAAATGATATGAACATACCCCCTAGAACAAAACAAGAAAAGGCTATTCCACTCTCTCAACGTCAACCCAAAGGCATATTTTCTAATATGTTTGGATTTGGGTTTGATAAAATTGCAGAAGATTATAAGATTGTTCACGTTTCAGATTTAATTCAAGATACCGTGAGTCTTATTATTATAGGCTTCATAAATGGTGGAATGTTCAAGACTCCAGAGACAACATTTAGGCTTCAATTTGCTACATCAATTATCCATTATGTTAGTATACACGTTGAGGATATAAATGAGGTTCTAACCACAAGTATTCAGGCCCATATGCATGCTTTTAAAACCCATAATAGTTTGAGCACGTGGCAAATCATGAAGATCCATGAAATTAGTGTAACATAGAGAAACAAGCCCAACAAGACAATGTACAAGGCCTATGTGCAGTCCATATTGAAGAAATCACTTAAAATATCATATGACAAGCATGTGCCTTGGAGGAGAAGGTGGAGTGACATCCATGAATCTTCAAGAAGCAACAAGAAGGCATCATTATGCGTTTAATTTCATTTAGTTTCGTTTTTAGGAAGTTTCTTATTTATTTTCATTGAATAAAGCCTTTAATGGTCATTGCTTGTTCTAGAAGACTATTTTATTTTCCCATTTTGAAGTAGCTGATTTTAGTTTACTATTTTTAGGTAGATAGTTTTTACTTCAAGTTTAAGTAATTTCCTATTTTCATTAGGATTGAATGGTGCCAATCAACTCAATCAATCATCATTAAGGCATCATTCATAGCATTTATGTTGTAGGCTTTTGATTTTAGAGTGTTCTCTTATTGCCTATTTATAGGCTTCATTTTGTACGTTAATATGAATATGAAGACATGAATGAGAATTTTCTATTTTAACAAGTTTTTTACTTGTTGGTTATGTATTATTGAAAGAATACGGGCAAAAGAGACTGATCGGTCGACTATTGTGTTATTATACATGGAGTTCTTGAGCAATGTTTCCTTTGGGTGCTGGATTTCATATATTTATTGGGTTCCTTGTCGCAAGATCCCTATCCTTTATTTTATTATTTTTACCTATTCGCTTCCGCCTTTAACCGATTTGTAATTTTTGGGTTTTATAGGACAGGTTCTTATTGGGTCCACGTTAATCAGCCCACGTGTTCTCTTCCCTGTCCACCGGGAGAACCTGAACTTCCCAGCTCCTTTGTAATAAGCTTTTGAGCTCCAATATAAGTTTAAAGTCCTCATGAGTATCCTCAACATCTGTACTAACTAGATTCACCACATCACATGAGTCCCAAAACAGGCAAACCTTCCGAAAACCCCCGTCTCACGCACGCCTAAGGCCCCCCATACACAACCCCATATTTCTGCAGTTAAATGATGATTAGATATAACCTTATAGTAGAAGGCCTCTATCAAGTCCTTATTCTGCCATTTTAGAACCCCTCCACATCCTGCCACTCGGCCATTCAAAGAGAACATTCCATCCACAAAACTGCTAGACCATCCCTACATGCCGACACCTCCAGAGAAGGGCAAGTTCCCACCGAGAATTCCTTCTTAATGGAACATTGGTTAAACTCCTTAGCTTTTCTCATGCACTTTAAAATAACTTTGACTTCTGCAATTCCTTCATTTATACCCAAGCGGGTGTTATTGTGCACAACACTATCTATTATGAATTTATGACATGTTCTGTCTTGAACTAATAAAAGTGAAAATACAGGCACAGAAACTACCACTTGGGCCCAGAACCAAGTTTAAACCTATTTATTGAGGCTTCTCACAAAAGCAACTACTTGGGCACATAACCAAGTTTTAACCTATTTATTGAGACTCTTCACTAAAACGACCATTTGGGCCAAGAACCTAGCAACACAGGCCCAATGTCCAACGTCAAAAAATAATGCACGCACCGGTCATAAATATAAGACATATTTACCTAATTTGATTAGATTAAGGATGTTAGTTAAGTTAATTAAAATCACATAGTATTACCAAAACTCCCTACCCGCCTCCTTTCATCCCTACCTTCCCTTTTTTACTTGCTTATTATTGAAGAACATGAACAGGGATAATTTGGGAAAAATTGATAAAAGTTAGGAAGAGATCCTATATTTGAACCAAGACCACATCCTCTAATAGGTTCTATATTTAGGACTAGAGGGAGTAATGTATAACCCATTAAAGTACCTATAAATACAGTAACACACTATTTTATATTTTCCCCCAACAAATATAATGAATAAAAAGGGTCACAATTAGCAATATCTCTGAATTTGAAGCAGAAAGCAATTAATACAAGTCACCCATCAATACATTCTTACATCTAAATTGTGCAAATAAACTACAACATAAAGAAACAATAAATATTACGATTCATCAACTATATGAAAAATGACACTCACACAAACAAATATATTATGGACATGATATTTCAATCACTATTTGGAGACCCATTTAGTGCTAATAAATAATCAAAGTGCCTTCTCAAGAGACTCTCAACGGTATTCATAAAGACCCGGTTGTGTGTTTTTGCAGAAGTTTTAGCCACAAGCTATTGTATAATTAAGTTTTTTTATCTGTTATCGTATATCTGGGCTTTAGTTCCCATCTATATAAAAAAGATGTGATTAGATATTTTGTCTACACAGTTTTCAACTTTCAAGACCATTTTCGATAAACTGTGTCCAGAGTTTAATTCCTGTGTGATGTGGTAGAGAGGAGAAATCACTTGAAAATATGATCAAGATAGCATATTTTATTTGTGTGCTCTTCCTAATTTTTTTAACTTTTTCATTAATTAATTAAATGCATTTATTTTGTTTTGCCCATCTCGACTAGGTCAATTTATTATTGGTATCGGTCTTTTCTTATTTGAATTTTTAAATAGAACGATATAGAACATCATTGCCATTTGTATTTGTTGATGTTATCAGAATTTCTTGGTTAATAATTTGGGAAAACATCTCTTTTAATTTAATAGGTTAAGCAGATTTTAAATCCAACTCGTCTTCTTATATTAACAACTGCATATAAAAAACAATAAAGAAGAACCAACGATTAATTCTAGTGCGAGAGTTACAATTATTAATAAAAAGGTTAAATATCATTTGTTGGTTATAATAAGAAAGAACAGGGGGGAGTATTTGTTGTTTCTTTATCTCTGACTGAGCAATATAATTATGTACAAGTATTTTGCATTATATTTATATATATGCATTTGACTGTGAACGATTATGTGTTAATATTTTGTATTTTATCTCTATTTATCCATTTTATTTCACTCTTTAACAATTATTTGTAATCATTGTCCATGTTGGAGCCTTGTTTAAGAGGCATAAGACCTGGGGCTATTATAAGGCATATGTACTGACTTTACAGAGCAGATTGTGTCACTGCAAGCCTTGTGGCTATTATTAAGGAATAATTAGAGAGGAGACCTTGAACAAATGATATTTATCATAAATGACCAAATATCAAAATGAAAATTTTAAAATACCAAATTACCAATAACAAAACTATGTTTTATCTTCTCATTCATTGGATGTTTTCCCTTAAAAAAAAATAAAATTATATCTCAAACCTATCACCATCCCCATTACTGCATTCCTGGTTTTAACACTTTTTTTTTAGATTTTTTTACCTGAGTTATATCCATAATATCAATATATTATTTAATTATTTATATTGATATCTATCCATATATATAATTTTTTTTCTTTTCCTAATTTATCAATAATGGTATCAAATTTTTTATCTAAATATTATGTCATTTTAACTCTCTCCACATAAAACAAAATATTTAACTCCCAAAAAAACTTTATTTCTCATAGATAAAAAACATACCATGATTTTTTTATATTGTAATTTTCTTATATATTTCTCATAAATAAAAAACACACTGTTATTTTTTTATATTGTGATTTTCTTATAACTTCTAAGGATTATATTAAAACTTTTATTGACGAGATGTTTTTATTCACAATTATTTTTAGGTGGTGGGGATCATCCTTATTACCAATTTTATCTAAAATATTAACTAGATTAACTGGATTTTTTTAAATTTCATTAACATTACATTGATCTTCATATTTTTAAACATTATATTATTTTTTGTGAAATAAAAATAAATTATTCAAACCTTCTTTAAATTGTATAATAATTGGTAAGGTTTTCTTATTTTCTATACATATGCAGCATTTATTTAAGATAAATAATAACTCATAAGAGACTATGAAGTTTTAACATATTATATCA
This sequence comes from Mimosa bimucronata, assembly GCA_037074515.1. NCBI lineage: Eukaryota > Viridiplantae > Streptophyta > Magnoliopsida > Fabales > Fabaceae > Mimosa > Mimosa bimucronata. The sequence goes on along the minus strand of CM073448.1, from coordinate 12,742,411 downwards.
TTTTTATTTTCAATCAAAGTTAGTATTATTTCAAAAAAAAAAATCTAATTTAGTCTGGATTAAAAATGGTAGTAGAGTTGGGGTTTTGGATTTTAGTTTTAGTTTATTAGGTTTTGTTAGGGATAAGTTGGTATTTTAAAATTTTTTTTAATATTTGGTAATTCTAAATAATTATAATATTTATGGTCCTTCCTAGTAAATATTATTTGCTCTAGGTCATTCATTTGTAATTTTCCCTTCTATTAAAGGTAATTTTACTAAGTGATTATGTGAACATGTTATGAACTCATGATTCATCATATTATTCGAACGTTGTTCTGCGGAAAATGTTTTTGTTTCGTATGAAGGTTCTGATACCCTCACATTTTACGCTTTTTTAATGCGTTGGTTTTGATACCCACATTTTAAAATATGTTTTTCTACTTAGGTAAAGTGATTTTATGTGTATGCTTGTAGTTTTATTTAAACCAATGATATGTGGCTCTTTCAAGTTAGACATTGATTAATACTGACTATGTTTTTGTTATGCTTTTTGTTCTACTAGTTCCATCTCTTTTATCTCTCTTCTGTGAAACATTAATATTAGTTTTCTTTTCATTATTGACACTTTGATGTTGTTGTAATATGTAAAATAGCAAAAGAATGTTACACATGCCTAAGTTTAGTTGGGATGTTTTTGAATTGTTGATGATGTTTGATTTTTAGACCCATTCTTCATTTATGTATATAGCTCCTACCCTCATAAATGTGCTGATCAACCTTGATGATTGATCTTAAGTGGCTGTGCGAATGTTGTGCGAACATAAGATGATTGAATTACTCAAGGTGTAATTCATTTATTTTCCCTTATTTTTGGTTATTATATGAACATATTATAACCCCATATTGTTCATAGTGCGTTTCTGCAGAGAATTATTTAGTTTTGTGTGATTTTTCTATGGGACACGCCATGCTATAGAAGCATGCATACTACTTTTGCTAGAGCATTTCCATGAGTTAAATGCAAAATTATGGTATGTTTGTTCAATTCTTTTGTTTGTTGTATCTGTAGTTAGGTAAACTAAATTGAATTTTGTCTATGCAAGTATCACAAGAAGATGTATGAGATCATCAAAGATTTATAGCAGCTATTGAGTAGTTTACTTATTACTAGGAATAGTGTGGGTTAATAATTAGGTATGGTTACATGTAATAATTACTATACTATTATTTGTGCCTCTTTTCAATTAGATTTTTGTGTGGTGATCTAAGTATAAATGCTTGTTTTGTTTTGTTTTGCCACTATCACTAGGTAGTTCAGAAATCTCAGTATGGTGTGTTTAGCTAACAAATACTTCTTAACTCATACAGCATAATATCAGGACAGCTTGCATATTATATAATAGATGGTGTATTACTTTCGTATTCTTGGCACACCACAGTGAATAGTTGATTTTAACATGTTAATTCATCCGTTCCTAAATATAAGATCAAGTTGACTTTTTTGTGGGGATTAAGAAAACCAAATAGACCATTTAATTTTAACATATGTTACATGTAATTAGATTAATATGTTATTTTATAAGTAAAGTAACTTATTTTGAGGAAAAAATAGATATAAATACTTTAAAGTAATTTATTTTGCATTCTAATTTTTTTTTTTCAAAATAATCAACTTAATCTTTTATTTAGGATCAGACGAAGTTTCTTGTAACAAGAAATGTTATGCACCATGTGACTCTATGCATGTTTGGATCTTCCGTTTTCAGCCCAGAAGCCCGTTGGAGAAGGAAAAGTCAAATTTAAAAAAAATGTTTGGATGGGCTTATTTTCAGAATGACTTTTGGTCCAAAATGGCTTCTGCAACGTCAAAAGTCAGAAGAAGAAAAAAGTGGCTTTTGGCTTTTGATGGGTCCCACACCTTTTGTTATGTATTATTTAATAAAGTGGGTAAGAAAATTAGACAATTAGACCCTTAAAATTCTCAAATAAGATATTTTCTTTTAATATAAAATTTTCTTTTTGTCTCCAAAATTTACCATAATAATTTATGACGACTTTCCCATAATATACTCCTTTGAGTTAAAAATATTATTTTTTTAAAATTATTTTCCTGAAAATAAGGGAGACACTAAGCCTTTAATAAGAATATATGCATATTATATATGTATTATTTAATAACAATAATGCCCTTTTTAGTAATTTTTCATCTAAACTTGCTTTTCAAAATAATCATCCAAACATGTCTCTAAAAGTCAGATTGAAAAAAAAAGTCACTTCTATCGTTACAAATCCAAACATAAATCACTTCACACAATCTGACTTTTATCCAATCTTACTTCTAAAAAAGTTTTTCTGAAGAAAAGTCGCTTCTCACATAAACTCAATCCAAACACACCTCTATGTTATACAAATTAAATATGTGCATATACTTTTTCACATTTCATTTATTTTTTATAATCTATTTTACTACTACAGTTTTTCTAGAAACTTTTATAAAATTCAGACATGTGGGATGTGGCTTAAATTCATGAGTTTAATCAAATGTTTAAAATGTTTAAATAATTATAATTGGGTTAAGGTTTGAGCCAGACATTAATGCATTAACTTTGGGAGTGCAGAGAAATGGTGTTGATCAAGTTGGCTCTTATAATAGTATAGTACCGACCTTTGAATTATGTAAGCTTTTGTTTGATCTTTGATTCACTGGATGAGAGAGCTTGGATTTCACCAACTGAATGGACCGGGAGAGAAGGAGGACTCCATTTTCTACTTGTTCCATTGTTCGTTCTTCGTTATTTGCCACAAGTTGAAGAGGCAGGAAATTGAATTTGGGTTCAACCATTGGACTCTTTTGTTTGTTCCTCCTTTGCGGTGAGGCGACAGTGAACAAGGGGAAAAGTTCTTGCACGGTGTGTGTTCTATTCTCTACTTAGTTTCCTACTCTTCTCTGTTCATTCACTATGGTCTTTAACCCTGAAATTGTTACTGCTCTGATGGATTGGATCATGATCATGGGTAGCTAATTTGTTTGGCAGCCAATGAACTGATTCTTAGAACATGTTTGAACATTTCATTTGTGCTTAATTTTAGATTAATCTTGCTAGATTACCAATTCAGATTAGCCTTGGAAGAATGATCTTAATTGGATTGGATCATAATCACATTGCAATGAAATCGGTTGTTTATTGTCTCGAGTAATTTTGCTAGGAATACCAAGTTTACCTTGAGAGAGGATGTAATTAATTGGAAGATATTTGCATATATTAATATTCTAGATAAATAAATTCAATACTAAATTTATTTAATTGGGTAATTGCATACTCTATGAAAAGAAAAATAGATCCGTCGCTCTAAGGTTATTTTCTCAATTGAAAATCATCTAAACATTAGATTTAGTATATAGCTTCATTTAAATTACATTTTGAACTTCCCATTTTCATTTGCTCAACTTAAATGAAGATGCAAAGTTAATGCCTATGGATTGATTATTCTGAGTGTTCAGTTCAAAAAAAAAAAAAATTATTCTGAGTGTTAGTGCACTTATATAGTCTTGGGCCACTTATTATTGTAATTTTTTTTACAACATCTCTTAGAACATTTCTGTTGCATTGTAGGCGGTAAAATAATTACTCCCGGGCTACAGGCTGGTCAACAACAGCCCATGGGCTACACAAGAAAGCCGACATAACCCGCACTTTCACTGGTTGGCATTTTTTCAACCCAAGCCCATGCTCCATTCACGTTGCATTACGTCGGCCAACGCTCAACGATTCTCATTTTATTGGATCCAACGATTGTTTTTGCATTTGATGATTGTCTTATTTTTCTTGAGTGTGATTACCAGACTAAACAATTTAAGATTTGAGTGATAGATGAATATGGTTTTGAGAGTAGTTGGATTCACGAATTTGAGACTGTCGTGATTCTTGAAAATGAACGCATGTATAGGATTAAAGCCCTATATCTATCAGTGATTTGTGTTTTTGACTATGTGAAAAATCTGGTTCCCCTGATAGAGTGGAGGAAAGTGAAACAACAAAATATGATTGATATTTATTTTATAGAATAGTAAACAGAAACCAAGTTAAATTACATCCAAATGTGATATCAGTGTTTACTTCAATTAGTATACGATCCGTGGCTTCAAGAGTTGTTGTTCCAAGCCACCTGGTACTCCAAGCTGTTTTTCCATGTTGACCTTTGAGGCTTATTTTATTTTCAACGCTCCTTCTATGGTTATGTAACTTTGTTGAACTCATCTATTTTTATTTTGCTAGTCGAGACAATATATTTTGAAGAGTGCAGCAGATAGTCATTTTGATCATGAGGCTTTTTTTTTGGGCCAAATCATGAGAGTTTTTTTTTTAACTGAAAAAATCATGAGGCTTTCAATCTATTGGTTTTCCCCTTTTCCTTTCATGTTTAAAATCTTAGATAGACCTTTTTACATTATTAACGTTGGTGTTTCATTATTAAGTAAGTTACTGAATTTTCAACTAATATAATAATGACTTAGTTGTTATTTTTGTAGCGGCGTTTTGGGAGTATCTTCGCAGTTTAGTGATGTTGGGTGAAACCTACCTGTACTGACAGAAAGAAAAGGCTTGTTTGGTAAGTTCTAGAACCCACAAGGATAAACCTGAGTGAATTATGAGTTAGGTACTTGTCCTTAGATTGTGTGTGAGTTCATTCCCTTTTATAAAATTTTGTTATAAAAAAGGGTTAATATAACTTTTGGTCCCTAAACTTTCACTCAATTTTGGTTTTGGTCCCTGAACTTTCCGTCAATTTTGGTTTTGGTCCCTGAACTTTGGGTCAATTTTGGTCTTGGTCCCTGAACTTTGAAAGTTTTGGTTTTGGTCCCTTAGTTTAAAAAAAACTTCAACAAAAAAAAAGTTGAGGGACCAAAACCAAAATTGCTGAAAGTTCAGGGACTAAGACCAAAATTGACCCAAAGTTCAGGGACCAAAACCAAAACTTTCAAAGTTCAGGGACCAAAACCAAAATTGACCGAAAGTTCAGGGACTAAAACCAAAAATTTTAAAGTTCAGGGACCAAAACCAAAATTGAGTGAAAGTTCAGGGACCAAAAGTTATATTAACCCTATAAAAAAACAGTGAAAGTCGTACAATCCTTTTTTTTTTTTTTTGTTGTATTTTGTCATGAATTAATAAAAAGTGAAAATGCAAGCCCATAAACTACCACTTGGGCCCAGACCATGTGTTAACCTATTTATTGAGACTTCTGACTAGGACAACTACTTGGGCCAAGAATCTATAAACACAGGCCCAATGTCCAGCATCTAAAAATAATAATGTTTAACCCATTAACATGCCCATAAACAAACTAACACACTATTTTCCATTTCCCCACAAAAAATATATATATATATATAATGAATAAAAACGATCACAATGAGCAAGACCTCTGGATTTAAAATACAGTTAATACAAAATCACCCATCAATCATCAATCATCAATCAATTCATAGAAAAAAAAGGTCACCCATCAGTTGGCAAAAAAAAAAAAAAAAACATCTGGATTGTGCCAATAAACTACAATATAAAGAAACAACAAAGGTTACAATTCATCAACGATATCAAAATTTACACGCACATAAATATATCATGGACATGATACTCATTTAGTGCCAATATAATCGAAGTGCCTTCGCAAGAGCAATCATAAAGACTTGGTGGTGTGTGTTTTTGTAGAGATTTTAGCCATGAGCTATTGTATAATTAAGTTTTTTGTGTGTGGCCCTTAGGCCCCCAACTATATAAAAAGGATGTGATTAGATAATTTTGTTCACGAAGTTTTCAACTTTCAAGAACATATTCTATAAATGGTTTTATGCTTTTGACTATGTCCAGTTAAGATATTTTTTTAAATTGTGATTTTGTTAAGATATTTTTTTAAATTGTGATTTTCTTATAAATTCTATGTTTTATATTAATAATTTTACTGACAAGATATTTTTATTCACAAATATTTTTTTTAAGTGGGATCATCCTTATTACTAGTTTTGGTATAAAAAAATTAACTAGATTATCTGGATTTTTTTTAAATTTCATTAACATTACATTAATCCTTATATTTTTAAACATTAAATTATTTTTTTGTGAAATAAAAATAAATTATACAAACCTTCGTTAAATTTTTTAATAATTGGTAAGTTTTTTTTTATTTTCCATACATACACAATATTTATTTAAGATAAATAATAGCTTATGAAAGAATATGAGGTTTTAACAAAGTACATCAATTTCAATTTTTCATTTGCAATCAAGGTTTGCCTCCATTCATTAAGTAGGTTTTGTTAGAGATAAGTTGGTATTTTTAAATTTTTATTTTAGTATTTGGTCATTCTAAATAATTATAACTTTTATGGTCCATCCTAATAAATATTATTTGTTTTAGGTCTTTCTTTTTAATTTTTCCTTCTATTAAAGACAAATTTTTATCAATGATTGTATGAATATGTTTGACCTTATAGGTTGTTTTGCATAAAATGTTTTTGTTTGGTACAATGACTCCGATACCCTCATGTTTTACGATTATTATGGTTGACTCTGATACCCCACACTTTAAAACGTGTTTTTTTATGTAGGTCAAGTGATTTAATGTGGGTGCTTTTAATTTTATTCAAAACAACGATAGGTGGTTCTTTTAAGATAAGCATTGATTTTTAATTTTATTTAAAACAATGATAGGTGGTTCTTTCAAGGTAAGCATTGATTAATGTTGCTATGAAGTTTTCTTTTCATTATTGACACTTTGATGTTGTTGAAATATGTAAAATAGCAAAAGAATGTTGAAGACATGCCTGATTTTAGTTGGAATGTTTTTGAATTGTTGATAAGGTTTGATTTTTGTTCCTTTCTTCCTTTTTCATCATTATATTTTTTTGTGTATGATATCCTTTGGGTGCCTGTAGATTTATTTAAGCAGGAAATGTAGATTTTGGTATGGATATTGCTCTTGCCCTTCTAAAAACCACTAAGCAACATCTTTCATAGAGCATTTCAAAGAACTAAACGCAAAATCATAGTATGTTAGTTCAATTCTTCAGCTTATTTTATTTCTATTTAGGTAAGCTACGTTTTTCAATTCTTCTTTATTTTATGTTTAGTTAGGTAAACTAAATTGAATGTCTTCTACATAGGTATCACAAGAAGATGTGCGAGATCTTCAAAAAAATATATCAGTTGTTAACTAGTTTACTTATTAGGAATAATATTGGTTTATGATTGGGTATTGTTACATGTTAATAGAACATATATCAAAAACACATTTTAAATAACTGATTACATGTTTTCGTTGTTTGCCTTGGCATATTATGTTCCAAAAGGATTCGACTTTGACATTTAAAATGTTTTTTCTATATCCTGCATTTTCTATATTAATGAAATACCTTTTAAGAGTAAAATACATTGATGTCCCTCTATTTAATCAAAATTAGAAAGACCCATCCATTTTAAAAAGGGTTAAAGGTCAAAAATACACATATGTTTTTGCCTAAAGGTCACCCAGCACCAAATTTTTTTTAGCCCAAAAGTCACTCTAAGTTTTCATATTGGGTTCAAAAGTCACATAATCCGTTAGCCTAAGGAAACGTCCGTTAAGTGGGCCACCTGTACTCCATGTGGCACTTAATGCATGTTAACTGGGCTGATGTGGCAAGTGTGCATTGAGACCAAGACATTTAATGTCTTGCAAATTGCAGAATGCAGATCAAGGAGGAGGAAATCAACGAGGAGGGCTTCATCGTCTTCATCGTCACTGGTTGCAGATTGAAGATGGCCTCATCATCAATGTCATCGCGGAGCTTGAGATCGAAGTTTGGGGGAGAAGAGAGTGGGGGAAACCGAGGTAGAGGAAAGCTGGTTCGAACGAGGGATGCCATTAGGGAGGTCGAGCAAAGGTACTGTCATTGTCAAGTTTTGGCTCACCGGTGCACATCGTGGACGGAAACGAACCCAGGACGAAGGTTTTACGGCTGTCGGAACTATGGCAAGGTAGGATTTTGGGGTATTTTTGGAAGGCCCGATTTTCCCCTGTTGGTTCGAAATTTTTGTTTCTTCCTCTGCGATTTTGTTTCTGAACATGATGAAGGTAGAATGGGAGTGATGTTGATGATGTTTAGTTGATTATTGTTCGAGGGTGGGGCTGTGTAATTTTTGTTCTATCTTGGCTTGTTTGGTTCTGCTGTTTCAGTGACATAGGGGAGGGAGATATAATGAAGTTAAAATTGTTGATGACTGGTTAGATTATACATATAGTGGCTTATGAATTAGATTATACATGTTTGTCTTCAAAATTTGCAGGGTGGAGGAGGGTGCGGGTATTTCGCTTGGGAAGATGATGAGTTTGGGAAAAGGGCGAATGATGTGATAAAAGAATTACTCAACGATCTAGACAAGCTATATGATGAGAACAAGAACCTTCGAAGAAGCAATGGCAATGAACGGTTATATGAAGAGTTAAGTATGATCGATGGTGAGGTGAAACAACTGAAAGCTACACAAGATGTCAGGGAAGGTGAATTAAGGAAGGTGGAGGGGAAGTTTCGATTTGCAGTAGGAGCATTGTTGATAACTTGGGTGTGGTTGATTTTCATGTATGTCCGTGCCTGATGTGATTTAGGAGAAGTGGAAAACGTATGTTAATTATGTGAGAATAGTTTGTATTGGTATGCAATGTAGAAAATCTTTTTCCTGTTAACCAAGCTTACAAAACGGATCCAAAAAACCACATGCGTAGTCATCATTTGAAAATCATCTGAATTGCTTAACATGCAAAATCTTGCTTCCAGATCATTTCCAGCCTCAATTACTATTTATGCTAAAGCAAACTTCAATTGAAGATATTGAACTCTAATGATGAGAGAAGACAATATCATTTGTATGTTAATAGCAGCAGCAACTGAAGCAAATTAAGAAAACTTTTCCAGCAAATACACCCCTCTAATTTCAGCCTTAAGGTTGTTTTCAAACTTTTTTTTTTGAACGGGGGATAAATGTAAAGGTCAAACTCTGATAGCTATGTGCATGTGCAAGTTTTCAACAAGATGTACAAACTTTTTATCATAATATATATAATATATAACATGATAGATAGCATAACAGATAGCACTTGAGTGTGTCAGCCACAAAAAAAATCCCTGATAGCACTTGATAATGTAATTAATCTAAACATAATGTAATTATAAAGCATACGCCATAATATAGTTCGGCGTGGACAAAAGCCTGAAAAATAACAGGCACAAAACATACACCATGATACAGTTCGGCGTGCACAAAACAGAGCATTACATAGATGAAATCAAGACTATATGGTAGACATTGCTTTGCCTTTCGCCTTTTGAATTTGACTTCTTGTCTTTGCTATAAGTTGTTCGGTAGTGACACATGATTGCCCATTCCACTGAAGACCTGGCGCCTGATATGGTAGCTGAGAAGTGTCTGCCACATTGATTGGAGCAAAGGTAAATTGAATATGCCTTGAGCCAATTTCTGTATTTGAGCGATTTGCCTGATTTGCCTTAGCCTTGGCCAGTCGCATCTCTTTTTCATTTGGAATAGGAAATTTAATTTGTGGATCAGCATTGTGGCGTATATATTCCTGTGCAGTTCCCTCCTCAAGCACCACTTCAGAGTTTAATCCAGGCTTCAAAAAACATCAGATTAAAGGTGGCGAATATATTCCTGTGCAAATTCATCTATGAAGCTACCTTCCATTTGCTGCATTATCTTCCTCTTAGCCCTCTTACATTTCTGTAAACTCACATTAACCTTCAATTCCCTCTCAACCTCCTTCTTCATGTCATTTGAACTAAACTTAGGCATCTCTTGCACTTTTTCCTTGAAATGTTTAGCCAACCAATTCACCGATGCTCTTGGGTTCTTATACACACGAGCACAATTATGCTCATACAACAGACTCTTTATTTCAAATCCTACATCTACCCCATATGTGGAGGCATAAAGGGAAAACGGGCATCCTTCTTGACACAATACTTTAAATGTTTTCTTATCACTCCTCACTACCTTAATGTCAACTCCGCGCATAATGGCATACTTATCCGCAGCTTCCTTCAACTGTTTCTTGTTTGCATAAGTCATCCCCACCGCAAAAAAAGGTTTCCTCCTTGACTCTTCAGCATCTTCAAGAGCTGTCACTTCTCTTGGAGGCCCATCACCACATTCAGACCCCAACTCACCCTCTTCATGATCACTTCCATTCTCCACATTAAGCCCCTCAACTTCGAAATCATCATCCAAGCTCTCTAGTGTATCAGCACATGAACTATCACCCAAATTAAATAGCTAAAATCATCACTGTCATCAACATCAGACCTACAAAGTTCGTTATCACGAGCACCTACACCGTCCTCACTAATGACCTCAATATCAGCAAAATCAATGTCATCATAACCATCTAAGCCAGCAAATTCATCAATTATATCTTGCTCTTCGTTATTTTCGTTTCCCCTCTCATTACCTTCATCATTCACTGCCTTAGTTACCACCCTTCCTCCCTGATTTTCTACTTGACTGGGTTCATCATAAGCCACAGCACTGCCTGATATAGACTCATAACCCCCTCCAAACCTAGCCTTACAGCTTTCCCAACTCAGCTTTGCCAATTTAAACACTTCTATAGACCTTTTTACTAACCTCGCATGTTTGGCATCAAGATTCTCTTCCTCTTCGACCACGTTATCCTCACATTTGGATGACATTGCTTCACACTGCACAATGAAATACAATAAGTAAACAAAGGGCTTTCAAGGCATTTCACTGTAACCATATGCCAACAAACAAAACGATGGAGCTATTGACTTAAGAGCTAATCGATTTCTTTCAATGACCTAACTCAGGGGCTTCCATGGGATTTCAATGTACATACACTACAAAATAATACTCGCAACTAAATCATGCTCACCTGGGATTCCTTTTTGTTGCTTCTTGCCCGAAACCCTAGAAGAATGTTGTCACATGCGATTCCGATTCCTTCTTCCCTTTCTCGCTTTCAACAATCGGCTTTCTCGATTCCCTCTCTGGATTCGCTTTCTCGTGACTTCCACAATCGATTGGTCTAGCTTCCACAATCGAGTTCGCTCTGGTTCTGGTTCGCTCTACCCAAACCCTAGATCGTGTTTCCCCATGGCTCTGGTTCGCTCTACCCAAACCCTAATCGCGTTTTGTTTTCTTTTCACCTCAGTTCTTCCAGTTAATTGTCCTGATTGTTTTATGTAAAGTTATACCCTTATTAAAAATAAATATAATATAATTTGATATTTTTTCCCTTTTCCCTTTTTAATTATTCTGACGCCTATATCTCTCATTTTCCCACAGCCCACTTTACTATCCACCTCAGCTGCCATGTCATCAGTATAAGTGCCATATGGCGTACAGGTGGCCCAGTTAACGGCCGTTTCCTTAGTTAGACGGATTATGTGACTTTTGAACCCAATATGAAAACTTAGAGTGACTTTTGGCCCCAAAAAAACATTTGGTGCTGGGTGACCTTTAGGTAAAAACATATGTGTATTTTTTACCCTTAACCCTTTTAAAAACCTTTATAAACGTCCACTTAAATCAAAATATATGTTGCATAAATCATCCTTTTAGTTTTAAAATTCAATTTCCATCCACTCAATTGTTAGTTAATCGTTAAATCATAGTGTTGGCCAATTGTTTTGGCCGAAATACACTTCATTAACATAAACAATACCTTTTTGCTAAGCATTGTAAATAATACTTAGTAACTATTTAAGCACATATTTACCTATATTTAAAATTAATTTTCATTTATGATTCCATATTTTTTACTATTAAATCTATAATTTTTGATAATGTGACAGTGTTAATTAATTTTGAAATTATAAATTGTATTTTTCAACAATTTTAAATGTTTGATACTTTTTGTTTTTTAAAAATAATTCATGATTTAATTTGCAATTTTTTAAATACATATTTTGTTGAATTTTTTTGAAATTATATATACTTTTAATTTAAAATATTAATTTTAAATTGACATGATTTTATTAATATTAAATTAAAATGTATGTTTTATAATTAATACTTTTTAAGTAAATTTCATGAAACTAATGTTCATAAAAGATTAGTGTTCTGATCAAATTGCTAATATTTTTCATGTAAAATATATTAAAATTATGTTTAAATTCAATTAAAATATTAAATAAATAACCAGTAATGATTAAATAAATCTTGAAAGATAAATGAGAGATTTAGTACTATAAGCTAAATCTATATAACATAAAAAGTCTTCCACCAAAACACTATTCATAAGGAATTAACGGCCCAGATGATTAGTTTTATTTAGATCAATGGGTCAATTTATCACTAGTTATATCACTAATTATATTTGATTGGTTATAACCATTAACCATTTTTTTAATTATTATATTTAAGATGAGTTCTAAAATTGTATATACTAGTAATCAATATCAATAATATATATATAATCTTCCACCAGTTGATATATATCACTAATTATATTTAAGAAAAATATAATCATTATTTTTGAATTATTATATTTAAGTATAATTATTATAATCTATCATTAATTATATCTACTAATAATTATATTTAAATTTAAAGATGCATTATATTTAATTTATATCTATCAATATATATCACTAATTGTATCTACTAATTATATTTAAGAAAAATATAATCATTATTTTTAAATTATTATATTTAAGTATAATTATTTTAATCTATCACTAATTATATCTACTAATAATTATAATTAAATTTAAAAACTGATTATATCTACTAATAATTATATCTCAATTTAAAGATTGAATATATCTACTAATAATTATATTTAAATTTAAAGATGGATTATATTTAAATTATATATATCAATATATATATTTCACTAATTATATCTACTAATTATATTTAAGAAAAATATAATCATTATTTTTGAATTATTATATTTAAGTATAATTATTTTAATCTATCACTAATTATATCTACTAATAATTATATTTAAATTTAAAGACGCATTATATTTAATATATATCCATCAATATATATATCACTAATTGTATCTACTAATTATATTTAAGAAAAATATAATCATTATTTTTGAATTATTATATTTTAGTATAATTATTTTAATCTATCACTAATTATATCTACTAATAATTATACTTAAATTTAAAGACTGATTATATCTACTAATAATTATATTTAAATTTAAAGACTCATTTTATTTAAATTATATCTATCAATATATATCACTAATTGTATCTATTAATTATATTTATATTTAAAGACGTTCACAACATATTCTGATTGGTCAATCTATCACTAATTTTATATTCTTAAATATATTGTAACCCTAAGGCCTAAGCTATGCCTATAAATATGAGGAATGAGCTTGTCCCTCCCTCTCATACGTAAGTCAACTGTTTTATTTCTTATTGTCATAATAGAAAGCCATTAAACATGAATAAAAATTCACAAATCAATTGAATTATAAGAATTTTAATTTGCGCCACATGCAAACAAATTTATGATTTCTTTTTTTGAATTGGAAAACCATATTTATGATTTTAAGTGAAACCATATGAAAAATATCACTCGTGCAACGCACGGGAGGCTTTCTAAAATGTAACTTTATAATTTGATTGAAATTATTGTGAGACTGACTTTGCAGGCTGTGATCGTTACTATTGTTATTATTGTTCGAATATACCTTTCAAAACCGATTTTCACATATGAGCAACTTTATGTTGCACTATCGAGAGTAATGAGCATAGACGGGTTAAAAATTGTTTTGAGCCCCTAACGAACTTGAGCGTGGCAACAAGGCGAACAATATAGTTTACAAGGAAGTATTCATGAATGTAGACCGGCATTAATTCCTTGATATTCGGGGCGTTATACTTAAATGAGTCCATACTTTTACCTTATTGTTTTAAATGTTAGCCAACATTTCCAACGTGTATTTCTGATTTTTATTTGATTGAATGACATTTCTTACGTTCGAACACTTCAATAATAGAATATATCACCCGTGCAACGCACGGGAGGCTCAACTCGTTAGTAAAGAAGAAACATTCTAATATAATTTCAAATTAAAGAAATGTATTTTTAGAATATTTTGAAAACTTACTTTAACGGGGTTAGTTTTTGGACTAGATTGTATATTTCAAAACAAGGAATCAAACCCTAACTCATACAAATTCTATAAAATCGTCAACCAAAGGTTGCCATGTGTTGGCAGAATCAGACCCCAAACCTCAACACAATGGTTCAACGGTAAAAGGCAACATTTTATTCTTAACTTCCTTTAATTTGATATATAAAGAAACCGAACAAATCGAAGGTTAATAAATCACTTGTGTTATATATTTATGATGATGGTTCGTGTAATGGCTTACAACACTTTGTAGCCTTGGGAAGGGTTTATGTGGGTTTACCTAAACTCTTCTTCACTTTTGTAATTACTATACTATTCTTTGTGATTGGGTAGGTTTACTTAAACTCTTCTTCATATTTGTAATTTCTATACTATTCATTGTGCCTCTTTTCAGTTTAGATTATTTTGTGGTGATGTAAGTTTGAATGCTTGTTTCGTTTTGTTTTACCACTATCACTATGTAATTTAGAAATCTCAATATGGTGTGTTTAACCAACCAATACTTACTTCTTAACTCATACAACATTAAATCAAGTCAAATTACATATCATATGATAGACGGTGTATTACTTGGGTCCGGGGTGTCAACTGCCCTCTCTGCTGCCCCATTGATTTGGGGCACTTTCCAATATTTGTATTTCTTTATACAATTAGATTTTACATTGAAAAAGTGACTTTTTAATATATTATGAAAAAAAATGATTATATTTTCAATTTTTATAATCTTCCAAAGATTAGGTGTTCTAAATGAAAAAACACAACACAATTTTGTAGCACCAATCTTTTGTAAAATCATAAACAATTGAAAACATAGCTGTTTTCAACTTATAATATATCAAAATATCACTATATTTTAATGCAAAATTTAATGGTATAAAGAAACACACACAAAAATTTGAAAAGGGCTCCAAATTGAAAAGGCAGCCGAGGGGCCAGCTAACAACCCCCATATTACCTTGGCAGTCTTAGCACACCATGGTGAATTTTAACATGCTATCTCGTGAAAAGGGTCATTAACTGTAAGCTATATGCGACTGCTATTTTGTTTTATTTTTCAATAAAATTTTAGCTCCTGATAATTAATTTCGGTTACACCTATTATTGCCATTTGACCGGATTAAGTATCCTATTTGTTGGAGACTGCTGCAGTTAACTTGGTTGCTAGAGAGAAACCAGCTGATGTTTAATCAGAGATTGCTGTTATAGGCATGTCAAGTCCATTGATTGCACTTGACTTTTTCATTATAACCTCTATTAATTTGAAAGTGATGCACCGCATCAGCATAAGTTTACTTGAGAAGGATATGCGAAGGAAATGATAACATTCTTCGATTGTATATTATATGGGGAAATCTCGTTTAACCCCCACCATAGGTATTTAACGTCAAACACCCAAAAAAAAAACTGAACTATTACCGCATCCCCTTGGAGCAAAATGAAATAAATTTTGGAAGGTGAAAAGACTTCATGGCCCTTTCCTTTTCTTTTTAACATGTTTCATTTGCAAAATAAGTATAACATTTTTTAAAAAAAAGTATGGTGATTTCTAACACAAATGAAATTATAAGTTGTAGCTAAGGGTGTGTTTAGTGTTTTCCAACTTTTGGTGCTTTAAATATGCACCTGTCCTGGTTTAGCAAGAGAAGAAGAGAAAATTTTCAATTGGACCTGACCCTTTGGGAATGGAGAGTGTGCCAACCTCTCGAATGTGTACCTTGTTTTGTGTTAGAGAGTCTGTAGTGTTTGTGGCTTTGTGTTATCTTTTGTTTCTATTTATTGTAACATGTTATTCTGATTGTAACTCTATATTTGAATGTATTCTTCTTTTCCCTTGTTATGCTGCAACAGTGTCATTATCATTCAAGTGTTTCCACCCTTTGTTGTTTATTTTCTAGTTTAAGTCTTGTAATCAGTTTGTTTAGGATCGGAGAGGTTCCAAACATAATGTTTTTGCCCATGGGCATTACAATGGAGGTGGGTCAGTCACTTACCAGTAGGATACACGAATACTAAATTATCTAAGGTGGCTATAGCACTTACTGTCACGCACCGCTCCTGATTGACTTAAAATGCAGACGTTGACTGACTCGAATTATCCGAAATAGTCTAGAACATTCTAGAACAGTCCAGAGCCATCTAGAACATTCTGGAAGAATCCGGAACCTTCTAGAATAGTGTAGAAGGTTCTAGAAACGTATGGAATATTCTGGAAGCTTGTGGAGCTTTATGGAGAAGCCTGGAATATTCTAGATAAGTGTGGAGATATTTGTAAATATCTTAGATATTTTCGTAGAATATTCTAGAGACTCAATTGTAACCGTTAGATTAAAGAGATCCTAGCCGTTCATTGAGGAGGTGGATTAGTATAAATACCCCTCACTACCTCTCATTTGCAACAACCAATCCAAGTTAAGCATTTGTAGAGTTCTTTGAGAAAAAGCAATAAAAGTTCTTTTCCTTACAAATCCAAGTTCCTTCGTGATACTTAGTGCTTACTAGTATTAAGAGTAAGGCTGACTAGCATTCTAAAGTTGGAAAGTTTGCTAGTTCCGCACGGTTCATTGGTATTACGACCAAGTCCGTGACAGTTGGTATCAGAGCCAAGGTCGAAAGTTCATCGGAACACAGAGGGAAATGGAAACCGGAAGCAACACCTCTCAAGTGGAGAAGGTGGTCGAGAAGAAACAAAGGAGCCAGAGATCTCATTCGAGGGAACCCATGGAAGAGTTAGAGACACGGCTAGCCAAGGTGGAGTTGGCCATAGTCGATGGGGAGGAAAAGTTTGAGGAAGTGGGGCAGAGCATGGACGAGTTCCGTGAGGAGATGCAAGCCGCCATCAACAAAGTACTCACCCAGTGTCTTGACCGCGTGAATGCCATGGAGGGATCTCACCGGGCTGAAGTTTCTTCGCTTCGAGAAGAGCTCCAGGAGGTCTTGCTCAAGTTGGAGAAGATTGAGGAAGAGCTCGCAGTGTGCAGGAGGGCACTTGCACATGATGTTCCATCCACGTCCGAGGTAAGGACTACTCCCTCTAAGATTGATTTTCCGCGACCTAAACCCTTTAAAGGTTCAAGAAATGCGAAGGAACTTGATAATTTCCTGTGGAGTATGGAACAACACTTCAGGGCGCTCGTCATCACTGATGACGCCATGAAGATTGACGTAGCAAGTCTCTACCTCGACGACACCGCGATGGTGTGGTGGAGAAAGAGACGAGGGGATATTGAAAGGGGTATGTGCACCATAGACACCTAGGCTGAATTCAAGAGGGAGATCAAGAAACAATTCTATCCAACTAATGTTGAAGAAGAGGCCAGAGCGAAGCTAAGGCGTCTCCAACACAAGGGAAGCATTTGAGAATACGTGAAGGAATTTACTGAGGTACTCCTCGAAATCCCTGACTATCCTGATAAAGAAGCATTCTTTGCCTTTATGGATGGGTTACAACAATGGGCTAAACTTGAAATACAAAGACGTGGTGCTCAAGACTTAACCACCGCTATTTCCATTGCCGAGTCCCTTATTGAGTTCAAGAAATCTGAGAAGCTAAAGCCGAAAGATAAGGGTGGCAAGGGAAAGAGTGGGGGAGAGTACCATCGTGGCAAAGAATCTACTCAGAAGCAAAAGGGTACTAAGGAGTATAAAACTGGAGAGAAACCACCTCTTAAGTGCTTCTTTTGTGAAGGGCCACATAGAGCAAGAGAATGCCCTAAGAAGGCTAAGCTCTCTGCTCTGATTGAGGAAAGGGAGGAACAGGAACGTGAAGAGTTAAGGGTTGGAGCCTTACAACTCCTCAACGCCATCAAGGCCAAGGTAGAGGTGCTCGAGTCTGAAAAGAATGGACGTTTGTTCGTGGAAGCCAAGATTGGTGGGTGTACCGTGAAAACACTTGTAGACACGGGAGCTACCAAAAACTTTCTACGAGTAGAAGAGGCAAAGAAGATGGGCATCCATTACAAAGATATACAAGGATGGCTTAAGGCGGTAAACTCCAAGCCAAAGGCCACCTTCAGAGTTGCTAAGGATGTGAAGGTAAGCTTAGGTGATTGGAGCGGTCTCGTAGACTTTTCCGTTGTCACTATAGACGACGATCCAATTGTTTTGGGTATGAAGTTCATAGACAGGGTCAAGGCTGTTCCTATCCCCTTTGCAAACACAATGTGCATCTTGGAGGAGGGCAACATACGATTAATACCTCTAGAAAGAGAAGCCCAGCTTCAAGAACAGCAAATTTCAGCAATGCAACTTTCGAAGGGCATCAAGAAGAAGCAGCCAACTTATCTCGTAGCATTGAAAGAAGAGACAGATGTTCCGCCCATAGAAGGTCTCCCTAAAAGTATTGAACACGTCCTCGAGGAGTTTAAGGATGTGATGCCGCCAGAGTTGCCGAAGAAGCTGCCACCTAAGAGGGAGGTGGACCATAAGATCGAGTTGGTACCTGGTGCAACCCCGCCAGCGGCAGTGCCGTACCGTATGGCGCCTCCAGAGCTTGAGGAACTACGGAGGCAGCTAAAGGAGTTGATGGATTGGGATACACACGTCGATCAAAAGCACCCTACGGAGCGCCGGTATTATTTCAGAAGAAGCATGATGGATCACTTCGGTTATGCATTGACTACCGGGCGCTTAACAAGATCACTGTGAAGAACAAGTACCCAATTCCACTGATCGCCGACCTCTTTGATCAGCTTGGCCAAGCTCGATGTTTCACCAAGTTGGATCTAAGGTTCGGCTACTATCAAGTGAGGATCGCCGAGGGGGATGAACCAAAGACGACCTGTGTAACCAGGTACGGTTCTTATGAATTTATGGTTATGCCATTTGGACTCACAAATGCACCTGCCACATTTTGCACTCTCATGAACAGAGTCTTACAACCATTCCTAAACAAGTTCGTGGTTGTATACTTGGATGACATTGTCATATATAGTAACACATTGGAAGATCATGTCAAACACTTAAGACAAGTCTTCCAAGTATTACGGGAGAACGAGTTGTATGTGAAGAAGGAGAAATGTGCCTTTGCTCAACGAGAAGTTACTTTCCTTGGGCACATTGTTGGAGAAGGCAAATTAAGAATGGATGGGTCCAAGATACGAGCCATACAAGAATGGGAACCACCGAGGAAGGTACCGGAACTTCGTTCTTTCCTTGGTCTAGCTAATTACTACCGGAAATTCATAAAAGGCTATTCTGCTATAGCCGCGCCCCTCACCGATCTATTAAAGAAGAATAAGACATGGAATTGGGATGAAGATTGTCAACGTGCTTTCAAAAACCTTAAGGAAGCCGTGATCCAAGAGCCAGTGTTGGTCTTACCTGACCACACCAAGCCGTACGAGGTGCAAACCGATGCGTCTGATTTTGCCTTAGGAGGAGTCCTAATGCAAGAAGGCCATCCAGTGGCTTACGAAAGTCGTAAGCTCAATGACGTTGAACGTCGCTACACAGTCCAGGAGAAAGAGATGACGGTCGTGGTCCATTGTCTGAGAGTGTAGAGACATTACTTGTTGGGAACCAAGTTTGTAGTGAAGACTGATAATGTCGCCACAAGTTACTTCCTTAAACAGAAGAAGCTTACCCCGAAGCAGGTAAGATGGCAAGCTTTCTTAGCTGAGTTTGACTTTGTGATGGAGTATAAGCCAGGGAAAGGCAATGTAGTGGCCGATGCTTTGAGTAGAAAAGCCGAACTTGCTGCCATCACAAGTCCGAGTTTTCCTATGGTGGAACGCATTAAGGAGGGACTTGAGCAGGATCCGCAAGCCAAGAACTTGATGGAGCTGGCAAGTCAGGGGAAGACGCGCCGATTTTGGCTTGAGGATGGGGTGCTCATTACCAGGGGTAATCGAGTGTATGTGCCAAAGTGGCAAGGCTTAAGGAAGGAAATCATCAAGGAGTGCCACGATTCAAGGTGGGCTGGTCACCCAGGAGTACGACGTACGATGGCACTCATCGAGCGAGGATACTATTGGCCCCAGATGCGTGATGATGTGGAGCTCTATGTGAAAACTTGTCTTGTGTGTCAACAAGACAAGGTAGAGCAACGCCCTGCAGCTGGATTACTTGAACCTCTACCAATTCCTGAGAGACCATGGGAAAGTATCTCAATGGACTTCATCACTTGCTTACCAAAGTCCGAAGGATGCAGCAACATTATGGTCGTGGTAGATCGATTCAGTAAGTATGGAATATTCATACCAGTGCAAACTAAGTTCACTGCTGAGGATGCTGCACGATTGTTCTTTAAGTACGTGGTAAAGTATTGGGTATTCCGAAGACAATAGTGAGCGACCGGGATACTCGATTCACAGGAAGATTTTGGATGGAGCTCTTTAAGATCATGGGGTCTGAGCTCAACTTTTCTACTAGCTTTCACCCACAGACTGATGGCCAGACAGAGAGGGTGAATGCTTTACTGGAACTTTACTTAAGGCACTACGTAAGTGCTAATCAGCAAGATTGGGCTAAATACTTAGACATCGCTCAATTTTCTTACAACTTACAAAAGAGCGAGTCGACGGGGTCAAGTCCGTTCGAGATAGCTATTGGGCAGCAGCCGATGACCCCACACACTTTAGCTGTTGGCTATAAAGGACCAAGTCCTGCTGCATTTAAGTTTGCTAAGGGTTGGCATGAGAAGAATGAGTTGGCAAAGGCGTACTTAACCAAGGCCGCTAAGAAGATGAAGAAGTGGGCCGATACTAAAAGAAGGCATTTTGAATTTGAGGAAGGAGACTTAGTTATGGTAAAGCTCTTTTCCCATCAAAGTTGTCGATTTTCCAAAGTTCACAAGGGGCTAGTGAGACGTTACGAGGGACCGTTTCCAATAGAGAAACGCATTGGTAAGCTAGCATACCGTTTAACTTTGCCTTCACACTTGGAGATGCATCCTGTTTTTCATGTGAGCTTGTTGAAGCCCTTCAACAAAGATGAAGATGATCCAAGTCAAGGTGAGTCGAGAAGAGCGCCAACTGCTATCACCGTTGTGCCAGAGCGTGAAGTGGAAGAAATTTTGGCACACCGAGTAATCCCAAGACGCGGGAGTCATCCGAGTTATGTGGAGTACTTCGTCAAATGGAAAGGAGCTCCTGACAGTGAGGCAAGCTGGGAACATGAACTTACGTTATGGGATTACAAGGATTTAATAGAGGCATACAGGAGAGATGCGTCGAGGACGTCGCCACATTGAGTGGGGGAGGATGTCACGCACCGCTCCTGATTGACTTAAAATGCAGACGTTGACTGACTCGAATTATCCGAAATAGTCTAGAACATTCTAGAACAGTCCAGAACCATCTGGAACATTCTAGAAGAATTCGGAACCTTTTAGAATAGTGTAGAAGGTTCTAGAAACATATGGAATATTCTGGAAGCTTGTGGAGCTTTGTGGAGAAGCCTGGAATATTCTAGATAAGTATGGAGATATTTGTAAATATCTTAGATATTTTCGTAGAATATTCTAGAGACTCAATTGTAACCGTTAGATTAAAGAGATCCTAGCCGTTCATTGAGGAGGTGGATTAGTATAAATACCCCTCACCACCTCTCATTTGCAACAACCAATCCAAGTTAAGCATTTGTAGAGTTCTTTGACAAAAAGCAATAAAAGTTCCTTTCCTTACAAATCCAAGTTCTTTCGTGATACTTAGTGCTTACTAGCATTAAGAGTAAGGCTGACTAGCATTCTTAAGTTGGAAAGTTTGCTAGTGTCGCACGGTTCATTGGTATTACGACCAAGTCCGTGACATTACGCATTGGACTCATGACTTAAATGCTGTACCACACCAAAAGCAAAATTCTAATGGTGGTGTATGCTTTATTGCTGCTATTGACTGTAGAAATCCACAATGGGCACCAATGAATATGAATTTGCTTGAAATCGTGTGGTTATTATACTGTTTTTTTGACATTTATTTTTAAACACTAGAATGGATCGTACCGTGTAATTCAGGTCAAAAAATGCCTTCGGATGTTGTCTTTGCAACGTTTTCCTTTTTAACCCTTTTAACACAAAAATGCCTGTCAATCTGTCTTTATTAACCATTTGCTTACTCCTCCGTCTCTATATATAAGAGTAAAAAATTTGAATGGTTTTGGCCCTTTTTATAAGAGTATATCACAATTTGTCAAAGTATTTAATAAACTTTTTCCCATTTTATCCATTATTATTCGCTCTGTTCACATTCTATTTTATACTCATCTATAACACTATTATCACATTTCTCTCTCTTACATAAATATGGGCTAGAGCTGATAATTCGGGTCAAGCCCATCGGGCATGCCCTTTTAGGCCCTAGCATTTGAAGGGCCGGACTTCGATTTTGAAGGCTTCAAAAAGGAATCGGGCTTCACGGGCTGGCTCTGTAGGGCCGAGGGCTTCAAAGGGCCGGCCCTTTAAGCCTGTCACATATATACATGTATATTTTTAAAAAAAATTAATAACTACAAAACAAAACAATTAATTAAAGGTAAAAAACTATAATACTTAATTCCCAATATTTATCATTGTTTGATAATTTCTTAGTGAGTGACTTATTTACAAATATGGATAATATTTATTAAAATAATTAATTAAAAATAAACATATATTTTGTGACTTATATAAAAATATGGACAATGTTTATCATTGCTTGATAATTTCTTAGTGTTTATTGCCTATTGGTGTTTGTATTGTAAATTAAAATTAATACTTATGTTGACGATAAGGATTTTTTTGCTTTAATTTTTTTTACAGAAAAAGATTAAAAATAGTGTATAGGTGTTAATCGGGCCGAGCCTGGCTGGCCCTGAGATCTGTCATTCAAGTGTCGGGCTTTGAAAAATAGGGACATTTGCACTACCCGGGCTTTTCAGGCCGACCCTGATGCACAGCTCTAATAAGGGCAAACTTATTATCAGATTTCTCTCTCTTACATAAATAAGGATAAACTTAAGAAAATAAAATTATTTCAGACATATTTATCTCTCTCAATTACTTCCTTAATCTGTGTGATTTTATCTATTTGACTCTTGTAATAAAGGATAGAGGCAGTATTATTTATACTATGGTTTTTTTGAAATCCAGGTTGATCTCCGTGCATTCATTGGATGGTAATTCCCACGTGTTGATGACTGCTCTTCCCAGCAGGGACGGCTTTTGTTTTACAGGTCAGAAAGTACGCTTTTACCAATGAAATTATAACAAAAAGGCATTTTCAAAATGTTTCAAGGTTCATAGTTTAGTCTATACTTCTCTCATTATTCTTAATATAAAAGTGAGATAACTATTTTGTGAATAATGAGAAAATTAGTTTAGTTAGTTATTTATACGTGTTTGTCTCCATGAACTACCACTTTTAATCACGTGAATTGTAATCATCCTTTGATAGGACCTCTTTGATAAAAATCCCTTACTATATGGAATCAATAGGGGCATTTTAGGGGGAAAATTATAAATTGGGGAGGCACAAGGATTGGGGTCTTATATTTATATTTAAGACCAAAATAAGCTCATTATTTAACTCATATTTAGAACAGAAGTTTGTAGAATTTCACAATATAAAAACTTTGTTTATGTCGTTGGTGCTTAAGTTTTGTAAAATGAGATAAATTTGTAGAGCTTTGCAGCTCTCCAATTGTTGAAAACGTACGCCCTTGCTTTCTTGCAGTATCATGAGAATTCGAATTGATTGTGTAGGAATACTTAGGAGAGTAGAGTTATCCTGTTCTCTTATGATCAAAATCTTGGAGGCCTTCATTTAACTTGGGTATTGTGGATTGGCATTAAAAAAGATACTTATTAACAACACCTATAAGATTTATACGAGCAAAATAAAAATGGCATCTCTATTAGGCATGACCTTTTATTTATATTTTCTTTAGGGTGAAATGATCAGCATTTAAATTCTTAACCATTTGTCCAAAGATCCCTGTGCATAAATTGGTCCACTATGAAGATCGGCATCATTTGGGGTAGGCAACTAACGGGTTTGCTGATGCGTATGTAATGAAATTTTTGCAGACTGCCTTTACCTTAGAACCAGTTACTCTGTGTGTCCTTCCATAGATAAATTAGAACCAGCTATTCTTTGTGTCCTTCCACAGATAATGAAATTCTGAGAGCTGTAACCATGAGAATTTTAGTTGCACTAAGAGAGTGGCATAGGAGATATAAATGCTTGATTTACAACTAACACTTCCATATCTGCAACATTCTAAATTTATGTTTGCAACTTAATTGCAGTAAAATTGAGACCTCACTGTTATTAAATTGATCTTCTCTTGGGACATAAATGCCACTCTCCCCATCTTATATACTATCATTGCACCTAAGCGCGTGTATGTATGTATATATATATATATATATATATCACAATTGTCCTCGATCAGGTGCTGCTGAGTGGCTTTTTGCCTTAAATCCCAAAGCTAGGATGTTTCCCTTTAAGGAGGGACCTTATAAGGCTTTTTGTCATGCCCAGAATTGACATTCCGCTTCACTGACAGAGAGAGGTTATTTTGACTTACAGAAGGATCTTGAGTCACCATACTTTCAACTGATCATTTCTCCATCAGAATCATGGATTTCCACGAAAAATTATTTGCTTTCACAGCAACCTGTTGCTTTGGCGGGATGGCGACTGTATGTTAGCTTCGAGAAATGCTTGGGAAGGAAAGATAACAGACCACAAGGATATTTTCCAGAATTCATGTGTTGTCAGAATGCTCAGAATGTTCTGTGATCTTGTTTATACATTGCTGGTTCAAGTGGCGAAAAGCTACAATGCCATTGACCGGGCTCTGCCACTTAAAGGACGGTGGCATTTTCCATGTGAGATATTCCTAGAGCTAGACTCTCTGTAAAAAAAAAAAACAAAAAAACAAAAAAAAAACAAAAGAAAAAAAAAAAGAACAAGTCAAATTATATAAAGGATACGTAAACATGTCAGAAGTAGGCTTTACAGAAGGGAGTTTGGCATGTCCATGTGTATATTCCTAACTGGGAAGTTCTGATCCTCTTCTGTAATCCCAAGTCCATCTAAGATTTTTCAATGCTAGACAATGCCTAATTCTGTTTAGTGTATTATAATGCATGAATACATTTTACTGGAGAGGAGCAAGGGGCAGAAAGTTGCTTAATTTGTCATGTAATGCGTTTCCAAAGTGTACTTTTGATACTGAATGATAGAAGAACGTGAAAGACAAGCGAGAGAAGATAGGAAAATGACTTTCAATTTCATACTTCAGAAAGTGAAAGACGAGTGAGAGAAACAGGAAAATGACTTTCAAATGTATACACATCTCCCAGGCTTCCAATTACGATGTTCTATAGTCTTACAGACTTGATAAATAGTTACTTATACAATAGTTATGAGAAAAAATAAGCCTTTACAACCAAGTATACAATTATAAGAATTGTTTCTTGACAAGTGTTAAATTTGATGCAGCGAATAATTGCATACTATGCTGTGTAGGCTTTAAGAAATGAGGCAAATTGGAATAAACTATAGTGAATACTGTAGTCCTAGATGAAACGTGTAACACCTAAAATTTTTCTACTATAATATAGCATTTTTAATCAAATTACAACCATTCTACAGTGTCAGAAGCTCAAAAATACGTAAAAATTTAAAACTTTTTCTTTTCAAACAGTGTTCCAACTTTATTGTAGTTGGAATGGGCTTCTCGAACAAGTTGAATAATTTAAATCTTTGATTAAAGCAGAGTGGTTCATAAGATGATTAAAAATTCATTAATCCTCTTAAGATATTTATTTTCTAATCATAACACTTATGAATTTAAAATTCCTTTATAAATTTATACAAATCTATTTTCTAAACTTTCTTCTATTATTTTAATGATTTAATTTTTTATCATATACAAATAACATTATTAAGATATTAAACTACCATCATAAAGCTCTTCTGTTGATATTCTTGATTCCCAAAATTTAATCTTATTTTCTGTCTATTCTTCTACCAGTGCTCCTGTCTTATCTCAACCATCTTATCATCTACAAGCTTCTCTGAAAAACAGCAGTTCAACATAGTTTATGTCATTAACTGTAAGTTTCATGTATGCATTGCCATGTATATATTTTATAAACCTTTGCAAATAATATACTTATACATACTTCATGCGCTACATTTTCTACCAGCCACTATTAACAATTTATTCGTTAACTAGTGGAGGTTCTACCTGCAGGACTTCTCGTTATAGCATTTAAAGCTATATCTAACTGGTTTGGCAAAGGGGTAGCGAACCACCTAAGCCTGGAATACTACATAAATTTCTATGCAGGAATTAACAAGGTTTCTCACCTTCATACATAATGTAAACTTGCAACAGATATTACAAAATAATACATGCAATTTGAGTGTAATGAGATAAACTGCTACCTGGATACCAGGACTTAGTCCTAAGACTGCTCCTTTCTTTTCCACTGACCTTCTCAACTTATGCCACTATCAGGACCTATTTACATGTAATTTATAAATAATAAATTAATATCTATGCTTATATAATTATTCAGCGTCTCTCACGATCCTATATTACTACATTCCCTTATTAACTTTAAGTACTGGCTACTTCAATTTCCAAATAATCATACACTTTAATACCAGTATTTAGAATGACTTAACTTATATATAATTCTTCTGTTACGAATAAAGAAAACCAAGGATTCAATTGATATAAACACGTACAGATGTCAAGAATCAATTAACAACAAGCACAAGCATCAATGTATATTTAATTATTTTAAATCAAATTCACATCATATAATAACCTATATAACAACTTACTTTACCTAATTAAATTCAATGTATTTAAAATAAATTTCCAATGATCATACTCTTCTTTCACATTGATAATAATTACCTACAACTTAACTTATTATAATTAGCTTGACCGTTTGAGATTAATAGGTCACTTTTAATTATAATATTCTGATTAACATTTCCTATTCTCAATGTTTGACCAGTAGTTTCTATAAGTACAATTCTGTATATGACATGAAACCAACTAGCATTATAATTCACCCAATAATAATCTAACTTTATAGTAATACATTTCTGATTCAATTAGAAGAATTGCACTTTATTTACCAGTGAATCTCATAATTTTTCTACTAACATAAACTTTGATCTCTATACATTCTTGGCACATATAATACTTGTATTAACCTTGAAGACTTTAAACTATAAACAAACTTGCACATTACTCATTTTAAATTAAACAATATTACATTCAATTACAAAATTTATAACTAAAGAAATCATCAACTCTAATAAATCACAAGCAATAAATTTTACTTCTGTTACTACTTAAAATTATCATCAAATAACATTTTTATCAACATCTTCGATATCTTTGTACAGAGTTTTAACAGAAACTGAATTATACTAACAAAATATTTTAAGATTCAAAGAACTCACAACAACAAAAGTTATATATTTCCATTTCTGCAACAACTAATATTTTTAATTAAAATACTTACATTATTTCTTTACTTACTATTGAGCTCAAGTGATTAATACTAACAAACCTCAAATATAACAACATTCTTATCTAGTTCAAATCACCAAACAGATCACCAAGAAACATGTATAATTTCTGTATAAAAACTTGTAACTTGCTTCAATCATCAAAATGCTTCGTTGCAGCAAAAGTCATGCATTTTTTCAAAATATATCGTGTATCACTTTAAAATATTACTTGAGATCCTATTTTCTAACACACATACAATGTATGTTTCCTCATGACCATGTTTTGCAACCACCAAAACATAAATCTTCTTGGTCACACAAATATTCACCCTTATCTTTTTGATTTAACAAATTCCCAACAATAATTTCAGAGAATCCATGTCCATAAAATTGAAACATCAACCACCCTATATTCTGGTTAACTCAAAACAAAACATCCTAATCACTTGCAACATCAATGTACTTCCATATTAAACTTATAAACAAATAAAATTTCTTTGATATACTTATTTATATTCTGGATCACTAGTTTAATTAGCTGAAGATAGAAACTAAAGATTTTTCAGTGATTAATAGCTCACATCACCACAAAGAACATAACCAGAATCACAACATAATTTTAGAAACCAAAATCATCATGGATTAGTAGAGCAAATAAGCAAAACTTCCCACTACACAACTTCTATAACAATTGTGGTCATTTACTTGACATTCTAAGCACTTAAGCATCTTTTAGGATTTCAAAATAACAAGCCTACTGTAACACCTAAATTACTCCAACACAAGTAGCCATTTGATTCAGTCCCAACACAGTCAGAATTTCTAGAACCTAAAACTACAACAAACATTAGTAACCATTTCCTACACCTTTAATTAAATATCACAACATTTCCCTCCTTCCCTTAAACACCTGTCGGCCAAAGCATGAGGAAAGAAGAAAATTTGAACAATCAACAAGCAATATCAACAATCACAACCAGGCAATTCCAGTGCACATTCCCAAAACAAGACAACACATTAATAGCAATTTTACACTCCCTGGCCGAACAGAGACAGAAAGCAATAAGAAAAACAAGAATTCACACACAATCAGATTTACTTATTCCATTATTTTTTCCATATGCTTAAGATGCTAATATACCAAAGGAAAGAACAAAAATCAAGCAACCACAAGGAAGCTTGCATTCGGCCAGAACAGAGGAAAAAGAGCAACAATTCAAATCACTCAAAAATTCATCAAATCACACATCCAAAATGCTTATCATAGCTCCTAATTGCAGGTCCCTCACGTCCAATAATTTTTCCCTCTTGAACGACAGACGAACAGAACAGGGAAGAAGAAGAACAACAATCAATAAATTCCAAAATTCTTCCAATCAACCAATTAACGTCCTCTCTTTCACTTAGGCTACTCCTAATCACGTTTAATTAAATTTTCATTCGAATTTTTCCCAGAAAACCCCAAATTCCCGTTGATGAACAATAACAGGAGGGAGATTTTTGTAGAAATCAAACCAAAACTAACTTCCTTCCCAAAATCGATACTGAAACAACCAAGAACAAAGTCAGAGCATCGTTTTTATGAATTTGGAAGCTTCAAAAACCTCACAAGAATTCGAATCATCCCCCCCATATCGCTCAGAATTAGCTCGGAAGAAAAGGAAATTAAGGAAGAAAAGCTTACCTAAGGTTTACCCAGGCTTCGTGAGTGTTTTCCACCTTGTTTCGCCTCCGGTCGCCGTCAATCCGAGCTGTTGCCGCCGTTGATGCCGAAGAGCAGGGGGAGGAGAGTGAGAGAGAGAAGTTTCGGGTGGGACGAGGAAAAAAAAAGGAAAGTGAAATGGAAGGAAGAACACGTGGGGGTATATGAATTAAAAGGAGAGTGTGATATTTTTCAATGGGTATTTTACTATCTTACCCTTCCCTTTACAATTGAAGATATTTTCAGCTAGGGGCAGATATTGTCTTTTTCCTTTCCCTTTTCCTAATTTTCCCTTAGATGATAATTTTATTTACCATTCCCATTTACAAATTAATCTGAATTTAGTCCCAAAATAATTTTTCTAGATATACTTTAATTTTCAAATTTATTTATAAGACTTTTTAAATGTCAAGTAATATCCTAAGGTTCTAAATATTCCCTTATTTAAATTTATCTTGAAAATTAAATTTCATCTTCTAATTATTTCTCTTTATTTTCTAAACAAAATAAACCTTAAAATTTATTAAAAATTCCTAAAACATCATAAATTTATTTTTAATGCTTTTGAATATTTTATTAATATTCCCAAGACCTTAAACAATTTATTATTTTCTCTTTTCTAAAATTTGGGATGTTTCAAAATATAGGCACAATAGGATAACCATTATTTAATTCCAAATATGTAAAGCTGGTATAAGAACCTGCAATTATTTTTCTTCGTCTCATATTCTAGTAGCTGCTTTCTTCTTGGAGCCCCAAGCAATACCTACGATGAAGTATAAGCATTTGATATCAGATTTCTCAAAAATGAGCTGAATTATTTAGAGGGATGTTTTTATTGAAAGTTATAATAATAAACACTTAAAATTTATATTTAAATCTTGACCGTTTCTTTGCGTTGCCATACATATACTCCCAGTTCTATATACTTCTTCTGTTTCTAAATATAAGATTCAGTTGACTTTTTTTGAAGAAATTAAGGAAGTGAAATAAACCATTTAATCATAACGTATTATGTATATTATTAGTTCATATATTAGCTTATAAATCAAATAAACAAGATAGAGAAAAAATTTAGAAAAATTAATTTTTAAGTAACCTATTAACTTTTTTAGGATTTTAAAAAAAAAACGGAGTGAGTACCGTATTATTGCACTTGCAGTCAACATCATTGCTAGGATATCTGGAATCAATATGAGAAGTTAAAATCAAATGGCCGAAATTGTACTTTCAAACTTAACCTATAATGAAAAGGTTCAAAATTGAGGTCACATGATGTAAAAAGATAACTAACGATTTAACTCTCTTGCAAAATGCATATAACGTCCAGCATTAGACGCAAAGGACTTGCCCTGTAATACTTGATCGGAGCATGACGCCAATAAATTGTGGAAGTAAGAACTTAAATTAAATCAGTAAGTTGATATAGATACATACTTGCATACTTTCAATAGTGACATTACATGCACGTTGAACTAATCCTAATACAAAAATTAAGCTGGTTTGAGAGAAATTTTTCTATGAAATTGCCAGCTACATCAATTGTGGTCTGATTAATTACAAATAAAAACTTGAGAAATATGTGAATCTGATATGAAAAGTTTTAATATGATGTGAAACAATTCATATTTTATCTTGTTTTGAAGGAAAACATTTCATTATCATAATGAATGTTAATGAATTCATTTTCTTAAAAAAATAAAATTTGAATTATTCAAAATTAATCATCTTTCAAATAGCTAAGATTAAAATTAGCTGAGTTGATTTAAAGTTCAGATTATTTGATACTCTTAACGTATGTAAGTATTTATGGTATTTTCATTGGTGAGTGCATGAGTGATGTGGTTGGTGCATGTAAAAATTTCTCTCATGTGGAAAATGCGATCATAGTAAAAGTTTAGAAATATGCAAAAACAGATATCTTAAAATTTGTACATTGAAGATAATTGTTTTACTTTTTATTTTTTGCTAAGCACTAGTATCATTCTATTGGAGGTAATCCTATTAATGGCACTGGTCGGGTATTAAATGAGGGCACCTTTCCTAATAGAGATTCAAAGTTGGGAGAGATACCCATATTTAATGCTCAACGAATGCTTCAAATATGATTGTCTACCATATGAATATATGTATGTGCTTAAAAAAACTTTTTTTTTAAGAACGTGGATACTCGAAAATATCATAATATCGAAAAATCATTAAACTTAAAAAATACAATCAAACATATTTCAACATAAGTGCATACATAAGTAAAATTAAGGAGAAATCCATAATGAAGTAATTAGGGATTTATCGGAAGTAGAAACCAAAGTTGAGTTGATTGGTTTAATCGTTGCTATATACAGCCTTTATCTTATTTGATGTGAAAATATATGATTGATTCTAGGGAAAATTATCTACAAATCTCATGCGCATAGATGAAACTCTTGGTCACTAAGTGAATGATATACATAATGTTGTTACGAATGCTAAAAAAATTGTTATTGTTAGTTCATAAATTGTTAGTGGTCAATAATTTAAACTATTAGTCACTAACAACTTTTGACGAAACGATAACAATTTTCGGCTAGTTTCTAGCTAAAACTAGAGATTTTAGCTTAATTAGAGGGTTTCATGGGACCTTAATTTAATTAAGGGATTTTGTGGAACAACATTTTAATTAAATTCCTTCTATGAGACTTATAATTAATTTCTCCTAAAATATATGAGATAATATTAATTAATTTGAGAGTTTAAATGCTTATTTTTTACAAGCTAGTTTCAATTAACGGCATGTTTGAATCTCTAGGGATATGAGATAACAATGACATCTTTTGAATCAGGAGATTTTTGAACTATAATCTCCCAAACTTCTATTTGCCTTCTACGGTCTCTTCTGAATTTTTCAAGATTATCCACGGCTGCCTCATTCTCCATTTGATCCTTATTATAAGGCACTAACTAATAAATTTTTTCGTTCATTTTTATAAAGCACCTGGTAGTTTTCAATTATCATTAATTACATTTTTCATGTACGCTGGTATTTAATAAGAGTAGTGGAAGACGTGATAATCAATATGGTATTAGAGTTTAGTACAATTGATAAGGACAATATTGGAAATCACTTGATTTTTAATACATATTTAATGGCTTTAACTAATTTATTGGTTTGTAAGATTTTATAGCAGGTGCTTATACTCATTTGATCCTATTTATAAAACACTTTCAATATATTTCACATAGAACGAGGAAAACCTTAAAACTTGTTAACTTTGCTTTAAAATCTAACAACTTTTTAATTTTACCCCTATTTAACACCTTATGAAAACAAAGTCAAAGTACAATAGATGAAGGGTAAAGTTGTACATTGATAAGGAAAAAGTTAATAACTTGACTTGTAAGTAGAACCAAGTAAGCCTTCTCTCTCTGTCCTACAAATACAATCAGAAGAGTAATAAGGACAAGAGGGAGTGGTTTTATTTTTTTGAGTCTTCACAAAAATTATTGTAACTCTTGCACTAGAGTTTCCCAAAATTTTTGTTTGCTCTTTTTCGCACCTGAGTTTTTGTTTCTTCTTTGGTCTTCTTTTTTTCACTTTTAATTTTTAAATACAAGTATATACAATTTGTTTCTAGCTTAGTTTATAATATGAGATGGATTTAAAAATCTGCTTAAGGTATAAACAAAATGGTTCAAATAGTAGAAGATCTTAATTTAAAATTGATCGGGTCCATTATTATATTAATGGAAAATTTAATAAGGTACATAATGAAACACCAACACTTATGATGTAACAAGGGTGTGTTTGGATGGACTTCTAGAAAACTGACTTATATATAAGTCAAACTGAAAATAAGTCAGATTGTGTGATGAGATTTATGTTTGGATGGGCTGTTTTAAATATGACTTATAAGTCATAAGTTATATTGTGTAATGAGATGTATGTTTAGATGAACTTTTGGAAAAGTGATTTATGTTTGGGTTAGTTGTGATTGGATGTGTAAAATAAGTCAGAATTGTGGGGTCCACCTCCGTAAGTGACTTATAAGTCATAAGTTATAAGTTGAAAAAAAGAACTTATAGGGTGTGTTTGGATGGACTTCTGAAAAAGTGACTTATAGATAAGTCAAACTGAAAATAAGTCAGATTGTGTAATGAGATTTATGTTTGGATGAGCTGTTAAAAAAAGTGACTTATAAGTCATAAGTCATATTGTGTAATGAGATGTATGTTTGGATGGACTTTTGAAAAAGTGATTTATGTTTGAGTTAGTTGTGATTTGATGTGTAAAATAAGTTATAATTGTGGGGTCCACCAAAAAAGTGACTTATAAGTCATAAGTCATAAGTCATAAGTTGAAAAAAAGAACTTATACTTATTTTGACTTATAAGTTATAAGTTACTTATTTTTATAAGTCGAGACAAACATACTCAAAACAGTTTTTTTGAAAATAAGTACTTATTTTTTAAAATAAGGACTTATTTAGCTGGAATAAGTCCAGCCAAACAAGCCCATACTTATTTTGACTTATAAGTTATAAGTTACTTATTTTTATAAGTCCAGACAAACATACTCAAAACAACTTTTCTAAAAATAAGTCCTTATTTATAAAAATAAGGACATATTTGGCTGGAATAAGTCCAGCCAAACAAGCCCAAGGTCTATATAAGATTCTGAACAAGTAAAGACAAGGCAAAAACCAAGGCTTTTTTACCTCTGTACTATAAACAGTAAAATAATTTACCAAAATACTACACACACAAAAATATTTCCTCATATACTATATCTGAAGTCGTTCTTCAGGTGAACGACTTCAGAATTACAAAAAAGTCGTTCTTGGCGTGAACGACTTCTAAAGTCGTTCACGTGAAGATTCTTGACCTTTTTTTAATATTTTTATAAAATCTGTCTTCTTTTATTCTTCCTCCAGTATGATTCTTCTACAATATTCTCCTCCTTCTCAATGTTCAATATTCTCCTCCTTCCACAAACTTTGGCTTCTAGACAATAAATTATGTGTTTTGCTTGTAAAATATTATTATTCATGAAAATAAAATTATATGCTTTTTTATAAACTTGGTTATTAGCTTTTATTTATATGTTATTTTAAATTTAAAGGTTGAAGATTAGATTTACCCCGGAAGTATGCACGGTGGATCACCTCTTCCCCAGAAGTTTTATTTGGTCCAATTTTGCCCTGGAAGTGTGTAAAGTGGATCATATTCGCCTTTTACCGTTAAAAAACTCACGTTAACCGTTAAATAATTGACGTTGACCGTTAATATTTTAACAGTAAAGGGCGAATATGATCCACTTTGCACGCTTCCGGGGCAAAATTGGACCAAAAAATACTTCCGAGACAGATGTAATCTACCATGCATACTTTCGGGACAAATATGACATTTAGCCCTAAATTTAAATTAATATGTACTTTATTTAACTTATGTGTTATTATTTGTGTTTTATGTAACCATTACTCCCTTGTCCTTAAAACATGACTTTTTAAGAAAGTTAATATTGGTTTTAAAATTGTATGACATTAATTTTCTTGTAATGTTTACCCAAGTTGCTTTCATTATACTCCCTTAACAATAATCGTTAGAAGCCATTCTTCGTGTGAACGACTTTCATTTATTGGTTGTCGTGCACTTATTTTCTCCTAACTGAATGCCGAATGAATTTACTCCAAAAAATATAAGATTTTCTACTACAAGTAATTTAATTAAGTTAAGAAGATAAATTACGTGTTATAAGGGAGAATGTCTTTTTAACTACCCGAATCATCTTCCTTAATTTCCTCCATTTTTGTTACTTGATTATTATTAAAGGAGTATAGTGGAAGCAACTTGGGTAAACATTAAAAAAAATTAACGTCATACAATTTTAAGACCAATATTAACTCTCTTAAAAAGTTTTGTTTTAAGGACAAGGGAGTAATAGTTACATAAAACACAAATAATGACACATAAGTTAAATAAAGTGCATATTAATTTAAATTTGAAATAACATATAAATAAAAGCTAATAACCAAGTTTATAAAAAAACATATAATTTTATTTTCATGAATAATAATATTTTACAAGAAAAATACATAATTTATTGTCTAGAAGCCAAAGTTTGTGGAAGGAGGAGAATATTGAACATTGAGAAGGAGGAGAATATTGTAGAAGAATCATACTGGATGAAGAATAAAAGAAGACATATTTTACAAAAATATTAAAAAAAGGTTAAATCAATGGAAGTCATTCACACGAAGAATAACTTCTAAAGTCGTTCTTGGCGTGAACGACTTTAGAAGTTGTTCTCACGCCAAGAACAACTTCTTTGTAATTCTAACGTCATTCACCTGAAGAACGACTTCAGATGTAGTATATGGGAAATTTTTTTTGTGGTATTTTGGTAAATTCTCTAATTGTTTATAGTATTGAGGTAAAAAAGCCCAAAAACCAATAAATGAAAGCCTTATTATCAAATATGACTTACTGGTCTGCTCTTCAGAATAAATTGTCTCGACTGGCAAATTAAAAATAAATGCGTTCAACCAAAAAATAAAAAAATAAAAAACTTAAACATAGAAGGAGCATTAAAAATAAAATAACCCTCAGAAGGTCAACTTGGAAAAAATATCTTGCTCTACCAGCTGTCTTGGAACAACTCTTGAAGCCACGGATCATATAATAATAACAAATGGATGTAGTTTAGCTTAATTAGTTTCTGTTTCCAACTCTATAAAAGAAATATTCATCATATTGTGTTGTTTCCTCCACCACTCTAACAGGGGAACCAGATTTTTCACATAGTCAAGAGCGCAAATCATTGATAGATATTGGGCCTTCATCCTATATATGCGTTCGTTTTTAAGAATGATGAAACTATCCAGAAACAGATGCAGAACAAGAAACTGAAAATTCTTAACCGTTGCTACATTGACCCCAAAATTAGGAAGTTTATCAATATCAAACTTGTGGGTCCAACTACTCTCAACACCATATTCATCCATCACCCAAATCTTCAATTTTGGAGTCTGGTAATCACACTCAAGTAAAGCAAGACAATCATCCAATACAAAAACAACATTGCCTCCACAAATAGAATAAGTAATCCCAGAGGGCAATTCAATCCTCCCAAACACTTCTCTAGTAAAGTCAAAGCTCAGAATAAAATCCTTTTTCACCCCATTCGGGTCAAAAACATACCAGTGATAAAATCCATCCAAATATGACCTACAATCGTGGCCAGGAAGTACGAAATCTGGTACAAAAACGTTTAATATTCTCCAAGAATTAGTATTAGGATCATATACTTCAACTAGACGAACTCCTCCTTCCAAAGGAGGATGCGAAACTTGAACAATCTTATACTCTTTTGTAATTTTATCAAAGCCAAATCCAAACATATTAGAAAATATGCCTTTGAGCTGATTTTGAGAGACTGGAATAAGCTTTTCTTCTTCTTTTTTCAGGGTGTAAGAATACATCATTCCAATCATCCCTTTCTGCGTTGACATTAACCACACCCAGACGAAAAACCCCATTACAGTAACCACAAAAATTCTCATATTTGTAATGATGAGGGAGAGGTTCTTTAAGGTGAGAAACACAATAATAAGGCTGTTCTTTAGAAACTAGGAACAAGGCGGTCACCCTATCCAAACTGTGGGGTCGAAAGATGAGTTTGAGGCGACAATTCTTGATAATAAAAGAAGGGTTAGTGATAAAATCGTACCAAGATTTGGATACACATTTAAATCGTCTTAAAGATTTCACCGGCAGCCTCGTTATGATTTCCTCCATGACACCTTCGGGGAGATTGTTGGCCAGCATTTTTCTTTGCTTATATGAAAAGAAAGTAGATCTTATGTTATTTTTGAGCAAGTTTTCCTTCACAAGCCTTGGCCCTTATATAGGCTCTCAAATTGAATTAATCTGAATCGATAAATATTGAAAAAAACGGCGAGAACAACTCGCTAATTGATTTTGATATTAAAAAAAAAATTGCTAATTGATTAATTTCTTCGGTGAGATAAGTAAAGCTCTAAGGTAAGGGATATTAAATAACACAACGCTAATTTAAATTTAACTTATTTAAATATATATAACATATTTATTCATTTATCATAAATCATTAGTTCGATAACAACATCAAATTTTTTAAATAATTAATATTTATTTTGAATTAAATTAAACAGCACTCATAAACAAATTGATATCAATCATCAATCAACCAACTTCACCCTCAAAAATATGTAATACACTTTTAGTAAAATATGTATCCATCCAGATAAAAAGAATATGTATCCATTAAACCAATATCGCTAGCTAGATAACAATTATTAATTATTTTGAAATAGCTTATGTTTATTTTGAATTAAATTAAACAGAATTCATAAATAGATTGATATTAATCATCAAACAATCGATCATCCATTCTACTCTCAAAAACTTATTAGACCCGTTTAGGAAAAACATATATACATCAAACCATTAAATACACCCTATCACTGGTTATTCCATAATATCATTATTTATATTTTTTTTTCATGATTGATTGATTCGGTTGTCATATTTGACAATGATTTGATTTTTTTTTTTTCCCCTAATAGCGTGATGGAGAAATTCTGAGTGAAACCAGCTCATTTTTTTTAGATTGTCCACGTGGAGATTTTAATCTCATCAAACACCATAAAAAAATCTCATAGACAAAAAATTTTTAAACTCCTATTTTATATGTTTTCTTAATTTTATAAATAAAAAAATTAACGGTCAGAAAGTTTTTTTTTACAAGATCTTTTTATTCACAAATGGTTTTCAGGGTATAAATTATCAATTAAAAACTAACTAAATTATCTGGATTTTTTAAAATTTTATTAACATTACATTGACCTTTATATTTTATTCAATGAATATGTTTAAATTGATCTTTATATTTTTAAATATTATATTATTTTTTGTGAGATAAAAAAATTATACAAACCTTCCTTTAATGTTTTAATAATTGGTAAGTTTTCTCTATTTTCTATACCTAAACAACATTTATTTAAGATAAATAATAACTTATA
Organism: Mimosa bimucronata; assembly: GCA_037074515.1. NCBI lineage: Eukaryota > Viridiplantae > Streptophyta > Magnoliopsida > Fabales > Fabaceae > Mimosa > Mimosa bimucronata. The sequence goes on along the minus strand of CM073448.1, from coordinate 12,704,042 downwards.
AAAGAATATGAAGTTTTAATTATATCATTTTCATTTTCAATCAAAGTTTGTGTCCATTTTGAAAAAAGTTCTAATTTAGTGATGACTGAAAACGATAGTGGCGTGAGGGGTTTTTGATTTTAGTTTTAGTTTATCTTTAATTAGGTTATGTTAAGGATAAGTTGGTATTTTTAAATTTTTATTTTAGTATTTGATCATATTTTCAAGGTCCTTCCTAATAAATATTATTTGTTCTAGGTCCTTCTTTGTAATTTTCCCTTCTATTAAAGACAATTTTTCTAAATAACATGTTATGATCTCATGATTCATTGTTTGAATGATGTTTTGCAGAAATTTTTTTTCTGTACAATGGCTCTAACACCCTCACATGTTACGTTTTATAACGACTTGGTTTTGATACCCCACATTTTAAAACGTAGGACTTGGCTTTGATACCCCGCTTTGATACCCCACATTTTAAAACGTACGACTTGGCTTTGATACCCCACATTTTAAAACGTGTTTCTCTATGTAGGTCAAGTGATTTCATGTATGTTTTTGTTATGCTTTTTTGTATTGTTCCATCTATTTTATCTTTCTTTTATAAAACATTAATATTAGTTTTCTTTTCATTATTTACACTTTGATGGTGTTGTAATATGTTAAATAGCAAAAGAATATTGAAGATAAGCCTGACTTTAGTTGGGATGTTTTTGAATTGTTGATGAGTTTTTATTTTTGTACCCTTTCTCCATTTTTCATCTTTATATTTTTCTACAATATCTCCTTTAGATTTATTTATGCAGTAAATGTAGATTTTGTTATGGATATTGCTCCTACCCTCCTAAAGGCTGCTGATCAACACTGTATGGTTTATCTTAAGTTGTTTTGTAGACTTAAGATGATTGAGGTAGTCAAGAGTGTAATGTGTTGAGTTCTCTTTTATTTTTGGCTATTCTATGAACATATTATAACCTCATATTATATTGTTCATAGTGTGTTTCTGCAGAAAATGTTTCAGTTTTGTATAATTTTTCTATAAGACACAATTTCATGTTGTTGAAGAAAGTATGCATATTTGTAGTTAGGTAAACTAAAATTTTCAATTCTTCTTTTGTTGTATTTTTAGTTAGCTAAACTAAATTGAATTTCTTCTATATGGGTATAACAGGAAGATGTGCGATATTGTCGAAGATATATGTCAGTTGTTGAATAGTTTACTTACTAAGAATAATGTTGGTTGATGATTAGGCATTGTTACATGTTGATAGAATACATGTCAAAAACCTACTTTGACATTTAAAATATTTTTTTATATTCTAGATTTTCTCCTTTAATGTAATAATTTTTTAGAATAAAACATATTAACTCCCCTTTATTTAATGAAAATTACAGAGACCTCTTATTTTGAAAACCTACATAAATGTCCATTTAAATCAAATTATATGTTACATAAACCTCCATTCTAGTTTTAAAATTCAAGTTCCATCCACCATTTATTAACATGTATGTTGACCATTTGTTTTGACCAAAATACCCTTTATTAATATAAATAACTTTTTTTGCTAAGCAATATTAATAATACTTAATATTGAATAATTATGTAAGCACATATTTACTATATTTAAAATTTATTTTCATTTATAATTCCATATTTGATATTATCAAATTTATTGCTTTTGATAATGTGTCAATGTTAATTTATTTTATAATTATAAATTTTATTTTTCAACATTTTTAAATGTTTGATATCTTTTTTTTAAAAAAAATAATTTATCATGTAATTTGTAATTTTTAAATACATATTTTGTTGAAATTTTTTTGACATTATATATACTTTTAATTTAAACTATTATTTTTAAAATTATATGATTTTATTAATATTATACTAAAATGCATGTTTTATCATTAATAATTTTTTAATAAATTTCATTAAACTAATGTTCATAAAAGATCAGTGTTCTGAAATTAAGTAAAAATATTAAATAAATAATCAGTATTGATTTATTAAATTTTGAAAGATAAATGGGAGATCTAGTATTAAAAGGGTAAATCAATAAAAAAAATTCATTTAAATATAATTTTGAATTAAAGAAATATATTTCTAGAATCTTTTGAAAATACTTTTAATGGGATTAGTTTGTTGGAATAAATTGTATGTTTTCAAATTAAAGGGGGTTAAATTTGATACATGATGAAACAAATATTTAAATTATAGCCTATTGCTAACTATCAACACCCTTTATTTAGAATCTATATCACACCTAGTGGGTTGATTGATTGCACTTTCTCTTGCCTATTTATAAGAAAAACTTACATATATTGTCACCAGACACTATCTGAACTTGAGAAATGAGTTGTTTCTTATGAGGATAAGACTTTAGGTGAAATTCATAGGTTTTTTATCATATGCATTTCACAGATAGTGTATAATGTGCCATGCAATCCATATAACTGACGTCACTTAATGAAATAAAGCTTGTTGTTGCGGCTCTTGTCCCTTTCTTGATTAAATGTTTGGCTCAACACTTATTGATCTTCGTCGGGTATTTTATGACGCTATAAAATAACAAAAACAACAAATGGTTCAGGCATTCCATGTGATTTATCGGAATCCATGTTTTTTTATTGACATACTAGATTAACAAACTACATGACATGAAACTTTCCATTCATATGTTTAACTAGTAAATGAGACGACCATTTAGCTTTTAACTATCATCTTTTCTTTAGCTACGAAAAATTCTGAGAATTCTTGCTACTAAATCATTTTTTATAAAAAAAGAAGTTATCATACAACTATTTTTTTGGAAAAGTAATTGATACATACCTTCTGAATTTTGTTAGTTGAGTGTCTATATTCACAATTGCAAATCACTTATCTAGAATTTTGAAATTCAGAAAGTATTTTCCTTTCCTCTAATATATGTGTGCTACACTATACTACTTTGGAAAACAAATTCTAGTATATAAATTAAAAAAAATGAACTTCAAACAATATCCCACAAGAGATTAAATTTAAATTTATAAGTAAAATAGTTAAGCATGCAAGATGCAGGTAAGATGAGAGAGGAAGCTTGAAGCGCAAGTTTGAAAAAATGGAGGAAGGAGCATAAGTAAAAACAGCTCCACTGTCATATTTGCACTATCAAGTTGAATAGCAAGTCGATAATTGGAAATTATCCTATATATGTTGCTAATTTTGTTTTTCTGGGCTTTCATCATCATGATAATCGATGTGAGGATGTTTCCCAATTGCGTTATACTCTATTCTTAGTACATCTAGAATTTTGATATTTACAGTTTCTCATTCAAAAATCTCGATTATATGATCTTTGTAAAATGTTGTATATCTTCACTATTACTCATTATGAGTTAATTTTTTAATTAATATAAATAATAATTCAGAAATATTTTGATTCTCTTTCGTGGTTCTTGATATGACTTTATCTTCCGCTACTAGGTATAGAATCCTCATTATCTTATATCGTTGCATTATATTAAAGATGCACGAGGAATGTAGCTCTTTTTAGGGCGTTTACTCACCTTTTAGGGAGAGGAGCTTTTGTCATTGCAAGCCTTGTGGATAATTGTCTCCACGGAGGAAGGTGTTATCCTTATCCTTGATAAATTGCTTGAATTTGATGATGTGTTAGTACAAAGGTCAGTTATAAGGGCCTTACATCGTCTTGCGCTTGGAAATACGGATAACTCATGTGGATGGCTTTGCATGGCAATTTGGTTTCTCTTGTACATTGTTTTGCTGTAGTTGTTGATATGAATCACTAATTGTAGATTGTTGAATGCCACTCACCGCACTGCCTTCTCTCTTATTAATACTTGTAAGAGGGGATTGTGTGATATACAATATGAAGCACTTAGTCCTTTACTGAATTTTTATTAACGTTTTCTGTTTGTTTAATTTTGCGATGCTAAACATATAAACCTAATCCAAATTATAGAAATCCACAGAACAATAAGAGAATTTGACATTGGTATAATTTATTTGAATGGATTTGAGTCTGATACTATGTGTGCTATGAGAGAGACTCATATAATTTTAAAATGCATTGAGGGAAAGAGATATACAAACCTTTATAAGGCATCAATTATTCCTGTATTTTTAGTCGATGTAACACTTTATAATCTACCCAATTCACATTAACATGGTTTAACTCTGATGTTATTTATAACATTCATCTATCTTTGTTTGGTATCACACCCCGTTTTAACCCTTAAAAAGGCAGTTAATATTGTTGGAATCAAAACTTTGCACCAACCACAAGAAAAATTATTGAACAACTTAGAAATATTATTGGTATTAAGTGAGTATTACGTCAAAGTCTAAATCTATTTATAGAGACTTCTTTTCACTAAAACAACCACTTGGGCCCAAAACAAATCAACAGAGGCCCAATATTCAGCATCTCAAAGTAACAACATTTAACTATTATCATGCCTATAAAGTATAAACACACAAATTTTATAGTTTTCCAAAAAAAAAATATAATGAATTAAAACAATCACAATGAGTCAATGAGCAAGATCTTTGAATTTAAAACACAAAGCAGAAAATAAAAAATTCACAAGTATATAAAAAATGTGATTAGATATTTTGGTCTACACCGTTTTCAACTTTCAACTTTCAAGATCACTTTGGACGAAAGATTATGGTTTTGACTATCTAGAGTTTGGTTCCTGTGCGCTGTAGTAGTACAGGAGAAAAGATTTCAAAAAATGATCAAGTTAACATATTTAATTTGTGTGCTCTTCCCAATTTTTTGGTTACTTTTTTATTAATTCGTAGAATGCATTTATTTTATTTTACCCATCTCTATTGAGTCTTTTTATTCGTGTGGGTCTTTTCTTATTTGAATTTTTAAATAGAACTATATAACATTATTAACATTTGTATTTGTTAATGTTTTTTTTTTTTTTGTTAACAATGTAGAAAAACTTTTTTTTTTTAAAAAAAAGAAAAAGTCAACTAAATCATATATTAAGGATTAAATGAAAGGTAATGTAATTGTTACTTATGAGGATATTTCCGAACTCTTTGTCCATTATTTTCCTACCTGAGCAAATGATGATTCTTTTTTCACATGTGGATTTGGTAAAAGTAAGAAGATGAAAGCTCCAAAAAATTGTATTGTGTTTTCTTACTTTACAAGTATTTGCTTATGTCGTGGAATATTTATACATAACTCTCTTTTTGCTTTTCATGATCAAAATTGTTCAACTGCATGATGTTTGCTTCTGGACCAAATACAAGATCCTTTTCTTTATTTTTCTTTGTAAGCAATTAGGAGATTGTGGATTACCAAACTAGAGCTTATGGTTTATGATAGCATAACTTATCAACTTGTGTTTTTGTTAAATGTAACTCCTTTGATCTTGTCTTAACAAATTATCTATATTATTTTCAATATGATTCTAGCTATGAGATAGTGAATTGTAGCATTAATTTGAATAGGAATAAGTATGAAGGATATACTTTCAAGAGAAATCCGAGCTGGCGTGGCTTATATATAATTCAGGATTATGATTTATTTTTCATAAGCTTTCGAATTATAGACGTGACTTGTGTATACGTGGCTGTTACAATTTATGGTTCCATTCATGGTCCAAGGTGAAGAAATAATCATTTCATTCTTCATTCTCTAATATGATTGTTTAATCAGTCAAATCAAACACAAATATGAGTATAAAAAATTTGAAATACTATTTCGGAATAATAACCATCTATAATTTGATACAATGTTATCACTATTTATAAATTAAATCAATATTTGTAATTATGAATTCTATAATATGATTGATTGGAGTTATGATTTGCCCAGCATGAATCGCATTATTAGGAAAAAAAAAAAAAGAAATAATCAAATCATTGTCAAATGAGATAACTTAACCCATCAATTATGAACAAATATAAATAAATGACATTATGGAATAAACAGTAATGAAGTGGTCTTTATTGGTCTGATGGAACGGTAGTACAAGTTTTTGAGAGTGAAATTGGTTGATTAATGATTGATATCAATGTATTTATGAATGCTGTTTAACTTAATTTAAAATAAACATAATTAGATGATTAATTGGCTACTATTTTTTTTGACCGAAGAAATTTCTATTTTCCATTTATCAAAGCAAATCAAAGTCACAATATTACAATTACGAATTATCCAACAATACACCAGAAAACTCTGCAACATTCACAAAACACAAAACAGAAAAACAAAAAACTAGTTTAAAGAAAAAATCTAGACAAATCAATTATAGGTAACTTATTTAGTTTTTATATGATTTTCCAAAAAAATTAATTAGGTCATATATTAAGGAACAGAAGGGGTACTTCTTAACTCATACAACAGCATATCGAGACAGCTTACATATTATATAATAGATGGTGTATTACCTTGGTAGTATCTTGGCACACCATAGTAAATCGTTGATTTTAACATCTCTCACTCACGTCCAAAATATAAGATCAAATTGACTTCTTTATGAAGATAAAAGAAGCCAAATAGACCACTTAATTTTAATATGTATTACATGTAATTAGATTATATGTTAGTTTATAAATAATGTAACTTAATTTTGAGAAAAAATATAAATATAAATACTATAGAGAGGTTTGTTTTGCATAGTTAATTTTTCCAAAAAATGGCAATTTGATCTTATATTTAAGATGGGAGGAGTAGCGGCTGATATTTTGTTTTTATTTTTTGGGTAAAATGTTAGCTCCTGATAATCAATTTCGGTGACGCCTACTATTGCCATTTGACCGGATTAAATATGCTATCATTTGGAGGCTGTTGCAGTTAACTTGGTTGCTAGAGAGAAACAGGCGATGTTTACTTTGAGATTGATGTTAAGCACCACCCGTTAACTAAACTCATGATAGGAATGTAAAAGAGTTTATTTTTATGAGTAAATACGTGTTTAAAGTATATAATTAAATAAGAAATATAAAAAATGACAATAATTTGACTTAATTATATTTTAAATATGAATAGTTGATATTGAATATATTAACATTCATACTTTACAAACTTAATAAAGAAATTTCTATAAAATTTTTATATAAATTCATTGAATATGATCAAATAAAAACAATTAATATGAGATTTAGAACAAGATAACAAGATTATTTCATAAAGTATAAACTTAAAAAAGGTAAACTCGGTGTGTAAACCTGTGAGTTTAACCGAGTTTGCATTTAATACGAATGTAAGTGTCTCATGACATGTTTTGGATAGATAGAACTGTAAAAACAGTAAAATCGAAGAGTCAACTCACAAGTTTGACAACAATAGAAACAATTAATATTGGTATTATGTGCGATTCTTCCAACCTGTTCTTAAATGAGGGTAAGATTGGAAAGATTTATCAAAAAATGACATATTTATATACCCTCTTTTATCCTTATTACAAGGCACCAACTAAAAAAATTTTGATCCCAAATATAAGGCACCAATCGCCGTATTAATTGTTATTTTCCCACTTTATCATTGTTATTAATGGAGATTCAAAGTTAAAAAGATTAGGTATAATCATTTAATGAGGGGTGGAGTTGGAAAAAGCGATCAATTTAGCATAAATTACATAACCCAACTACCATTCACTGGTTTGTGAGAATTGATAATTATTGTCTTATAATAAGGATCAGAGGGAGTAACTTCTACTCATTGATATGTCAAGTCCATTGATTGCAATTGAGTTTTTCATTATAACCTCTATTAATTTGAAAGTGCATCGCATAAGAATTAAAGATGTACAAAAATCGGGCCAGGTATATGCCTTAAGTACTGTACTAAAAACTTCGGGCTGGCTTTTTTGGCCAGATGCCCTGCTCCGGTCTTGTTTGCCTGGGACCAAGATCTAACAGGACATGTTCTGTTAGTTCTTACGCTTTTTAATCCTTAAAAAAAAGAAATAGAGAAAAAAAGAATTTATATGGCATAATAAATGTTAAGTAATTAAAAGATATTTCTTTTGAAATAAAAGATTAGGAGAAAAAAGAAAAATAACGAAATAAATGGTGTAGCAAATATTAACTAATTAAAAGATATTTCTCTAATGTGACTAATTAAAAGATATTATTTTTTTATAAAAAATATTAATATTTCCGGGCCGGGCCAATAGTCATAAAACCTACGTCATTATCATGTCCTGTTGAGTGGTCGGGTTTGGTCCCATCCTAATTGTTATGATTTCGGGCCAATTTATCCTACGATGGAGTTGGCCTCGGGCAGGGCCGGCCACCGGGTTTCTTGTGCAACCCAAGAATAACTTTACTTGAGAAGGACCTCTTGCATGCCAAGGAAATTATCAACATTGTATTATCACTTCAATTGTATATTGTAAATGTGGGCAGGGTTCATGATATTATGATAAGGGACAGCAATGAAGATTCTACTATAGATCCAAAAGCTTTATTAGCAAAGGTTTTAATTAACAATCTCAGTATAAATTCATTTTATTCCTCCAATCCTAAATATAAAGCTTATTTACCTAATTTGATTTCATTAAAGATGCTAGTTAAGTTAGTTAAAATCACATTATATTACTAAAACATCCTAACTATCTACTTTTATTTACATCATCCATGTCTCACTTGTATATTACTGAGAAATAAATACTAGGTGTTATTTCAATGAAACTTTCGGGATATTTAAGACCATTAACCCTTGCAAAAATTAAGTGACTAAGTACAAACCTTATTTAAATTTAAAGGACCAAATATATATTTTAGCTTGTAAAAATTAAAAAATGTTTTCCCTAAACCAAAAATGAGCAAATTGGTATACTACTTTCAATCCTAATTATAAGAGTTGATTCATTAGTAATTTTGGTCTTAAATATTTTTCATTTTATTTTTTATATTTATTATTTTTGTTCGAACTAATTTGTCTAATTTATAAATTGAAATATGATCTAATAATGCACATAAATACTTTTTTTTTTGTAATACACATAAATACTTTAGATATATCATATTTTATTATAGGTTAAATGTGCAATCATCACCTTAAAGTGTTTTAATGTATACTTAGAACCCCCAAACTATATTTAAGGGTCAATCAGCTCCTAAAGTATTTTTGGGAGGTATTAATAATGGGGCAATTTAAATCTCAATAACATAATTATAAATATTCTGTTGTCATCTTTTTTAACATTCGTCACTCATTTTTGCCAAGTATGAAAAATGACAGAGAGCGGTAGATTTGATTATGAACCCAACAAAATTATTTAGTAGTACTGATTACATTTCAAAATACTTTAGAGTGCCAATTGCCGGCAAAAAAAAGTTTTGGAAGCTGATTGCACCTCAAGATAAATAAAAGTGCTCTTTACACTTTTACCCTACCTTTTTTTTTTTTTTTTTTGTGTATACATGGCAAGCTACGCTTGAAGTAAAGTAAAACTGTTAGACTCAAGAGTAGAGGTGTCCGCACCCAGCATTGGCGCTATTGTAATCAAGACTCTGCCCTCTTTGGGGGTCTACCAGTAAAAATTCCTGCATTCATGCGGGGCAACATGTCAGGAACGTTCCATTGCAATAATTGTGACTGTTCTTTGCCATAAAATCTGCACACGTGTTATTCATCTTTTTTATTCCATCAAATTAGCGAATTAACTCTTACATTAACAACAAGAACAGAAACAAGCCTAAACGTTCACAAGGACGACCAATCGAAACAGATCGCGGTTTCACCTTATGCTATTTGGTATTTCAACCTCTTGGACAAGGAATACTCATAGTTTTGCCCTCATGCTTATTAGTACTCGTTAGTTTCAGAATTTGTTTTTGTCTTGATATTATAGTTCAATCTCCTTGATTTTTTTTTTTTTATAAATTTTAAATTTACACGATTCCTATTGATATTTATACAATTAATAGGATAAATTTTTCCCTTTTTGATAATAGGGATAATTTTTTGTAAGTGACATCAACCGCATTAAAATTACAAGACCAAAATGACATTGTATAAGTTTAAGAAGCCAAAATAGAGGCATACTTCAACTTTGGGCTCACATACATGAAACAAATAGGAAGAAAAACTGGGTTTAGAGAACAGAGATGAATCAAGCTTGTGAGAAAATTCTCTTTCATTGAACCAAACAGAGATCAAAGGTTCGGATCTTTAGAACTTTGGGGTGGAAAAACACATGGATCTCAGATGCGAAATGGTACGTATAAAAATCCTCAGCCAAGTCTGGCTTCTCTACGTAACACCTGAATCACATGGAAACCCACAAGGTCAACAATATTGCATTACACTAAAAATTGTTACGTATAGAGAAATTCAAGTATAATATATAAGTTCATGCAACAGTCAGGATTTAACTACAACAAATTGCAATCCAAAATGTAGGTTTCATGTCAGCAAATACAGTTCTAATCACTGAGAATATTGCATCATGTGGTCCCTCACAATTTCTCTAGATTGAGGCACAAAAGAATACACTAAGCAAAATCAGCCGGATTGTACCTCTTCAGCAAACTTTATCAAGATAGTAGTGCGTGGTCGTTGTTGACCTTCCATGGGCACAAAATGAGCAGTGACAACCGCTGGAAATCCAGAGCCATCCAAAACGCCCTTTGTCGAAAAGAAGAAAATAGAGTCAGAACAGTGACTGGATTTGGAGCTCCCATTAGGCTCTAGCAGTCAATTAGTTAACTGATGGATGAAGGTGCTTACTCGTACTATTCCAGCGACAAATGCTCCACAGTTGAAAGTTCCCATGTCCTTTGGAATAGAAATGAATCTACGAATGTATTAAAAAAAAAAAAACAAAGAAATGATTCTACGAAATAGAGATAGAATTAGACCCTGCTTTGAATTCATGTACACAAAATCTGGTTTGTATAATTGAGAATCAAGTTGTCGAGAGTGAAGAATCTTTTACCTGTTTACAAGGAGCTCCTTTTCACTAATCATGTATTCATCTTCATGTTCGGTGCCTTTCTCTAGTGAGTCTGCTACCTATTCCAATGGCAAATGCAACAACTAAGGGACCAGCTAAGCAGTTGAGTTAATAAACGATGACTACATATAATCAGTAGAAAAATTAAACATATAGTGAAAACATAGACGAAATGGAAACTAATAATCAGCTTCGGCCTCAAAATTTTCACGCATGAGAAGGGCAGCGCTAATCACATATAAGTACACAACAGTATAATGTGTCATTTGCTTCCAATGGATAGACAGCCTATGAAGCAGAAACACTTTATACAAATAAGCAATACAGTGTCAATGTGTTAGCAATTCTTGTATAAACATGACAGGTTGACGACTGACAATTACTTAAAGTAAAACTCAACCACAAGCCCTCACGACGGCATTAACCATATCATAGCAGCAACTTGTATTCTGCATCAATGGGAATGAAGTGCTTGTTCTTGGGGTGAAGAAAAAGTGACAAAGGATAAAGGAACTCACTTTTCCAAATAATACCTTCCACACTGTGCTGTGGACAAAAGACAGAATACCTAATAATCTTGTCTCCCTTCTGTTTCCCTAATAAATCAGAAAAGTACCATTAAATTAATCATTCTTGCAAAGGAAAAGAATATACACATTCCAACCTGTGCCCTAGGCCCACGCCAAAACCAACATAAGGTGTAAAGTTTTTAACATATAAACGGTTAATAAAAAGATCCAACATTTTTACATCCACATTGTTAAATCAAAATTTGCATTAGAATCAGTGCAATGCTGACAAGAATATAACTCTGCACATATTCCCTCATTTTAGGAGGACAAAGTTTATGAGACTAATAGATAGAGAAGGCACGCAATGGAGAAGAAAATACCATTAGGGAGGGTAACCCCAACAGACTAGAGATTCAACATGAAGATTACCATGCTGTAGAATTCAACGCCAAAATGTCGATTTTATCACTAAATTTGTCAGTTCAACTAGATTCATGGTAGTCAATCAGATATAATACCAGTTTATGCTATAATTAAGAAACTAGCCTACATAAAATTATTGATTGATTTTAACCCAAGTTTAATGCAAAACTAATGGTCATCAGAACTATAAAAATTCATGGTTGTGCCAAATTCTGTTTTCCACATCCTTACACATTGAAATTCATTAGAAAATCGTGATCAAACGGGATCCCTTCATGTTCAAGCGTGTAATTGCAATTCATTGCATTTTAAAAGAGATGATGGTTTCAAATGAACAGCTTTATATAGCATGTGTTAGACAGTAAACACACATAGACCATAATGCGTGTTAAATCAATCAGAAAATGCCATCAATTGACAACCATACGTCTGGTTTATCCTACTGTTTGTATACTGGTTACTGGATTCTACTATAAGTCAGCATATACTTGAATCATTACAGTAATACATTCAGATGAAAAATGAAACTTTGCTCAAGAGCTTCCAAGAGCCATCATACTTTTTCTCTATGGCAATGCAGTTCCAAAACTCGAGCCCCAACAGCATATCCAGCATCCTCCAATCTGGTGAATTTAATTGTCACGTTCAAAATAAATTACAAGACATTAGAGTCAAATGTGATATCACACTAAGTCATCAATTGTATGGTTTAAAGACTAATTCAATCCTATGTTCTTACTGACAAAGGGCCTTTCCACTACATAGCCTCTCCACTTCCTCTCCAATTAGCATCTCCACCATTACAGTTGCTTTTAATAATCGAGATTTGTTACAGTTGGAAAATATCATTTTCTCTTTATTATTGATTGTATAATATTTTTCTAATTATAATATATCTCGACTATTGAAAGCAAATCTAATTGTGGAGATACTAAGTAGAAAAGCTACGCATTGGAGAGGCCCCTCTAATCAATGGAGTGATCTACTTTCCACAACCATAGGATAAAGAAAATTAGTAATTCCAATTAAGAATCATATAGGGAAAATTAAGAGAGAAAAAAAAAGCGAATATTTTCACAGCAATCACCTTCGTTCTAATTCAGCAATATTGTCGACCTGTGTTTGGTTGTACTGCACAAGCTCTGAGAACAAGAACGCAAACGCACTCAAACTAACCTGCACTTACATCAAAACTACTCAAATACCAATAAAATTACACAGACAAACTATTCATATTTAGAGTTCTATACAGGGTCAATTAAAGCTTAAATTCCCTCTCTCCAGGACACCATACAAATTGAACAGGAGCAAATAACTAGGAGAATGAGATCTATAAAAGGCAAGACTAGAAGAAAAAGGTGTCGATTTGAATCAAATTTAAAGAGTAGATTGAAGGAGGGAGGGAGGGAGGGAGAGAACCTCTTGCTTGCCCTTGTTGAGGGGCTTTTCAAGGACATTAGTATACTGCTTGATTTTTCCAGCTCCGATCATGGTAGGGTTTCACACTGGAGTGAGTAAGTTGAAATCCCAACTCACCCACTACAACAAAGACAGAAATTTTGGGGCGGATCCAGCTACCAAATTGATCACCAAATGCAGATCACACCGGAAAACATATCATATAACGACGGAGGAAAATCGTGCTAACAACGGCGAACGGCGGCGAATTCGAAAGTATGAAATGCTCTTTTTCTTCGAAGAAGCAAAAATGGATCTGCTTCGTCTCATGAGCGACGAGATTGCGTTTTGTTGGGCTTGTAAATAAATTTTATTCATCCATTTTTTAAAATAAATAATGTCATTATTTTTAGTAATTTTTTAAAAAATATGACATTATTGTTATTAAATAATTCATATATAATATGCAATGTTCAAAAAACCGGACCGGACATCGAACCGGATGAGGTACTGGTTTTAGGGTTAATGGTCGGATCGGGGTTGGACAGGATCAGACCGGTTATATTAAAATAATAAAATTTTATTGATATTAACATTAATAATCACTAATATCAAAATGTAAACATAGATAAGGATGCATGATTCATCAAACATGAATATTTTGATGTTTCTATAGAGGGAAAAATATAAAATATTAGTTGAGTACACGTGAAAATAAATATTATTCTATAATCCAAAGACTAAAATACAAATACTAAGAGCAATAACAATTAAATACTAAACATATGCAAGTATAATAGCATTTAAAATATTATAATTTCCTTGTTTCTAAAATTAAGTGAAGTGAAAGTTGGTAATTAGGTGAATTATAACAAAATAAAAAAAATCAAATTTTAAAAAAAAGGAAAAGAAAATGAGAAAACCTATTCAACCCCCCCACGGGTTCTGGCCGGGTTGCCCGGTTTTGGAAAGGTTGAACCGGTTCTCCGCCGGTTCAACTTCCCTCCGGGTTAAAGTCTCACCCCCGAACCGGGTTCGTGGGCGGTTCACGGTTCAACCGGTCCGACCGCCCGGTCCAGTCCGGGTCTTTGAACAATGATAATATGCATATATTCTTATTGTTTAGAAAGAAAAAGTTAAATTTGGGGTTTTTTAAGAATTTTAAAGGCTTAGTTTCTCCCTTATTTTAAGGAAAATAATTTTAAAAAATTATATTTTCAGCTCAAATGAGCATATTGTTGGAGAAAATAGTTAGAAATTATTATGGTAAATTTTTGGAGATTAAAAGAAAATTTTAGATTAAAAGAAAATATCTTATTCGAGAATTTTAGGGGTCTAATAGTCTAATTTCCCTACCCACTTTATTAAATAACACACAACATGGCAGCCATCATCCTTCCCCCTTTCTCCCTCCAAGAAGGACTTCTAAATAAGCAAAAGCCAATGGATCTAGCTTTGGGCTTTTTCAGGTCCAAAAGTCCTTCTAAAGGAGAAAGTCATTCTCCACGTAAATCAATCTAAACATAAAATAAATTACAAAAATCACTTCTCCAGCCAGAAGTACTTTTGGGCCTAAAAAGCCCAAACCAAACACTCACTAAAGCATATGTTTTATCTCCTTTTTTTTATAGACATGTTTTATCTTCTAAGTTTGCATCAACTTAATATTTAAGTTTGGAAGACCAAACCATACTTTAACCTTTTTATTATTAATGAAGATTTTATTCATATGAATTTTTATTGAGAAGAATTCTTATGCTAATATTTGATTTGAATACACACCAATGAACCTTAGTTTTGTCTTTTTTCAAAAAAAAAAAAAAAAAGTAAGTGTACTGGTAGAAATGCGATTAGTTGTAGTAGTAGTAGTACTAATAGGATGGATAGATAGAAGAATTGCATTTGTGGTGGTTTATTTTGTAAGTCGTGATAATTGAAATGACAAATGATTCAGCTCAAAGGCAAATCTTAGACGTAGAAAATGACATTTTCATGACCCGAATTTGCATCAGTTCTATCATTAACTTTTCATAAATCAGTGTATGTCACACAATATCAAGGGTTCATAGGCCACATGAGCTTAATAGGAGCTCAGTAGTTGAGTACTACCACGTTCTAAATATAAGATCACATTGATTTTTTTAATGAAAGTTAAGGAAACAAATTAGACCACTAAATAATAACAAATGTGACATGTAATTAAATTATAGGTTAGTTTATAAGTAAAATAAATTAGTTTTGAGCAGGAAAAAAAAGATAAATATAGACAATTTAAAGTGATTAATTTTGCATCCTTAAGTTTTTAAAAAAAAATCAAATTGATCTTATAATTAGGACCGGAGGAAGTAATATGTAAAGAGTGATAAACAACAGAGAAACTGCCATTTCTCCTTCGTGACCACACTTCTATTTCACATGACATACATACATATATATCTAATGAGACAGATTCTACATGTAAAAGATCTAAATAGAGAGGATGACAAATCAAGCAAGCCAAATTATGCTGAAAGATAAATAGGCATACATCAATCATTCTATTGATAATGACAATGTTCACAGGAAAGATGAATATAACCATGAAATTTGTGGATTAAGCAAAAATCCTATTGGCTAATTAAGGAAAAAAAATTAAAAATACAACATTGAAATGAAAAAGAAACAATCCCCATCTCGAGTGCCGGTATTTGATGTAAAATCAGTTTGCACTCCCTCAACCAGTTAAGATAAGCCTATCTTGCAAAAAGGTAAGAAGAGGAAAAATAAATAGGCACAGTCGCACAGATCAATAATACTGAGTCGAGAGTTCTTATGGTACTATGGAGAAATAGTTCGCTAGCTCATAGCTTCTACTTCATCTCATGTTATCAGCATCGCCCTCATCATTGACCATGCGCAGGTCAGGATAATTTCTATGGTTTAGAGAATGCAACCAGAGGGCTACGGTTCCATCCTTCTTCTCAGTTGAAGATATATGAGAATATATATGCTTCATCTTGAAATCTTGAGCCTCTTTTTCATATGCTTTCATCGACACTTCTTCGTGACTATATTGCCATTTATAGTTATATGATGAAAAGAAGCACTCATCCAAGTATAAACCAACCTCTGGAGCAGTAGGCACATTAATGTTAACATCCCTGCAGAAACAAACGTGAAATC
The DNA here is from genome assembly GCA_037074515.1 of Mimosa bimucronata. NCBI lineage: Eukaryota > Viridiplantae > Streptophyta > Magnoliopsida > Fabales > Fabaceae > Mimosa > Mimosa bimucronata. Next base: position 12,687,636 of record CM073448.1, on the reverse strand, counting down.
AGATGTGAATTAGTGTTGTTGTCCATCATAATGAAAATTGAAGCTAATAAAAACTACAAAAGTGGAAATTACTTCTGCAAAGCTTTCTCAATAAGTGACTCGGGCGCACAATTTCTCATAATTGCAACAGCAAGACCAATCATCTTCCGTATCTGATGAAGCATGAAGCTCTGTCCCACAACCTCACACTTCACAAATTCAATCCCCTCAACTGTGACAGTGGTGTTAGCGTCAAATGAAATTATGAAACGCCTAGCAGCAGGGTCCTCAGCTTTTGTTCTTGTGGTGAAGTTGTGAAAATTATGAGTTCCTACATAATACTTCAAAATCCTATTAAACCTCTCTCTCTCCTTCTCACCATAACAGAATCCACTTCCCTTTATAATCTCCTCCTCTTCATTTACATTTTCATTCCCGGCAACGCTTAAATCATTCACTGACCCACCATTCATATGAGTGACTTCATCATGAGAAGGTACGGCAGACTCAAGTTCAGAATTCAAATTCTCCACTGGAATCCCACCATCAGTTTTGTTCAAAGAAACCCCAAAATCCTCCGCGACTCCAGAGTTAGGAGCAGGATCATCTGCTTTGGATGAAATGCAAGCATCCATAGCTTCTAATCCTGTGTTATTCTTACCAACCAATCCAGGAACCTTACGACCTCTCTCAGAACAATCCAAACATTTAACAAGCTCATTTTCAGACCCCACACTAGCCAACACACTCTCTCTGTCACGATGTGAACTTGGATCAAGAGCAAACACAGGAATGAGATAGACATACCTCCTCCGATCACAGAACTTCTTGGCACTAAAAGATGATGTGACACGCTTGTAACCAAAAATTCGTATCTGAGGAGGAAGGTTGGAATTAAGGCGGTCAACAAAACCAGGGGGATCAATATAAAAACGTCCTGAGACAACCTGACCAACAGCACTAACACCTTTATCTGTACGAGCAGAGCGAGCCCAGTCATACCTTTTAGGAATTCCGCGATCTTTTTCAGAGACAGCTCCAGATGCAAATAAGGCTTCTTCTAGGTCTCCTTCAATAGTCTTTGCACCTGGATTTTTCTGCATGCCTTGATAGCCAACACCACAGTAAGCAAAAAAAATGGCAACTTTGCGGCGCTTGTATTTTATCTTGGTGCCTGTTGCAATTGTGCATTCTTCATCATCAGAAGTGGTGGTAGACATTTTAAGTTTTTTCGGCTCTGGCTCTTCACTGACTACTGGTGGTGGTGAACTTGTCACCTTTGCATCTGAGTTTTCCATATTTTAGAAGTGATAAGAATACGGCTTGTGCAAGATAATGTTTAAAAATCCTGACAGTTCGACAACCTGGAATGAGATCAGATTAAATGCTCACTGGCCCGGCCACCAGATCAATCCATGGCCAATCCAATGAAAGTACTTTAATGCCACGACTAATCACTAATTTTGAATGTTACATATGCATGAAAAAACTTATACTAGGCTGAAAATTCACTCAAATAACGTAAAGATATCTTCAAATACAATTTGTATCAGCTTTTAGCAATTCACCTGAACCTGGAAGAAGAACTTATAACAAGTTTTCAAAATGGATAAGCATGTTTCATCTGATAAAAGCTATAAATAAGATCAAACAAAACTCAGAGTTGAGCTGAACACACAAAAACAAAATAAGCACAAAGGCTATCCAACAAGCCCTGTTGCAACCGCAAACTATAATGCATGCCATTGACAATTCTACCTCAAGAATAGAAGCAAATCACGAAGCACATCAGCAGAGGATAAACAACCAATAAATTAAAAAGGGAGCAAAAAAAACTCACTGATATAAATACGTTATCTAAAAAAGATTTTAACAGTTTCACGTAGCTGTTATATAATTTCTAAAACATTTGACAGAGAATGAAAGACTTGAGCAATGATTTAAAATCGAAGCAACACAAAAGATCCCTAAACCGTTCGATTAAAATAGAGCTGGGATGAGATCCATCAATTGCCTTCCACAACCATATGATAAACGACGGTTCAGGAACCACCCGCGAAAAAATAAGAAAATAACAACATAAAAATGAAATTTTTAAACTCCAAAGCAAATGAAACTTGCGAAAGCCTAGAATCTATAACAACTTATGAAAGTCATATAGAACAGATAGAATGGAAGCTCCTTAAAAATCTTACCAGGAAGAGAAAATACCAAAGATACTTTGAGGAGGAAACACAGAAGAGAGAGAGAGAGAGAGGCGCTTAAAGCCTTAAACCCTCAACATCTTGTCATCTTCGTTTACGGTAACCAATTCTGCGCTTCCATTGTCTCTCTTTGATTTGGGCCTAAAATCTGATGTTTAATTTATAATTGGGCTGTCTGTACCTTCTGTTATTGGGCTGTTTATTACGTCCTAAACATAAAATATAAAATCAAGTTAATTTTTTTTTAGAGAAATTAAGGTTGTAAAATAAATCACTTTTAATTATTTATAATTATTTTTTCTCAAAATTAATTTATCTTACTTATAAATTATCATATAATTATATGTAATATTTTAAAATTTAGTAATCTATTTTGATTCCTTAATCTCCACGAAAAAGTCCACTCGATCTTATTATTAGTACTGGAGGAAGTATTAAATTTTTTTCTAATTAATCATCTATAGCAATGATTAGTGAATATATTAGTATTAACATCAACAATAAGAATTTTTCTCAAAAAAATATCATCAATACTAATTATTCATCATGTCCTAAATATAGGAGTAAGACATAGTTGATTTGTTTGGAAAATCCTAAGAAAGTTAAATAAGTTATTTTTAAATTAATTTACTTGATTTTTTCTCAAACTAATTTGTTTGACTTATTAACTGATATGTAATCTAATAATATATCATTTAATTTATGATTAACTAACTTATTTTGCTTCTTTAATTTTTTTTTAAAAAAAAGTTAACAAGGACTTGTATCAAGGAAAACAGGAATATTAATTACCAAACATTAGTAACATGTGTGTGCAAGTTACATAAGAGCTATATTATTCATAATAAACAAACTTATTTCAGATTTTATGATATTCGAAACACTTTCTATTTAATCATTGTAAAAGTTGAAAAAGTTGTACTTATTTATAAATTACTACTCCATCCATTCATAAATACTCCCTCCGTTCCTAATTATAAGACTACTTTGACTTTTTTGACTTTTTTTCAGTAAAAAAAATAGTATTTTCAGTCCCAAAAATAATCTTTTTTTTTCAAAACTAATTTATTCTACTTATAAACTAACCTATAATTTAATTTTATGTGATATATGTTATAATTTAGTGGTCTAATTTGTTTCCTTAACTTTCACAAAAAAAAAAGTCAAAGTGGTATTATATTTAGGACCGGAGGGAGTATTATACCTATTTAACTAATTTGATTAGATTAAGGATCTTAGTTAGGTTTATTAAAATTACATCATATTACCAAAACACGATAATCACGTATTTTTATTTTTACTCTCCCTCTCTTATTTGTTTATTATTAAAAAGTATCAATAGTGATAATTTAAAGAAAATGTGGGAAAAAATATAAAGGGATCTAACATTTACGCATATGCCATATATTTAGGAATCTAAAATAAGCATTGAATCTCTCTCTCTCTCTCTCTCTCTCTCTCTATTCAAGAATGCTTTTCATGGCTTTTCACTTTTTTGTCAAATCCTGCAAATAGTTTCAGAGAGCTTCTTATTTCATTTGGTAACCACATTAATGGATCATATTTATTATTTATTTGCACCAGCTTATTCCTAGCCAGCTGAAGCAAAATATGAATCCCGGATTTTGCACAAAATATGAAGTGTGATGAACTATTTATTTAGGACTTTTAAATGATAATGCTACTCTCTCTCTCTCTCTCTCTCTCTCTCTCTCTCTCTCTCTCTCTCTTCTAAAGATAGGAAGAGTCTCTTATTAAAAATCTTACTGATGAGAAGTACCAAATCACTTTTTTATGAGTACTGATATTCTGCAAATTTTGTGCAGAGAGTAGTTCAGATTTGTATCATTCTCACCGATAAAATTTTTAATGGAGGGTTTTCCTCCAATTTTCCGTAATTTACTTATAAATGATAGTATATCACAAAATATGTAAACAAAAATAACATCTGCATGCAGTATCGGTATATGAAAATTATTCACTTATTTTGAAGTTTATATACATAATATTTTTAATGCAGGAACTTAATGCAACCACTCTCTATATCTTAAGAAAGCTAAACTTGTGCACAATTCGAACTAAGAACTTAGCCAGCGTAAACAAACCGATAATCACTCCAGACAAAATCTTGGTAATAGACACAGCATAAAATGTAAATGGCCCTAAGCATAACAAAAATTGGACCTCCATATTCAACCATTTATGAATTCAAAGATAATAACACAAGATATGATTATGTATTTCATATCTCATAATTACATTCACCAATTCTTTTCACCCTGCTTTTCTCTGAATACAATCTTCACATTTACAAAAATGAATGTTGAAAATTTAGACTGATATCAGAATTCTGATGGGTATAGTAACATTGTAGCTGGTTCTCCAAATAAAATTATCTCTGTCTAATCTTGTTCTTGCCACTATCTATCTGACTAGTGAACAATCTCACAACTAAACTAGTTGCTGGCACGTGTAAGAATTTTTAGTAGACTCAATTTGTGAGAGTAAATGACCCAAGACTGTTATGAATAGACATGCAAGCATGAGACAGATGGCCTCATTGAAAAGTGCATGTTCCCTGACATGCTTGGTGTTCCATCCATAAACATTTTGATCTAAAAAATTATTTAGAAACTGTATATTAAAGAATTTCTTAGTTTGTTTAGCTTCTGTATTCATGGCATATTAACCAGCAAAACTTCAATACAACATAGTCCGATGCACTAAGTGTGAGAGGGTAAGATCCTGAAAGAGAGAGTACATCATTCATAAGATGAGTAATTCATAAAATGAGAAGAGAATACAAGTTACCAAATGATGTAAAATGGAATAGAAAAAATTACTTCCTAAATTGTTCGATTGGAGGAAGATATAGTGACATCAACTCTGCAACGTGAAGGAAATAATTTCTATATCTAAGATGAAGAGAAATCAATTGTAGTATATATCCTAAAGATGGTATAAAAAATTTTGACGCGAAAAACATCAACTTCATGAGATTTTGAACAACAATCTGCTCACAATAATGCTCATCAATGAATTGATAAAAAAGGATCATGGAAAAATAATCTTACATTTAGCATGGGCATATCTTCTTTCCCTTCGGTGTTACTAGCCACCAAAACCTGCAATTCTTATGTCTAGGCTGCCTTCTTGATCTTCATGAAACCAAAATACATGCTAGTGAGTACAAAAGGAAATATATAATTCTAGAGAAATCAGATCAGAACCATTCAGTTAATCGTCATATCTCCTCACATAAGCCAAACAAATGGCACAGACAAGTTCAAAGCAAAAGGATGCATTTGTTTCAAACTTCAATATAGTTACAGCGAAGCATTTCCATCTGTAAGTTACACACCAAAGCATTATAATTGCCCATATCAGTGGCAAACATTATATCGCAATCAGCAGTTCTTGTCCTTAATCATGGAAGGATCATATCAGTTCGCATTAGGACAGCAATGCAGAGAAACAAATCAAAACATAAGTAAATGAGTTAAAAATTGAGATTCACAGAAGCAGAGGTTTCTAAACATTGACACAGCATGGAGAAGGCAACTCAACATTGACTACATTAGTGACAACAGTCAGATATCAAAAGTTTCAAATCCCTTTCCACACCATATAACCAAATCAAAATAAGGTCTTTCCATGAAAAATTAAAACCATAAATCGATAAGAAAGTTCAGCAGGCCTTTATTATTCTAACGAGGGGAAAAAAGAAAACAAAACAAAACAAGCTGTAAAGTTCAATTTTCTGTGACATGAACCCAAAGTTTGATGCGTTGTAAGAGAAAGAAAAATGAACAAGAATCAACAGAGCAAAGAAGAAAGACAAATAGCCTCGCTTAATAGGATAACTTCAGATGGATTTAGAAGAAAAAGAATTTATTCTCGATCATAAATAAAATCATCTAATCTTCAAGAGATTGTGCTTCTGAGATTAATCCAACAGATTAAAAAATATTTATTGATTATTAAAAATGTCAAGAGCCAAAGAATGGAAACACTCGCAGATTATACCTTCCAAATCATCTCTATCACTGACAGGCAATGGATCCAAACAAGGTTCATATCCTTCATCTTTCATCAATTTGGTCAATGATCGTAACTCTAACCGTATCACATCAATCTGGGGGTGCATCTGGTCCCCCACAACAAACACATGAACTAAACTCTTTAACTCTATCCAGCTACAACCAGGCTCTTTAGAGACTCCTCGGGATTTCATCATCCTTCTTACACGCTCTACATCTTCCCGCTTGCCCAAGGCTGTATAAATACTCGATAACAAAACATATGTGGATGATTCTGGTGAGCCTAACTCCACTAGTTTTTCTCCAGCATAGGCACCGAGATCATACTTACGATAGTTCTTGCATCCCCCTAATAATATACGCCACAAACACAAACCATGATCAATTTTTGCTGATTCAATGAACTCTTTAGCTTCATACAGTTTACCAGCACGGCTCAAGATATCAACCATGCATGCATAATGCTCTACTGTGGGAACAATGCCAAATTCATCAGACATCATCTTGAAATAATTCCAACCTTGCTCCACTAGTCCCATATGACTGCAAGCAGAGAGAAGATTCACAAATGTGACACGGTCTGGTTTTGTGCCCTCCAAACGCATCTCCTCAAACAACTCCAAGGCTTCATTGCCAAAACCATTTTGAGAAAGTCCAGATATCATTGCATTCCATGAAATTACATCCCTGATAGGCATCCTACAAAAAACACGGAACCCTTCGTCCATACTTCCACATTTTGCATACATGGCAGAAAGAGCACTTCCAATTGGGATTTCCAAACTGAAACCATACTTGACAATCCGCCCATGAATTTGCATTCCTTGATCTAAAGCAGCTAGGCTAGAACATGCTTTTAGGACACTTGCCATAGTAAGTTCATTGGGAATGATTCCTTCCATTTGCATTTTACAGTATAGATTCAAAGCACCTTCACTATCACCATTCTGTGCATGCCCTGTAATGATTGAAGTCCAAAGAACAATGTCAGGTTGCCTTAGATAATCAAAACCCTTGCGAGCATCATCTATGCTGCCACATTTTGCATACATGTCCACTAAAGCTGTCAAAACATACATGTGTGATTCATAACCTAACCTCAACGCATAACTATGAAACTGCTTTCCTTCAATAAGAGCACCAAGGTCACTGCAAGAGTTGATAACCCCGACAAGAGTAAATTCACTAGGCACAATTCCAGAGAGATGCATATTGTGAAACAACTTCAAGGCCTTATCTGAATCCCCACTTTGTGCATAACCAGTAATCATTGCCGACCATGTGATTGAATTTTTATTCCCAGACAAGTAAAATGTCTTAAGTGCATCATCCAAGCTCCCACATTTAGCATACATCGTTACAAGGGCATTTCCCACAGAGATAATTGACAAAAGCCCGTTCTTAATAGCAAGAGAATGAATCTGCTTACCTGTGTCTACAAGTTCAGGAATTGTCAGAGCACTTAGAACACTAGTAAACACAAACTCGTTCTCGCCCTCTGTTTCACAACGCATGGATTCAAAAAGCTCCATAGCCTCTTCAGCCATCTCTTGCATAGCATACCCAGAAATTATTGTAGCCCAAGAAACTGGATTCCTCTCAGGCATTGTATCAAACACCTTACGAGCCTCATCAACAAACCCCGTTTTACAATACATATTAAGAAGCGAACTCCCAACAAAAACATCAGAAAAACTTGCGGTTTTGACAGCAACCGTGTGTGCTTGCCGGCCACCAGAGATGTCAGACAAATTGGAAGCAGCAGTGAAGACACCAGAGAAAGTGTGAGCATTGGGAGGGGTATTCTCCACAAGCATAAGCCGAAAGAGTTCCATGACGAAGGAAGAGCCAGAGGGACCATGTTGAGAGTATCCATTGATGAGGCAATTCCATGAGACAACATCCTTGTCTCGGATGTTGTTAAAAACAACCTTGGCCTTGGGAAGGTGACCACACTTGGCATAGAAATTGACGAGGTTGTTTTCAAGGAAAACACAAGGCAAAACGCTTTTGATGATGCAAGCATGTAAAGCTCGACCTTTATGGAGATTTTTCAACTGGGTATACTGAAGGAGCTCCTTAAAGAACTCAGTGGACGAAGGAGAAAGCGGCATCAACTTGCTTTCCACAAACTATTATGAAGAAGCAGCGGCATCAAGTTGCTTCTTCATAATCATACCAATAAAACTTAAAATCCAGAATTCACATACCTCGATTGTGAAACCATCCGCCAAAATGTTGAGGAAATTCCCATTCCGAACCCAAATACGCCTACATGAGAGCGGCGGTCGCGGCCACGACGAAAATGAGTTGGCGGAGAAGAAGGGAATGACGAAAATGAGCGAAGGGCGACTGGATTGAAGTGAGGTTGGGGTATGTATGGCATTGGCATATATAGACGCCATTGATAATCTTAGCTGCAAGAAGATGGAGCGAATGTGAAGGTGAAGTTTTGGATTTTGGCAAGATTTGTAAATTCCAATTTGGTTCGTGTGTATCAATCTGGTATTATGCAAATTCATATGAGTGAATTGTCCTTTTCATATTTGGTAGGTATTTTATTGGGGTTTTTCCCTTAATAAATTGCTATAAATCAAAATCTGAAAATGAGTTAAAAAATTGGGAAAATTAAAAAAAAAAACCCTCAAATTACCAAAGGACACTTTGCTACAACGAATTTCAGAAAAGACAGTTCAATACAATGACTGAATTGTCTAACCTCAAATTAAAAGGAAATGTCTAAAATGCCATTTGTTCAATTATGGGATTCCCAACTTCCTTAGAGGGATTCTCAAGCTAGTTGTAGCAAGGGCATTTTGAATATTTCCTTTTAATTTGGAGTTGGACAATTCAGTCATTGTGCTGAACTATCCTTTCTGAAATTCGTTGTAGCAAAGTATCCTTTTGGTAATTTAAAAGTCTTTTTTTTTAATTTTCCCTTAAAAATTTGATACTCACTCCCTCCTTCCATACATAAATATAAATATAAGATCCATTCACCTCATTTGATTTGACCAATGATGTTAATTAAAATAGTTAATATCACATGATATTATCAAAACATCCTAACAACTCTCTTTTATTCCTACATTCCCTCTCTTATTTGTTTATTATTTGGGAGTATTGATATGGATAATTATGGGAAAATGAAAAAAAAATCAAAATAAATCCTATATTTATGAACAAACTTTAGAAAATGGAATAGAATTTGATAATTTTATAACTTAGTACTTCAACATCTAAACTTGTTAAATGAAAAAAAGACATGGGTAATAAAGTCTTTTCACCCTCAAAAATTTATTTCATTTTACCCTTAAGTGGTGCTGTGATATTTTAGAATTTTTTTAGGTTTGTTTGATACTAAATGGTTTCATAAGAAGTTAAATGAATTTTTTCCTAAAAAAATTACCTTTCACCTCATGGTAAAAAGCCTTTAATTTTAGAGGGGATAATGGGAAGAAAAAAATTATATGAAAGGATCAAAATCTTTTTTTTTTTTTTGGACATGAAAGAATCAAAATCAACGCGCAAGAGTACAAGGGAGAGGAAAACAACGGAAAAATCAATGAACATCAAATACTATCAAATAGTAGTGAGCTTTTTTGCAACTAAATGCCTTAAGAATGGCATGGCTTGACTTCTCCATCAAAGGCGGGTTGGATCTTTGAAAGCACATTTATAGTAGAGGGTGGTACTAATCTTGACACAAAGTATTATAGGATGTACTCCACATCACCTCGATCCTAAGGTAGTCGGTTGTTTGTATTTACCTGACCCAATCGAGAATGTCAATGCCCAGAAAAAGGGCTAGATATTGGAGAAAATGTGGAAGAGGCTCTAATCACCCTAATTTACCCACACAAAAAATGCTATGGTTTCTCCTCCCTCTTGTGTGCTGCATTTTAATCTATGGTTAGCTTCATTTTTTTAAAAAAAGATGGGTTTTATTTTATCACATCAGTAGTTTTTTAGCGCTCATGTCTCAAGTAAGGCAAATTAATAATATAAAATTCCTTAAAATCTTAAAATTATTGATATGTCCTAAGAGACATGAAGGTAATAATATAATGCAATTATGGAGTTATTTCATTTGCCTTACTAATAGACAAATAAAAACTTTGACAAGTATGAGTGCTTTCATTAATAAGTTAAGGTGCTTTGATTGAATATTACATTTGTTATTGACAAGCTATATCAACATATTCAAGACAATTGTTATTAACAACTAATTAAACAAAATATATTAACAAATGTCGCAACATGTATTAACAACTAACGAATGAAGGTAACTAAGTAATTTCACAGTTGCATTATATTGAACACATGTCTCTTAAGCCTATGAACAATTTTGAGGTTTTAAAGGACCTTGCATCATTAATTTATCTTATTTGAAACCTGAATACAATTTTCCCCTTTTTTCTCCAATTCACATATCCATATCGGCAAAGTTAACAATGTAAATGTCAAGTTGATGAGGTTGACAGGGTTAATAAGACCCACTCATCATCATATCCTGGTTCTTATGATAGTAGGCGGACAAATGTTTTTGATGAAATAAGGATGAAGGATTTACAGAAAAGAGAGATCAAAAGTAAAACCTCATCAAATTATGAGGATCTTGGGTGAGCTCGGTCCTTCTTTTCTCTAACCCATGGTATGCTTATGTACAATATCAGAAAGGTGTATGATAAAGTTGATTTAATATTAAATGTGAACATCATTGAGGGCCAATGCGCTTGCAGACAAATTAACAAACTTAAGTCCGCACTAAAATGTATGTGGCTTTTAACAATACAAATAAATAGGAGGAGAATAAGGAAAAGAGGCTATGTCAAGGCTTGGCCTCATGCAACTACACACTATCGGACCGGATCATGATTGTTTAATCCTTAATATTAAAACCTTTTAAACCTCCAACAAATATTGATCTAATTGGTAAAGAGGTTTACTCATAATTGTAAAGTTATGTTCAAATCCTATCAATATAAGAACTTTGGTTGTAGACAATTTATAAGCACCTTAATAGCTGTTTTTTGAGTTTGGAGGCCTGCCCCTGACCTTAACGAGTCTTCAGAGTCAAATCTTCATAATTTTTTTGTTGAATCTCTCTAACCAAGTCAATTCAACCTTCTTGTTAATTGATATGTTTTCAGATAATCTGTAAATTTAACATGATACCACTCTGTTCCTTATTATAAGTCCAACTACCACAAATATTTTGTTCCAAAATATAAGTCCAATTTAAAATCAATTAATGCTAATGTGATTATTTTACCCCTACATTGAAAATAGGGAAGATGAGAGAGAAGGTCTATAATGCATAAAATATTATTTTAACACATATTCTTAAATAAGGGCAAAGTTGGAAAAAGTTTTAAAAATATGTCATATTTAATGCTATAACTTCCACTCCTTGATATATGAGAAGTAGTTAGGGTGGATTTATAATAAGGAACAAAGTGGTATACTAAAATAACTTGAAGAAGGATTATGATTAACAATTTTTAAAATTTTACACTTTTCATATCAAAAAGGAAGAGGAATCATGTTCTTTTGCATTCAAGAGGAATTATGATTTGTCAGTGAAGGGGAGCAATATACTTCGGCAATCAACCAATGAATACTGGCAATAAAAACCTGGGGGGGGGGGGTGTTAAGCATGACTACTTTTTTAGGGTAGAGTTAATGGTATTCTTAAGACATTATAGACTTCAGACTAATTTATTTCAAAGCTTAGAGTGTAAATGGTTTTTGTCTCTTCCAATAAATGCACTGCTTGAAATTGGAACTTATATTATCCTTTTTATGGGGAAAGAGATTGCTTACAATTTCTTGATTGAATATGACGGCATTTGTTGTAGGTTTGATAGAATAGGTTACACAATTCATAATATTGAAAATTAGTCGCTTGGCCAAGAAATTTGCAGGAAAAAATCTTCTTGTTTCACTTAGAAGTCTCATAAGTTGAGGAGCGATGACACAGAAAATTCATTATGGGAAGTGTAATTCCATCTACGAATGTCTGTAGCAAGACCTGGGTACTTTTTTAACTCAGTAATTTCTAACTGCAGGTTTGAGTTCCAATGCCATATGTCAAAAGAATCTTTAGGGAAAAAAAGGATCTTTCTCCTAATTGATATTGGACTATTTTTAAAAATTAGTTTGTAAAATAGAAAATACACATAAAAAGTCAGTTTTGTTTTGTAAAGATAAGAGAACAATAATAAAATTATAGTGGTTAGTGCTCGTAGATAGTATCCACAATGTATAGAAATTAATAAATCATAGACACAAACTAAATTTGCAAGACATGTTTACTTATCACTTGATAGTCTCAAGGAAGTTATTTAAGTCAACGTGTCACATAATATTTTTTTTTTTTCAAAAAAAATATTTAATCATCTTTTTTTAGTTCTCTCCCTTTTTTCTATAAACAAGAGGTAGTCATTTGGTATCAACCATTAGGTGGCAACCAGATACAATCTTCTTGAATCAAGTGAGTCAAGTCTTCACGAGGATAATTAACTGGAAGATACTCCGGCCGGCATCGAACCAATTGCTTGCTTTGCTGGGTAGTCCACCACAGAATTTTTTGATCTTAAAATATGATTAATCTCAATCTCTCAAAGTCTAGCAATCGAGAACCTTCCTGAATCAAGAAGTATCCCGATGATGATGAATTTCTTCTTGGTTAATGAGCTTTAAAACCTTGGCTGCATCTGTCTCAACCAGAAGACGACGCATTCCATTATTACAGGCAGCCTTCAAGCCGAAAATGAATGCCCATAATTCTACAGATAAGCCATCACCATCGTCAAGATGGAACAAGAAACCTTCGATGAAAGCTCATGTGTTATAACGTAGTAAACCACCATATCCACCCCCATGAATATATGAGAAAGCTCCATTCATACTTAATTTGACCCAACCTTGGGGAGGGGTCCATTTGACATCATGATCACACACAATACTCTCATTCAAATTAGAACCGCGAAGCTTTTTAACTGCTCAATTCAGGTTAGAAAGCAAGGACCTTAACCAAATAAGTAATGATTCATTAGGAGATGTCTTATCTTCAAAAATTTTGCAATTCCTTCGTTGCCAAACGAGCCAACAAGGACTCGTAAAGAGTTCCCCCAACCTTCCCCATAGTTTTGGGTATTAAATATTAGAACACAACCATTCCTTTAATTCAAGGTCAAAGAATTTCTGACAGGACAAAGGGACAATTAAAGAAAGCCATAAACTTTGAGCTTTCCTACAATACTGAAGAACATGGATCAAATTCTCCACACCATCTCTACATCAAGAGTTGGATACATCCACACACATACCTCTTCTAGCTCTGTTATCTTTAGTTAGCAACTTGTCCTGAAGTGTTCGAAGTTTTCAAATTTTCTGCCAAATCTTATCAAGATCCGACTTCTTCATCGCAATAACATCACAAGCAGATCTTACTGAGAATACACCACTTCTCTTATACTTGATTATATTTTTGAGGGAGTATCAGTCAATAAGGGTGATTTAAAAAAGGGGTTGATGAGCAAATTCGCTTAGGAAGTTTTCATTTAAGAGTGATTTAGCCTTGGAAATTTTTTTTTGGTTCAAAATTTCCTTAGAAGTTTCAAAACATAGCAATTTTTCCCTTCACCATTCAAATATTAATTGTCAAAATTATTTTTTTAGCGATCAATGTCAATATTTTAACTTAAAAGTGCAAAATTGCTAAGTTTTGAAACTTTCGAGGCAATTTTGAACCCAAAAAACTTGCAGGGCAAAATAGTTCCCGAGTGAAAATTTATGGGATAAATTTGCACCTAACCCTTTAAAAAAAGTATGAAAAAATATAAATAAATTTTATAATTAAAACGAAGATCGACTTTTGAACTAGATCATGAGGAATAAATTGATAGTTTTTGATAAAAATCATTCAAGTTTGGCAGAATTTGGTATGATAAATTTTAAATCAAACATATATCGAGGGCAAGGGTTTCTAACCAAAATAATGACCCCCCTTCTGTTATTTTTGCCAAGAATTCAAGTTTTTCCCTCATCGTTTGAGTTAATGTAATATTTGATCCTCTTTTTTATGTATTCTTAATTTTACAAATTTTAAAAAGTTAATTTTATCTATCAGCTAATTATTTTATGGTGCCCATCCAGATTAAAATCTCCAAATCAAACAATACATATTTATTTATATAATGACTAGGTTTTACCTGAAATTTTCTCCATCTTCAGGCCAAAAAATAAAAAAAGTATTGGGGGGAGAATTCCCAATCCGGAGTTTGGGCCTCCGTTGATTGCCGTTGGTACTTTTTGCTTTGGAATGGTAAATCTGTGGAACAACAAAGTTAACAACAAAGTCATTACACACTCTCGCCAAACCTCAAAACCCTCCTCAACCCACTTCTTCTTTCTTCATTCATCGCTATTCCACCAAAAGAAACTCTTCTCCCATGGAAGACGACGACGAGTTCGGAGATTTATACACCGACGTCCTCCAACCCTTCTCTTCATCATCCTCCACTGCCCCTCACTCATCTTTCTCTCCGCCCCCTTCTTCCATCGATCTCAATCTTCAGACCCATCAAGAAGAAGAAGAAGAAGAGATCCTCCATAAAACTCCTTACCCTAATTCCGCCCTTCCTTCTCAGCCGTCCGATCAAACCATAGCTCCAAAGCAGGAAAAATTCGCCGAAGAATCTGTTGCTGCTGCTGCTGCTTCCAGTTCTGCGCCGTCTTTGATCGGCCGCGATGAGATTCATGAGCGTAGACCTGTGAAGGAAGAGGAGTCAGCTGAGGCGGTTAACGTTGTTAAACGCGAAGATTCGGAATTTGCTGATAGGGGTTTGCAGGATGTGAGCTGTGGTAAGGAATTAGGCATTGGTGATGATGTGAAAGGTGATGATTTGATGGATAAGGATGTTAAATTTGATATAGAGGAGGATGGTGATGGAATTGAAGAGGTGGGTTCTGAGCCAATTATTCCTGGGTTGTTATCAAGTGGTGCTGGCGGCGGCGGCGGCTTTGTTGATGGTGTGGTTGGTGAAGCTGTGGGGAGGTTTGATGAGAGTGGTGATAGAGGTGAGGGTGATGATTGGGATAGTGACAGTGAGGATGATTTGCAGATAGTGTTGAATGATAACAATCATATGGATATGGAAAGAGGTGGAATGGTGGGCGATGGCGATGACGACGATGAAGATAGCGAGCTTGTTATCGTGACGGATGGCGAATCGGGTCAAGCAGCGGAGGTGCAAGAGTGGGGTGAGAATTCAGCTCAACCTGCTGATGGTGAGAGGAAGGATATGGGTGAATCTGCTAAAGCAAGTGGTAGCGTGCCAGTGGTGCCAAAAGTTGGTTATAGCAATCATGGGTATCATCCATTTCATTCGCAGTTTAAGGTCAGTGCCTTGTGTTGCTTGAAAGGCAGTTACTTGTATTTGGGGCTTCTAGTTTGCCCATCATGTACTTTAGAAGGAGTTAGATTGCAGCTATATAGACTTGGATTGTACAATGTGATATGTTGCTTATTTTGTTATTGAAATAAAGTTTTATGATTTTAACATGGCCAACATTATACTTGAATTCGCGATTGTTGAGAAAACTAAGAACAAGCTGAATGTCTATAAAAAGGCAGCTGATACAGCATCGATCTGGACTAAGTAGTAAAATTCTGGAAGGCAATGGGTTCGACCTTTACAGGGTTTACAAAAAAAAGGAGAATGCCTGCTGCAAGCTTAGATGGCTATTTGTTACACGATGCAAAAGATTTTCTGATGTTCCTTGTGTTGCTAAATTAACACTTGAGGCTTACACACGTGGAAAGTCGAATACCATTCTCCTTAAAGACATAAAAAAGAATCAATACATCAATGTAAAACATAATTGTATGGAGCTACATGGAGAAGAATCAGCATGTCAATGTAAAACACAAAAATGTAGGGGGCATCATTCACAAGCAATAAACAGTGTGACTTCTCTTGGTTTTCCCATTTTAGTTAAATGCCTATATCAGTTGCCTAGCTGAGACTTGAGTTTAAGGATCAGACAAACAGTGCAAATTATTGGTGACAATTGTGGTATACTATAGGCAAGTGCAAGTGAGTCATATTTCATGGGTAATTACTCCTAGTACCTCAATCATCCTTTTGGCTATGAGAGACCCCGAAGGCATGTAGCATATTTATCAGTTTGATTGTGTCTTTGTTAGTTTGTATCTTGGATGGAGTCTAAGGTAAGCCTGTTTATGACACATGAATAGTGTGACTTCTTCTAGATATTATATGGAATACACACACATGTTGCTTTTCAAGGGGAAGAATAAAGATTTTACTACTTAGCCATGATAGCATGGTTATTTCTTGGGTGATTCGTCAATAGCATTTTGAATGTTTAAATTCTACAATAAGTTGAATTTCACCCGCTGTTCTTTGTTAACTTGCATACGATATCTCGAGACTTGGAATCATTACCTTCCTATTAACTGTTCTTGGATGGATGCATAAAGCTGCTAACTATACCCAAAGATTTGTTGTTTGCAGGTTACCCTACTAAATATTAAATTAAATAGCATTCTTTGTTGTTAGGTATTACAGTCAATTTATGGCATATATGCTCTTTTCCATGGGAGTATGAAGCAGTTTCACTGACTTGACATTGTTTCATGAGGCTTTTATAATTTTATTACTTTATGGGAATTGAGAATCATACATTTGTGAGAAAAGGATGATAAAAAGAACTTAGAATACTGTTTTTTAATTTTTTTCATCACTGATGTTACTCTAATGAGCTGTAATGCTTGGAAAATATGGATCTTTGAATGGATGATCTGATGCGCAAATGTTCCTCATATCTTGTGCTTAACTAAATATTCCTAGAGTTCAAGTCTGTGATGTGTAAGCAAGGATTGCTACTTTATATAAGTATATCTCTTATGCGTTAATTGGTTCCAACTTTGTCATTATATTAATGATTTTATCAACTGGTCATCTATTGGATGTTATCATTTGTTCTCTAATTGTGTTTTTCTTCCATGATGGGTTTGATTTCTTGAAGATAATAATGTTCTTGACTGCCAAATTACTTTAGTTCCTTTTGTTTCTTTATGGGGTTTGTGCTTTCTTGGTGACCTCTTAATATACCTGAGTGAAGTGTAAAAGTCTATTCCGCAAAAAGCTCTATTTCCTCTCTAATTGGGTTCTCTGCAAGTTTTGGCCATCTACCTAGAGTGGTGGAGCTTTGTAGATAATTTTTTTTTGAATCATACTCTTTTAGAGGGAAATATTTTAGTCATTTTTCTCTCCTCAGGCAATTTAATCATTCTTTCACCAAGGACCTTCTGAGTTGTTTCTTCCAAGCTTTGTATGTATTTCCTGATATTTTGATGCTGAACAATATCAAAATCATTAATTTGTTTATCATCGTAATGCAGTATGTCAGGCCTGGTGCAGCGCCAATACCCGGAGCATCTACTGCTCCTGGATTATCTGCTGGTCAGATCCGTCCACCTGCTAACATGGTTCCTATGGTTGGTCGTGGAAGAGGGGACTGGAGACCTCCTGGAATGAAAGGTGCTGCTGCTTTGCATAAAGGCTTTCCTGCAGGTCCTGGATTACCTGGCTGGGGAAACAATGCAGCAGGGCGGGGTTTCGGTGGTGGACTGGAATTTACTCTGCCCTCGCACAAGTAAATTTTAATTGAAATAATGTTATGTTGTCTAAACATGCATGAATGGACCACCTATGATGTAATTTTATACCCAATGATTTTCCCATCTTGAAGGCATTTTTCAGGTGATGTAGCACTACAATCAAGTAGGTTAATCACATTGTGGTCTTTTGGCCTTGACTTTTGGTTTTTATGAACATGTATGTTTGACTATCAAATCATTCTTGCCATCAGCTTTAAAGGCTGATATGGTTTGTTGGTGAGCTTTATGATTGTGATGGAGAATATGAAGAGACTATTCGGGGAGAAGAAATTGTAGACGACTTACTTTAGGTGTTGAATATTCTAGATAATTTAGAAAATTTAGAATGCATTAAGTTTATGTATTTTCTCATTTTTATTCGCCTATTTATTTTTTCTTTTTATTTGTTTAATTTTCTTTTCATGGGCTTCACTATTAATGACCTTATGGCATTTTAAGTCGTTCAGGTTAGATTATTTGAATGAAATTGTCAGTTTAGTTCTATGTTTTTCTCTCTTTCCTTCCGTCCTTCCTCTGTCTCCTCTATCTCCCCTTTTCATATGCCATTCTGCATCACTTTGCCTCTTCTATAAAAGATTGAAGACACCGTGTGCTTTAAGATCTCACTTTTTAACTTTTCAGTGTCCGTGCACTTGCATTTGGATGGACTAATTTTCTGAGAAATATCTCACTAATAACTACAAATTTATATTGTGTGAAGCCAGCATTCCTTGCATATTTCAGTGATTTGATCTCTGTATTTAATGTTTTTATCATCTTTCTGTTTGAGTAAAAACTAAATTTCAGTTGTTCCTGATGTGTGCTTATCTTATCCTGCCTGTGACTTTCAGGACTATATTTGATGTTGATATTGATAGTTTTGAGGAAAAGCCTTGGAAATATCCTGGTGTTGACGCATCAGACTTTTTCAACTTTGGTTTGAATGAGGAGACCTGGAAAGATTACTGCAAGCAGCTGGTAAAATATTTTATTTTTGCATTCTCCAAAAACTTGTTGAGAAGGGTAGACTGAGATCCCCTCTTTTATGGTTGACTTTCCAGGAACAACTACGCCTGGAGTCTACAATGCAAAGCAAAATCCGGGTATATGAAAGTGGCCGAATGGAGCAGGTAAGTGGCAACATTTTGCGTGCCGTCTCTCTGTTTTTTTTTTACTTTATTTTTACACAAACATCTTATTTATCGAGTCGATGTCATTGCAGGAGTATGACCCTGATTTGCCCCCTGAATTAGCAGCAGCTACTGGTATACATGATGCTGGTGCAGAAAATACAAATTCTGTAAAGTCAGATATTGGACAAAGTGATATTGGAAAAGGTTCTGGGCGTGTGAGGCCACCACTTGTATGTCTTCTTCTGACATTTATTTTGATTTTTCACATGTTTTGTCTTGAAAAGAAATATATCTTGTCAAATTTCTCTTACATGAAGGTCAGATATTTGCAACTTTTAGGGGCTTCATTCACCCCAACAGCATGCATGTAGCTAATCATCATAGAATTAAAAACACACACACACACACACACACACACACACACACACATTTTTAGATTTATTTCTCATTAAGGCAAAAAAAAAAAAAGATTTTTATTTCCTATTCAGTCTCTGGATCTTATATGTAGTTTATTTTCTCCCCAGCCCCCTGGGAGAGCAATACAGGTGGAAGGTGGCTGCGGTGAACGTGTTCCTTCCATTGACAGTCGACCTGCACGAATCCGTGATTCGGATACGGTCATTGAGGTAATTGATGCTTTAGTGTATAATGCAATTGGATAATTATATTGGTAAAACAATTTTGATTATTATATTTATGATACATTTATGCCATGCACACCAATCACTAAAAATATTTGTGTGCACAGATTGTTTTGCAGGATTCTGCCGATGATGATTTTTCTGCAGGGAATGCCCTCCAAGATCAATACGAGGGGGGAGAGCCACGGAGAGATGATTTTGAAGAGGATGATGTTGATGAAGCTCCAAATGTGGAACAAGAGTATTTTGATGGACTCCCACAAAATTATATTGGTAGAAAGAGAGACCTGGCTGGAAAACAAATGACATTCACGAAGTCCCCACCTGCTGATGTGGCTGAAAGAGATGAAACTTTGCCTTTCTCTCAGGAAGAACCAGACAACTATGCTAGTACCAGGGACCAAACCTCCAGACCCAGTGGCAGCAATTTTGTCTCCTCTGGTGAGGAAAGGTATGAAGAAGTCTTGAATATTTGCCTTTAGAATTGTGCATTGTAAATGTATATGATTGCATTTTGAGTTGCATTGCATCAGTTAGTTCTAAGGCACAACACTGCAATTGGCGAGAAGAAATCCATGTTGGGAGATCCTCCACCCAGTTGTGGTTTAATAGGCTTGAATTAAGCCTAGTTAGTAGTATTGGGTACTAGATGGTTTGCCACCCAGAAAAAGATGCAATCAACTTTTTCATTTGTGTTTAAAGTCCGTAGTGATGAAGATGAGATTTTCTTGATAGAGGGGGCAATGTGTTTATTGACAAAAATAGGTTAGGTGTACATTTCTTTGCATGTAATTCTCATTTCATCAAATTTACTTCAAGTTGCAATCTGTGCATAGAAGAACGATCTTGTGAACATACCTTGAGCATGATGAAAAATATATCTAGGATCATAGAGTTTAAGAAGAAAGGGGATAGTCCCACATTTAGATGTGGGAGATTTTTTTTTTTTTTCCTGTGAAAGCAATGCCTTTTCAATTGTAAGATCATCAGATGTGTTCTCTAAACCTTTCTTTTACTGAGGACATCTTTTTTATTTTCTTTGCATATTCTGGTATCTCTTGCTAGAGTTGATGTTCAATACTAAGAGGTTTGGTGTTTTCCATGCATACATATTTGCCAACTGAGTTTTTCTATTTATAGGCAGATGCAAGGAAGGGCAAATTCTCAAAGAACTTCTAGTCGAGAAATTAACGATGACAAAAAAGAAGATTCAGATGAAAGCATGGAAAGGAGAGATAATGCACAGTTGTCATCTCCTAGCATTAAGAATGCAAGAGAGTCTAGTGTTGGGGATAAGGATGCTGATCTTGATGAGCTTGGGGCAGCTGGTGAAAGTTCCAAAATGGAAAAGGAGGGAAACGCAATAGACACAAAAGATACCCTTAAGAGTGGTGATGGGAAGACACAGAGATCAACATCACAAGATGAGGAACCTCTACCTGATGAAGTCAATGATTGGGAAAACTCGAAAGCAGCAAGAAGTAGTGATAACAGCAAAGCAAGTTCAGTAAGGAGCAGGGGCTATCAGAAGCGGCTGGATTATTATGAGGAGGAAGTGGTTCAGGATGCACAGTCAGCGCGTCTGGGTGCAAGCAGAAGGCACTTTGATGAAATGGAACATGATCTCCATAGAAGAGAGCATGAAGGAAGGCAAGAACCTGAAAGAGATCGCCTATTGCCTAAAGGCAGAGAGGAACCATATCCTTACAAGGAGTGGCATCCTAACTCAGCTCATCAATTGCACATGAAGACTGATGGATATGGTAGGCAGAAAGATAGGGACAGCTCTGACATTGCTTGGGCCCGTAGAGATGATGATCCCTATGGTAGAAGGGGAAGAAATGATGAACCACGGAAGAGGGATAGGGTTAAGGTTCGAGAGAATGAGAGAATTGACAGAGACGATAGTCTCTATTCAAGAAAACAGTTGGATAATGGTAGTTATAGGGTTCCTTATGACAAGGATATGGGGTTAAGAGACTCAGGATACTGGGAAAAAGATGATGGTTTGAAAAGTAGGTATGAAACTGTGGAAGATTATCATAGCAAGAGGAGGAAGGATGAGGAGTATCTTAGGAGGGAGCATATCGATAAAGAAGATATGTTGCTTGGCTTAAGGGACATTGTCCATGGTCGCAGGAGAGAGAGAGAGAGAATTGTAGTGTTGGATCCACGGAAGAGAAGCGATCCACAAAGAAGTAGAGATAGCTTAGATGATCATTATGCCTCCAGGGAGAAGGATGATGGATTACTGCTGAAGGAGAGATCTGATAGGCAGAGAGATAAGGAGGAATGGCATAGGGCAAAACAATCCCATGAAGAACATCCATCGAAGCGTGAAAGAGAAGAGGGAAGGAGTTCTGTAAGAAGTGGACGGGGTGCTGAAGAAAAATCATGGGTTGGCCATGTTAGGGCTCAAGATGAGCACAGAGCTTCTGTGAAAGAGTACCAATCTAGAGATGCAGCTCGACCTGGTGAACAAGTGAAAAGAAGGGATAGAATTCGGGATGAAAGTCCTCATCAGAAGGGGCGTGAGGATTCTCATACCCGTGGAAATCATTATAGTAGTGAGGAAAAGCGATCTAGGCAGGAGAGGTCAAGCAGTCGTGGTGATCGTGCTGCTAATGCTTCAGATAACCAAAGAGTTAATGAGAAAAGGCACAAAGATGGCACAAGGAGAAGCAAAGAAGCTGGTGTCAGTGATCATAATAGTCTGTCCAGGAGAAATCAGGAAGATCAAAGTGGTCAGACGAACAGGAAGGTACATTGCTTACCTGTAAAAGTATCAAAACTCTCCAGAAAGTAAATTTCTCTATTTCTTGGATTTGCTGTCTCAATGTGCCACGTAAACATCCTGATAGTCTAAAATTATTAGAAGTTCGAAACTTGATGCCTGGCTATATAAATGACGTGTCAGTGTTTTTTCCAATTTACATTTTCAGTTGAAGTCCAAATATTTATATGGCAAGGCAGGCATGGTAAGGAAAAGCTATTTTTTGCAGTTGCATGAATTATATTGGGCCTACTCAGTGACATGATTAGCATTATTTTTCCAATTTTCATTGGCAACTTTGAAGAGTGGACTTGCTGAAGCTTTTTTTTTTCCTTTTGTTTTTTTGGGTTTCATTAACCCTTGACCTTTACCCACAACCTACCCCACCCTTGTCACCAAAACTAAATCCAGGTGGCTAGCTGCTTGGTGTTTTCTGCATCTTTTTATCCCACCATGTGAACTCAGGTTTCGAACATTACACCTTGAGGGCTTACTGCTCAAACCAAACATCTTAGTTTGGTTGGTATTTTACTTAGCAGTCGAAATGTGTTCGTGATGAGTAAAGTCCAGCAAATGTCTAATGTTTAGGAATTTTTTTGTTTATTTATTTTCTCAACTCAGTAATGAAATTGATTATTCTCTGCAAAGAAATTGTAACAAATGTTCTTTTGAATTCTGTTCTGATTTTCTTGAGTTTCTCAGGATGGGTGAGTTATAAGCTTAGTCTCCTTTAACATATCTTCTTCCCTCATGATTCAGCTAATGGACCTGAAACTTACTTCCAAATCTGTTTATTGAACTTGTATTTTCCTTATGGGTTTTCATATGAAATTATGGAGTAATGATGTTAAATAAGCAGAATTTTGATAGACTTGGTAGAACACTTGAATGAATGAGTTGCTATTTCTTATTTGACTTGATTTTGATTATTCTTTGTAGTGGACTGTTGAACTGATTTTAGCTATCTATTCTCATCCTGTCAAAGTGATTGTCAGTTGCTTCTATGTTTAATCCAATTATGTTGTTAGCAATCTTCTGTTGATTTTGAGATTTTATAATATTGTTATTGGTATCATCAGTATTATAATATATATGCTTTCCTGTTTGTGAAGAGCTCTAGAGTCTCCACTGAAGAAGGACGTCCTAAGCAAGAAATGTCGGGGCATCGTTTGTCAAGAAAACATGGGGAAGACATGTCTTCAGATGATGAACAACAAGAATCGCGTAGAGGAAGATCTAAATTGGAACGTTGGACGAGTCATAAGGAAAGGGATTTCAGTGTGACTGGCAAGCCATCATCTTCCATGAAGTTCAAAGACGTTGATAAAGATAAAAATGATGTTTCTGCAGGAGCTGGAAAACCTGTGGATGAACCTGTCAAAACAGTTGACGCAGTCAATGAGCAACACAACACATCAGCTGAAGGAAAGGACTCCATGGACATTGAGAGTAAAGATGCTGATCCAAAGGGATCTGGGGATCGGCACATTGACACGGTCGAGAAGTTGAAGAAGCGAAGTGAGCGGTTCAAGCTTCCAATGCCGAGTGAGAAAGAGGCCCTGACTATCAAAAAGCTGGAGAGCGAACCATTGCCTTCTGGCAAAAGTGAAAATCATGCGGATTCAGAAGTCAAGCAAGAGCGACCAGCACGAAAAAGAAGATGGATCAGTAGCTAGATGGGAACAAAAGTCCGGGATCCGTCATCGCTTTGGCATAAATCTACCATTGCTTTGGCATAAATCTACCGAGGCATCTGGAGATTTTCTGCTAGAGCCTAGTTCTTGCAAGCCTAGAAGCCCAGCAAGCCAGCCATGGAATATCTATGTTGAAGATGGCATATTTAGGGTTTCAGATGAATTGTACTTCAGTTGTTATGTCATTTTTGTAACCATGCTTCCAACATATAAACATTATACTATATGTATATACAGATGAAAAACGTAAAATTGGAACTTGTCACTGTAGGTGGCACATTTTTCTGATCTGGGCTGAGGATTGTGTTGGGAATTTGACCAAGGGTGGGATACAAATACACTCAAACCATTGACATGACTGGTGAGTGGTGAGGCATGAGCCTAAAGCTTGCCATCTCTTGTGGCTTGGCAGGTCCGAGGACTCGAGAAAAAACAGGAACAATCCTGGTTGGTGGCTGAGGACCTTCGTAAGATGTCAGAGACGATGACCTGTCTTTTTGTTGTAGATTAAAAGCAAATTCTGATGACTCTTGTTATTATTGCCACTTTTATTCTTCTTTCCGATCATATAACACTGTAGGATAGTTTCTGTTTAGGAACAGAGTAGAGAGCCTATATATATATATATATATGGAATTGAGGGAGGGAATGTAACTGTTCTGGAATATGAACAGGAGTGAGGAAGAAAGTAATGGCAAAACTGTTGTCAAATGCCAGATTATAAATCTCTCTCATGGTCTTGTTTTAGTTTAGCGAGCACGCATACAAAATAGTGAAAATAGTCAAAATACAAATAATCCTATATATTGGCCATAAATTTTAGTATGGGAAGTACCTAGGCTTAGTTATTAAAAAATTACAACATAAAAATGACGAAAATAAGGTAAGATTTATTGTAAATGTCTACATACAAAAAAGTAGTCATATTAAAGGATGAAAGAAATAGATCTAAACTCCGTCCTAATTGACACATTTTTATTCATAAGAATCCTTGTGTGGCCATCAATTTTTTCAAATAACATTTGTTATTCCTTCGGTCTTAAATGTTAAATGTATGACCTATTTAGTTTAATTTAACTAAATATATGATATTGATTAAGTTAGATGCTACGACATACTTTTCTAAAACATAATAATATTCCCTATTCTTTATTTCCTTCCCTCATTTTCTTTATTATTTTTGACATTACTAGGTGAGTGAGGGAGTAACTGGATTCATTCTTGTGAGGCAAAACTCACTAAAAAACAATTCCATGTGACAAAAGTTGGTAAATACAAATACTACCAGTTGTTTATGCAAATCCTATCAGCTGCTTACACGAGTAGTTCTTTGCATGCATAAGAAATTTTTTTGGGCTCATGATTCAATTTTTTTAAAAAAAAATCCTCTGAAAAATAAATAGTGGCAGGTTAATGTGTTTGTAAGCAGGTTCATGTGCTTATTAGGGGTAATTAATTACAGGTCCTGTGTAAGGGACTTAATTAAGATGAGGTCCCACGAAATCATCTAATTAATATAAGGTCCCACGAAGTTGTTATTGTAGGTCAAAAAATTGTTATCGCAAGGTCACAAGTTGTTACAGACCAAGAGTGATTTTCAGGCCAAAAAGTTGTTATTGCAGGCCAAAAAGTTGTTAGTGAATAAGCCTTCACTAACAACTTTTTGGTCTGCAATAACAACTTTTTGTCCTGCCATAACAACTTTCTAGTAGGGACCTCAGATTAATTAGGTGATTTCATGGGACCTCATCTTAATTAAATCCCTTACACGGGACCTGTAATTAATTACCCCTGCTTGTTAAGTGCATTGTAGGCCCACCGAAATATAAGCAAGTGCACACTTTTACAATTGTAATTTAGATAGTATGTATCTAAACTGAAAAAAAAAATTATATTTTAACCTTACATCCTCTAATGAAACATAATTTAATATTAATTTGGTTCTCTATGTAAGTCACGCTCTAAAAAAAATTTGTAACTCCAGAAAAATCGTTTGGTATACAATCTTTTAGTTTATAATGTAAAATTTATTTATCTAATTTGTTGAGATTAAAAAATTATATGAATCACCTAATTATAACAGACGCGAGATGTCTATTGAAGATTTATGTCTATGAATACCTTGTATTGTTAATTTCACTCGCTTAACAATCTCTTCTATTTTTTAGATGCTAATGACTAACAACAAAAAAACAGGCTTCATTCTATACATTTATCAGTACTCAACATTGTGAAACTTGGTTAATCTGGTAGTAATGGGAATATCTCGGTAATTTTACTCTAATCATAGTGCGTTGTAAGCCAAAAAAACACTAACCAAGTCGTCACTAACTTGTTAAAATTGGTGCTCAAGGTCTACAGATTGTATGAAAAATACAACGGCATTAAGTTCTTTTAAAAACTAGTTATGATTGATTTGTGATACCCGTTCGTGGGAGGAAGCTTAATTATTTGGCTTTTTAGAATACTAATGTATGGTAATTAAATGGTCAATTTGGAATAATCAATTTATGTTTGTTCAGTGTATCCCTGTATATGTTGTTTTTCATTGGTTAGACATGTGTCCGTTCAATGTTTTTGTCAACACTGTTTATCTTTGAGCTAAACATGTGCCTGTTTAGTATGGTTGGCAACATTGTTCATCATTAAGCTAGAGTTGAGATGCTATCCTTTACCGTCTTGTTGTCAAAGTAATTATATGATTGAAGTTCTCCGAACATTCTTGTCTCAGAGAATTTTATGAGGAATCATTCTTACATATGGGTTCTCATAGAAACAGGTGATAATCAATTAGATTGTCAAAACTTTATTGGAATGGCCTTATTCACAAGCTACAGATCTTATTGGTATATAGTATTATGGGATTTTTTTTTTGGTAACAATAGGCAACTGTGGCCTTTGGCCCTCGAACCTGGATTCCCCCGGTATCCGGTGACTTTTTCTGAATTCTTAGCCTTCTCAATTGGACCAGGTAACTCGGGATAATCGACTAATCCGAAGCGGGGTTATATGGCCCATGTAAAGTGCTTTGCATCAAAGGCGGGTAAGCCCCCAACAAACACGTTTCCAAGGTTTGAATTCACATTCGCTTGCACGGAATGTCAGTTGCCTTACTATTACACCCAATACTTGTTCATTGTACTATGGAAGTTTTGTTCGATCTAGACTTAACATCATCCAAAGTTGTTTTTCTAGTTTTTGTTTTTGTTTTTGGAGTTTAATGTTTTTTTTAATTATGAAGAGATTCCCACAAACTCTTTGTGATTAAAAAAAAACAGAATGACGAAATTGCCACCGTTTTTGGAGCTTAGTATGGTTTTCTTTTTATAGTTGGATGGGTGATCATGTTTTTTTTTTTAAATAGAAACTGGATAACATTACTCTAAAAACGAAAACAAATTACATGGTTGTTACATACTCTCGTTCGTTACCCCCTCAATAAAGTCTGTGGGAGGGGCATCAAACCAACTAATATTATCAATCAATCTATGGGATAATTTAGCTAAATGATCAGCTGCAGCAATGTTTTCCCTAGGACTATGTGTAAGTAATACATGCCAATCCATATTAATGAGATATTTGGCATCATGTATAATGTCTATATAAGGATGAACATCATCACAACCTCTCAAGCACAAGTTAATAGCTTCAATGCAGTCGGAGAAAACCACGAGTTTCCTGTAGCCTTTGTTCCAACACACTTGCAACCCATTTATGAGGCCTATGAGTTCTGCAATTGCAGGTGGAACAGAGGTAAGTTTACAACTAAATCCGCTCACCCATGTACCTCCCGCTTCTTTGATGACTCCTCCACATCCACTTTGTCCGTTTGGTAGGACCGAACCATCCACCTCTAACCGAATGTAGTCGACTGGTACTTCTCCATTTGAGTTGACCTGCATCGTGTTATCAACATAAAATTTACATTGGTTACTCAAGTCTAGATCCCAACATGCCTTATAATAGGAGTCAAGGGCATTATTAGGATTTAGGCTTGGTTCACCATTGAAAATCCTGTTGCATCTAGATGTTCAGATATCCCAACATATGTAACCAGGAGCTTCATTCGATTTTAATATAGTGATCATGTTTTTTTGAGACTTTTTGTAACCAGGAGCTTCATTCGATTTTAATATAGTATTATCATTTTTTTTTTGCCAAAAAACAAACAGAATGACGAAATTGCCACCGATATTTCGGTCACCACTCACCAACGAGTAACATGAAGGGCAACATTGTCAAAATAACAAAAACTCCATTATATAATTACTTGTCGTTTGTTCAAGGGAAACTAGGGTTTCCTCCGTCCACACTCCATCTGAGACTGAGGCCATCTCTCCGAGCTTCAGTGTCTCACACTGAAATCTCGAAGGCGATCAGCCCATGATTTCTCTGAAACCCTTCATCATCATCTTCATCATCACTCTCTCTCTGTCTGTTTATATATAGCTATGTTCCTCTGATTTCTTGTTCTTTCTTTTCTTTTCCCTTTTTCCTCTCTCTCTCTCTCTCTCTCTCTCTCTCTCTAACTATCTATCTATCTATATGGCTGTGACGAAGGTTTTGGAGTGTGGAGGGATCAGCAGACGTGAAGGCAAGGCTTGCCGTTGGCGGGGCGACGCCATCGGAGGTCCTTTTGGTTGAAATGACACTTTTGCCATTTTCTCCATTAGGAAACCGATTTTGTTGCAGCCCGGAAGTTCTTGCTTTTCGCCCATGTATCCCATAATATCGACCTGAGCCTCCTTCAGTGAAAAAGAATTTTTTTTTCTTCTATTTCTTCTGTCTTTTTTACAAAGTTGTTTATTTATTTATTTTTTTTACTGATTTGATGCCTCAGCTATCGATCTTAAGGTCATGTTTGAGGGAGTGAATTTATCGGTTCTACTGCATTGGAACATTTTTGAAAATATGTTTCATTGTAGTCATGATTTGGGGAATAATACCCATTGTTAAGGTCATGTATGGTTAGTGATGCTTGGAATGAGGGAGTGAACGAATCAGTCCGATTAGAGTGACAGTTTCTTTCATTCTTTCATTCTTTCATTCCACACATCATCTAATCAAGCATAGCTTTAATCTATTGATTGAGAGATGCTGCTGTGGTAAGTTCATCATGAATTCGGAATTGTCGTAAAACAAAAAAATAAAACAGAAAAGAAAAAGCTTAACTTGGTCTCTCTACTTGGTTGAAAAGTGAGTAGTTTTGGTACAGAGGTTACGGACACCTGTAAATGTTGGAGATTGGGAGTTGGGAGCAGAGTGAAGGAGGAGGATCCGTTCGATTCATTAATAAAGAATTCGGACATGTATCTATGATAAAGAACGTAAATTGTTAGCTTCTATGCTATATTTAATCTAACAAAAGTATGCCATTTAAAAAATTGATTTGTTTGCGCTAACTCCTGATGTATTCCATTGTTGAGATCTATGATAATTAACTGGTGCTAGGGAACGAAATTTGTTGGCCTGACAGCTAAACCTATACTTAACCATAATATAAATAACATCACAGTGCAGATTGAAGCGCACCAAAGACCAGAATAATCATGATAAGCAGAGCAAGATCGGCAGCATTAGCAAAGTCAGCTGAAGAAGATGCTGGAGATGCGGAAGCAGCGGGCCAGGTCAGCTTTTGTCGCATTGTTTACTGCTGGAAGTGGTGGGTCAACAACATTTTGAACTAAAAGAGGTGGAAGTGGTGCTTCTGCTAGTGGCCTTACTTCTACGGTTAGGGAGTTTAGAATGTCACCAGGGTTGGCTGCAATGAATGTAAAACTGTGATTTTGATGAGTAGGGTTGCTACATGGGCTCCCTGCATATTAGACGAGGGCAATATGTCATGAACTTCTGTTTATATTAATGCTTGAAAATTTTGTATTTATGTGGAAATTTGTATTTGCTGGATGAAGCAAGCCAAATAGATTGGAATTACTTATCAAAAAGCTGGAGAGCGAACCATTGCCTTCCGCCAAAAGTGAAAATCATGTGGATTCAGAAGTCAAACAAGAGTGACCTGCACGAGAAAGAAGATGAATAATTGGTAACTGGATGGAATCAAAAGTCTGGGATTCATCATTGCTTTGGCATAAAACTAACGAGGCATCTGGAGATTTTCTGCTAGAGCCTAGTTCTTGCAAAACTAGAACCCCAGCAAGCCAGCCATGCAATATCTATGTTAAAGATGGCAGATTAAAGCGTTTCAGATGAATTGAACTTCTTCTGTTGTTATGTCATTTTTGTAACCATGCTTCCAACATAAAAACATACCATATGTCATACAGGTGAAAAACGTAAAATTGGAACTAATCACTGTAGGTGGCACATTTTTCGGATCTGGGCTGAGGATTGTGTTGGGAATTTGACCAAGGGTAGGATATAAACTTACTCACAAACCATTGACATGGCTGGTGAGGCATGAGCCTAAAACTTGCCATTTCTTGTGTCGTAAGATGTCAGAGACGAAGACCTGTATTTTTGTTGTACTCTCCGGGCCCATAAATATGATACCTATTTACCCCATTGATTTGATAGGATTAAAAATGTTAGTTAAGTTAGTTAATATCACATGATATTACCAATTCACCTTAACCATATACTTTTATTCTCGTCCCCCCTCTCTTGTTTGTATATTTATTAAGGAGTATTTGTAGGGATAATTTGGGAAATGTTTGAAACAATTAGAAAGATGTCTTATATTTAAAGCCAAATTTATCTCACAAAATTGGTCTTATATTTGAGAAATTCTTAGGTGAATTTGGTACGCCACGTCATTTGTGGTCTCTTCAATCACAAGCAAACACGTATGGTATGATATTGATATTATAATTTGAGTAGGTACTCTAAAACAATTAGCTATTAGATAAATTTATTTTTTTTCAACTTGTAAAGTTAAGAAAACACAGAATTAATTTTTTTATTTGACAAGTAATTGTTTAGAGTGCCTACTCAGATTATGATATCCATATCATATCCTACGTGTTTGCTTGTGATGGAGGGAGACCACAAATGAAGTGACGAACCGGGTCGCCTAAAAATTTCTCCTTATATTTAGGACCAGTGGCATTAGATTATAAGCAAATTTTGATGACTCTTTTATTATTGCCACTTTTATTCTTCTTTTCGGTCATATCACACTGTAGATAGTGCCTGTTTAGGGACAGAGTAAAGAGCCTATGTGTGTGTATATATATATGTGTGTGGAACTGAGGGAGGGAATGTAACTATTCTGAAATAGAATAGATAGTGAAAAAAAGTGTTGAAAAAAACAAATAAAAACTCTTCAATTAACAAAAAGATAATTTGATACACCAAAGGATGGATCAATAAAATGATTGAAGTGTCCAATGCAAAATTAAAAGGAAAAGTCCAAAAAACCCTCAAAGATCTTCCTCTCATTATCATAATGATATAAATGAACGTCAAATTCTTCGTCACCAGAATGGTATAAGGAAATATCAAATTCTTCTTTTTCGTTACCAGAATGGTATAAGGGAATATCAATGTGGTTAGAGCATGTTAGTAATCCTTTAGCCTAAGTTGGTATTCCCTTATAAGAATTTTGGAATGAAGAGAAAGAGTTTTAAGGACTTTTTGGACTTTTCCTTTTAATTTTGTATTGAACACTTCAGTCAATTGTACTGATCTGTCATTTTTAAAATTCAATGTATCAAATTATCCTTTCGTCTTTATTTGTCTTTTTTGCAAGAAAGTAACAGGCAAAACTATTGGCAAATGCCAATTATAAATCTTTCTCGTGGTCTCGTTTTAGTTTAGCCAGCACGCTTATAAAATACAAATAATCCTGTACATTAGTCATGGATTTTGGTTTAGGAAGTACTCAGGTTTAGTTTTTTTTTTTCTCTTCTAAATATTAATATGAAATGACCAAAATGAGGTAGATTTATTGTGAATGTCTACAAAAACGTAGTCACATTGAAGGATGAAAGAACTAAATCTAAATTCCCCGTCTTAATTGACACATTTTTTTTATTAATATCCTTGTGTGGCCATCCATTTTTCCATATGGATAACATTTATGAAATTTTTTTACCAATCTTAATATATGACATATCTAATCTAATTAAATTAAATTAATGATGTGCCTATTCAATATAGTTGACGACATTGTTCATTAGGTTGGAGTTAAGATACTATGCTTTATTGTCATGCTAAATACCCTAAGTAATGAAGTTATCCTTAAGAACATTTTTCCATCAAGGGATTTGATTAGGGATCGTTCTTACGTATAGGTTCTCATGGAAGCAAATTTGGCAGTAAGATAGATTGTCAAAACTTTAATGTTTCTTCGAATTTGTTTCTCTAGTGTTATTTGTTGTTTTTGGAGCTTATTGATTTATTTGAAGTTTATTGATTTATTTGTATAGTTCGATGGATATTTATATTTTTTTTTGTATGTACATCAATTTTAAGAAATGGATTAGACTCGCCTACAATTCAAGATTAGAGCTCTTAATTTATGATCTATTAGGGCCATTAATGTGAGCTTTGGAGTATGACAAGCAAAATGTATTTTTAGTATAATTATTTTATTTTTTTGAAAAAAGAAACAGAATGACGAAATTGCCACCGTTGTTTTCATCACCAAGGAGTAGCATGAAGGGCAGCGTAGCACAAAAACTCCATTATATAATTATATGGCGCTTGATCTAGGGAAACTAGGGTTTCCTCCACCCACACTCCATCTGAGAATGAGGCTATCTCTCCGAGCTTCAGTGTCTCACACTGAAATCTCGAAGACGATCAGCCCATGATTTCTCTGAAACCCTTCGTCGTGGTCATCACTCTCTCTCTATATATATATATATATTCTTCGCTTTCTTGTTCTTTCATTTCTTTTCCCTTGTTCCTCTATCTCTCTCTCTCTCTCTATATCTCTCTCTATCTATCTATGGCTGTGACGAAGGTTTCGGAGTGTGGAGGGATAATCAGACGTGAAAGCAAGGCTTGCCGTTGGCGGGGCGACGCCATCGGAGGTCCTTTTGGTTGAAATGACACTTTTGCCATTTTCTCCATTAGGAAACCGATTTTGTTGCAGCCCGGAAGTTCTTGCTTTTCGCCCATGTATCCCATACTATCGACCTGAGCCTCCTTTAGTGAAAAATAAAGTTCTATTTTTTCTTCTTTTTTACAAAGCTGTTTTTTTTTTCTTACTGCTTTGATGTCCCAGCTATCGATCTTAAAGATATGTTTGAGGTAGTGAATTTACCAGTTCTACAGCATTGGAACACTTTTGTAAATATTATTCATTGTGTAGTCATGATATGGGGAATAATACTTGGATCCCAAGCCTATTGAAAGTTCTTTTGAGTCAACCGCCACCCCATTGTTAAGGTCATGTATGGTTAGTGATGCTTGGAATGAGGGAGTGAACGAATCAGTCCGATTAGAGGGGACATTTTCTTTCATTCTTTCATTCCACACATCATCTAATCAAGCATAGCTTTAATCTATTTATTGAGAGATGCTGCTGTGGCAAGATCATTAGTAATTGGAATTGTCTTAAAGCAAAAAACGAAAAAAGAAAAGAAAAAGTTTTACTTGGTTTCTCTAATTGGTTGAAAAGTGGAATCATCATCCATAGTTTTGGTGCAGAGGTTACGGATAAATGTTGGAGAATGGGAGTTGGGAGCAGAGTGAAGGAGGAGGATCCGTTCAATTCATTAATAATGAACTCGGATGTTAACCGATCATGTGTCTATGATAAAGAACCTAAATTGTTAACTTCTATGCTATATCTACACCTAATGATCTAGCCGAAGTATGGTGTTTAAAAAATTGATCTGTGTGCATTAACTCCTGATGTATTCCATTGTTGAGATCTATGATAATTGAACTGATGCTGGGGAACGAAATTTGTAGACCTGACAGCTATTCCTATACCCTACCATAATCTAAATCACATCACAGTGCAGATTTAAGCACACACCAAAGACCAGAATAGTCATGATAAGTAGAACAAGATCGGCAGCATTAGCAAAGTCAGCTGAAGAAGATTCTGGTGATGCAGAAGCAGCGGGCCCACGGTCAGCTTTTGTTGCATTGTTTACTGCTGGAAGTGGTGGGTCAACAACATTTTGAACTTGAAGAGGCGGAAGTGGTGCTTCTGCTGGTGGCCTTACTTCTACAGTTACGGAGTTTAGTAGGTCACCAGGGTTGGCTGCAATGAAGGAAAAACCCGGATTTGGATGATTAGGATTGCTACATGGGCTCCCTGCACATTAGACAAGGGCAATATGGCATGAACTTCTGTTTATCTTAATGCTTGAAAATTTTGTATTTATGTGAAAATTTGTATTTGCTGGGATGAAGTAAGCCAAAGATTTTGGAATTACTTACTCATATATCTAATGGCAGAGGCCGGAAATGCTGTCACGATTCCATCAACCCTGGCAATTTGGACCAGAGTGGCAATTTCCACATATGGGTCTGAGTAATAATCAAATGCTAGGGAGATGTACTCATTTTTCAGAAGATGGACAAATACTGTGAGGCTTGCATCTTTCATTTCTTTAACTATGTTTGTCATTCCAGTAGTGAAGGAATCGGATGCTGTTATAATAGAGCTTTTTGGAAGGTTTACTGCATTTGCGTACTTCTTGATTTCCTGGATTGTTGTCCCTGGTGCATCACCTATTTTCTCTTCGATCAGAAGAACCCTTTTGTAAGATTGGATATCCTTAAACTTGGATAGCACTGACGTATCATCTGATTGGATCATAACTTCTTGTGTGGATTGCTTGTCAAAGGTTGCATTGCTCAAGGCAGTGCTAACACTGCCAACAATGTCAAGTCCCTTATTTGATGCGAGGTAGGCAGCATTCTGTGAAACAAATAAATTTAATAAAATGTTGTAATTTTTTAAAGATTAACATTGTAGGCTGTAGGGTAGTTGCATGCCTGTATGTTTATCAAAATTCCAGAAACTGCCTTTGCCTTGGCAATCTCCAAAAATTCAGACAAGGTGACAAATTTACCACTGTTTTTGTCTATTGGGTTTCTTTGAAAGCCATTGGTGATGAAAGGGCTAACAATTTGAGCTGAAATAATAAATTTGTTAATGTGAGGGCTGTATCTTTTGACACCATGTCTACATTTGTTTATAAACTGTAGGTTTTATAGAACAGTACGTTTTAAGGTCTGAATCTCACTCCATGTGAGGTCAAAGGAGAAGATACCATTTTCAGATTGAATTTCAGGTACTTTTGAAGATTTAGGCATAAATTGACTCATGGCTGTAGTAGATCCCATCAGGTCAGCAGTACCAGAGCAGAAGGCAATTCCATCTTTTGTCATCTGAACTGAGCAATCAATAATGTCAGCCCCGTCATTTATTGCTTGCTGATATGCTAGATCAGTGCATCCCGGATAAACACCACTTGCTCCATCTCTACTGATGACCAAAACTTGTCCTGCAAAAGCAAATGATATTATTGTGATATAGCTTGTCTCTACTTCATGTTATATCTGAGGTTCTGATTTGGATTATTTCAACATTGGTGTGATACCTTTTGTAGGCTTGGTGCTGTTATATGCCAAGCATGCTGCAGATATAATGAAGCTGAGGGAGTTAGACTTGATCTCAGTTGACCATGAGTTGGGCCTCTAAGTAAAATGATGAATCAAAGGTCTTTTATCATCTTACCTATGGCTGCTGATGCTGTTGAAGGGAAATCGGTGACAAAACCATCAACAGAGGCGCTATTATCTAAAAATTGCAGGTACTCAACAGCAGGATCATAGCTATAGTTATAGCTTGCAATGAGATCATTAGCAAAACCAGACACATATACTTCTAGTCCCAGTTTATGGGCATCAGCTACAAGTGTTGTGGGGAGGCCTAAATACCCATCTGGTTTGACCGGCCATATGTATTCTTTTGGAATCATGATCCCTGATGCAAATAACATGATTGTGGCAAAATCATTAGCTATGGAACCATATGTCTGGTTGGTTGAGGGCTCAACTTCATTGGAGTCGAGAAACTGGAAGATGACCTTTGTAATGGCCTTATTCACTCTCCCATTGATGCTCTTCAAGAAACTAACCTCTGGAGATGAAACGAAGGCTATGCTGGAAGAACTCATCAATGTTTTCATTGTAAAATCGACCATCCTTATTCCTCGCTGGGTGTAGAATGCAGCATACTGCACCATCTCATTCAATTACATTATAAAAATATGCGTACAAGAGTACGACCTACTTTTGCTTGAAGATTGAGAGAGTACCTGGACATTCAACCAGAGCTTTGGGGGTTGACTCATTATTATTTCATCAAGAGTGGCAATTGGATACAGGCCATCATACAGAGGGGATCGAGAATATATTGCTTGATTCACTGTGGACGAGGTGGCAACCAGTTAATTGTCACGATCTAACTTCTTACCATAAATTGGTATAATATACACTATAAGTTTTGTTTTTTTATATTCCCCTCCTCAACGTCGTGTGTTACTCCTAGTTTTAGATTATGAGTTTTCCCTGGACCTATAAAGAGAATAAAAATAATATTGATTTCATTCTTTTTAATCCAAGATCGTGGTCTAAACTTTCTATATTTGTCATAAAGTTTTATTTTTGTCATAGTAATTTGATTTTGATACTGAGAATCCTCTGTTTCTTCTTGTAATGTGAAAGTGAAGCTGTATTGATAATGACTTACGCTGAACATTTTGTTCTAGCTGTTGAGCTGTGTAATCCACTGAGAACCATGCCGCTAGATTTTTGCCGTTAACGTTGTAGGATTTTTCACCTTTAGGATCAAATTTTGCGATGTTGGTTTCATTGTCAAGCCTAATATCTGTTAGACACAAACCAACCCCGTCTTTTGTCATCTGGAGATTGCACAATAATACCAAATCTGGCAAACTTGAGTCCATTGCAATATCAATTGCAAATTCTGTGCCTTCTGGGAAAACCCCTGATAACCCACCCCGGGCTACTACAAGTGGCCGTTTCCCTGCAAGTGAGGTACAAAGAGCATCAATTAGCATGATGTTTACATTTTTAGTTTATGTTCGGCACACAGATTCTTAATGTACTGAATATAATGAATTAGCTATGAAATCTTAAGCCCATGAGTTAGATACCAGGCAATTCTTATGGGTCTTTAATGAGTGATATTGTTCATAACTTACCAATAGCAAAATCTTTATAAAGTTTACTCATTTTAGCTCATATATGGACATAAATTCGTTACCTTAGCTTGAAATTTTGAAAGAAACATGTTTTTCAGAAGTTTGTACACGATATAAAATGAAATTTCCTTGAATGATTCGAAGGAAAGTGTGAAAGAAAATCCATGATTACCATTTAATGTTGACCATGTCTGTGCTGGAGCAGCTGGAGACTGTTGGGGGTTGGAAGGATTACTTGGATTTGCTATGCTATGAGATGTTGTTTGGATGAACAAGGAAACAAAAAACATGCTTATGATCATATTCTTAGCCGGTTACGGTGAAAAATCCAAGTCAATTCAGATCATAAACAATTGAGAGTTTTAAGGAAATGTAAATGTTCATAAAAGCAGCAACTTGGTTCATAATTTCACAACGTTCATGTTTGCTTTAATATCTTTGTGACGTTTTCAGTTGCTGGTGCTGTAAGTTTTCAGATATCTCCATTGTTTCACAACATCATTAAATGGAATTATCAAAACAATTCAAATTGCATTTAAGAATTTCTCTGTCCTTAACTTTTTCTTTTCATCAGAAGATTAGAATCCATTGTTGAAAAAGTAAAGTCCAATTCACATTTTTTATAAATCCAATATAAAACTGTCATGCATTTGGCTATATGCTGCTAATATCATAAATTGTGAATGAAAAAAAGGTTTTGAATTAATCATTCTTTGAAATCCATACAATGAATTCTGCTGTTTCAATGAAATCACTCAAAGGACTAGTGAAGATAGGGATATAAAGGAAGATATAAAGGATGAGTAAGGATTGAGTCCTCCCTTCTGTTTTTATACTTGCTTCTCAGTGCCCCCCAACGCATTCCAAGCTTAGATTTGTTGGTCAGGTTTGCTTATCAGTTCTTTGTTCAATTATTTACAATATTTGTTTAGTTTTACTGATTCTTTAAACGAAACATGATTTGAATTTACGTGAGTAGATTGATATATAAATCTAATTAACTAAGGGCATTGATTTCGTATTTTATGGAAACTGGAAAGTATAATGTATCCATCCAATTGACTTGTTAAGGTAGAGATATCCAAACCAAACCAAACTATATGTATTTGTTTTTTTTAGGGTTAAACGTGATATTTACTCTGGAAGTGTGCACAGATGATCACATATGTCTTGGAAGTATTTTTTGGTCCAATTTTGCCCTGAAAGTGTGCAAAATATAACATATTTGCCCTTTACCGGTAAAAAACTCGCATTGATTGTTAAATAATTGACGTTGACCATTAACATTTTAACGGTAAAGGGTGAATATGATACACTTTGCACATTTTCTGGGCAAAATTGGACCAAAATATACTTCCGGGGCAGATGTGATCCACCATGCATACTTCCGGGGCAAATATGACATTTAACCCCTTTTTTCTAAATATAAATCAGATATGTTTGCTCATATATTATAGTGAGTTTAAAATAATTATATTATTTATGATTTATAAATATCACTGCTGATTATATATTTATATTAAAAGAACTAATAAAGTTAAAGGACTTGTTTAAAATGACTACAAGAAATACTTTACCCATAAAAATGTATGCTTATATATTCAAAAAAGAAAAAAGAAAAAAGAAAATGTGTAACATGAGAAAAACGAAATTTAAATTTTCTTAATTTATGAATATAAAAAAACCGAATCATTCTATACAAAATAATGAAAATTCTAAATATAAAAAAGAACTCATTTTTCGCATACCATTGAAATATTAATTTATAATACACTCAATAAAAATGATGCAATTGTAGTATTTTGAATTTTGTTGACTACTCCATCCTATCAATATTATAAGACGTAGTCAACAAAATCACACAAACCAATTAAGCACTGAGTAAGTCATTTATTACTGGTTAAATTGTTGTAATTTTCTGATTTTACCATAATATCATTTATTATACACTTCCTCTCCCCCCTATTTGCATTTAAAAATCTTCAAGAGTAAAAATGGAAATTGAACATTTATTTTATACTATTTCATAATTTTTTCTTATAATATGGACAAAAAAAATTTCATATTACATGTTTTAAGTGCGGAAGGGAGGGAGTGTTAATTAAGATATTTCCTCATTCCTCAGAAGATGATCTCATCATTGGCTTCTGTGATCATTAGTTACTTTCAGTGAATCTATTTGAACTACGTGAAACAGCTAATACATGTCAAGTTGGACCATCTGTGGCCTAGTATATGACGTATAACATGCATAAAATGGATGATAATACATTATGATGTCTTGCTGCTCTTGCAGGTGCTGGATGAAAACACAAGTTTTGCTGGGTCATGGAGAAGTTCTCAAGCGAACGGTACTCAACCATGGCCATATTTGAACTAAGCTTTGACAAAATTCCAGGTATCTATGTATAATTCACTGTATCAGCTTCATGTGGAGGGAGTCTTGTCGGATTGTGTTAAACAAACTACGAAGTCATTCTTTCTCTGTCTGTGCCTTATTTCGGCTTTTGTTAAACCTCAGGCCCAGCGGAGGCTGATAAGTTTTTCAAAAATCCAGAAAGAGCTGGATGAAACAAAAATAATCCTTGTAAGTATTGAGTTAGTCCAAAATAATACTCTCCCCTGCATTTCTTGTCTGCCACATGTTCTTATATTCTGTTTTTGACATTTTTTTCTTCCTTCAATTTTTAAGATTTTGTTGTCATATTATCGGTTATTCTATGAGAAATCTTTCTATGCTTGAGATTTCTAAGAACCACATGATAGAGACATGATGGAGTTTCTATCTTTCACATTATTTTGGGCTCAATGTATGCTTCATTCATTACAGTATAAGACCATCGATAGTGCACTTGCAAGAGGGGAGAGATTGAACACTTTAGTTGACAAGAGTTCTGATCTGAATGCAGCATCCCAGGTATGTTAAGATTGCTCCTGTTCACAATCAGTCATTTGAGACCAGCACATGAATGGACACATGCTTGCATCTTAAGTGCAAATGTTTATTGTGTGGCACTCATCCTTCACTTTTCCAAGTGAAGATGTATCTTTGCATAACATTTTCCTTCCCAGCATGTCCTTGAGTTAGACTATATTACCATATACTCCATTATTATTTCCCCCTATGAAAATACTGGAGAAATTTGGGGTTTTGTGGTGATTTTAGGGCCTTTTTAGTTGCATGCAGATTTTTGAAAGGGGAATGGAATTCGTTTCATTTTCATAAAAGACTATATAGCATAAAAAGAGACTGTTTCATTGCCATGACATCCCTTTTCATTTTCCAATTTTCATTTTAATATATGGGTTGCTATATGGATGATTCTCTGTATAAGCTCAACTAAAAATTGAGTGTTATATCCAAGTGGATAGAGTGCTGACACAAGAACTTGATTATGTCGTCTTGTGAAACAGATGTTCTACAAGCAGGCCATAAAGAACCAACCAGTGTTGTACCATATGGTAAAGCTTTCAAGGTTAATGTTTATCCTGAAATGGCAGTCACCTACCTGAGCTGATGTTGAGGAGAAAATGCTTCTAATGTCTATATCTCTTTAATGATTTCTTAGTGAAATTGTGTGGATTCTCCCTCTGTATTCTGCATCACCACAGGAAACTGGTTAGTGGATAGAGGTCCTGTCTGTATTGGTAGAAACATGCTTTTACCCTTGTCGATGATAAATTATCATTAGCAGTTCATTAGTATTCAGATAGATTGGGTATGAAATTTAAAAAAAAAAAATTAAGAGCAATTCAAACATTATTTTCACATCCTGCCTTTATTCGGTCAAGGGGATTTTCACATCCTGCTTTTGTGTCATTACCATTTCAATTTTATGGAGAAGTGTTAATTTTGTGGTGCAAAATAATAATAATAAAAAAAGTCTATCTTTATAGCGAAATTGCCTTCAATTTATGGTATTTGAGACTAAACAAATTATGCACTATATTTTGAAAATGTCCTTTACCTTTCTAATTGCTTTTGTTAATTTATTTCCCTCAAGAGGGTTTCTTGATAAGGCTCAAAGCACTAGATTCTGATGATGCACAATCATGGACCAGGGAATAATTACAAAGACAGGTGCTTAGAATAACTTTACGTGGACATACAAGGTATTCAAAGAAAGAACAATCAATTAAATATTAATACACACATAATGAAATAAAATAGACGCTTAAAACTAAAACATCTTATCCCCTCATCATCAGTAACGATAATGATCTAGTCACATCATCAATCTGTATTTAGATGAGGATAAGATCACACTCATTCCACAGCATTCTCATAAAGCAAAAACCAGCAGTGGAGGCACCAAACAAACAAAAGTTCACTTATTTTCACAACATATTTACAGATACCATACAAATATTACAGAGATCCAAATTCAGGTTTCATCATATCATGGATGAGAATCTATCTTCCCAAAATGGATTTGATCCACCAAATGCCTTTGGTGTCCTGAGGGGTCTCTCCTTCTGGAGGAGGATCATTCTGTGGTGTTTTGCGCAGTTTGCTCACATCATATCCCACTTCCCTTGCTTTCTCCACGAGCATGTTGTATATCTCTTCATCCAAATGGTTAGACCTGGACAAAATCTACATCCCCACACAATATTTTAATTTTTAGTTTTGACAGAACAATTATCAATCAAACAAGATACTGACTAAACACAACCACACTATTCTTAATGTTTCATCCTATTCCTTCAAGTTTCAAGCATATTCAATGCAAAAACACAACCTTTAAGAGTTTGCAAACAGTCATATAACAATTCTAATTAAAATAGGGAAAATCACAGGTCACATGTCCCAAGTAAGAAATCTAATCACCAAAAAGTCTCACAACAATTACTACACCATAATCTTGCTGCAAGACTGTTTAGTGACCTCATAGTAATTTTCCCATTATAATACCTTCATAATGTGAAGATCTGAGTTTATCCCGATGCAACGAATCCCAGGGACCAATCACATACTCATGATGCAGGGAACTTAAAAAAGCTGATAAATTTTCTTACCCAAAGGTAATTTCTGCTAGGCTGGCCAATCAGAGCATACTGATAATCCTGATCGATGTGCAGAACCCAGTAATCCCCAGTAATTGGAATAATGGGCAGAAAAGGAGGGACATAAAATTTGACCTTAAGCTTAGCTTCATCACTCTTAGGATCAGCCTTATAAGCAGTTCCTTCTATAGAACCTCTCTTCCCACCACTCCATG
The DNA here is from genome assembly GCA_037074515.1 of Mimosa bimucronata. Classification (NCBI taxonomy): domain Eukaryota; kingdom Viridiplantae; phylum Streptophyta; class Magnoliopsida; order Fabales; family Fabaceae; genus Mimosa; species Mimosa bimucronata. The sequence continues at coordinate 12,645,098 of CM073448.1, read as the reverse complement.
TTTCGTTCAGCACATGTACTGTACCGTCCGGGTTCAAAGTGTAGGTGGCTCTGGTGTCCACTCCATCCTTAGGTTGATTCCTTGATGGGAATGAAGCAATCTCGTACCAACGACCCATGTAACGTTCCACATCCAGATTCCTCACAACTTCCATCTCTTTCTTCGCCATTGTTATGGGTTTTCTTAGCTTCCTTCCCCTGTGCTTTCTGATACAGTAACGGGGTTGTAAGCTTCTCTGATACAAGGGATTGTTGCCGCTGGTTTTGATAAGGTTATTTTGGGTTTTTAAGGATGATGCAGAGGATGATTTTGGCTTGAGTGATGTGGAGGATTCTGGACCATACACGTAGGAGATGGCAGCTTCTAGTGCTTGTTCTGATAATTACATGATATTAGTCTTGTCAATTTGTGGACCATCACAGAAAGGGAAGACGCTTATGAGAATTTGAATTTTGGCTTGTGTTTTTCAATTTCCTTTTTTCTGTTTCATGTCAATCTTGCTCCCAAAGCAATTGACATCTTTGTGTTTTTGGGATTGGTTAGCGGTTTGACAGATAAGGTTGCCGCTTGTTAAGTTTTCTATTAATATTTTTTCTTTAAAAAGCAGAAATAATGTACATGAGATTCAATTAAAAGTTTCACTAAAAAAATAAGAAACTCTTTTTCGGTCCTAAATATATGATATATTTATCTAATTTAATTAGATTGAAAATATTAGTTAAGTTAGTTAAGACAATATGATATTAACAATACACCATAACACTCTCTATATCACACCCCCACTTATTTGTTTATTACTATTAAGGAGCATTAATAAGGTTCATTTGAAAAAAATTAAGAGCAATTAGAAAGATGTTTTATATTTACCAACCACATCTCTCCAAATAAATTGTATACTACTATATTTTAGGACCAAAGGGGTGTGAGAAATCTCATACTCCTTCAAGTTCTAATTATAAGAGCCGGTTGACTTTTTTGGAAAAAATTAAGGATGTAAAATACACCACTATGAATTGTTTATATTTGTTTTTTCTTTCTCAAAACTAAGTTATTTTACTTATAAACTACGGTATCATATAATCTAATTACATTTTGGATATATTAAGATTTAGGGGTCTAATTTGTTTCCTTAATCTCCCCAAAAAAAGTCAACCGACTCTTATAATTAGGACAGGAGGTAATAACTTGTTCACAACCCCGTTGACAAATTATGAGTTTTTTCATATAGAAGTTTCTTCTTATAGGACGTTGTGTGTGATTTTTCCTACGATTTTTGTATAATATTCTTATTTAAATAAATTCAAGTGAGTTTTATTTTAGGCTAATCTAGAAGCTCTAGGACAATACTTAGCGGGAAAGCAAGACGTCTTGGCTTGTGGACAAATATGGAATTTACGCCTCACAACCTAAAAGAAACTGGTAGTCACATGACCAAAATGCATTTAGAGAGAATAAAATTGCACTCTCATTCCCACAACTTTCCAAGGCACTAATCTCAGCTAAACAATTCTTCAACTCATAGCAAAAGTAGAAATATCAAACATACAAAAGTTCACATATTTATACCACATATTTACAGACAGCCACAGAAATACTAAGGAGATCCAAACACAGGTTTCATATGAGCATGAAATGGTTGAGAATCTATTTTCCGAGAATGGATTTGATCCACCAAATGCCTTTGGTGTCTTGAGGGGTCTCTCCTTCTGGAGGAGGATCACTCTGTGGTGTCCTGTGCAGTTTGCTCACATCATATCCCTCTTCCTTTGCTCTCCAAACTAGCTGATTGTAAATCTCTTCTGGTTTGCCTGCATAAAATCCACATGCCCCACACAATATTTTAATCTTACAGAAAATGATACCACAAGAATCGGTCAAACAAATTTTTGTTTCGAATTAGAGGGTAGTCACTAATAAGTTGAGGCTAAGGTGACAAACCGATTACAATAAAAAGAGTTTTCATTCCCTTGGCTACAGAGTCATAGAAAGTCAAACAAAATTTTGACCAATAAAAAATACACTTTACTGTTTCATACTATTCCCCTCAAGTTCCGAGCATATCCTATGTAAAAACAACAACATTTAAGAGCACTAACAGTTATAATCAACTTAAAATACTTTCATAATTTGATGGTCTGAGTTTAAACTGATGCATATGATTCCCAAGGACCAATGTGGTAAACTGTGAATAATACTAACATTCTGTTTCTTATTATAACTACCACAAATTTTTTATTTCTAAATATAAGTTCAGTCTGAATCAATTAAATATTGTGACTATTTTACCCTATTTTGGAAATGTGGGAGATGAGAGAGAGTGTTTATAATGCATAAAATATTATTTTAATACTGTTATAAAAAAAATACTCCATCCGGTTCTATTTATAAGAGCTCGGCCGTCAAAACACGTTTTTTAAGAAAACATGTGAAAGTAATTAAATATGTCTGAAATATACATATTTTTCCAATATTATCCTTATTTATTATGAGTCTATCAATAGAGAGAAATATATAAGCATTAATAAATATGAAAGAGAATCAGGGGTAAAATAGGAAAAATATGTTTTAAATGATGAGAGAATGTAAGGCGAGCTCTTATATTTTGAACCAAATCAATTCAAATTTCGAGCTCTTATAATAAGGACCGGAGGGAGTATTATTTTAACACATATTCTTAAACAAGAGCAAAGTTGAAATTTTTTTAGAAAATATGACATATTTAATGCTATAACTTCCATTCCTTTGTATGTGATAAGTAGTTAAGATGAACTTATAATAAGGAATAGAGTGGTAGCTGACAGTTAAATTACAATTCTTAAGAAAACTGTTAAAAATTATAAATATCTCAAAAATAATTTTTTTTCTAATACCACAATTATTTACCGCTATATTAATGAGTACGAAAGAAAACATACAGTGATAAAGTAAATATGTGAAAAACTGGTAAAATGAAAAAGAAGCCTTCATTAAATGAGGACATATCTCAATACATGTTTTTATACATTGGACCAAATTTATTCAAAATTCGCGACCTTATAATAATTACAAAACGAGTATCATACCAGATTTGCTCAAGCTAGCGCATGAGAAATCTCAGAATTTCCAAACGCCAGAACAGAATCACATCCTCATGATGTAGAGAACTTAAAAAAGCTGATATATAGATTTACTTACCCAAAGGTTTTTTTCTGCTAGGCTCACCGACCAGAATATGCTGATAGTCATCGTCAATGTACAGAACCCAGTAATCCCCAACTATTGGAATAACGGGCAAAAATGGGGGGAGATAAAATTTGACCTTGAGCTTAGCTTCATCACTGTTACGATGAGCCCTGTAAGCACGTAGGAGATGGCAGTTTCTAAGTGCATGGTCTGATAATTAGTACTAGTAATGTGATTTTAATGTCAATTGCCAATTTGTGGACCAACCCAGATAGGTAAAACGGTTGTGAGAATTTTGACTTCTGCTTTCTCAATTCCTTTTTCTGCTTATGCTCTTTTTTATTTTAATAAGAAAACAGAAGATCCTCTGCTTACACCAAACCCAGCTGAGCCGGTTTATGCTCTGTTTTGCTTCCAAAGGAAATGACATATAGTATCTTTCGACATCAGGTAATAATTTGAATTTGATAGATAAGATTGCGGTTTGTTAAACAGGAAATTATCAGAAGAATAAGACATTGAACACTAAGGTACACTAAATCTCTAAAAGCACATATAAGTGATATGGACTGATTTATCAATTCATAATTTTTTTTATGTATGAAAGTTTAGTGAGTTAGTTCCACCAACAATATCCTCATGTTGGCAGATTTGAACCCACAATTTTAAGGTTTGCACTGTTTGTTGATATCCTTTCATAAATTTAAAAGGACGATTAATAGTTTCAGAAATTTAATATTTATTCTTTTATAAATAGAAAGCAAGAGGTCTTGGCTTGTGAACAAATATGCAGTTCATTCCTCTCAACCCCCTAAATGTAAATGTAACTTCGAAGAAAGAAACTGGCAGTCACATCACCAAAATACATTTAGACGATAATAAGATTACATACTCATTCCCACGACTTTAAAAAGAAAGCAAAAACTACGAGGCAGTAATCTCACCTAAACTGCTAAACAATAATGCTTCAACTCGTAACAATAGTAGAGACATCAAACATACGAAGGTACACATATTTCTACCACATATTTACAGACAGCCATAGAAATATTGCAGAGTTCCAAACACAGGTTTCATATGAGCATGAAATGGTTGAGAATCTATTTTCCGAAAATGGATTTGAACCACCAAACGCCTTTGGTGTCTTGAGGGCCGTCAGATTCTGGCGGAGGATCACTCTGTGGTGTCTTGTGCAGTTTGTTCACATCATATCCCTCAGCCTTTGCTTTCTCAACTAGCATATTATAAGTGCCTTCAACCATATGGGTTTGCCTGCATAAAATCTACATGCCCGGCCCACACATTATTTTAATCTTTCAATATATGATAACACAATAATCAGTCAAACAAATTTTTGTTTCGATTTAAAGGGTACTCACCAGCTAAACGTGTCATCATAGTATTCATCGCAGTGATTAGAAATAATTTTTCACTGTTAAAGCAAAATCTAAACCATATAAAATTTGATATAGACGATTCAGATTTAAAATTTTTAAATGACGACATTTTCCAAGATAAATTTAGTTTTTTAAAACATGACAATTTTAAAATTAATTTCTTTTGTTATTTTGTATCCATTAATATAAAAATTATTAAAATAGAAAATTATTGAAAAATATTTAAATAAATAAAATTAAATCTAGACTATTAAAATAAAGCAAATTAAATCTAGAATATTAAAATAAATCTAAATGATCCAGACTGTTGTTCTCATGTTTGTGATCAGCAAGAAATATAATAAGCTGAGGCCAATGAGGCTAAGGTTAAAACTTTTTTTTTTTATTCAAAAGCAAATTTCATTAAATAAAGTTAAAAGGATTACAACACCAAAGTACTCCCTCCTATCCAATTTATAAGAGTTCAGCCGCCAAATAACGCTTCTTAATACTATAAAAGAGAATGTTAATAAGTATGGGTAAAATAGGAAAAATGACATTAAATAATGGCAGATTTCAAGATGAGCTCCTATATTTTAGATCAAAACAATTCAAATTTTGAGCTCTTATAAATAAGATGGGTGGGAGTATTAGATAATAATACAATTAAAACTAGAGAAAGGAGAGGAGTGGACACTAGGGACAAGATTAGATAGCTTATGATCCTTCAGAGAAGTGACAACAAAAAATCTACAAACCTATTCAAGCCGTTACCCAAAGAAAAAATAAAAAAGTTTTCATTCCCTAGGCTACTGGTTATTGAAAGTCAAACAGAATTTTGACCAAAAAAAAAATTATCTTGTAACAAGCATCCACTAATAAGTTTATTTGGTCCTTTTTATAATAATTTCTTAGAAGCACTAAATATGGTCTTCCATCTATGCATATTTAATAAGGGTAGTAGGAGAGAGTAGTAATTAATATGGTATTTGAGTTTAAATTTTAAAACAAATTTAATACTTTTAACCAAATTTATTAGCACCACTCTATTCCTTATTATTTGTTCAATTATCACAAATTTTTTGTTCCTAAATATAAGTCTATTTTGGGATTAATTAATGCTATTATGACTATTTTACTCCTATGTTAGAAATAGAGAAGATGAGAGATAATGTTTATAATGAATAAAATATTATTCTAACACCTATTCTAAAATGAGGGTAAAGTTGAATTTTTTTTAAAAAAATAGGTTATATTTAATGTTATAACTTCCACTCCTTAATATGTAAGAAGTAGTTAAGGTGAATTTATAATTAGAAACAGAGTGATATATAAGATTTGCTAGTTGCTATCTGGAGATAGTATAGTTTACTTAACTGTTTTCATCCTATTTCCTAAGTTCCAAGCATATCCTATGTAAAAAGTCCTGTCCTTATTTGTCCTAAATATACGGCAAAGGCACCAACGACATTATTAATTGTGTTTTCCCTACTTTACCCTTATCATTAATAAATGTCTAAAGTTGAAAATGATAAATTATACTCCCTCCATCCCATTATATAAGGTCTTTTTAACCGAATTATGGGTTCTTAGAAAGTTAGTTAAAAACAATAAATGTGTAGGAAATATTCCATTTTTTTTTAAATATGCCCTTATTTATTAATGAGTAAGAGAGAGGGTAATTATGGAAAGAAGATGAAAGAGAATATGTGGGAAAATTAATGCATGAGTAAAATGGGGAAAAACACATTTATTACTTTAACAAAGTCAAATATAACCTTATATTTTGAGACAAAATCATTCAAAAAAATGGACCTTATATTATGAGATGGAGAGCGTATAATTTAATGTGGGGTGAAATTCAAAAAAATAATTAATTAAAACTAAATTTAAAGACCCAACTATCACAAAAGAATTGATAGTTTGTGCTTGTAACGTAATAAGAACTAAAAGAGTAAAAACAACATTTAAGAGTAGTAACATTTAAAAAATACTTTCACAATGTGATGGTCTAAGTTCAAACTGATGCATATGATTTCCGAGGAGTCAAGGACCAAGTTTGTGAACTGTGAATACCATATTACACTATACTAGAGCTGCTTAAGCTAGCGTATGAGAAATCTCAGAAATTCCAAACCCCAGAACGGAATCACACCCTCATGATGTAGAGAACTTAAAGAAGCTGATAAATTTACTTACCCAAAGGTAGTTTCTTCTAGGCTCACCGATCAGAGCATACGTATAGTCATCGTCAAGGTACAGAACCCAGTAATCCCCAGTTACTGGAATAATGGGCAAAAAAGGAGGGACATAAAATTTGACCTTGAGCTTAGCTTCATCACTCTTAGGATCAGCCTTATAAGCAGTCCCTTCTATAGAATCTCTCTTCCCATTACTCCAAGTCTCGTTCAGCACGTGCACAGTACCGTCCTCGTTCAGAGAGTAGGTGGCTCTGGTGTCCACTCCATTCTTAGGTTGAAAAAATGATGGGAACGAAGCAATCTCGTACCAACGACCCATGTAACGTTTTAGGTCAACGCCTCTCACAACTTCCATCTCCTTCTTCGCCGCCATTAATGTGGTAATCTTCAGCTCAACTTCCTTCTTTTCCTCTGTGCTTTCTTATTTACTTGTGCTGGTTTTTTATAAGGTTTCTTCCTGGGGTTTTAAGGTTGATGCTGAGGATTTTTTTTTGGGGAGCGCGTGTGACGTGGAGGATTCTGTACCATACACGTAGGAGATGGCAGTTTCTGGTGCAGAGGGTCTGATAATTAGTACCAGTAATGTGATTTTAATCTCACTTGTCAATTTGTGGACCAACCCAGATAAGGAAAACGCATGTCAGAATTCTGCCTTGTAGTTTCTCAATTCCTTTTTGCGGTTTTGCTTTGTTTTGCTCCCAAGTGAAATGACATTTTGTATTTTCGGAGATTAGGTAATGGTTTGAATTTGATGGATAAGGTTGCGGTTTGTTGTTGTTTTTTTTTTTTTTTATAAAGAAATATAGAAATAACTAGGGTGACAGAAAAAACCTGATAATAAAAAAATTTCTAATTTATATATTTATCATGGAATGAGTTGTTTATTTCTTATAATTTGTAGTTAATTCTTTATCTATTGATTTTTGCTGGTTAAAAAAAATCCTTATCTAATTGTTGGCAACAAACTTGATTTGGGATGTTACAATTTTTAAGTTATTTTTCTGTTATCCTCCCAATAATCTATAAGGACATAGAAATTATACGAAAATTGTAAAATGTCAAATAATGTGTTTTTAATAAAATAAGTTGTGAATTATTTATTAGGTATAGCAAATTCTTTATCAAGTGTAGGCAACAAATTAACCTAATTTGAGATTTTATCGTTTTTAATTTATTCAAGTAAATTTAATATGTTGAACAAAAAAAAAGTAAATTTAATATCCTTTTTGTATAATTTTATTATTTGAATAATAAATTCAAGTGATGTCTATGTTTGAGGTAAATCTTGAAGCTCTGGGACCATACTAATAGCTTAGTGGGAAAGCAAGAGCTTTCGGCTTTCGGACAAATATGGGTTCTTGCAGCTCAAGCCACAAGTGTGAATGCAACTTCTAAGAAACTTCTAGGTTGGCTTACATCATGTCGCAAAAATCTTTTGGTATAGATGATTGTGATACTTTCAATTCAAATAGATATTTTTTAAATCTTATTCATTATATTTTCCTTGGAAATTTTAGTGATAAAATTAAGTAACAATTAATATATTCATATGTTGCTAACTAAGGTTTGTTTAAGGGGTAATTAATTACAGGTCCCGTGTAAGGGACTTAATTAAGATGAGGTCCCACGAAATCACCTAATTAATATGAGGTCCCACGAAGTTGTTATTGCATGTCAAAAAGTTGTTATCGTAAGGTCACAAGTTGTTACAGACAAAAAGTGATTTTCAGGCCACAAATTGTTATGACAGGCCAAAAAGTTGTTATTGCAGGCCGAAAAATTAAGTGCTGTAAGGGGTAGAATCATCCGGTATGATGACGGATAAGATCCATCCAATTAAAGCCACCCAGTTTGCGAAACACCCTGCTATGTTGTTGTTTTTGAGACTTTGTTTCTTTGTCCTGGTTTGGTTGGTTCAATACAATTCAGTCGGCACGATAAAAACTGTCTAGGACAATAGAATTGGGGATCTTTCCATATGAGAGACTCTATAACCTTTTATCGTATAGAGAGAGAGGGGGGGGGGGGGGAGTCTATAATCTTTGAAATGAAGCTGAACATTGGACCATTGAGATCAACGGACTAATCCTCAGTCAAATCCAGCATTAAAAGAGAGGTTACTAACTGACTCATTAAATAGAAACACCAAATCACTACTTCATGCACCATACTTAATGAATCCATGAAAATACTAAAACGTTCTGTCCTTAGTCCGTCGTCATCAATACAAAACCAGGCACCATTATGATTGTGAAACTTATCCTTATCCGTCAACTGTATCGGTGAATCTCTGTTCAGCCTTATACCCCTAATGGGCTCAGTCTAGATGGTTTTCTTGAGCCCAATCAATTTCAGACTTTAAAATAAAAAAGCAGAAAGTTCTATAAGGCTTCTTGGTCAATGAAGGTGCGAAATAAGGATGCAGATTTTTTTCTTTCTATTTTCATGAAAAAATAAAGAGAAAATTGATTAGAGGGAGGAACTTAATTAAGATGAGGTCACATAAAATCACATAATTAATCTGAGGTCCCTACCAAGAAGTTGTCAATGTCAGACCAAAAGTTATTATCGTCAGACCAAAAAGATGTTATTGTCTAGTCAAAAATTGTTAGTGACTTAACTTCCTTATCCAAAAATAAATGATTAAGATTTAATATCGTCTAAGACTTTTGTTATAAGTTATAACTATGTTCACTGAAGTTAGTAATTTTTCCTATCTATATTAATGTCAAGCCTTGGGAAATTCTAAACTCGAGAGATAAGGAACAAACATAGAAGCGCTGTCAAATACATCACAACGAAACCCAAACACAATTCTTTCCAAATTCAAGCTTCAGGTTTTCTTTAACACTTAAAAAGATATTTAGAATTTTAACATCCCTCACACACCCCCATTCCAGCATATCACAAATTGAGTTAGCCTCAAGTTGCTTATTCTAGCTCTAGATTTTATTCTCCAACATATTGTTTATATTTCGTTTGGTTTGAGGATGGAACCGAAGCCTTGTCAGAAATTTTTCCACTGTCTTGGTTCATATTCTTTTTTTTTTTTTTCTGAATACAAACCGGATAAAATGCTCACATGAACTCACAAGAAGAAGCTAAACTTAGATCTGGATTATGTAAAAAATTATATGACAATTGTAAAATGTCAAATCATATGTTTTAAGAATGCAGTTTCATATAAATTTTATTTATACCATGTATTGAAACTCATCTTACTTAAAAAAGAAAAGAAAGAAATAAAAACTGTTGCGTTTTTTTGTAGCACTCATTTCATGTCCCCTACCTACTACTCCCATGTGAAGTATATATTTGTTTTTCTTGGTTCTTGGGGATCCTTCATAATATTGACATAATTTATTTTCAAATTTCCCTAATAAACTACATAATTTTTCCAGGTTGCTTCAAGTTTTGGAACTTCGGGTATGAATATGAATCTGTAGTGAACAATTAATGCGTGTACAATTTCAGGATAAAAGATGGGATACTTCTCCAGTAATGGCAGAAGGATTTCAAATCTCCATCTTGTTTTCTGGACACGGTCTTTTTTCTGCAAACTTTCTTATCCATCAACCATTGTTTCTTACAATATAGGGGAAAGTAAAACCAAAACCACACAAAGAACATGGGAATAAAAATCAGCATTACACCTGGAAATCTTCACGAGCTTGCTATTCTTGTGCCTAGTACTTTTCTTTTTATCTTCTTCCTCTCTCTTTTTTCCAAAAAGGTGACCCAATCTTTGCATGTTTGAACCGACTCTTCATCTCTACAAATTCAATGTTTGACATGGCCTTTCTCAGCACTCTCCCATGGCTCCTCCATGGATTCAGGAGATTTCTCTTCGTCGATTGAACATTTCTGTCACTGTTGATAACATGTTTTTAGTTACCCCATCAAAGCCTATTGATGCTAAACATGGAGATAGCCTATATCTTTCCAACCTCGATGACATGATCGGGACTCGTGTGTTTACACCCACAGTGTACTTCTATCAAACACACGAACTGTATGAAGAAAACCAAAAGCCTCTCATTAAAACACTACGTGATGCTCTTGCTGATGTTTTGGTCCCTTATTACCCTCTTTCAGGCAGGCTCAGAGAGACTAATAATGGGAAACTTGAAGTATTTTTTGGATCAGATCAAGGGGCACTCATGGTGGAGTCACATTCTGAAACTACATTGTCTGAACTAGGTGACTTTGCAGCACCAAACCCAGATTGGGAGCCCTTGATCTTCAAGTTTCCCAACGAAGAACCATACCAAGTCCTTGATATGCCGTTGCTTATTGCACAAGTAACCCGTTTCCGTTGTGGTGGTTTTAGCCTTGGCTTGAGACTCTGCCATTGTCTCTGTGATGGGTTGGGAGCCATGCAGTTCTTAAATGCATGGGCTACTACTGCAAGAACTGGGACCCTAGTCACGGACCCTAAGCCGTGTTGGGATCGAGATATATTTCGTCCTAGAAATCCACCTGTAGTGAAGTTTCCTCACACGGAATTCAAGAAAATTGAAGAAGGTTCCAGCCTCACAAAGACATTATGTGAAACCAAGCCTATTCAAAAGTGTATTAGGATTAGCAAGGAGTTTCAAACTTGGCTAAAGTCCATGGCTCAACCCTTTGATCTTGCAGGTTGCACCACTTTTGATGCCATGGCTGCACATATTTGGAGATCATGGGTGCAAGCCCTTGATGTAAGACCACTTGATTATCAGCTTAGGCTGACATTTTCAGTCAATGCAAGGCCAAAGCTAAGAAACCCACCATTGAAAGAAGGGTTTTATGGTAATTTGGTGTGTGTGGCTTGTACAACAAGCACCGTGTCAAATCTGATTCATGGACAACTTCCTGAAACAACTCGTTTGGTTCGTGAAGCAAGACAAGGCATCTCTGAGGAGTATTTGCGATCTACAGTTGATCATATTGATGTAGATAGACCAAAGAAACTTGAGTTTGGGGGAAAACTGACAATAACTCAATGGACAAGATTCTCTATATATAAATCTGCAGATTTTGGATGGGGAAAGCCACTTTATGCTGGTCCTTTAGATTTGACACCTACCCCACAAGTTTGTGTGTTTTTACCTGAAGGGGATGATGATTGTTCCACTGGTTCTATCATTGTGGGCATATGCTTACCTGAAAATGCTGGTCAAAGGTTTCTACAAGCCTTGTTGCCATGTTAAGTGTTGACTTGAACGTGGACATGACTCAAAGTTCAGAATTATTATATGCTATGAATAATGGGTTTATTAACGTATTTTATTTTAATTTTATGCTCTCATATTTGTGATCCTTGTGGCCTGCTTTTGCGTAATACGTGAGAGCGGGGATGTGAATAAAATAGGGTATTAATGGCTGCTTAATGGAAAGTTGTTTTTCTTTTCATAAATTAAATGGTTGGATTACATAAAACTTAAGTGAATTTTAATTGCATAAACTTTTGTGATCTTTCGAACTTAACAGTGGACTCTCTAAAAATTTTAATTCTATCAAATATTTTCCAACTTTTGTAATCAGCTAGGTCTTTTAAAAGCTGGACTTTACAAAATTCAGGAGGGTGCTGGAAATATATTGTATCTCCTGAGCTTCCCTGAGCATTTTTTGCCAAGATATCTGCACACATCAGATCTCCTCCTCTATGTACATGGACTACTTAGACGCTCCATGGGGAGAATAAGAGCGATCTCACTTCATTTATAGTATGCCACAGCGGGTGGTTTGTATCAGAAATTGTCATCAGCAGGTTTATGGTTTCTAATGAGTCAGAGTGTACCTTGATATTCGAGAAGCCAAACTCCTTGCACATGATTAGTCCTGTTTTTATGGCTTGTAATTCTGCCCCAGTTGGTGGTAGGTGGTTGAGTTTTTTCCCAAAACCCAATATCCATTCCCCATTAGAGTTTTGGGCTAGGCCTCCGCACGCAGCTTCTCCTCCATTAGCAACTGATCCATCAAAATCGACTCGTATGCATTCTTCCGGTATCTCGATCAGGTAGCTGGAAAATATGATGGTTGTATGATCCAGCTTTAGTTTATCTTAAAATATGGCACACTCATATCATATGAAAAATGCAGAAATGTGCATTAGGTTCATCACAAAAGATTTGTGATATTACTTAATACTTGTTCGGAGTTGCTTGTCGTAACCATACTTACGTAGGTCAGGATAAACTCCTCTTATAAATTTAGTAGTGGTTTGAAAAACCGAAAAAGCACTTGAAATGCACTTTTCCACAAGTTGTTACAAAACTCCTTTCAAATTTATACATACTAAATCACTATTAACATGTTTTTTAAGACTCTAATCACCATTCCATACAAGCTCCATATAGAGGGTTCAAACATCAAACTGTTTTCCGAACAACCGTCGTGAACAGTTGGAAATATCATAAACATATTTTGTGGTTCCCAAACACTTTTATGTGAGCCATGTAAACCTATTGTTTCACTTCTTCAGTAATTCCTCAATGAGTCATTCTTGAAAACGCTTGGTCTAGTGTTGGCATATGGCATTTACTATCTCCTGATGTCTTGTTTTTAAAATCATTTTAATTAGTTGTAATTCATTTTATGGGATTTAGCTGTTAGCTAACCATTTTTCCTCCGGTCTTTGCTGAACTAATTTGAGCTATTTATGGGCTAAACTGGTGTTGGGACAGAGGTTATAGGAAAATGAATTTTTGCATGGACTCGCTGGAAGCCATCAATTATGTCCTTAGGGGGTGTGACGTTAACCACCCTTTTAGGAATATCATTGATAAAGTTAGATCAAGGTTCCACAGAGATTGATGTATTCAGATTCATCATGTAATACGAGAAAAGAATGTAATAGCAGATAGACTAACGGAAGATTCTCATAGTTTGTTAGATGTTTTTTGTATGTTCCCCCACCCCCCCACCTTTCATTATGAAGAGGTAGATTTTGATACATCTTAGGAGTAGGTAAATGTATTGTTAGATGTTAGCCTCTTGAGGCATGATTTCCAAGTTTATGCAAACAAAACAAAACAAAAAAAACTTATATTAGATCAACCATATGTGAAACCCTCTAATCAACAACTCCTTTTTTTAAAAGTGATAAACTAAAGGCAATACTGTTCTAAGTATTGTCGAATACTAAATATTGCCATATCTCATAATAGGGATCTGAATATTGATTCGCCACGCAGTAAGGGACAGACTCTTCTTCCTAAAACAATCCACTTGATTATTTGCAACAAACCTTAAAACTCATGTTAAGGTAAGTTTAGGTCTTAATTTTTTTTTTTTCTTAATTAATGGCAGACTATGGGTGTTTTAATGGCAACCATTGGCCCAACAAGAAATTTTGGGAATCACAAAAAACAAAAATGTCATGACAAACCCAATTTATATAATCCAACTACCATTCTTTCTCCAGAAAAAAGAAAAAGTTTTGAGTTTTCTTTTGTTTTGATGAATAAAAGTATATAAATTTGAGTTGGGAAGTGGAAATCACAGTAAGCAATTTTCCATTAACAGACAGCTCATTCATGGAAACACACCGACTCCTTCCCCTTCAAATATCAAATCGAGAAATCTCATAATAGGTGAAAGAAAGTGAAGAAACTCCCAATTTTCATCTTCATCTTCATCTCTTATTAGATTAGATCTCACTTCCCCGGAAAGACAAAACAATGTCTCGCCGATCCGGCGCTTGCCTGCGGTGTTGCCTGGTGATTTTCGCGGTGGCTTCCGCTTTGGCCGTGTGTGGGCCTGCGTTGTACTGGAGATTCAAGAACACTCTTAACCTTCGCAATTCCAAACTCTCTTGTCCTCCTTGCGTTTGTGACTGCCCTCCTCCTTTATCCCTCCTCCAGATTGCTCCCGGTAAACCCCTTTCCTCTTCCATTTTCTCTATTTCTCGTTATGGGTTTATGTTGATTTGTGATCTCTTGTTCTTTAATCTGGTTTCTGTCGCTTGATTTATATATATATATATATATATATATAATCTTAATTTGGAGTTTTGCTTTTATGCTATTGTTAATGTTAATGTTATTATCAGTAGTGGGTTCACAGATTTCTGTTTGTTTGAGCATTGGGATTGTTTCCAGGAGCAAATTTGAGATTACCCATTTGGAAATCATGATCTAAGTTTCTTTCTTTTTTTAATAATGATAACATAGGGTATACAATTCTGTGGTTGGGTCACTGAAACTTAATGTATGGCATCCGCTTGGTGTTTTCTCTACCCCAACCTTCTTAATCACTCTAAAGATGCAGTTACATCTTACATGCTTCAATCTTGCCCTCTGGATTATGGCTTTTTTTTTTAAATCATTTTCTAGTTCAAGTTATCTGACATTAATTATGAAGATCATGCAGCTATATATACTCGAGCCATGGGTGAAAACCCCATGGTTATAAATATGCATCCCGGCTGATAAGAAAAGTGATATGTACAAGGAAAATTAGAAAGAAACTAATTTGCTCATATTTCAGTGGTTGAAGAATATCTGATGTTGTGGGCCTTATGAGAACCCGTTTCATGTTTCACTGGTGTCAGGTTGAAATGTCCTCGGTGTGTGCCAGTGAAAATTACTTGTTTAATTTCTTGGATAGGCTAGCAGTTACTTTCTGGGGTCCAGCGATAGGGACTATCTTCTAACTTCAGGTGGACATTGAACTGTTACTTTCCGATGAAATATAAGCTCACTCCATCATGTTGGTCTACTATATGATTTCCTAAATCCAGCTGGCCAAACTCTATCCTTTGTTACGAGGAGATGTTCTGTTTTAAGATGTTAAATGTGGGAAGTGGGGTAATATGTTTTTTTCACCAAGGATGATGTGTAAATTTCCCCATGCATGCCTTCAGTTGTTATTTTGTGTAGTTGTAAATTCTTATAAATGTATATTTCGAATTTATTTTCATGTGTTTTCAAATCTTAGCTTCTAATCTAAACTGATTCATTCTCTCGGTTTTGTTCCTCCACAGGGCTCGCAAATCTCTCAATCTCAGGTGTGAGTTCATTCTGATGGCCATAGGACTTGTCATTTCCTTAATTATGTATATCTTTTATATAATTTTCATATAACTAAGTCTTCTAGTCATATGAACTGTCCTTTACTCCACATGTCTCATGATTAACGACGACTATTCTAGCTTGTCGATCTGCTTTTTCTAGTTCACTGTGGTATGTTTATTAGTTCCATTAGTCTATATGATGCAAAATTTAGGTTCTCTTGTAATGTCTACATTTTTTTTTTTTTTTTGCGTGCCAGAAAGACATAGCCATGTGAACTGCCCATTACTCTGACATGTATGTGCAAATACCAAGATTTTGTAGTGATATGGACGTGGGGTGTCTTGCTTTATGTTGCAGTTTTGCTCCATTTCAGTTAAGCACAGTTTGTAGAAATTTATATGTGGTGTGTTGTTACTTTGTCCATGAGTCGATTTTACACCATTTTAATTTGCATCAAATTTAAGTTTTTTTGTTTTTTAAACTTATATCATTACTCGTACAAGATCATCCATTCATTTTAATAAGTAATCTAAACTGTAAAGTTGCATACAAGCTTCTAGCTAATTTCTTTACTCTCGAATGAATGACTTCAATCGTGTTGCTCAACAGATTGTGGAAGTAACGATCCAGATCTCAAGCAGGAGATGGAGAAGCAGTTTGTGGACCTTCTCACAGAGGAGCTGAAGTTGCAAGAGGCTGTTGCCGGAGAGCACGCCCGGCATATGAACATAACTTTGGCCGAAGCAAAACGAGTGGCATCACAGTACCAGAGAGAAGCAGACAAATGTGTTGCTGCAACTGAAACATGTGAACAGGCAAGAGAGCGGTCTGAGGCCTTGCTCTCCCGAGAGAGAAAGTTGACTATGTTGTGGGAACGCCGAGCTCGCCAAGTGGGATGGGAAGGAGAATAAACTGTATGATTTTCGGATGATATTTATACCAATTATTCTTATGATTTTTATACAAGCATGCGAGCAAATAGCTCTAGTCTTCAACAGATTTAGGTTAAAAAAAAGTTTTTCCCTTATTCTGTGTGTCTGTAACTGTCTGTCTTATTATACCTTGTATCAATCAATTTCCAACACACTTGTAGCAATGCAAAAACGGCAATATTTACCTTAATGCAAGCTCCCACTATGTTTTGGTATGTGCATCTGATATGGCAAAGGAACTGATTTTGTTATAGGTCCACCTATGCGGCTAGCCAACTACTCGAAATTACGACTTGATCTTCTGTAGATTTGCATGTTGTTGGAGAATTCTTTTACATGTAATCCTTAATCTGCACTATTTATATATGCAAGAAACGAATTAAAACTCACCCATATATATTAGTTTATGTACTCAAGCTTCCATTTGGTGTTTTTTTCCTATATATCCCGTTTGGTGTTTTATGTTTGCAAGAATCGCTATCCTCATGAATGTCCTGTCTAATCTAAAACAAGACTTTGGCACTAGCTCTTCATTAACGTCCACGGAGGTTTGAAGAAGCACTTAGTATGTTATTAAAAAATGGATAAAGGGATTGAGGATTAATGAGGTCCACTAAAACCCTCTTATTTGCAAAACCATACAACATAAGTACAAGGCTCTAAACTTATTTGGATATCTACTAATTTTATAAAGAAATTGATAGCCTCAACCGCCCAAATTTGGTAGCCATATTGAAAACCAGGTTGAGTTCGGAATGATCACAAAGGTAGCAAAGCCCTCCTATCGAGTATTTAATGTTGTACATCTAAGACACATTCGAAATCATTAGTTAAACTAGCACAATTTACCACTAGCTGAAAATTTTAGATTGCCTCCTATATAATGCGAAGCATAGAATTGTTTCAATTGTGATTTTCTTTAAACAAGTTAGTCGGCAGGAAATGGACAGATAGGGGAGATGAGTGGGGTTGGTTCTGACTTTGCTTGGTTTGATTGTATCAAAGTCAAAGAAATGCCATGCGTTTTTAGGTTTCAACGATCATGCACTCACCCAAACCAGATGTTAATATATTCCAATATTCATGTCATAGTTGTTTTTGACCAAATTTAGATCAAAATCCGATAACTATTCCCATTAAATTGTACATTGCAGGATCCCATCTTTACTCAAATTGTAAATCGAATTCAGATTCTCTACTATGAGAAAACCATACAATCCTCGTTTGTTTACGATTCATAAAAATATTTCAAACGATTCATTTCGGATGTATATACCGAGTATATACCAATAAAAAAACCAACACTATTAACATGCCCACCTTTTGTTCTTTTGGACCTGTAAGTTCTTTCTTAATAAAACTTTCACAATGTTTTATAAATACTATTTCATCAATCTATGCAAATACTTGAAAACAACCCAGCAAATAGATTTCATATATATATATATGATCATTAAACTTTATGTTACATTTATTATTTGAACTGTATTAGAAGCTCCAACAGAAACTTTTTTTATGAAACTTTAAGATGCAGCTATATGCTCTCGACAACCATGTAATAGAGAAGGAAAGATGGGTTAAGATTAACTGTGTCCAAAGTTGCAACAAGAAGTAGAACTCTAGTGACAGAAAAACAGAAATAGATACATTAGATCAGAAGAAATACATAATGATACAGATCCCAAAGAGTAGTGAGTTTTCCGAAGCAGATGCTACTAAGATTCTCGGTGAATCAAATACAAGATCCAATCGGGTAAGCATCGAATCGGGTCTCTCCATCCATCATCATCATCTCATGTCGCTCCTGCATAACATAGTCCTTATGAAACTAATACGGGAAACCATATAAAATCCGCAGCAGAAAAAAGCTGGAACAGAATTGCCAAACGTAGAATATATAAACATAAACAATACAGAAATCACCTGCATATGTGAGACTATAGAACTAAGATTAAAAAATCTGATGTGGTAATGCTTCAGAAGTTGATAACTTGGTAAACACATTAGTCTAGAATCGCAGCAGCAAGTCATAGAATTAATTCACGTGAAAAAATTTGATAGGATCCAGAAGAACTCAAAAAGAAGAAACAGGAAACTAACTTGGATATTTAATCATACCCTTTTAACCATTGAACCCATTATGTCATCCAAATATCCAATATTTCGAATGAAACCATCCTGGAATGCATCAGGAGATTTAAATCTCACATCTGAAGTGAACCTCTCATCCTCGTTAAGCTGACAGAATGATGGGGTAGCCGCATTGTATTGATTTAAACTCTGCCCCATGTTACTTGTAATTCCATCAGAAGAAACCAGTGAATTCAAAGCATTGAAGTTGCAGCTCATGTTTTGGTTGTAATCCTGCTTATGTAGATCCCAGTTCTGCCTCAACGAGTAACGCGAAGACTGAACCACATTCTCAATTAGGCCTTCTTGACATTGTATTTCACCTCTAAGATCCTCCAGTGGAACAGCAGAAGAAAAATCAACTGTGTTGTTACCGATGCAAGCATTGGAGGAAGAAACATTTAAACCGTTAGAAGGTAGCTGATCATTAGTGAAAGTCTCGTTCAATGGCAAAGAATTAGAGGGAAATTTGGATAACTGAACGGCGCCCTGCCAGGTATCGCTGCACCGTGTATAGTCCAACAAAGTGGAACCACAAATATCTGAAGTTTCTGAGTTAAACGGAGCAGCTTCAAAAGAAGATTGACTTCTAAATCCTGACACATTCTGAGATTGCTGTGAGCTTCCTGGTAATATCAAATGATTGCCTGAGACACAAGGAAATGAAATGTTTGCACCACCAACAGTGGATTTACTGTCTAGGAATCCACTAGCAACTGCAAAACCACCTGAATCATCAATTGAACTAAACTGCCTAATACCAGTGGCACAGTTGCTTGGTTGAGATTGAATAAGATCTATTGGTGTTGGATTGCTTTGAAATATAGAGTTAGCAGACAAGATAGATGATGACTGATTATTTCCAAGTGTGTTTGTGGCTATTTGAGGCTGACCAGGCTGGATCAGTCCAGAAGAGCCTATTGCTCTCAAGTTCAGGCCAGCTGGAGAGTTCAATCTGCTAAAAATTCCAGTAGATGCAAATGTTGATGAAAGACGACCTGAACCAGACAAGGAAGGAAACTCTCCACATCCCTCTAGTGGACTCATTCGCAAGTATGATGATTCACCACCCAATGCAGCAGTAATTTTAGCTTGTTCAGCTGCCTTTTTAAGATAGATCCTATATTTCTGCAACACCAAATTATAGTGAGCTTAAGTCATGCAAACATGCATTGAACATGTTTAACAGCTTGCGCAATTTGATAGTGACATTAAGTGCTATCAAAATAAAAGAATGTAGAACTTATACCTGTAGGTGACTTGCCACATTTTCCCTTGTTAGCCCTTCAACGTTCATTAGGTCAAGAATTTTCTTGGGAACAGCCTCTGCAATAACATGTAAATGCACCTTAAGTTGGTAAGCATAACAGATCACTATAAATGTCAAACTGTTAATTTTAACTTCTAAATGCCAAGTCATATAAACTCACTTTCAAGCCCCAGTTGATCCACTGCAGCAACAAATTTCCTATGCAACTCAACTACCCAAACTACACGCGGCTTCTTCTGTGTAGATGGGTCATCCTCGTTATCTTGTACATTGTCTTCACCATCATCTTCATCTTCCTCACCTTCGTCCTTCCTCCTTTTACCCAGCATTTTGCTTTGATCAGAATTATTTTCAGAACTGGTGCCAGGATTTCCATCCCCAATTACATCTTTTTCCTTCTCCACTATAGAAATCTTATTCTTATCCTTGTTCTCAGACTTCTTTCTTCGAACCACATGCTGCCATATGTTCTTAAGCTCTTCCAATCTAACAGGTTTCAGTAAATAGTCACATGCACCATGGGTAACACCCTTCATCACAAGCCTTGTATCACTATGTGCTGACAACACTGGATCGACATCAAAGTCAAAACAGTGAGGTTCAAGTCAATCAAACAATATGTCCCTTAATTGTGAGCAAACGTCTCTCTAATTATTTTATCTACTGTATATGATAATAGCAATAATAATGCTAACGATAATAATGAAAAAATTGAAGATTTGAAACTTTCTTCAGTTACCAAACAATAACATAAAGGGTGAGAAGCAAATCTAAGTTACAATCAAGTGCAAAATTAGATTGAACTTACTGATGACTGGTAGGTCCATTTCAAGTCCCACTAGCTCAAGGAGCTTAAATCCATCCATGTCTGGCATGTTTACATCACTAATGACCAGGTCAAACTTGTTCCTGTTTTCCCTTAGCAGTTTCAAAGCTTTAACCGCCTGATTAGTTGTAGTAACTGCAACATTATCCAAAAAATCAAATATGTGACAAAGTCAATGGCTTCTAAACCAAACAATTCAAGGTCTCTGAAAGTAGATCTACCGATAAAAGGCCTAATCAGAAAAGTGGCAATAATTGTGATATTTTTATAACTGCACAAAAGTATAGAAGGGAAGGTAACTGAAATTTAAATGAAAATTTTAAACTTCAGCAGAACTCCAGAAATCAGAACGGGCCTAAGAGAAAATTTTCATAAAATATGGGACCCGAACTGGAAATAAAACAGTATCTGAGCATAGGATAACCAAAACTTCAAAGTGAACGGACAAATTATATTTTTATACATAGCACAACTAGATGGAGAATACTAGGATGAAAATTTCAACCAAAAAAAAAAAAACTTGTAATTGAACATTGGTAATTTATATAGTTCCAGGACTAGCATTATAAACTGCAATTTAGTATATTGAAAACAAAGAAGTTTCAAAAGACGAACCTTGATACTCGCATTTAACAAGCAGAGTCTCCAACACTTTGAGACAAATTGGGTCGTCGTCAACCGCCAAAACACTCATACCAAAAGGGAACTTTTTCGCAGCCCCATTGTCATTACCCAAATCACACCTTTGGTCCGCCAGAGTCATCTTGAAAAACCCAGATGAAAAATCAAACACTAAAGGAGAGATCACAATTCCAAGAGAAACACGTTTGAATCTTCACTATGTAAAGCTCTGTTTTCGCCGGCAACAGAAACAGAAACAGAGGAAAGGATTTTGAAACGAAGAAGAAGAAGAGAGAGATAATGTGGAAGGAAGCGAAAAGCAAAGGAGTATAGGAAATGGATACTAATGGCTACGGCCAGAAAAGAGAGAAGGGGTTGAACCCAACAAAACGAAAACAGAAATCTTTTTAGTATTTTAGTGAAAGTTTCTTTCTCTCTCTGCTGCGAAATGGCCTTTCTCTGGTATTTGTCTTCAACTTTTTCTCCCAGCACAACAGAAAAAGCCTTCGCCTTTAATTATTTGTTAATTGCTCATGAAATTACAATAATGCAAGCTTGCTTATGCTTCCCCTCTTTTTATATATTCTCTCGGCCTCTCTCTCTCTCTTTCTCTCTCTCTGGGTCTCCTCAAGTCTCAAGAACTTTTTGGGCAATTATATGCTACATCTCATCCACACAACTGCTCCATACACCCTCTCCTTTTCTATTTTCTATTTTCTATTTTCTATTTAGTATTTACAAAGCCTAAGGTGAACCCATTTAATTAGTTTGTGTGTCACCAATTACAAATAAATATGTAATATCTGACATGGCAAAAAAAAATGTAATGTCTAAACGTGAAAATTTTAATCTACTCAAAACTCAAACAATTAGATGGTAGATAAATTTATTTGTTTCAACTTGTAAGATTAAGAAAACATAGAAAAGAGGAGGTAAAATTATTTTGTCTGTCAGATAATTTTTTAGGGTATCTAATCATATTAAAATCTCCATGTCAGATATTACATATTTGTTTGTTATTGGTGAGAACACAAATGACTGGACAAATCGGTTAAAAAAAATTCTCTTTCTGTATTGGATCTTAAATGTGTAGAAACTGTTTGTTTATAATCAATTCTCAAAAATTAGCTCCATTACCATTAATTGATAACATGATTTAAGGTAATGACATAAATCATGCCTGTGATAAATGTGTTATGTATGTTACAACCATGCTTGTTCGTTTTTTCTTTTAATTATTAAGGTGCTTTGATGGCCCTTTAAACTTACTTGAATTGTAAGTAACGGACAAAAAGTTCTCCATCAAAGTATTATGGTCAACTCTGGGAACAATTCTGTCAAGTTTCTTTGGAAATTCCCATACCGGAATGTAAGAAATCTGGGGGTGATTTTACCATTAATTGCACTCCATAAATAAGTTTCCTTTTTGCTCGGTAAAAAATCAAAACCTCCCAAAAAAAAAATATATATATATATATATATATATAATTCGTTCACTTTTATTTGGAAGCTCATTTAAGCATAACCGTTCTTTTCTTTACATAGGAAGACAATTTTTTTCATTACTTTCAATCAATTACTTCGTAATAATATTGTTTTGTTAATTGTTATATCAACGATTTTAAATTTACATTAGAATTTTATTTTTTTAGTATTTAGAATTATAGTGTTAAACTTATATACTTTCTGGATACAGCCGCTATCAGGAGGTTTGTTTTGGTCATCAATATAATAAATCAATGTATTTTATCTCTTTCAAACAAAGAAAAATCAATTTTGTCTCTCAAATTTTATATATTTTTTCAAATTATCTCCTTTAATTTAAGTGCATATATGGGTTTTCTATCCGGGGATAATTCTCATGCAGATAAATTATTGAAGATGATATTTTAGGAAAATTATTAGACACTTTTTTATTAAATAATTAATTTAACCATTTTTTCAAATTTATATAAGTTAGTTATCTAATTCTTATATTAAGAATAAGATAGAGTAATATGTTATTTTATTACAAATATAAAATGTTGGAATAAAAAATACATCAAGCATGGATAAGAGATTTTAAATTTAAGCTTCTGTGTT
The DNA here is from genome assembly GCA_037074515.1 of Mimosa bimucronata. Taxonomy (NCBI): domain Eukaryota; kingdom Viridiplantae; phylum Streptophyta; class Magnoliopsida; order Fabales; family Fabaceae; genus Mimosa; species Mimosa bimucronata. Next base: position 12,621,499 of record CM073448.1, on the reverse strand, counting down.
AAGAAATACTGGCAAGATTAGGATTTGAACCAACAAAACAAGAAGGGAAGTCAAAGTTGGAAGGTGTTGAAGCAAAACTTGATGAGGATGGCTATAATTAGCGTCCAAAAGTCATAAAAGATTATGCCAAATTGAATGCATATATTGCTGTGGAAACTAAAAAGTTAACAAATTGGGAAGTTTTGATTACCTAATACAGGCCGAAAACTTGAACCGTTGTCGGTTGACTGAATACATGTGTTTACAATATGTATATATATATATATAATTAATAATTTCCAAACTTGTGTCATGAATTGATGGAACAACCCAAATTTGTCACCCATATTCAGTCTAACAAATTATAGTAGTAATGTGTGAACTTTTAAAATATTCTTAAATTTCAATAAAGGAAGAATCATTACAAATTAGAAGCAAGTTTCTTCTTATACCACTAAATAATACTACCTCCTCCGGTCCTAAATATAACTTCATATTTGTGAATGAGCTTGTCCTAAAATATAAGCTTCATTTGAGGGTTGTCTAAGCATTTATTGTATTTTCCCCCCTTTTACCTATTGTTTATCTTTTCCCCATATACTCTCTTTCATCTTTATTATCTCTTATTTGTCATTCTCTTTCATATTTAATATAAGGGTAAAATTGGAAAGTAAATTAGATTCCTCACATAATTATTGCTTTCAACTAATTTAATTAGTTTTTTTGAATAAAATAAAATAATTATTTGATGCTTATATGTAGGACCGGAGGGAGTAACAATAGTAATAATAAAAAAAAAAACGACCACGATGATTGATGAGCTGGTGTAGTCTGAAAGTTATAATAACGAAAGTAAAATAAGTCAACGCCCCTTCTATTTACTTGAAATTAGATTTGATCTCCCTTTTATTTTGAATATTTATTAAATTTTTCCTAAAAAATCAATATATATAGATATATGTATATGTATATATTGCATAAATCCACATTCTAGTTTTAATATTTTAATCTCGTTCATCCACCCATTAGCCCACAGTTAAATCAAACCATTGACCCGTTACTAAATTGTTCTTGTTTCCTTTATAGAAACCATTGTGGGACCAATAATTTTGGTTTTTTTTTTTTTTTTGATAGAAAATGGAAACACAAAACAGAACTACACTATCTTCCTATCAGCTTGCAGAGTAGCATTCAGAAACTCAGGTGGACTCCCAAATATCGTTAGATGCATAGGTTGCTTCAGAGCATTTTTTGCCAATAGGTCCGCAGCGTTATTAGCTTCACGGCAATACCATTCCAGACTAACATCCCAACTTCTACTTAGAAACTGTTTGATCTCCGTCAATATAACATTCCAATAATTTTGGTTATGTAGGGTAATGTTTTTAATGGAAAACATAAAGTTTGAGAGGGGAAGAAATTATATTTATAGAGCCAGTAGTTAAAATATCTTATTGGACCCTTTCATTTTTTTTTTTTTGAGAATTTCAATATAAGACCGCGGTAGCAAATTAATTTCAAATTATGACAAAAAATTCTGAAATATCACTTGCTTCTTGTGGGGGAAAATGAAAGTTAAATTGAGAGGATAAAAGACAACAGAGAGAGACAGTGTCAAAGGAGAGGGAGTGGGGAAAATATTTTGTTTTTTTATTGAGATTTGTTCATATGAGCTTTTCCTTGTTCGTGTGAAAATGAATAAGGTCTGTGTGTGAAAGAGAGATAAGAGCTTGTCAGATAGAGAGAGAGTGTCAGAGGAGAGGGGGGTTGAGAAGAATATTTGGTTTTTTATTGAGACTTGTTCATATGAGATTTTCCTTGTTCGTGTGAAAATGAGTGGAGTTTGTGTGTGTATGTGTGAGAGAGAGAGAGAGAGAGTGTGTGTCAGAGAAGAGAGGGGGTGAGAGGAATATTTTGTTTTTTATTGAGGCTTGTTCATATGAGCTTTTCCTTGTTCATGTGAAAATAAGTGGGGTCTATGTGTGTATCTGTGTGTGTGTGTGAGAGAGAGAGAGCCAGAGAGGCGTGTCAGAGAGAGAAAGAGTGTCAGATGGAAGAGAGAGTGTCAAATGAAAGAGGGGGTAAGAAGAATATTTAGTTTTTTATTGAGGCCTATTCATATGATCTTTTCCTTGTTCATATGAGATTTTTCTTGTTCATGTGAAAATGAGTGGAATCTGTGTGTGTGTGTGTGTGTCAAAGAGCCATGTGGGGGGGGGGGGTAAGGATCCTAAACCTGAAGTGATATTTTAGAACCTTTTAATCCTATTTTTTAATTAATTATCTACAGTGGTCCTATATTAAAATTCTCCGTTTTTTTTCTAATATAACGAGAGTTTGGAAGAATTAAGTTCTATGGACCACTAAAGCCTAACATATCTCCCCTAATTCTTTTTTATTTTAAGCAACAAAAAGTTTTGACGAGTTGAGTCTTAAAATTAGTTACAGATGGGCCATATCTCCTTACAACATTGTCCTCATCTTTATTTTAACAAAAAGTTTGGATTAATAGGGTGTCAATGACAATCAAAGCCAATATATGTCTTCGACTTAAAAAATGTTCTTAAGGGTTATATGTTAAATAAGTTTTAGATTAAATTATTGATTGTTGATGGGTTATAAACAAATGTTTCTTGATCCTCATTAACCAGGTGTAAAAAGAGTAATTTTAATGCTTCTATAAAGCTATCATTCAACCATTAGAACCGATGTTCATAATAGTGATAAGCATTAAGCAACATGATGCTCATTATCAATACATTTCAAAGACAATCTCAACAATTGAGGTTAATATTTTATATATATATATATATATATATATATTGATGGTACGAAAATTATCTTTATTTTAAATTTTTTACAAGTAAGGAAATCAAAACCACATCAGAAAGTAGTAACATACTATTAGGAGAACTAATCTATGTGACCCCATTTTCTTCAAAGTTACGGAAGCAATTTCAGAAGACAAAACATGAATCCCAAGAGGCATACACTTTAAAATATTTTTTCAAAAAATGAAAATACTTTTTTCTTCTGGAAAACTCATGAATAATGTAATTTTCATATATTAAAATATGTTTTCTACGGATACTGAAAATGTTCCTGACTAATATAATTTTTCTATAAATTATATGAAGAAATGTTCAATAAACTAAAAGAAGTAATTGTTCGTGATTATATTAATGACTTATGAAGGCTAGTCAAACATATATGAACATTCTAAGATATGATTCATTAGCGGAAAGGCCTGCAGCTACAAGGCATTTACCAAACTAAAGCACTAACATAGTAACATGAGACGTCATCGATCGTAATCATTATTAATTATTACCACTGTATTGTTGTGTGAAACGAAACAAAGTGATTAGGTGGTTCATTAACGACTACATACTACTGAGTTCAGTCTATCAATCTAGCCTAGTGAATGTGTGCCAATCATCTCAAACTTACTCCCTCCGTCCCATAATATAAGGTCCATTTTTTTGAATAGTCTTGTCTCATAATATAAGGTCCTATTTGACTTTATTTGAGTAACAAATGTTTTTTTTCCCATTTTACCCATGCATTAATTTTCCCACACATTCTCTCTCATCTTCTTTTCATAATTACCCCCTCCCTTACTCATTCATAAACAAGGGCAATATGGTATATTTCCTACACATTTATTATTTTTAACTAACTCTAACTAATTTTTTAGAAACCCACAATTCGGTTAAAAAGACCTTATATTGTGGGACGGAGGGAGTATTTGTTTTTTTTTTTTGGTCAAAGGGATTATAATATATACATTTCAAAAGTCTATACAAAAGTCAGCCTACTCCTGATCTATCTTGAGAGTGGCTGGAATCAGACACATCAGATGCCAAGATGTTACAAAGAGGGCTTGGAAGAGAATAGGACCATCCTCCCCATGACAAACCCTTTACAGCTTCTTTGGCTAGCCAGTCCGCTGCCAAATTACAAGAGCGAGGTACAAAAGATAAAACCAAGTTCTGATCAGATTTAAGCAAAGATGAAATTTCTTCTACTAAAGGATTAGCTCTCCAGTCAGGACATGGAGTATGGTTCAAAATGGTGTCCACCAAAAGTTTGCAGTCCGATTCCACATGGATTTTCCCTATATCAGTATTTACCACACTTTTTACAGCTTCAAGAAGAGCAGATGCCTCACTAAAGCAAGGCGAAAGTGCCATTCCTTGTTTCGCACATAGATTCACCACTTGACCTGCATCATTTCGCAAAACATAACCAATGCCACTTATGTTAGTAGCTGCAACAAAAGCACCATCTACATTTAATTTTAAGTCACCTATTGGAGGAGAACTCCACTTTGGTGACAACACAGAATCAGCAGAAGCAGCCATCATTTCTTGGTTAGCTTTAGACCACCCTTTCGCTGTCCACAAATCATTCACAGCATTGGTGGCTGAACTAATAACCCAAGAAAAATCTGGTGCTTTCCTTTCATACACCTCACAACATCTACTTTTCCAAATGTACCATAACAAATATGCAACGAGAGCTTTATCAAAATCATCATTTTTTAAATGCATCATAGTCATCATAAACCAGTTCACAAAGGACGTGATGTACAAATCAGACACAATGACCCCCAAGGGGCTAGCATACCAAATTCTTTTTATCCAATCACACAGCAGCAACATGTGTTCAATTGATTCAGATGACTTACAACATCTAAAGCAGCTAGGTATAGGGGAACATTTTCTTTTAAACAAAGCTTCCATTGTTGGCAAAGCCTTATTACATACCTTCCATATAAAGTGTTTTACTTTTGGTTGAACTTTTAGAGACCAGATTATTTTCCACACTTCATTAGGAAAGGGGTTTGAGGTGCTTGGTTCATTGGATACCATCCCTATATCTCTTGATCTAGCCCATTTGTATCCCAATTTAACTGAATACATACCATTTGCGCTTCCTAGCCAGTTGACTCTATCTATCCTCTCAATTTGTGGAAGATGGATGGAATGGATCTCATTTTTAATGTAGTCTGGGATATTAACTTCTTCTAGAAACCATTTTCTCTCCCTAATTATGCTTGCAACACTACAACTTCCTGTTTGGCTGAGGACTAACTCACAGGGAAATTGATTTAGGGGAATATTAGGGATCCATGCATCATTCCATAAGTCTATTCTTTTGCCATAACCAACTTGCCAAAAGACATTGTTTTCTAGTAATTTCCTCCCAGCCAACAAGCTGCTCCAAGCCCAGGAGGCTCTACCTCCCTTCTTGGCTGCCATGAATGAGCAATTAGGGAAATAAATCCCCTTTAACAATTTAACCCAAGGAGCCTCGGGTTCTGTCAAAATTCTCCAGCATTGTTTACCTATCAAAGCCAAGTTAAAGTTTTGAAAGTCCTTGAACCCCATTCCTCCTTCCCTTTTCCCTTTGGTCATTGTAGCCCAGGACTTTCAGTGTATTTTGTTACCATTTTCAGTCTGCCCCCACCAAAAGTCAGAGATAATCCTATTTAGCTCTTGGCATGATTTTTTTGGGTATTGAAAGCAGGCCATTGAATAGGTTGGGATTGTATTAGCTACTGCTTTAATTAAAGTTTCCTTCCCAGTTTGAGACAAAAATTGTTTATTCCACCCACTCACCTTTTTCCTCACCCTATCCCTAACAAAGGCCAAGGCTTCAGATTTGGATCTCCCCCATAAGATAGGAAGCCCCAAGTAATTTCCTGGTGAGTCAGCCCTGGGGATTCCCAAAACGTCACAAATTTCATCCTTTATTTCTTCCGAGGCCTTAGAGGATACAAAAACACAGGACTTGTCTAAATTTATCCTTTGCCCAGAAGCTTGACAATATTCTTCCCATATACTCTTGATTGCTAGACAGTTATTTCTAGATGCTTTAAAGAAAAAAATAGAGTCATCTGCAAAGAGACAATGGGATAGAATTGGACAATTACGTGTAATGCTTATGCCTTGAATGTCACCCCTGCTAACATGTGAATTGATCATATTTGAGAGAACATCGGCCACCAAAATAAACAAGTACGGGGAGAGAGGATCTCCCTGTCTAAGTCCCCTTTGAGGCAAGAAGGAATCTATTGTTTTACCTCCTAACTTCACTGAGAAATTTACGGATGACACACATCTCATTATTTTTGAAACCCATGAATCATCAAAGTTCAGTTTTCTCAGAACAGCTTCTAAGAAGTCCCACTCTACTCTGTCATATGCCTTATTCATGTCAATTTTGACCGCTGTATTATGTTCATCACCCCTACCACTTTTCAGATAATGGAAAGCCTCATGTACCATAAAGATATTATCTTGAATTAACCTACCAGGAACAAAGGCTCTTTGTTGTTCAGAGACTATTTTAGGCATAATGTTCTTCATCCTATTAGCTATTATCTTGGAAATGATTTTATAGCAAAAGTTACATAAGCTAATAGGACGGAAGTGGCTTACTGTTTCTGGGGAATCTATTTTAGGGATTAACACCAGATTGGTGACATTCAACAATGTTATATCTAACCCCTCATTAAAGAAAGCTCTCACCATATTACAAAGACTGGGCCCAATTACATCCCAAGAGTGTTTGTAAAACAAACCAGGAAAACCATCCGGTCCTGGTGCCTTTAAACTTCCTAACTCAAATGCTGCCTTTTTAATTTCCTCTTCCGTAATAGGTAGAAGCAGATTTTGGTTATCTTGTTCAGATACTAGAGGGCTCACATAACTCAAAACAGATTGGAAACTTCGGTTTCCTGATTTTTCAAAGAGATCTTTATAGAACTGCATGAAACACGCTCCAATATCTTCTTGATTATCAATCCATTCATTATCAGCTGTTTTCAATCTAATCACCTTATTACGGGCTCTGTGCTGTTGGGTGGTTTTGTGAAAAAATTGTGTTTTCATCCCCCCAACTCAACCAATTAACCCTTGCTCTCTGGAACCAATATTTTTCCTCTCTTTCCCATACCCCTTCAATCTGGTTTACAATTCTATTTACTTCAAAAACGCTCTGTTCTGTCCACTCTCCCTCATACCAGATTTTCAGCTCTTCTAATAGACTTGATATGACTTTTTGATTATTAGGGAACTCTTTTTTACTCCAATTAATCAGCACTTTTCTCACTCTCTCCGGATTTTCCAAAAAACTCTCTAGAACCCCCTCTTCTATTTCTTCCTCTCTACCCCAGGTACTGGCTAGAATTGATTTGTATTCCTGATGATCTACCCAAAACATTTCAAATTTAAATTCCCTAACACCCTTTTCCTCTTTATATACTGGATAAATTAGCAATGGAGAATGATCAGATCCTAAGGGTTCTAGATTACATACCTGAGCAGTTGGACAAATATCTCGCCAAGCTCCATTGCATAAAGCTCTGTCTAGCCTCTCCTTAATGTTAGCTTCTAGCAGCCTCTTGTTTGACCAAGTGAACTGCTGCCCTTTAAAGCCCATATCCATCATGTTACAGTTTGACAAAAATTGCTGAAAGTTCCCAAACGATTCCATAGTCCGAGTTCTTCCTCCTTCCTTCTCAAAATTGAATAAGATTTCATTGAAGTCTCCAAGACATATCCATGGATGTTCTTCTCCAGGATTCAGTTGACTTAGCCTTCTCCACCAGCTCTCTCTATCTTGTTCTACCGGGGGACCGTATACCAGTGTTACATACCCCTTCAATGGTTCCATACCATCTAACACTTTTATGTGGATAAGATTCTTTTCTGATTGTAGAATTTCCAGTGACACACCTTCTTTCCACCAAGCCACAAGTCCTCCACTCAATCCAACAGGAGGGACATATTCTACATTTTGAAATTGGAGCCTCCTCCTTATCTTCTCAACCTTCTTGAAGCTTGCTCTGGTTTCTGCTAAGAAAACCAGATTGGGTCTATATTTATTACACAAGAACCGGAGGCTCTTGCCTGTCAGGGATGACCCTAATCCCTGACAATTCCACCCCAAGATAGTCATGGCGCTTGGGTGGTCGTTGATGGACGACCATCAGACCTCTCCATTGCTGTGAATTCATAATCCTCAGGAATTGAAGTCAGTAGATCAAACCTGGAGCTTAACTTAACTTCCTGCACAGGGACATCCACCAAATTTTCCGTTTTGTGTTTCCCCTTCCCCTTCTCATTTTTCTTCTTTGTTTTCCCTTGCCCTCTTTTACTCCCTTTTGCTTTTCTTCCTACCACCTTTTCCTCAATTTCCACCAGATCTTTCACCCTTTTTGCCCCTGGGAGTTCCCAATTTTCTTCAACTCTCCTTTTTAAGGATATTCTTTGTAGCTCTTCAATAAGAATCCTTTCATTGGCTTGCTGATTTACTGCAACTATAGCCAGCGAGTCTTCCTTCTCTTCTTCTTCAGGTAGTTCCACTATATAGGGCTCCTTCATTTCTTCCTTTCTTACTTCTGGGTTGCAAGAGAACAGTACCCTTTTGACCCCACTAACACTCGTTATTTCCCCTGTCATCTTCTCATTTTCTAGGCCCATAGAGATGAGAAGTGGCTCTACTGGTTTTGGCTTGAACGTTCTAGGTTCAGGTCTCCTCTCTTCATTTATAGCTTCATCTGGGCCTTGGCCTTGATCTGTAGTTATACCTGTCCCATTATCTGCTAGACCACCACTACAGTTTCCTTTTTCTGTTGCACCCAAGCCAACCGGTTCACTGACTTCCTTATTCGTACTCCCCATTTTCATTGGACTGATTACCTCCTCTTCATCTACTTGTTTTTCCATTCTTCCACTGTCTTCATTCCTTCTATTAACTGAAATCTCCATTTTATCCTCCATCGTACTCCCAGCAACACTCATTTCTCCCTTACTCCCCTTGTCATTCCCATCTGTTTGCATGCTAGCAACACCTGTAGAATGATTATCTCCCACACTTTGCCTTGAAGAAAATGTTTCATGTACCACATCTACCTCCACCACTCCTCCAGGTCCCCCAATAATAGCTACAATAGGTGCCACAGCCCTCATTGGTCTCACCCCCATACCAGCATTATATAGGGGTTGAGTAGGGTCTTCTTCTGCCATAACCTGTTCTGAATCACACCCTTGTTTCTCATGACCCACCATCCCACAGTTGAAGCAAAAAGATTGCAGCTTTTCATATTTAACATGAGCCCATACCTTTTCATGATCTGTTCTCTCCACCCAGAAACCAGCTATAAGGGGTTTAGTAATATCTACATTTACTCTAAGTCTTACAAAGCCTCTAAACAAGGAATCATTAAGTTTGGGATCCTTAAAACATACCATCTCACCAATTTTCTTCCCCATTCTCTGAAGATTACACTTCGTCATCGCTGCTCTTGGGATTTGGTGTATCTGTACCCAAAATAAACAACGATCCATCTTAACCTCCTCTATTGTAAGCCACGGTGACCAGTTTTGGAGGTTTAGAAGATGGCCTGAGATGGTCCATGGGCTGTCTCGTACAACCCTCTCATAGTCCTTTTTCAGCTCAAACGAAAACAAGTAAATATTAGTACCAGATAGATTGATATCTACTTTACCTCTTGGAGCCCATGCCCTTCTAACCAAGTCTTCAAACACATTCCTGTTCATAGTTTTAGTAGTGACTAGCTTCCCAACCAGTAACCAAGCACCTTCAAGCTTCATTTCTTCCTCATCGTACTCTAATTTCACATCTTCGTTGTCCGCCATTTCAATCTCCATCCTGATTCACTCCTTGATCCTGTACTATAGCTTTCCCTTTCTGAACCCTAGGCGCTCAATCTGCGTAAAAGATATGCTAATCGGCTTCACCCAGCTCTCTATACTACCTTTATCTAAGCTTCACACACTTACTCTCGAAAAAATCTGATCTTTAAGCCATTCTCGCCGCTAGACGAAAATGGGTTTGTTCTCTCACGGGGAAGAGGTTTTCTCTCTCACGGGGAAGAGTATTTGTTTACCAAAGGAGAAAAAAAAACCTGAGCTCTCTCCCCCTAATTTAATTATTCACTCATTTGCCAATTGATCTCGTTTCTGGCTATGAAGTCAAACTCCGTCCCCCTTCTTGTGAGAAAGTATGATTTTGGTTTTAGTATGATGTAAACGGAACTGATTTCCTACCCATGAAAAATATGAGCAGTGAGAGTTGGATGAGTTAGATGAGTCTGTTTAAAAAAAGTAATGATTTTTTTTCAAAAAAAATTGATAATACAAAATCTATACATTCTAATTAATGAAATGTAGCTAGCTAGATAGTCTAGATATGCTCATAGTTAAAAAACTGGATCGGGCCGGGGTGGGTCAGACCAGTGAACAGACAAAAAATCCGGTCATGTTAGGACTTCAAACTGCTGGGGAAACCGGGACTGGCCCGGGTCAACTTGCCCAAAACCGGGGGTTGAATTGGTTTCTGCTTTTTCTTTATTTCCCCCCAAAATGTCATTTTTTTTATTTTGTTATAATTCACCTAATTAGTAATTACTAAATTTCACTTAACTCAATTTTAGAAATCAGGAAACTATAATATTTTAAATGCTATTTTACTTGCATATGTTTAATATTTAATTGTTGTTGCTCTTAGTATTTGTATTTTAGTCTGTTGATTGTAGAATACTATTTATTTTCACGTATAATCAACTAATATTTTCTCTTTTTCCCTCTATAAAAACATTAAAATATTCATATTTGATTGATGAATCATGCATACCTATTTATATTTACATTTTCATATTAGTGATTATTAATGTTAGTATTAATAAAATTTTATTATTTTAATTTAGTATCACTTTTTTTTATTTTAATATAACCGGTTGGACCTCGGTCTGACTATTTACCTTTGAACCAGTGCCTTATCCGGTTCTATACTCTATCCGGTTTTTTGAACTTGGATATGCTAAACCCTTCCTGCCCATCTTTTTGATGGATAAGAAAATTAGTTCCATGAATGATTGTATGTTGATGAGATTAAATATGGTTATGTCATCTTTAAACATTGTCGGGATCAAACTTCGGACACGGGTTGAGTGGATAAAACCAATGCTTGTTGATATAAAATAAGGATAATTTTGCTATTCATCTTTTTGGATTTATTGTCTGCTTAATATGATGAAAGCTTACTTATAATATCTTTATATATATCTAAATCAGTTTGGTTGCGTCTGGAGAGTGAAGACCGAGTTACAGGATCACTTGAAACAATAAAATATTGATTATTGCATGTACATATATAGTGATTTTTGAAAAGGTGAAAAAATTGTATGGTTCATGAAAATTGAATAAAACATGGCCTATATATTGCATTATTTTGTTTGATGAATTATACATCTCCACTTCTTGAATAACCTCTTATTTTAAAACGTATAAGCATAAGCATAAATTTCTTTTTTAAAAAAAGAACAACCTACAATATTACAGAGACAAAAAAACAAAAAGGTATGAGTTCCAACTATGAAACAACATATGCTACCCTCTCCGTTCCTAAACATATGGCATATTTGGGGAGGTGAGCTTGTTCCTAAATATAAGACATTTTTCTCAATTTTTACATAAATTATCTCTATTGATTCCCCTTAATTATAAACAAACAAGGGATGGAGAGTATAAATAAATGTTGATGGTTGGAATGCTTTGGTAATATTATTTTATTTTAACTAGCTTAACAAATTTCTTTAATCTAATCAAATTTGATAATTAGATCTTATATTTGAGAATGGAGTGGTTAACAATTATGTTAGTTTCTTTCAATACATTCATTATCTCTATTATAAGATTACATGTGCTAATATATGTACATATACATGTCATACTCCCTAAATTTTATTCAATTGGGTTAGAAAATATTCTAATTTTTGGATTGATGAAATAATTGAAAAATATGATAGCCCCTTCGGTCATATATAAGACCTATTTATCTAATTTGATTAAATTAAATATCTACATTGATTCCCATCATCCCTCTCTTACTTGTTCACAATTAAGATATATTAATTAATATAGATAATTTGTAGAAAAGTTGAGAAAAATTTAAAAAAAAAAGATTTTATATTTAGAATCAAAATCAATTCTTTAAGTATGTCATATATTTAGGACTGAAAGAGTATATAATAAGAGAGAGATGTATCTACAACGGACAAGACAAGACAAGGCAGGCCAAAGCTAACCCAAATCAAAGGAAGTTTTTTTTGTGTGGAGCACCTGGTATCCTATGGCAATCCATCTTTCAGGCACAATAACGGCCCCGGACTAATTCAGATCGACCCAGGTGGGCACCATGAGGGTGGGAAGATCTGACCCATGGAGTACTGCGTGCCCAAACTCGAACTCGAGACCTTGGTTAAACTAAAACGACCCCTTTAACAATCGATCTAACCCGGGTTCAAATCAAAGGAAGTTGTAGCTACTAATAGCTCTACTACTACGTTGACCGATAATATAAATGTTACTTGTGACTTGTGAGTTAAATTTGGTCGTAACTGTAAGTCTATAACACCAATATATTCTGTCCAAAATATTTATCACTGTCCATACTCCATATTAATCGCATATGTTAAAAAATGTGTATCAAAAGTTCATTCCAATAGAAATGATTTAATAAAAGTATTTTAAAAGCCAGCCAACATTATTGACATATAATTGATTTAATAATTTTTTTACCAGTTCAAATTAATGAAGTAAATTTTAAATAAAGTACAAGAGGGATAGTAGTATTTTACTTACGTGACTGTAATTATTTTGAGGATGAAATAATCATCTTCTTCTTATTATTATTTTTTAAAATAAGAACAAAACAAATGAGATTGCTGTGTTTTGTTTTTTGTGGGTAGAGTAATTGATTTTTCAGACCAAAATAAGAAAAAATCGATTTGATTAACACAAGTCAAGTTTGGAAAAATAATTTATATATAAGTTAAACTGAAAATAAGTCAGATTGTATAATGAGATTTATGTTTGGATCAGCTGTAAAAAAAAGTGACTTATAAGTCATAAATTATATTGTGTAATGAGATGTATGTTTAGATGGACTTTTGGAAAAGTGATTTATGTTTGGGTTAGTTGTGATTGAATGTGTAAAATAAGTTAGAATTGTAGGGTCCACCCCCGTAAGTGACTTATAAGTCATAATTTGAAAAAATGAACTTATACTTATTTTAACTTATAAGTTATAAGTTACTTATTTTTATAAGTCCAACCAAATATACTCTTTTTATTGTTCACTAAAATAAGTCATTTTCATTAAAAAAAAAACACTTATTTTACTGGAAAAAGCCCAGCCAAACACGGCCGTAAAAAGGTTGATTATTGTCACATCGGAGCCTGCCGTCTTATTAGGCGCCTACACTGAGATTCCGCCACGTTTCATGTTTTTATTGGCTCAAATGGCTGAAGTAGGCCCCACGGCAGGAGTCTACTGGAACACGAAATCGCATCCAATGGGGCCCACACTCATTTGTCTGATGCGACGACGTCGTACGCTGACACAGTGATTAGATTTGTCATTACCATTACTCCATGCGTGCTCAAATAATTTTGATGTTCTCCATTTTTTTTAATTTTTTTTTAAATGTTTTATCCTACTAGGTAAGGGTCCCAGGGTTGTATCAATTTAACCTCAATTTTGATCGAATAATAAAATAAAAATATCATAGTTAACATTATCTGATTTTTTTTAAAAAAAATTGTTGGTTCAAAATGAAGGCTAAATTCAGTTAAAAAAAAATGATGGCTAAATAAGCCCTGTTTAATCTTGATAGAAGTTAAATGGAGAATATGGAGAGAAGTGCCCTCATCCTATCTCTTCTTCTTCTTCTTCTTTTTTTTTTTTTTGCAGCAGAAGTCCCTCATCCTATCTTTTTAGCTAAATATGAGTAAATTATGTTATAATTCATATATAGGTGCATAGTTTGGTGTTAAGTTTTTTTTTTAATCGAACACTTACTTTTGTGTTTTTATTATACGGTAGGGATAAGGATAATTTTTTTCCAGAAGTTTCAGCTCAAGAGCATTTTGCGTCCGGAGTTTTTCTATATCAAAAGTGGTCCTTAGATAAAGCCTTCATATCAAAATTGGTATTAAAAAAACTTTTAGATATCCATCTCTTCTGTCACATATCCCTACATTGTACTTGTCTCAATGTGGATTGTAGATGCCTTTGTTAACTCTTTAAAAATGTTTTAGAGTGATATTTCCTCATGTCCTAATTATAAGATAAGTTGATTTTTTTGGAGAAATTAAGTATACAAAATAAATCACTTTAAATTGTTTATGTTTATCGTTTTTCGTCAAAACTAATTTATTTTACTTATAAACTAACTTATATCTTTTTCCTCAAGACTAGTTTATTATAATTATAAACCAACCTATAATCTAAGCACATGTAATATATATTATAATTTAATGATCTAATTTACTTCCTTAACCTCCACAAAAGAAAAATCGAATTAATTTTGAAATTATGACTGAAGGGAGTAGTTTTTTTTTTAAGTTTACCATCATTTATCATTTATGAGTGAGTATCTAAAACTGTTTTATGCGTTGTTTTTCATCTCTATTTATTTACTAGTTTTTTTAACTCAAACTTGTAAATAAGACCAAAATTGTCTTATTACAGATTATTGACATGCGTGAAACTTTTACATGGGAAATTAGGGAAACTAAAGAGATGTTCATTTTTGCTTTTGTTTTTTGATTTGATGCATTGAATGATACGATGAATTGTGGGGGTGAACATGGGAGTGACAGTCCAGAAAACGTGGTTGCCAAAATAAGAGGAGCCAAAGCTGCCGCTTCACAAACTCGTAGGAACCAACTCCCCTCCACGTTTCGTTTCCTCATTGGCCTCCATGGGACCCACCTTTCTCAGACACCAAATCTCAACAGAAACAAACCATTCCCTTCTGGTATTGGGTCCCACCCCCCTCAAATAATCACCTGCTCCTAGGCCCACCATCCCCCTTTCCTCAGTCTCTATGTTACGACGTCGTTCCCCTGGTCCTTCCCCATATTCTATTCCCTATAATTTGCAGTTGGGTTTTAAGGAAGATAAGTTACTACAATAAAATCTATTGAAATATCAAAATTATTAACCGATCCTAAGAGGTTGAGAGTAATATAATGATATTAAGACATTATCTTCTTGCTCTGTATGATAGAAAAAAAAAAAAAAGATTGATGAGTACATGTATTTTGATTGATGAGAAAAGGGTACATACATGTGTCTTGATTGATGAGCAAAGGTTTCTTACTAGCAACTTTTACGACTTTATTAATAATTATTATCAACATGTTTATCACATTTGTTAGTGATATTTTTAAAGTTACATAATATATTTGTAATTTTGAGATTTTATGAGACCTTACAAGATTAATTTGTCTTTTTGGGATATGATTGCAACTTTTTTTATAATATTCGGTTGCTCAAGTAGTCAAGTTTGCTTATAATTTGATTTTGATTCCTCAAATTTCAAATCAAAGGTTTTTTGTCAATCTAGAGGCAAAATGTGCCAAATTTTTCTTAAATTATAGGGATTGATGCATTAAAGAGAATGAGACTTGAGATACCAAAATAAAATGAACACAAATTATGCTACCAAAGTTTGTATGAATTCTTTCTTACTCTACCACTTCATTCTAGTTATTACTCCTGTGTTGTGCGGTTTAGTATATAAAATGTCATTGATTAATTTTAGAAAATTAAGGAAACTAAAAAAATTATTTGATTATTGCATGTCATTTCTGAAAAAAAAAATATATGTATCATTAGATTATATATTAGTTTAAGTCAAACAAATTATTTGGGAGAAAAATGATATATACAATAAATAAATATTAAAAAAGCCTCATTTTTAGAGGAAAAAAAAATCAAGCCTAACTAACACTTATATCAAAAGCTGGATCTAATATTACACTATTAAGAAGTGAAAGTTGTATTATATATATATAGATACTCCTTCCGGTATTAAATATAAGACGTAATTATTTGCTTTGATTTGATTAAAAATGTTAGTTAGATTAGTTAAAATCATATATATTACCAGTGAACCCTATAGATTAGTTCAAATCACATATATTACCAGTGAACCCTAACCACCATCTATCTTTATCCTCACCCTCCATCACTTACTTGTTTATTATTGAAGAGCATTAATAGGGATAATTTGGAGAAAAATTTGAAAAATTTAAAAAGATATATTATATTTAAAACCAAACTCATCTCTCTAAATAGATATTATATTTAGGACCGAAGAAGTAAAAGATAGTAGTGTGTATTTACATTTGTTTATTGTTCACGTCAGTGGACCATAAATTTCGACCAAAGTTTAATGATATATAACAAAATTGTATGAATTGAAATCGAATGAAAAATGTAGACACAACTTTAAACCCCTCAACTGTAGGAAACGATCTTAACACAAACAAGGCACCTCTTTACTTCCCCTCAAAAAAAAAAAAAAAAAACCAAAAATGGAAGAAAGAAAGAAACAAATGGTCCATTTTTCCCCAGCTCAAAGGTCATATCTATTATGCTTATTTACATTTGTTTCTCATTCACGTCCTAACATCCCATTTAAACCATCAATTTTGACCACATATTAATCATATACACAAAAAATTGTATGGTATTCAAAACAAATGAAATATGTAGGTAGACGCAACTTTCAAGTTTTTTTATTTATTTATTTATTATAAAGGCTTTAAATTACAGTAAAATTAAGGGAAAATTCTAGAAAAAGACTCTCGAATTACCAAAAGGACACTTTGATACAGTGAATTTCAGAAATGACCAGTCAGTATAAATCCGTACAGTGACTAAATTGTCCTTTAACAAATTTAAAGGAAAAGTCCAAAATGGTCCTAGTTCAAATATATATATATTTTAATAATTGGCCAGCCCGCCACGTGGCGGGTGTCACTTGTAAAAGAAGGACACAAAATGTGAGGGGGTGGGAATCAAACCCACCCCCTCAGCTTGGTGACCTTACCACCAAGCCATCAAGTCTCATTATAATATATATTGCAAAAGATATATATATGTATTCTATCTTTATTTCTTCTTAATATTTTTACTAGAAACGTTCAAGGGATTCCCAACTTCGTATAAGGGAATCCCAACTTCTGTTAAGGGATTCCCAACATGTACATTACCATTTACCAACTTCCAAAATACTTCACCAAATGTTCCTACTTGTTACCAGAAACGTTCAAGGGATTCCCAACTTCACATAAGGGATTCCCAACTTCTGTTAAGGGATTCCCAACATGTACATTACCATTTACCAACTTCCAAAATACTTCACCAAATCTTCCTACTTGTTACCAGAAAAGTTCAAGGGATTCCCAACTTCTCATAAGGGAATCCCAACTTCTGTTAAGGGAATCCCAACATGGTGAAGTATTTTGGAAGTTAGTAAATGGTAATGTACATGTTGGGAATCCCTTATGCGAAGTTGGGA
The DNA here is from genome assembly GCA_037074515.1 of Mimosa bimucronata. Classification (NCBI taxonomy): domain Eukaryota; kingdom Viridiplantae; phylum Streptophyta; class Magnoliopsida; order Fabales; family Fabaceae; genus Mimosa; species Mimosa bimucronata. The sequence continues at coordinate 12,604,110 of CM073448.1, read as the reverse complement.
ATCCCTTGAACGTTTCTGGTAACAAGTAGGAAGATTTGGTCAAGTATTTTGGAAGTTGGTAATCCCTTAACAAAAGTTAGGAATCTCTTATGAGAAGTTGAGAATCCCTTGAACGATTTTGGTAACAAGGAGGAAGAGTTGGTGAAGTATTTTAGAAGTTGGTAAATGGTAATGTACATGTTGGTAATCCCTTAACAAAAGTTGGGAATCCCTTATGCGAAGTTGGGAATCCCTTGAACGATTCTGGTAAAATGTACATGTTGGTAATCCCTTATGTGAAGTTGGGAATCCCTTAAACGTTTCTGGGAAAATATTAAAAAAGAATGAAATATAGTATATATATTACTTTTGTAATATATATAATGATCGGACTTGGTAGTCTGGTGGAGGGGGTGGGTTCGATTCCCACTCCCCACATTTTGTATGCCTTTTTTATGAGGGACACACGCCACGTGGCGGGGTGGGCCCCGCCGGCGGCCGCCCGGAGCTCCGGCGACCTGTGGTGGTGGGCCAAAATATAAAATAAATAAAAATAAAAAATAATTGAACCAGGGGTATTTTGGACTTTTCCTTTAAATTTGTCAAAGGACAATTCAGTTATTGTACGGATTTGTACTGACTGGTCATTTTAAAATTCGCTGTATCAAAGTGTCCTTTTAGTAATTCGAGAGTCTTTTTCTGGAATTTTCCCTAAAATTAAAACATCACTTTTTTCCTCCTCCTGGGCTGGTACATTGCTCACAATCTCACATCAAGGAAACAATCTTAAGGCATTTAAGTTCGCTTATTGCAGCAGCCATCTCACCTTCTTCAATTGCCTTTCGATGAATCCTATATTTCAGCAATATAAGATGAAAGTGTGCTTAAGTTAGACTAACATCAAGCATAGAGTACATTTAATGATTTGCTCTCGTTTAACCTAAGCAGGCAAATAAAACTAAACATATTAAGAATATTTATACTCCCTCCGGTCCTAAATATAAGATCACATTTAAGATTTAATTTGGTCCTAATTATAAGATCCTTATCCACTTTATCTTACATATTTATCCATCTTTTCCTAAACTACCCCTGTATGTACGCTGGACCTCCTCCATATTTTTTTTTCCGCGCCTCCTCCTCCCGCATACTGTCACCGCAATCTATAATTATCAACCATGCCTTTATGTTCAAATATTATACTCCTATCCAGTACGCATAGATTTTTTTTTTTTTTCATTCCCGCATAACATCACATTAATTATGCTGCGCTGGGCATATTCCTACAAGAAAACAATTTTAAAAAAATCTTTAATAAAATGTTAAAATCTTTAATGTAGAATGGAGTATTTTAAATAATCTTTACTAAAATGTTAAAATATTAAAAATAAATAAATAAAATTGAAATTGCTCATTTTTTCACCAGGACCGTTTAAAACTGCAACAAAAGATTATTTAGAAGATGAATTTATATATCTCTAAGAAAATAAGTAAGGTAGAAAAATGAAATTTTATACATGAAAAATTAATAAGGACAATTTAAAATTGCATCTACAAAATTATTCAAGTGATGAATTCATCTATAGAAAAAAAGCTAACACAGAAAATAATAAAAAATGAAATTAAAATAGTGCTCAGTACATATAAAGTTCATTGTATCAACATATAGCTACACCAAACAACACAGATGAAACATGAAACTCTATTCTTTATTTCACATCCTCCATTGAGCCATCAAGTACATTGTTCACTCCAAATCCTCCATTGAGTTGTCCAATATTTTGTTGCAGGTTTGAATTACTGAAGGAAAGCAAAAAAAGAAAAATGTTAAGCATCATGCACACATTATTAAAAAAAAAACAGAATAAGATAGTCAAAATAAAAGGCTAGAAATTTGAATAGTGCTTTTAAATAAAACTTGAAATCAAACCAATCTAAAACAATAGCACAACAAGCATGCAATTAACTTATAGAGTTTCCGTTCGATAGGGAATGATTAGAGAAGGCATATTGCCTAAGGACATCCCAGATTTGTTGCCAATGATGAGATTCAGTATAGCATGAACAACTTTGCTGCGACAAGCTTTGATGGCAATGACACAATTCTGGCAATTAAATCATGCAAGACCACTTGAATCCAAGAAGAGACTTGATAATTACAAAGCTACGCAGTACTTATATGAAGTTCACCTAAGTTGAACATCAATTAAGGTAGGAACAGATTTCAAGAGGAAAAAGAAACAGGGCAGAAAGATCAGTTCAAAGAAAAATACCACTGCAAGTTGAATTTGTCAGTTACATATTTTGGGTGGGACATAACAAGTGAAGGAAAATTAAGGAAGTGATTTTTCCACCATGTAGTTATGGGCAACATATTCAGTATAAAGAACCTTAAAGGGGAATAAAAAATTTCCAGAAATGAGCAATCAATAAATATAGTGGAGATTACCGTAAGAGGTTCCCTAATGTAATAATGCCGTGTTTCAGCACAAGGTATACAGTGCAAGTGAGATACAGTTCCTGAAAGAAGCAGAAAGTAAATACAGCAACACCATCTACATTCTTCATTCCACCATTGAGTCTTCTAACATAGTCATGTTCATGAATTACTGAAGAAAAAGAAGAAAAAAGTTTAAACACCACGCACACATCTTAACCAAAAGAATAAAACAGAAAACATAAAAGAAATACTTAAACAAAACACATCTTAACCTCAAATACTCCATCACTTCTTGTACTAACTTTTGATCACACTTTAGTTGATTGGGCAATGGACCTTCCCTTTCCATGGCTTCTTTTCTAATATGTAGAAGATCATATTTATTACAACCTTTGTTCTTCATGATTTCTATCATGCAACATTGAAGTGTTAAGAATATTCTGTTAGACTTAACAGCTGGAAATGACTCAAATGATTTAATCACCCCTGCAATCAAATCATCTATTGTCTAGACATGGAATTTCCAAAAGTAAAGGTGAAAACTTTAATTAATATGAGTGATGTTGATAAGAATGGGGAGAGGGAGAATTAAGAACTTAGAACCAGGGATAGGAAGAATTTGAGAGAGAGATAATAATGTAAATAAACATAAGATAATAATGGAAATAAACATAATAAAAATCCCCCCACTAGAGCAGGCTTTATTCCTGCGAGAGTACACACAAAGGAGTTGGTTTCTGGTTCCTAACAGATGTCTACTCAGGGTCACTAAGATTAACGCCCAATTCAATAGTGTAGCCAACTACATATGTTTAAGGAAATAACAATTCAATTTTTAGTCCAGCAGTCAAACTGCCGCCCAGTTTAAGAATGTAAATCAATTCAAGTAACAGAGGCAATTTTGAACAGATAAATCCGTTTCCCAAATTACCAGTCTGCCTACCCAACCATTCCAACATAAAAAATCAGCAGCATTACATATCCAGATTAAATTAGAAAATTAACTCACCCTATTCAATGTCCAAGGCCAACAACAAATACTTAAAGAAAATAAAGATTAACGTATCCAGATTTATAGAAGCTTAACTCATCCTATCCACATATTTCAACAATTGTGCCTTCCATTTGCCATCAAACAACAATCAAACACAAAAGGTTATAGTTGCACATAAGAAAGCAACCAAACAATGAAAACCCATTAACTATCTGAACAAGTTTAACACAAATGTGGCTCTTAAACCCAGTTATGTGAACAAAGAAGCAAACCCCACTAAGTTTCAGAACAAAAACCCCACTAAGTAGATAGATGGCATATATGTCAGGGTTCAACTAACAGTATTTCTTTCTCAAATGATGGTGCATACTTGGCAACTGTTGGAAGAGATGGCTATTTGCTAGTGTTTGATTTCACTGAGGAGCACCTTATATGTGGTGGTAAAAGCTACTATGGTGCTGTGTTATGCTGTGCCTGGAGGTGAGACGCTTGATACAAGTCATTTTTGTAAGAATGGACTGCCATTTTTGGATTCATTTCCATCTTTGGTTCTCGTATTGCACAAGAATTTATTAAATAATGTTTATCACACTCAAGAGTGTCCATTATTTGGCTTCATGCAATGAGAGTGCTAACCATAATAAAAAATGAATAATGAGGCAATCAAGATAAGCAGCTAACATGTTATATTTAACAAGAAAGAAGAAGAAGCATATTAATGACTAGTAAAATATCTTGATCTATGGGACCAGTAGGACAAGCAGACATGCAAAACAACAAAAAACTAGATGGTCATCAAGTAATCTCCATAGATGAATTGTTATTCAAAACAAACTTGTGTAGGGCAACAGAGCTTTTGAAAGATGAATTCATAAAGGCAAACTTAATAATGCAGTAGATGGTCATGTCTGCTTTTCATAGAGAAGGATGACAACAACTATACAAATGTTTATAACCAATTAATCTAAAATTCTCTGACATACTTCGTGTATAATTCCTGTTTTACAGCTAAGAGGCAGGAATACCAGGACACAACAAAATATGCAGTGCCCTAGAGTACTAGAACTTCGTAGGTTTTTCCATGCACAACTAAAATACACATACGCATATATATACACGACATTAATTATACTCCAATAAATATAACATGAAAGCCAAACTAGCATCTAAGAAGCAGTTGAATTACTGAGAATAAAGCCTCGCTGATAGAGTAAAAACATCAGTGAGGTAAAAAAATCTAAGGAAACCGGAAGCATGAAGGAACAATCTGGAGCTGGATATCTAACGAGAAAGAAGAAGCATAATATTATGACAGTACCTGTTTGGGATTCATCAATTCCTTCATGGTTCAAATCAAAGTTGAAGAGCATAGAGTTAGATCGATTCTCGACGGCAGCCACTTCAGAGATCCACATCAAGCTAGTCGAAAATAGTGCATTCACTTCCAGAGACAGGAGTTAGTAACCAGGCACCGATCAAGACAAAAATCTGGGGATAACTTAAAAAAAACACAATGAACCAACAGAAACACATTGAAGAACTGTATAAATTCACAGATCGACGGAAATTTTGAATCACAAACCAGAATTAGAAAATGAAAATCTGAAATCACAAAATGATCTGATGAAATACCCCGCGGATAATGCCTAGTTTGATGAAATCAGATAAAAGAAAATTGTGAATTGATGATTATAATGAACTCAGGGGAACGAATTGAAGGACGATAGAAATCTGGAATCACAAATTTGGAATAGAAAATCTAAGATCTGAGATCGATCTCCAACCACTTGCAGAGACGAGGTTTGGCGCGAGATGAGATGAGTCTGGCGGACTTTTTGGGTTTGGCTCCTGGGTGGGTGTGTTTGTCTTTACAATTTAATTTAAGGGTATTTTTAGAACATCAGGTAATATTAACTAATTTAACTGACTTCCTTAATTTCTCCAAATTAGGTAATGTGATCTTATATTTAGGACCGGAGGGAGTATATCATTTAGACTTAGACGGACTACATTTGATTTTTTTTTTAAAAAAAAAATTGTAATAGATACATAATGTAAAATAAAGATATATAATCTTTTAACTATCATCGTTTAAGAAGACTTTTTTATTTTAAAAAAGCATTATTACTTATAAAAAATTAAATCTAGACCGTTCATATTATATTTAGATAGTCTATATATGTTTAACTCTTTAGAATCATCTTTTTTTGCTGGGAAAATAGATTCCAAGAACAAGCAATGTTTGATCTGGCACTCGGTTTTATCAAAATGACAGAAGGTAGAACTTATACCTATAGAGGGCTTGTCATATTTTCCACAGTAAGCCCTTCAACTTTAATCAAAGTTTTACTGGGACCAGCATCTGCAGTAATAGGTAAAGATCCATAACCTAGTAAGTATAAAACAAATTATTATAAATAACAAACTCTTAATTCTAATCTCTAAACTATTCCAAGTGACGTAAACTCACTTTCCAGTTTCAATAAGTTCTCTTCTTCACCATCCTCACCTAGTTCTTTCCCCTTACCAAGCCTTTTACGTTGTTCTGAATTATTTTCTGCACTGAATTGTTGCAGTTTTCTAAGATAAAGCTTATATTTCTGTAACACATAAAGCTTTGAGCTTAAGTCAGACAAACATCAGGCATTGAATAAATTTAACAACCTGCTCTCATTTAAACTAAGAACAACCACAGTTTCATCATGACACTAAGTTCTATCAAAATCGAAGAATGAAGAAATTATACTTGTAGATGGCTTGCCACAGCTTCCCTGGAAAGCCCTTCAACATTCATTAGATCAACAATTTTCTTTGGAACAGCTTCTGCAGTAGCAAGTAAATGCAACTTAAGCTAATTAAGTATAACAAATCTTTAGAGATGTCCAACTGTTAATTTTAATTTCTAAGTGTCAAGTTTCATAAACTCACTTTCAAGTCCCAGTTGGTTAACTGCATCAACAAATTTTTTGTGCAGCTCAACTGACCAAACTAAACGCGGCTTCTGTGACCAAACTGCAGCATCATCTTCTTTCTCATCCTCATTCTGGTCCCGCCACCTTATACCCAACATTTTGCTTAGATCTGAATTATTTTCTAAATGCTGCTTTCTTTCAAGATGCATCCTGAATCTCTACAACACAAAATGACAGTGAGCTTAAGTCAGACAAACAAACATAAGGCATTGAATACATGTTACAGTTTGCTCTCATTTAACCCAAGACTGTTTCGACGTGTGCTTTATAAATTGCTTTGGCATAGAATATGTAACGGTTTCTCCAACCCATAAATGGTTGGGAATTCATATTCCCGTCATCTTTGGTAAAATAATTAAAATCCACCACGAAGATATTTATAAACCGCTCTACTTAATTCTTAGCGGATAACGTTTATAAAAGTATATCTAAAAGTGCATATGCTTTTAAGTTATATCAAAATGAAATAAAGAATAACTCATACTGTCATATGGCATGCCACTTGTTCACGTGTAAGGCATTCCACATTCATCAGTTCATGAATTTTTTTGGGACTAGCATCTGCAACAGTGAACAAAAACCGGACCGGCCGGTTCAACCGGGAACCGGCCATTGGTCTGGTCCGGCTGACACAAAAAACCGGAGGCCCCTTTGACCCGGTCAAGACCCGGGTCAACCCGGGAAAACTGGGCAACCCGGCCGAGACCCAGGTTGAACCGGGTACCTTTTTTTTTTTTTTTTTTATAATAATTTTATTTTATTATAATTCACCTAATTATTAACTTTCACTCCACTCAATTTTAGAAATTAGGAAACTATAATACTTTAAATGCTATTTTACTTGCATATACTTAATATTTAATTATTGTTACTCTTAATGTTTGTATTTTAATTTGTGAATTGTAGAATAATATTTATTTTCACGTGTAATCAACTAATATTTTCTTTTTTCCCTATATAGAAACATTAAAATATTCATATTTGATGAATCATGCATACCTATCTACATTTAAATTTTGATATTAGTGATTATTAAAGTTAATATCAATAAAATTTTATTATTTTAATAAAACCGGTTTGACCCGGTCCGACCCAGGTTGGACCTTTAACCCTTGAACCAGTGCCTCGTCCGGTTCGATACCAGGTCCGGTTTTTTGAACCTTCTGCAATAACAGACACATAAGACACCTTGAGTTATCAAGCATTTATAGATATACGAAAATGTTAATTTTAATTTCTAAGGGCCAAGTTACATCAACTCACTTGTAAGTCCCATTTGACAAACTGCATCAACAAATTTCTTGTGCATCTTAACTGACCGAATTACACGCAGCTTCTTCTTTCTACGAATCACATGTTGCCATATGCTCTTGGCCTCTTTCATTGTAAGAGATTTCAGTAAATAGTCACATGCACCATTTGTAACAGCCATAATCACAAGGCTTTCATCACTTTGTGCTGACACCACTGGATCAACATCAAAGTCAAAACAATGGGGTTCAAGTGAATCAAACAATTTAATTCTAACTCGTGTGAAAATATCTCTATTTATTTCAGCCACAGTACATAATAACAACAATGACATTGCTAATAGTCATAATGACACTATTGACGACTTGAAACTTTCTTCAGTTACTAAACAATAACATGACTGTCAAGTGTAAAACTAAATTGAACTTACTGATGACTGGTATGTCCATTTCAAGTCTCACTAGCTCAAGGAGCTTAAACCCATCCATGTCTGGCATATTAACCTCGCAAATGACCAGGTCAAACATGTTCCTGTTTTCCCTTAGCATTTTCAAAGCCTTGTTTGCCTTATTAGTTTTAGTAACTGCAACATTAACCATAAATCAAATATGATATAAAGTCAAATGGGTTCTAACCCAAACAAGACAAGGCCTAGTCAGAAAAGTTGCGAAAAATTATGATATTCATATAACAATAACAATATCACAATTATATTTTTAAATTAAGCATAACTGGAAATAAAACAGAGCTTTCGCATGGGGTAACCAAAACTTCGAATTGAGCGGGTAAATTATGATTTTAACCACGGCACAACTAGATGGAGAATACTAGAAGGAAAATTAAAAAAAAAAAAAAAACTTGTAATTGACATTACTAATATATACATGTACAGGTCCAGAACATGCAATGAAAACTGGAATTTAATGTACATAAAAACAAAGACGTTTAAAATATGAACCCTGATATAGTAGCATTGGACAAGCAGAGTCTCCAACTCTTCGAGACAAATTGGGTCATAGTCAACCGCTAGAACACTCATATCCACCACCGGGAAATTTTGGTCCTCTAGAGTCATCTATATCTATATCTATATCTATATCTATATAATATAACATAAAAAACTCTTCCACAAAAACACTATTCATAAGGAATTAATGGCCCAAATGATTAGTTCTATTCAATAGGGGTGCTCAAAATTTTCCCGTCCCCGTCCCCAAATGATTAGTTCTATTCAATAGGGGTGCTCAAAATTTTCCCGTCCCGGTCCCGGGCATTTTGGGACGGGAAAATCCTGGCTCGAAAATTTTCGGGATGGGACAAAGTATCTATTCGGGATGGGACGGGACTTGGGACGGGGTTGTCCCGATCCTGTCCCACCCTGAATATATATCTCTATATATATAATTTTTTTTAAAAAAAATCACCTGACCAGACAATGTGTCTCAGTTATGTCTCTTAATTTTTTTTTTGAAAATTGGAAAACCCCCTTGGCTGGCTCCCTCACTGACTCACTCCCTCTCACTTTCCCTTTCCCTGATTCCCACTCAGCCACTCCCTCCCAGAGCCCTAGCCCAGCCGGCCAGCCCCCGCCCGGCCGCCCCCCAGGTCCCTCCCTTTCGTTTCGTGTTTCCAACCCTCTCTCAAGTCTCAACTCTCAGGTCTCAAGCGCCGGTTCTTCGTCATTCTTCCTCTCTCTGTGTGTCTCCTCGCTATTCGCCGCTGTCAGCTCCTCCTCGCCATTCGTTATTCGTCTTCCACCTCCCCCCGTTTCAGATGAAATGGAAGCTTAAGGTTCGATTCAAAGCTTTTTAGAAGTGATTTTGTGAATGGAGGTTGATTTAAAGCTTAAGGTTTCTTTGTTTGAGCTACTATTCATCGTCTAAATTTCCTAATTTCCGACATCTATTAGGATATATTAGAGATTTAAAAGCTTATGTGAGTAGATTACGTGCCTATTTGGGTGGATGTCAAAACCTAGGTTTGAAATGGTAGCCAAACATTTTTTTTAATAAACCTAGGTTTGGACTCAAAACCTAGGTTTCAAAAACCTAGGTTTGGACTCAAAATTTATGTTTGAAAAAAAGTAAGCCAGACACTTGAAAAATGTGAAAAGCCCTTTTAGATTGGAAACCTAGGTTTTGGCCACCAAAGCCTAAGCTTCGAATAAGCTACAATTTTCCCCTTTTACATAAAATACGAGGTAAAAAAATGCCATCATTACACATGTCATAATGATCTACCAAAAATACCCTTATCCTCTCTCTTTCCCAACACATTAAACTTATGTCCTTTTTAGTAATTTACACAGAAAAAGTCATTCTCAAAACAATCATCCAAACACTCTCATTTTATCAAAAGCCATTTTTTCAGAAAAGCTGAAAAAAGCTATTCCCCAGAAGCTATTCTCTAAAAACTAATCCAAACAGGCTGCTACTTTTTTCAGCTTTTACGCGAAGTACGAGGTAGAAATATCCCATAATCCCCTTATCCTCTCTCTTTCCCAACACATTAAACTTATGTCCTTTTTAGTAATTTAAACATAGAAAATGTCATTCTCACAACAATCATCCAAACACTCTCATTTCATCAAAAGCCATTTTTTTCAGTTTTTTCAGAAAAGCTGAAAAAAGCACTTTTTCAGCTTTTTTCTCAAAAGCTATTCTCCAAAGCTAATCCAAACAGGCCCTACGTTCGTTTTCTGAGCTTCGATGTGTTATCTGTAGAATTATACTCAAAACTTGTTGCCCTTTTTATCAGTTAACCGAAAATTGGGGGGTTGAGGAAACCTTCACTCATCTAAAGAATAACAATCGTTTTCTGAGCTTTTGCATGCTGTTTCCAAGCTTATATATGCTTTCAATGTTTGTGTTTCAGGAATCAGTCAATCAGGTTTGTGAAAGCCCTTTCACCGTCATCCTCCAACCTCAGCAACTCTGTCCCTGTATATGTTTTGTGTTTTTACAACTGATTCAACATGTTCAAATGAAGAGCCAGCACCAAACGATTGAGGTAATGGTATAATATTGAAAGGACAATGGGTGTGTTTGGATCCTACTTTTGCAAGCCAGAAGCACATCACCAACGTGGAAGTCATTTTGAAAAAAAAAAAATGTTTGGTTGTACTTATTTTCAGAATGACTTTTGGTCCAAAATGACTTCTCCAACGTGAAAAGTCAGAAGCAAAAAAAAGTTATTTTTGGCTTCTGACTTTTGGTGGGTCCCACGCCTTTTGTTATGTATTATTTAATAAAGTGGGTAGGAAAATTAGACTGTTAGACCCCTAAAATTCTCAAATAAGATAATTTCTTTTAATCTAAAATTTTCTTTTTATCTCCAAAAATGTACCATAACAATTTCTAACTACTTTCTCCCACAATATACTCCTTTGAGCGAAAAATATTATTTTTTAAAATTATTTTCCTGAAAATAAGGGAGAAACTAAGCTTTTAATAAGAATATATGCATATTATATATATATTATTTAATGAAAATAATGCCATTTTTAGTAATTTTTCATCTAAACGTGCTTTTCAATATAATTATCCAAACATGTTTCTAAAAGTCATATTGAAAAAAAGTCACTTCTATCATCACAAATCCAAACATAAATCACTTCACACAAATGACTTTTATCCAAAAGTCACTTTTAAAAAAGTCATTATGAAAAAAAGTCACTTCTCCAACGACAATCCAAACACACCCAATAGCTATTAACCTCAACCATTATTAATTGATTGGTGTGAACATGGGATTGATTTCTTGTTTCGATGAACTACCACTTAAATTGTGGACCTAAATCGTACATCATGGAGGTGACTTTTTTCCTTTTCATTTTGCGTTTTGCTATTAGTATGTGATGAGTAGTGCTGCTGCCTGCTATGAGAAGAATAAGTGTGCCTGTAGTTCTGCAGAACTGGACATGTACCTATTTTGAATGTCAATTCATTCATTCATTCTTCTTATACTCTTCTCATTTCTCTCACACTAGCCTTCCTGCAATGGTTTTTGTTGTTATAGTTTGCGGCATACATTACCTCCTGTTTTATGTACATACTATGTTGGATCATTTCGCTCCTTGTTGGGTCAATTCTCTTTGTTGGATTTTAATCGCCCTGGAGATTGTTTTCATTGTACAGTTGAGATGGCATACATAACTTTGTTACTTATATTTATGCTTTTCTCAACTTAAGCTCATATAATTGACTTGTGCATTTTTGGGTTCATTTATGTTTATTCAGCTGGAGATTCCTCAGCAGTTGTTTGATCAAAATGTCTTTAATGCTTGGATGATGATGTTCCTAAACGTGTTGGAGAGTCATGTTCCATCAGAAGGTCATCCTATCATTATAAGTGACTTTGCTTCACTGTAATCTTTTATGCAAGTTGTAAGATGAAGAACAAATAGTTGTTATTTCCATTTTTTTGGCTTATTTATTATGTTAGAGAAGACAAATTTTTGGGGGGAAAATTGGGCCCATTTCATTCAAAAACAGCATTTTTTTAGCTTTTAATAAAAAAATGTTCATTTTAGAAAACAATCGGGATTTTCCCGTCCCGTCCCGATCGGGAAACTCCGTCCCGACTCCCTTTCTTCGGGACCCGTCCCGTCCTGTGAGCACCCCTACTATTCAGATCAATGGGTCAATTTATCATTAATTATATAATCTACTAATTATATCACTAATTATATTTGATTGGTTATAACTATTAACCACTTTTTTGAATTATTATATTTAAGATAAGCCCTAAATTGTATTTACTAATAATTATATTTAAATTTAAAAGCTGATAATCACTAATTATATCTACTAATAATTATATTAATTTTATCTACTAATAATTATATTTAAATTTAAATACTAATAACCACTAATTATATCTATGGATAATTATATATAAATTTAATGAATGATTTTTTGAATTATTATATTTAAGATAAGCCCTAAAATTGTATCTACTAATAATTAAATTTAAATTTAAAGACTGATAATCACTAATTATATCCACTAATAATTATATTTAAATTTAAATAATGATTTTTCATAATTATTATATTTAAGATAAGCCCTAAAATTATGTTTCTAAGAAGCTTCTGATAGGTCAATCTATCACTAATTCTATTTGATTAGTTATAACGATTGTTTTTTAATAATTATAAAAACACTATTCATAAGGAATTAACGGCTATTTAAATCAATGGGTCAATTTATCACTAATTATATAATTTATTAATTATATCACTAATTATACTTAATTAGTTATGAACATTAACCATTTTTTTGAATTATTTTATTTAAGATAAGCCATAAAATTTTATCTACTAATAATTATATTTAAATTTAGAGACTAATAATCACTGATTATATCTACTAATAATTAAATTTAAATTTAAAGAATGATCGGCTATAATTATTATATTTAAGATAAGTCCTAAAATTATATTCATGAGAAGCTTCTGATAGGTCAATCTATCACTAATTATATTTGATTAGTTATAATATTTGCTTTTGAATTATTATAAAAACACTATTCATAAGGAATTAACGGGCCAGATGATTAGCCATATTCAGATCAATGGGTTAATTTATCACTAATTATATAATCTACTAATTATATCACTAATTATATTTGATTGGTTATAATTATTAACCATTTTCTTGAATTATTATATTTAAGATAAGCCCTAAAATACAATTTTGTTTCATACGTGTGTATATATATATTTACATGCGAATTTTTATATTGTGCAAGAGTTTTTCTAATACTCTATTTGTTTTTTTTCCCCTTGAAATTTTGGGTTTTCTGGTAAGCACAATTAACTTGGTAGAAGATTATTCATTAAAAATTGAAAATAAAAATTAAATTTTACAAGACCTTGTTATATTAATATAAAATAAATTAATTTAATTGATATAATTAGTGATAGATTGATCAATCAAAAGCTGTGGACGTCTTATGAATAGTAACTTAATGAAAGAGTATTAATTAAAAATTGAAAATAAAAATTAAATTTTAAAAGACCAAAATTAAATTTTACAAGACCTTGATATATTAAAATTTAATAATTATTTTCAAATTCTAAAATACATATTTACAACCGAAAAATCAATTTTATACTTTCAGATTTTAATTTAATTAAAAAATTAATTAAAATTCCATTAAAATTTGAAAATAAAAATTAAATTTTAGGATGAAAATATGTGATTTCCTCTTAAAAAAATATTAATTTTTTTAATATATAATTAGTGATATATATATACACATTTTAGGTTTGAGCAATTAGAAGCTTCTTATGAACATAATTTTATGGCTTATCTTAAATGTTAAATATAATGATTCAAAATATAATTAATGATATATATTTTGGTACGCTTATTCTACATTTTTTTGTGAATATAGTTTTTCAATATATATATCAAACGATAATTAAGGGATTACCTTGAGCTATAAATTGCTTGATTTTTTATTCTCTAAAATTTTTTACACTTTAAATATTTAAAATTAAAACTTATACGTATATTCTTTAAATATATTTTTTTAAAAACATAATATCAATTTTTTTAATCTTTATCTAAATCCAAATCACATGCCCGTCTTCCTCTTAAAAAATATTAACTTTTTATATATAATTAGTAGATATAATTAGTGATATATATATTATGGGATTAAACAATGAGAAGCTTCTTATGAACATAATTTTAGAATTTATCTTAAATCTTAAATATAATGATTCAAAATAAAATCAGTGATATATATACATATGTGGATCAACCAATCAGAAGTTTCTTATTAACATAATTTTAGGCCTTATCTTAAATCTTAAATATAATTTTAATTAAACTTTAGGTTGAAAATATGTTATTTTCTCTAAAATAAAAGCTTCATTATTTACATATCTAAAATAAAAGCTTCATTATATTTGCCCATTATCAATGTCAACTACTTCAATAATAACATAACGAATAAATTTTTATAGTTGTGTGATGAATTTAAAAATATTTATGCATGCATATCAATAAGAATATACCATGCGTATTACTTACTCTTTTAATTTGAATATAACATGTTTACCGTTATGAGATATATCTTAGAGCCCTAACTTAATATTTTACAAAATATACCCAATTTTTTCGACAAACTGACTAATACAACTACTAATGTGTATTATCCCTTTATCTATATTTGTATAATGATTTATGTTAGTATTTCTCACGACCTCATGCAAACAAATTTATAATTCCTTTTTTTGAATTAAAAAACCATATTTAAGATTTCAAGCCGAATCACATGAAAAATTTCATCTGCGCAACGCACGGGAAGCCCAACTTATTTTGAGAAACCCAGATGAAAATCAAACGCTAAAGCAGAGGTCACAATTCCTAGAGAAGCAAGTTTGAATCTTGATTGTGCAATGCTATGTTTTCGTTGGCAAAGGCAAAGAGCATGTCCTTTATATACCTCGGAGTTTGAATAAAAAACTGTTTATAATCAATTCCCAAAAAAATTAGCTCAATTACCATTACTTAAGGGAAAATTAAAAAAAAAACCCTCAAAATAGTTAAAGGACAGTTTACTACACCGAAATTTGAAAAGGATAATTCAGTACAAATGACTGAACTATCTAACCCAAATTTAAGTGAAATGTCCAAAATACCCTTGCTTTAAAACCTTTTTTCTAAACTCTATTCATTCTTAATTCGCTCCCAGAATTGTATAAGAGATTACCAACTCTAGATAAGGGATTACTAACATGTTTCTATCCAATTATCAATATCATTATCAACAAAAGAAGTTGGTAATGATATTGGTAATTGAATAGAAATATGTGGGTAATCCCTTATCTAGAGTCGGTAATTCCTTATCCATATCTGGTCAAAACTTTCTTTTCTATGTTTGACAAATCTTGCTAATTCCGTTTGGTTCTTCAATTTTCCCCTTTTGAAAGCTCGTGATTTTAGGCGCTAAGTGTGACGGTTTCTTTCTCAATGAAGAAAGACAATTTATGGGCTTTCAATACTGAGTGAGAATTTTTTTTTTATTATTCTACTGAATGAGAAATTTTTGCATAATCATGGTTTGTTGGGTCAATTATGTCCAAACCAATGGTAAGCAAACACTTAAAAAAAAAAATTAATCGGTTAGATGGATTTTAATATGATGTGACTATAGTGTAAGGGGAAAATATCAAAGCCCCATTTTCCTTTCTTTTCCTGTTTGATGGAAAAAAATCAAAACTATATGATGTCATGTCAAATTAAATTTTTTTTAAGTGTTTGCTAGTGATTGGATTGGACTACAAGTGCCTAGAAAGAACTAGTTCATATAAAAATTTCATTTACTTAGTTCATGTAAAAAAAAAAAAAAGTTTATGTATATATTTAGTCCTTTTTCATGTGTGTTTGGAGCCACTTTTGACATACTAAAGTGGGTAAATAACTAAATTCGAGAGCACAATTTCATGTTTGGCAAAGCTTTTATCCTATTTAACTTATAACACAAAAGCAGCTTAAAATTTTAAGCCATGGTGGCGCTGCTTATAAGACAAGATCAATTGCTTATTATCGTTAGCTATTAAATAAGGTTTTCAATTTTTTTTGCATATCTATCTGACTGACTTACCCTTTGTCCTATTTACTTATTTATCAGTTAGTTTTTTTTCTTGAGAAGATGTCCTTTTACGTCATTTTTTATGTAAACTTGTTTATCAAATCAATAATCCAAAAATGTTTTAATAAGTCATATTGAAAATAAATCACTTTTGTAACATGTAAACATAAATGTGATTGAAAAAAGTCACTTTTATTCAAATTTACATATACATAAGTCAGATAGAAAATAAATCGTTTTTACATTGTCCGTTTCATTTAACAGAAAATGTTGACTCAACAAATTTAAATGTGACTTTGTTGTTAAATTGTTGACAAAATATGTTTGAATTTTAATTCTTTAAATAATCCCTTTTATGTTTTGAAATTTAACTGTTTTTTATAAGCTTTTATTTTAAGAATCACTCTTTAGAATCACCATGTCACTGTTTCCGGTTAAATGAAACTACCTTAATTTACTTAAAAAAATTTTAATAGTACAATTTTTAAATTTAAAGGATTAAAATGAAATTTGATGAAAATATAAAGTACTAAAAATATATATATAACCTAAAAAATCAATTACTTAATAATAATAATACTGTGTTATGTTCTCTTAACAATTTCAATTCTGATTAAATTCTTGCTATTTAGAATTATAGGATTACATTCAAGAATTTATTCAGCACTCCCATAAAAGCTTTTTTCCCCCCGACTTATTTCTATTGAGCAGGGGTTTTGTATCAGAACGATTTTATGCAAATGATGATTAGACAATTTATTTTAGAGAAATCAACACACTTTTTTCAAATAATTAACTCAGCTAATCCTCATAACTTATTCAAATCAATTCTCTTGTTATTATTTGACTAGAAAATACAAAAAATAAAATAAAAATGGGATAAGAGTCATATTTACTCCGAAAGTTTTAACTGATGATCACGGGATCAGAAGTTTTTTAAGGATAAACTAGATTTTTCTTCCCCGTACGTTGCACGGAAGTTAAAATTAAAAATGAAATAAACTAAAGAATATAATTTTTTTTAGTAACTATTTTATACCATGTTGTCTAATTTACTGACATATTTTAACACATTAATTATTTTGTAAATTTCATAAGAAAAATTAATAGTGTTAATTTTAAATCATATATATATGTTTTAATTGTTGCCTAAAATAGTGACTTATTTAAGATAATAATTAATTTGTATATCTGAAAGTCAAATATTACAGATTAAAAATTAATACATATAGATAGATTTTTCTATAAACAATATTACACTAAGAGATATGTATGTGATAAAAAAAGAATTAATATAGAATACCTTCTTAAAAGTAGATATATATATATATATATGTATTTAATCATTGGTCAATACTATTAAATAACATCCCAACATTTATGTATTTAATCATTATTGCTTTGCTCAGTTTTAAATAACTTTAAAAATTAAAAAAGTACATTCCCAAAGTAGAAATATATGATGAGTAATGATTAATTATTGGCAATGAAATTTGAAATTAAGAATAAAACTTCTATTATGACTTTGATTATGTGAACATGTGGACCAATAAATGAGTTAAATAAAGATGATGTCATTAGACATATGGACCAATAAGATTATTGTTAGAAACTTTCAAAAAATATATAGATGTCGCGCTAAAAGTTTTAAAAACATCAATTTCATCCTGCCATTCTTTAAGATTAATTTTGATCGTTAAGTTAAGTCAGTCAACCATCCTACATGATGGCATGTCACCTCATATTTCGTCTAGTAAGTGAGCTATTTGCTGAGCTCACATCACAGGGCATGTTTGGATGCCACTTTTGGCACCCAGAAGTGGATCTTAGAAGTAAAAGCAAAATTTCAAGAATTAAACATGTTTGGTTTGCCTTATTTTCAGAATGACTTTTGGTCCAAAATGACTTCTGCAACGTGAAAAGTTAGAAGTAAAAAAAAGTTACTTCTGGCTTCTGACTTCTGACTTCTGGTGGGTCCCACACCTTTTGTTATGTATTATTTAATAAAGTGGGTAGGAAAATTAGACTGTTAGACCCCTAAAATTCTCAAATAAGATAATTTCTTTTAATATAAAATTTTCTTTTTATCTCCAAAAATTTACCATAACAATTTCTAACTACTTTCTCCCACAATATACTCCATTGAGCGAAAAATATTATTTTTTAAAATTATTTTCCTGAAGATAAGAGAGAAATTAAGCCTTTAATAAGAATATATGCATATTATATATGTATTATTTAATGAAAATAATGCCCTTTTTAGTAATTTTTAATCTAAACGTGCTTTTCAATATTATCATCTAAACATGTTTCTAAAAGTCATATTGAAAAAAAGTCACTTCTATCATCACAAATCCAAATATAAATCACTTCACACAAATGACTTTTATCCAAAAGTCACTTCTAAAACAAGTCATTCTAAAAAAAATCACTTCTCCAACGGTAATCCAAACACACCCACAACCCTCCCTCCCTCTCTTTTCCTCCGTCACTCTTTCTCAAACCCCATTAGATCCAGGGAAAAAAAAACTTCCATTAATCTCGCCGTCACTTTTGTGTTGATTTTCCGGTCGAGCATGAAGCTCCGCACGGCGGCGTTGACGATGAAGTAGAATTCATAAATTTGAGGAATCCATTATCGCCTCTTCGCTTACTTGCCCTACCTTTCCTTTTCAATTCGCTCACGAAATCAGAATCCCCTGATTCTATCATATGAATGTAAGAGAAAAGCTACAAAATAGATATCATTGTAAGCAGCAATAAGCAAAACGAAACAATGATGACTTCTAAGTTACTTTGTTATGCTTTAATCTCCTAACAAGTGATCGTGACCTAAGTTTTTTTTTTTTTTTTCTTCTCTTTGCCGCTTATGATGACACCAAGGTTGAGGTTCCCAGATCTACTCCCTGGCCTCTTCCTTTCAAGCTTATCTAATTTTGAATGCGACAGTTTTCTAGCTTCATAATTTGGGGCTTTGGTGCTAGGGATTTTACTTGAATTTCTGCTGTAGGCTCCCATAGTCCCATTACACCATTCATCATTGAAAACTAGATTCTGTTCGGATTCACCACTAATGTGCTTTGATTTTCATGGTTCTTTTCATCGAATTTTTTCACCTTTTTTTTGTGCAGTTCTTCAATCATCTAATGGAAGTTTTTTTCTAGATCTAATGGAGTTTGAGAAAGAGTGATGGAGTTCTGTCCGAGAGAGAGAGAGACAGATGGAGTTAAAAGGGAGAATGAAGGAGGAATAGAGGGACAAGTGTAATGCTAACTCAGCAAATAGCTTACTAACTAGATGACGATGAGGTGGTATGCTATATAGGATAGTTGACTGACTTAACTGTCAAAACTAACTTTAAAGAACGGCAGAGGGAAATTGTTATGTATTTAAAACTTTTAGGGCGAAATCGATCATAAAAACACTTCCGAGCATCCAGTGATCCTTAACTAAAACTTTCAAGGTAAATATGACACTTATCTCAATAAAAATTTCATCAAAACCTTGATAGATCATTTTAGATTTAGACTTTTTGTGTTAGGAATAGCAAGATTTAAGCTTTTATTTTAAGAATCACTCTTTAAAATCACCGTATCATTATTTTTTGTTAAATGAGACTACCTGTATTTACTTTAAAAAATAAAGATTAAACTTGCACTTTTCAAATTTAAGGAACCAAAATAAAACTTGATGAAAATATAAGGTACTAAAAGTACATTATAACCTGAAAAAATCAATTACTTAATAATAATACTGTGTTATGCTCTCTTAACAATTTCGATTTTGATTTAATTATTGGTATTTAGAATTATAGGATTACATTTAAGTGATTTATACAGCTGTGTCCCATAAAAGCATTTTTCCCCAACTTGTTTCTATTGAGTAGGGGATTTGATCACAAGATGATTTTATGCAAATGATGATTAGATAAAATATTTTAAAGAAATCAACACACTTTCTTCAAATAATTAACATAACTAATCCTCTTAATTTATACAAATCAATTCTCTGGTTTTTATTTGACTGAAAAATACAAACAGTTAGAATACAAATTTCATCAAAACCTTGATAGATCCTTATATTTAAGCTTTTGCGTTAGGAATAGCAAGATTTGGATCCCCAAACACCCCCCACCCCAAAAAAATAAGCGGGGACGTCAAATTTGGTAAGTGTTGAAACAAAACTTGATGAGGATGCTACCAAGTTAGCCTTCAAAAGATCAATAATATCCAACAATTTGCACTAAGAAAATTAACTGGCTTGAGTATCAGGAAAAGAACAATCGTTATCTGAGAATAATAATGGCACTATACACAAACCCAACTTCAACATTGCCAGATAGCGTAATCAAGTACATTCTTGTAAACTTTCCAACATTGATAGATCATCTAAGGCAAGGCAATGACCACTCGGCACAATTTCCTACCTAAAAAATGGGCTAACTCAAAAGGATTTGGATTATTACCATCTTTCACTTCTTCTTGTTCATAGCATGTCTCTCATATTCTCAACACAAGAATCAAAGTCGCATTATGGGCAAACCTTTATAGTTTTGACCTCAATCATAAATCTGAAACACGATTTTTTCTGTCTTCCCTACACTTTTTTATAGTAACTCCAAAGGAAAAAGAAAAACTGATGCAGCTATCTTTTACCAAATATTAGGCATTTGTTGTGTTTGGATTCAGTAATACTAGGATCTGGATCGAGCTGTTGCTTTGTCTGATCCGAGAGTGCTTGTTTTTCCATGGCATTCATGAACTTGCGCAAGTGCTTGATGTACTCTGGAAATGTCTCGAGGTTGCAATGTCCCCCACCTTTAACCCACAGTGGGTCATATTTTTCCTTGGATAGTTCCCACAATCTCTTCCCATGAGACCAATCAACAATTTCGTCGTTTGTTCCCTGCTTAGAATGTGTTTTGTAGACAAACAAAACTACTTTTAGCACATGGAAATGTAAATGAAAAAAACTCGAGTTATTCTTTGTTTGCTACAACTTCGTTATTTCACATTCCATAAATTCAGGCTCCATGTATATGCTGTGGTTTTGAAATAAATGTTGGAAGTTGTCAAATAGGAAACTATTGATATTTTACACTACATTACAAATTAGATTTTATATTAAGGACCAAAGGTAATAGAAGTTAATAAAGCCAAAAAATGGGAGGATGTGCGGAATCCCTATGGTTGGCAGGTGACTTTAGATACCACTAAACACAAATGATGTGATCCTCACCCCCTTGGGATGTTAGATGATGTTAGACATGTTAGATCCTATTGCACCAAATGTTTTTTGAATTTATGAATCATGACACCAATAGCATTGTGCAACACAATAAAAGAGGAAGAAAATCCACGAGTCCGTACCATTAGCGATGGAGTTGCATATAAAATTTCCAACATACCATTTACACAGTACAAACATTCTATGTTCTACTTGCTCTGTAATCAAACGGAAGCACTGTTTCCTATTAAAGTTCAAAAATGCATAACCACGGATTCCATCATTCAAAAAGAAATGCAAAACTCAATCTGCAAATGCAACGGAATTCAGGCATTGATTTTGTCGTATATTTTTAAGACAATGATATCAAAGGCATATGCAACAGTGACTATCGGTCCGCACATCTTTTGTTTTGTTGGAATATTCTTCCTACTCACATCTTCATAACAAAGACTGCCTCAACCGAAAACCATGCTGGGAGAAGCATTTGGACAAAAAACATTTACGACTACTCTTCACATGCTTTATGTTTCTAAGTGAAACATAGATCACTCATATAAGTTCAATGCAACATAAGGAATAAGTCACGGGAAGGGAAAAAGAATGACTTTTACAAGGATCATGATTAGGAGATTAGGGGTAGTTAATAATTTTCTATGAACCCATCTAATTTCTTGACATAGAGGAAGGATCAACATGTATGGGGAGAAAAATTGAATAGCATTTTTTGTATGCTTAGGCTTGCCATAACTCAAATACAGACTTCATTAACCCTGACATGTACCTATATCCAAAAACCTAACAACTATTTGACACATTCTACACACGATTTAGATATATGCTATACACATCATGATATGACCATGGCCAACACTTTGTAGAAGAATCCCAGGTGCTGCATCGTTTATCAATAAAGGCAATTGATGAACTCTCAAAGTTCTAACAAGATTTGAAAACTATGTTATAACTTCTTACACTCTTTGAATTGTGTGAGATCCGCAATCAAACACCCACATGAGATGACATTTCCAATTTTTTAAATAACAAATATAGTTTCAAACTAGATGATCAATCCATTTAACTGACACTCCAGACTTAATTTTCCATCCTATTCTACCCTCTTGAAGGTACAACCGAGCTTCCATATTAGGGATTAAGTTAGCTTAAAGACTCTTGAGCAAGTTATGGCAAATAAAGAAACATAACTACAGAAGCTGATCAAGAATCATGTTAGGGAAGATATACTTACATGTATAACTAACACTGGACAATTGACTTTCTGTATTTTGTCTATATTCTGAAATGATTGAAAGGGCCTTGTCAATACAAAATTAAGAAGTACAGTAAAAAAGATTAAGTTAGCTTAAAAAATTAGGATGAAGGAGAACGCACAGGCAAAAACTTACTTTGAAAATGTCAAACCAAAATGTCATCTTCACAGGGTACAAGACCCTTATCCCTGAAAGGATCGCACTGTGAAGAACAACACCTCTCAACCTCTGTAATTTAGAAGCTAGGTGTACTGTGGGCCCACTTCCAACTGATTGACCGTACAAGATCAATTCTTCTTGCTTAACTCCATATTCTCTCTTCAAACAGTTATACACAGTCTCTATGTCGTAATATGTGTTGAACTCGGATGGCTGCCATAGTTGGAGAGATCATAAAATCAAACATCAGATACCAAGTTAGATCAGTGGATTTCATTTCTGATCTTACTTCTTTTACATCACCCTAGACTTAAGGTAAGAGATTATTTGAAATCAACTTTAGAAAACAACAGGGAAAAAAATAAGATTGAAAATGTATCACATGGTTTACATTTACTTACCTTACCTGAAGATGCTCCATATCCTGAGTAGTCATAGCTGCAATATAACAAAAGGTCTCAAGAAAATATTCAAAAAGACTCTACTTTTTACTTCAAAATCAAAGGATGAGTAAGTAAACATCCTATGAGCTGTGAGCTCGAGTAAACTAAGATTATGAACAGAAGAAAACTAGATGAAAGCTTAGCAGTAAAATACTATTAGAACTAAACACACAAGGCCTCAAAATTTCCAAGAGATCAGGTCTACTTGCTTCAATACCTGAAGCCACTACCTTCTTATCAGATTTGAGCTAGAGCTTAGGAACTACTGTTCTTTATTTATTATTTTTGTTTTTGGGGGGTTAGGAGTAGAGGGAAAAAATCAGTTTAAAAGAAAATAAACTGCACAACGACATGCACAGTGGTTCAAAACGCAGGGAAAAAAAAATTTCAAAAGATGAATTTATGCGGAAAGCTAAAAACACCCATTCACCTATTTCTCAATAAACAAGAGAATTTGACACTCAAGAAGAAGAACAACAAGAACAGCCGAGAACAGTTAAAAAAAAAAAAAAAAAGAGTACCTCATGACATTAACACGAAGATGAGCTCTAAGCTCAATGAAGAGTTCTTGCATCTGTCCCAAGTCAGCAGCATTACCATGAGAGTACAAAAGAGTGAACCTTGCTAAAGGATGTTTCCAGAAGGTGGCAACAATCTTATTTCCGACCTTCGTTTCAAGGATATGAACATCAACATTCTTATCAGCGGTAAGCCCAGAGAAGACAATCCTCCCATCTTGCTCACTGAAAACGTCGTACGTTGGTGGGTCCGGTGGAAAGAAAGCGAATTTCGCAGCCACACTTCCAGTAACATTGCCCATTAACGAAACCCCAGTTCAGAAAATGAAATAATATTAACAATCCAAGCCTCGTGAGGTGATTTCGGCATGAAATGAGATTCTGGGATTGCTAAAAATCTCGACTTTATTTTTAGTTTCTCCTAGTTCGGCTTTTCTTTTTAACAGGGGTGTCAATAAAAATGTGATCTTTCTTTTGTTTTGATGATTTGGGAAGAGAGAAAAGAAAAGAGGATTTGGGATTTTGCGAAATGGGTAATCCAAGTGGCAAGCGATGAAAACGAAGATGGAAAGTGAAGTGTGGGAAGAGAATGGATCCGACCTAAGCGGGTGAGCTGGCATTGGCCTTCATGCTTCTTCGTCGACCAGTCACCTTCCTTTCTCTTTCACCTTCCTTGAGGACATTTTATTTTATTTTTCTTCTTTATATTCCATCCATATCTAACTGGCTCTCCTTTTCTTTTTTAATTAATTAATTGTGGTCCAATGATTGTGTATTTATTTTTATGAGAAGGTTTAGTTTAGTTCAGCATATAATATACTCTACTTCCATATTGAGACATCAAAGAGAATGTATGTTTGGAGCCAATGGTGTCCCTTTTAAAACTAGATTTTGATTAAAGTTTTAATTGATTCAGTCCCAAAACAAGTTAAAGTTTGAATTGATAGTACAATACTTCTTCCACTTCACCACTCTTCTAGTCCTATTGATGATGAATTTTTTTCCGTCTTACTTACATTTGACATAATTAAATTTAATGTATAATTTTATCTTTTATTTATTATTGTGTTGATTTTGTTCTTATGAGATACTCATCTGGTTCTATTTATAAGTCACTTCCAGCATATTTCACACAGACCAAGGAAAGCCTTAAAACTCATTAACTTTCCACTAAAATCCAACAAATTTACAACTTTACCCATATTAAATATCCACTATACCATATGAAAATAAAGTCAACACATAATAAATGAAGGGTAAACTTATACATTCATACTAAATATTTAATAAGGTGACTTATATATAGGACCAAATAAAACCTTCTCTCTCTGCCCTATAAATAGGACCAGAGGAGTATAACTGTTTAAAAAAATAGAGAAGAGTTGATGGGATTTAAGGCAGAGTTAATGAAATTTAAAATTTTTTGTGTGACTAATGAATATGATTAAATAAATATTTTGAAAAAATTATATGTACCAACAGGGTTGATTTAATAAATAAAATTTAAAATCTTAATTTTTCAAGAATATATATTATTGTGAATAAATTTTCAATAGAAACTTTGATGAGATTTGATTTCTCTCAAATATAAAATGGAAGGGGTAACATTTTTATATCTGAGATATAAAGCCTAGAGGATTGGAGGGAAACCAGGTAGAGTTTTCGAAGGTTATTGTACATCTCATGGGCTAACCAAGCTTCACACTTGTCTGACTTAAAATAATTACACATATTATTAATTGTTTGAATTTAAAATTTATATGAAGTAATTAGATTTCCATTTGTACTGCTGGGAATCTTTAGTAGCTATAGCCTATAAGTGTTAGTCCTAAGTCAATATTCGAGTGCCATGTTGGTGTTAAAACAGATAATGCTCCCATATGGTTACGGGGTTCGAATTGATGAGAGTGTTAGTCCTAATAAAACAGTTGACCAAAAAAAGTTCTAATAAAAGATGTTATGATTATTTAGTTATAAGATGTTGAGCTTAAGTTGGTGTGAGTATAGAAAATGTCATTAAAATAGTTATATATTACTCCCTCTATCCCTTATTATAAGAGTCAAAGAGGTGAAATCACACAAATTAAGAAAGTGGTTGAGAGAGATAAATGTGTCTGAAATAATTTTGTTTTCTCAAGTTTACCCTTATTTATGATTGAGTATATAAGAAAGAGAAATGTGATAATAGTATAATAAATGAATATGAAAGAGAATGTAAATAGAGAGAATAATGATGGGTAAAGTGGGAAAAAAACTCATTAAATGCTATGACAAATTTGGATAGGCTCTTATAAAAAGGGATAAAATCATTCAAATTTTTAGCTCTTATATATAGGGACGGAGGAAGTATAAGCTAAGTAATTTAATGATATATGTTTATCAGAATTTAATGATACTTTTTTTAAACCAGCAAGTGAAATGATACTTGAGAATAGGCCAACAATACAAAAATATATACTCCATCCATCTCAAAATATAAGTTTCAAATAACTAACTTACTTTTATCAAGAAAACTACTAAAATTAGTTAAAAGCAATAATTATGTTAGAAATATGATTTGTTTTCTAATTATATTCTTCTTAATAAATATGAAAGATAATGCATGAGAAAAGAAAATGAGAGAGAATGTGACAAATAAAATATAATTAAGATAAAAGAGAATGTATAGGAGAAAATATAAATAATGGGTAAAATTAAAAAAATATAATTAATTTTTAGATAAATTTAAAATAAAATTTATATTTTAGAACACACGACTTTCACAAAAATGGAGCTTAAATTTTATAAGAACACGGCGTTCTACATTCTATAATGGATTTGATTGCGATGCACGACTAATCTATTTTCAATTATTAGAGTTAAATTAATTTGTATTTGTTTAACCTATTGGAGAATGACAAATTACAAATTTTGGAATAAAGTAGTAATGACATCTCACTATCTCAGCAAAGGAAAAAAAAGGATAAGAATCCATCCAATAAACATATGGAGCGGAGACAAGATTGAAAGAAGGGGGTACATTACCCAATCCTCTTGGTCTTCGTAAAATGTCAGAGTTGTCCATCATTGAATATGATCCTTAATTAGCTCTTAATCATTTAAAAATTAAGTTGCGATTTAAGTCAGCTCGTACACTACTATACAAAAATTACAGAGAAACATTTCTCGGATCCCCCTCTAGCCTTATTTATATGATAAAGAAAAAAGTTAGCCATATTTATAAGTAGAGCCGGGAAAATGGGTTCAACCCGCGGGCTCAACCCACCAGCCCGCGGGTTAAAGCAGGTTAGGGTTGGGAAAATTCCAACCCATTTAATGGCGGGCTGCACAGGCACAACCCATGCAGCCCGCGGGTTGAGGCGGGCTAGCCCGCGGGTTGACGGGCTGGCCCGCCATATATTTTTTTTTATTAAAAAAAAAAAGAAAAAATCCATTTTAATTTATTATGTTATTTTTTAGATACTTCATATATATAAATTGTGGTTGATACAACCAATTGTGATGTTTGTATGATAGAATCTAAACTTTGTTGATAATACTGTTGGTAAAATAAAAGTAGTAAGATATCAATAAAAAAATATGTAATTTTGGAATTAATATTTTTACGGTATTTGGGGTATTCTACTTTAGTTGATGCAATGTTGATTTTTTTTTTTGTTGATTAAGAACTTTATTTAGTCTCTTTTGTTATTTTTAAAATAAAAAAAATTAAAAAAAAAAAAAAAAAGGTGACGGGTTGGAGGGCCAACCCGCCACCCAGCTGGGTTGGGTTAGGGTTGGGGTTTTTGCAACCCATTAAGAAGCGGGCCGCACAGACCCGAACCATATAACCCGCAACCTGTGACGGGCCAGCCCGCAACCCGCGGGCTGGCCTATTTTCCCAGCTCTATTTATAAGATAGAGATAGAAATTTTTTAGTGTAAATATACAATTTTATCCTATGTTTATTATTTTATTGACATTGTTTTTTTATATATAATGTATAATAAATAATGGTACAACTAAAATGTTGTCTAATTTTAACAGAAAATTAATTTTTTTAAAAAATAATCTTTTAATTGATCAGTGTAAAACTTGATGGGAGTGACTAATACACACATAAAGCTTTGAAAAAAAAATAAGTTGTGCTATTTATAATTTTATGCATTATGAATGAATTTTTTGTAATAAAAAAAAGAAGTACGATGGGGTAATTTGGAGGAATAATTGGAAGAAAGTGCAAAGTGATTTGGTTATAATTAAAGAGCCAATCCTTAAAAATAAATGAGTGGGAGATAAAGCATCATAGTAGGCAATCAAAGAGTAATAAAGTGGATAAGAGAAAGGAAAAAGTGGGCGATAATGGACGGCTGAGATTCAGTCAAAAACTGAAGGATTCTTCTATTCTAGTAAGAGAGAGTGGGATTCAAAGATAGCAGAGAGAGTCAGACATTCTTCATTCTTTTTTTACACCTTTTCTTTTGTCAGCACATGTTTTACCAAAACCATCACACCTGATTTGTTTGCCTCATGTGGGGCTTATTATTGACCAAATTATAAACCCCAGATTTTTACCTTTTTTCTTTTTTACTTGTGAGGGTCTTAAAATTTATCCTTTTCTTTTCACTAATCACCCTCCAAAGTTGACTCTAATTGATCTTGATTTCGGTGGGGTAGATCTCAAACAGGGTTAACTTCCCCAAAATTATTTTCCACCTTTATGCATACTTAAATTAAAGCTTTATAATAAAAACAGTCAACTTTATACAAATCATAAAAACATTAAAGAATTGAAACTTGAAGTTTATAATTTGTAGTATAATGTAAATCGCATACTTCTTTGTGGAGGGTCTTCACTCTTCATGTATGAGAGTGACACGGTGGTTGAATTAATACAAGTGAGCACCAAAATCTTTAATGGTCTTACTCATGTAATTAATTGTTATGTTAATCATTTGGTTATTTGAGTTATGATGAATTGAAACACACATAGCGGTTTTCCCTCCTCGCCAACCCGCAAAAAAATTTTAAGCTTCATTTTTATACTCCATCCAATTCTTATTATAAGAACCTAACAACCAAATTATGTTTATTAAGAAGTATTAAAAGTTAGTTAAAAACCATAAATATATTTGAGATATAACTTTTTTTCAAATATTATGCATATTTATGTTTAATTATCCTCTCATTTAGAACATTGTTTCCCTCTCTCACTCTCTCGTAAATATAAGCATTATTCACCATTTCTTTAGCTACAATATTCAAATTAGTTAGGGGCAAAATGTGAAAAAATATATTAAATGATGGGAGTATGGGAAAATCCAAGGCGGGATCTTATGTTTTGAATCAAACCAATTCTAAATTCGGGTTCTTATAATAAGGACTATGGGGAGTAATATATTATGCTTAATGGAAAACTAAATTGAAAATTGATCTATAATTGGGTCCATTCAAATTGTTTGGATGGTTCTAATTCATTGCAGGAAAACGAGGAAATGTTTAGGTACACACACGTTATAAGTTGATCAAAATTCATTAAAATGAATCTGAAAAGAACTTCACTTCCAAAGCATCTCATTAAATAAGTTTTCATTGAGTAATAATTATATAAACGTTCGATGCATTCATGTAGTACGAAGTTTTTAACAAATGCCAGTTGTTGGGATGCAAAAAACAACTGTACCTAACCCAAGCAGAATAATCAATAGAGTATTTTGGTCCAAATAAGGTATCATCTTGGCTTTCAGCATCATCTTCTAGAATGGTGGGTAGATTAGTAATTAGGGTTTCATGGAAAATTAACATTAGATTGAAATATTTTTATTCAAAAAAAAACATTAGATTGAAATATCAGGCTTATGATCCAAGAGCGAGATGGGAGGATGTCAGGAGGATGATTGATGAAGAGAAAAGTAATGGACCAATGCTGAGGAGGAGGAGGGGCCTATATATCTGAAAAGTAGAAATCCTAATAAATGAAGGAATAAAGTTAATGTTTCTCTCCATATCATAACGACAAAGACATTGATTTGTATGTTTAATTAGCATCCAACCATTTCAAGTAATTTTTCAATAATTCGAGTACTCAATATCCTAAATTAATTTTGATGTATCCAACATTTTAAGCTATTTTTCCGATGATAATGAGAATCTTAAACTAATTTTTTGTGCATGTTTCACCATAAAATATTTTTCCAGTATTACTCAAACATTCTAATCTAATATATGCTCGTTGCATCTGAAAAAATATTTTAACGTCAAAATTGCATCAAAAAAATACTTTAGGATATCAAGTACTACAAAAAGAAAAAAAATACTTCAAAATGAGAGGCACATAGAACACTCAAAGTGAGAGGCTACACTAGATAAACTAGTGATATCAAGTTCAATTCATAGTATGCATATATAACTTCTGAAAAATGAATGGTTTAGGAAACAAATGGG
Source organism: Mimosa bimucronata (assembly GCA_037074515.1). Taxonomy (NCBI): domain Eukaryota; kingdom Viridiplantae; phylum Streptophyta; class Magnoliopsida; order Fabales; family Fabaceae; genus Mimosa; species Mimosa bimucronata. The sequence goes on along the minus strand of CM073448.1, from coordinate 12,573,827 downwards.
ACATTATTGATCAATGAATTATAACTTCTGAAAAGTGAGAGGCTACATAGAACACTCAAAGTGAGAGGCTACACTAGATAAACTAGTGGTATCAAGTTCAATTCATAGTATGCAGATATAACTTCTGAAAAATGAATGGTTTAGGAAACAAATGGGACATTGATCAATGAATTATAGAATGCTGTAGCAAAACATGTTTGGATGAGGCCAAGGGAGTTGCTGTCATGATCAAATTTTTATAAATGGCGCCTCCATTTTTTTTAACAAATCAAGATTCGTGACATTGTCTTGTGTGGTGGTCAAAATCAATGTCAAAGGTTATGAAGAAAAGAGCTTAGGGTTACTTAAAAGTTTTCTGCTGTAACTTTCTTTTCTGTTATCCAATGGCTGTAAAGGGTCATACTGAGTCAAAAAAGTGTTTGGACTGCTTGGAATTCGGTGCACCAAACCTGAAGAAAGCAAAGAGCCAAAGAGAGCGAGAAATAATAATGTTACTACACACTTTCACAGAAAGACAAGCTTTAAAATAGAATATCCAGAGATGTCATCACATGACTAAGTGACTACTAAAAGGAATCTATATGATATGAATTGTTTTGATAAAATTTTAATTAAGACTCCGTGTTTAAAAAAATATACAGAGACTTGTTTTAAATGTTCCTACTATTCTCAACTGTCTTGATTCTAATATACTATACCTCAGTAATATTCTAAGATACTAGTCTTGAAAAAAATACTGATATGCAGAATGGTAAATAATAACTTAATATATTCATTAAGGTCAAGAAGAAATCCTGGATGATATCACATGTTTCATAGAAATCATAAAATTTCACACACTGAATTCTTTTTGGTGCACTCCTTTAAATAAATATAAAAGTATTGCATTAGCAAAGCACTTTTATTGCCGTAAACATGCTAAAATGCTAGTTAAAGATTTAGTTTGATTTAACTATCTTTGTTTAGGTCAGTACAGTGAATTCCTCTAATATAAACAGGGTAATTTAATATGTATTGATTGTATGGTTAATCAAGGAAATCTAGGAATTAGTCATTCCTTTCATGTGAACAAAACCTTTACATAATATAGTAAAAGAGAAAGATGAAACAAAGGGCATCAAATCATTAAAAGGTAGATGGAACTTCAGTATAGCTTGCCTTTGGTCCTTGTGCGCTGGATATACATTGAGACATGAGAAGCATTTCATGACCAAACTGGACCTAGCTATTTGGCAAAGCACTGCAGTAGTTACAGTCCACAGAGAGAGAGAGAGAGAGAGGGAAAAAAAAAGCAAAATGTGAAAATGATATTTCAGAGAACCTTGCACTGCAAAAGTTTTGCACTGTACTTGAAAAAAGAAAAAGGTAAAAAAGGAAAAGAAGAAACAGAGTTCGGATCATTAGATGGCATGTAATGAGACAGTGCAGGTCTAAAAAAGATGCGCCATGTTGGCAAATGATACATCCTGGACTATTCAATGGATCCATTTGAACACGCAAGGACAAGCAAAAGGAATATGTGTTGTTTTTGCCTGAAACAAATTATAAGCTTTTTAGTGCATTAGTTTGTATTTCTAGGTAATCTCGGCATTAAAGTACATAAGATACAACTCCAACAATAAAGCTTTAATCTCATTGGGAGGTTTGACCACATGCAATTGCAAGAGGTTGTTATCATGCTCTCTGTGAACAACCAAATCTTATTACATACTTTGTTCAGTCCTAATTATAATATCAAGTAAACTTTTTTTTAGAGAAATTAAAGATACAAAATAAATCAATTTAAATTGTTTATATTTATATTTTTTCCTCAAAACTAATTTATTTTACTTATAAACAAACTTATAATTTAACTACATGTAGCACATGTTACAATTTAGTAGTTTAATTTGCTTCCTTAACCTTCACAAATAAATTAACTTGATCTTATAATTGGGAACGGAGGGAGTAGTACATAAGATACCAATAAATGAATTTCATCATGCTCACGGACCAATTTCTTGATCCTGAAAAAAAATGACCAGAGGAAAATATTAGGCTTTTCAAGGATCAGTTCCTATCATTTTCCCCTAACATTAGCCAAGCATGCCAGCTCTTAGTGAAGGCGACAACAACCATAAACAATGGAGCTAGTTTCCCGCCCTAACAAGGAAATTGGTTGTCCTAGGTTCATAATAAGAAAGGAAAATAACAAATGTTTAAAACAGTATCTCATCTCCTACATCTGCTTTCTCCTTCATACAGTGTCCCAAGCTACAATCCCACCAAAATTGTACAGGACCAATAGAATCACTGAATCAGTATTTCAGTATCCAGTACTATAATATCTAGCCCTGTTCAAAGGGAGAGAAATTGAGCCTCAACATCATACAAGACTACCAAAAACAACATACAGGCAATCATATAATCAAGAATGAGCTAAACCCAGAAGACAGTGAAATTGTAAGGTGCACAATAAGGTAAATTCGTAATAGGCAGTGGAGTTTAAGTGAGTGAAGTCACCCTCTCTCCTAAGCCACCAATTTAGCTTTCAAGAAAATCCCATTGTTCCCAATTTTTTTTCCCCTTTCTCTTCCAAATCTAACTAACAAAGTATTGTAAGAACTGTTAACTGATTCAAGAGCTGGTGCTAGACAGATCAAATACTCAATGAATCCATTAAAATTCCGATGTAAATGAAAATTAAAAAAATAAATGACAGAATTAACACCACAGCATTTTGATGACAGTAGAATAACAAACAAATTGATCAAAGAAGAACGAAAAGAAGCATAGAGCGAAAAATCTAAGTAGAAGATCAAATCAATTTTCATCACAAACAGGAACAGTACAGATTACGGAAGGCAATACAGTAACATCAACTTTTCTCTTCGGGGAGAGTAAGGAACGCAATTTTTAAGGAAAAGAGTTCAAATCAAAGGAAAGTGGAGTTACTGTGCATCAACGGTTGAGGCTGTCGCCGCCGTATTATCGCCGGCGACGAAATTTCATCCGTCGCCCTCCGAATAGACAGAAACAGAGAGAACGACTTTGCCAAGAAGGTGGGCTTGATATTGGGCCTTTATAATTTGCATCGGCCCACTTATTAATCTAATCATGGCAGCCTGAAAGTAGGAGAAATTCTTAGATAAACATAGTTCGCCATGTAGATTTTAATCTAATTGGCACTTTAAAACAAGTAGCTCATAGATTAAATTTACTTTCTTTTTTCAACTTGCAAAATTAAAAAACCATTAAAAATAAGAGAAATTTTTTTTATCAACAAAATAACTTTTTAGGGCGTCCGATCCAATTAAGATCTCTACATTAGATATTATATGTTTGATTGTAATTGTTCAGACTACAAATGAAGTAGAAAATCGGGTTTACTTAAGAATTTCTTTGATAGCAGTTACATTTAATAAGAGAAACAATGACATATATTTGAACTCTACAATTTTTTTTTTTGAGAATGTGAACTCTAATAAATTAAAACGTAACAATTTAGCTAATTTTAATCGTAGTTGGCTGATGAATCAATTAATATAGTTTACAATTTATTTTGTTTTTAAGAGATATAAGTCTATTAACATTCACAATACTAATGGAATGCTTCCCTTAAAAACAAAACAAAATAAAATGTGAATTGTTTTACATAAATCATCGGCATATTAGGATTAAACTTAACTAAATTGATGTGTTTTGATTTGTTAGAGTTAAGATGACGTGGCATAATCCGGGAGTAGGTAAATTTCTCCATTTTTTAATGACATTAACTATCTTTTGTACTTGTTGGAAAAATTTATCTTTTGTATTTTAGTCTCTAAATATGGTGCTAGTACATGACAGTCTCATGTTAATTCCCTTGCACGCCCCTGCTTTTATTTAGGGGTGGGAATAGGTCATACCCTTATCAGGCGCTTATAATCTAACCTATAATAAGTCTAACTTAACCTATTTAGTAAATATGTCAGGTTCATAATCAGGCCTATTTAGGTAAACATGTCAGGCATTTTTTCTTAAGGCCTAGCCTACAAGCCTACAGGCTTGACCTATTTAACTATTTTGTAATTTCTATTATGATATATAATATAAAATAAATTATATAAATTAATTATAACATGACCAACTTATCTAGTTTTATAATCATAAATCTTTTTGAAATATACATGTGTTTTAATAAGTTTAAAGGGTAATATATGGAATTATAAGTATAAACTTTTAAGCCTATTTAAGAGTCTACATTTTAAGTAAGCTTTTAAATAGGCTTTCAGGCCTAGTCAGGCCTTTTGAAGGCTCAGGCTCAGGCCTAAAAATAAACTTACATACAGGCTTAGACTCAGGCTTAAGTTTTACATTTGTAATCAGGCACATGCCTATTTAATTGAAGCCTACATAAGTCTAGTCTATTTCCACCCCTACTTTTATTGATTGATATGAAAAAACCAAGAGTTGTGAAACACATTTATTTACGCAAGCAATTTTATTTTTTAATTTCCTTTTCATTTTTCTTGCGCAAATACATGATCCATTCAGGTCTCTAACTTCATGTGTCTAATTTTGTTGCCAGATGCCCATGGCTGTGATATAGAAAAAAGATACAAATTCCATATTCGTTAGATTCTCCTCTAAAAATTGTCAATGTCACTTAACCTTTCCCAACAAAAACAAAAAAACTTCACAATGAAAATAGCTTTTTTTCACTTGGTTGGCTTATACAAAACCCATTTGATTTAGGACTGAACATATGATGGTTTAGAAGATTCAAAAAAGTCAAACTAACCTCAGATTGTATAGAAGTTATTAACTATGTTCTTAGAGGGTGTGATGATAATTACCCATTTAAAGATATAGTTGATGATGTTAGACTAATTTTTTATAAAGACTGGTGGGTTAGGATTATACATGAGTACAAGACAATGTTTATGTAGCAGACAAGTTAGCAAAGTACTCACATAGGATGGATTGCAAATATTTGATCAATCTCCTTTCTTGCAAGAGCGAGGGGTTGATGATGGATAAGTAGCATGGGCTCATTTTTGATGTATTATTTTAGTTGATGGAATGTATTTTAGTTTATATTAAAACAAATTAGGATTTATCTTGCTTAAAGACATGACTTGGACTTATTTTTTCCGAGGATTTTGGAGTTGGCTCTCTTCTCTAGAGCTAGCTCTTTTCTCTCCTTTTCCTCTCTAACTTTTAGGGTGTGTTTGGTTCAAGGGGAGGTTAGGGAGGGGAGGGAATTTTTTTAAAAAAATTAAATTTAAAAAAATTTAAAAAATGGGGTTATAGTTATTAAATAAATATTAGATGTAAGATAAAAGAGTTAGAAAAAATAATTGAAAATTTTTCGCCCTATTTCTCTAATTTTTCTAAATTTAATTTTTTAAAATCTCCCCTCCCCTAACTTGAACCAAACACACCCTTAGGGTGGTGGGAACTCTACTCTCGTTGTTGTGCGGATTTTTATCCATAGCATCTCCCTCCTCGGTTCTGGCAAGGGAAGGAGTCGTTCGTATTTTGCATCGATCTGCTTTTATTTTCATATTTCTACTGGTTTCTTATAGTTGCGTTGTTTGCCTCTGCGGAAATAAATTGGTTTTAGGGTTTAGGCGACAATGAGAATTTCTTCTACCCAATCTTCATCTTTCACATTATTGTTTGTAAGTTCTTTTGTTTCCATAAGATCTATTCATTAAAATTCTTCAAAAATCAGTATGGTTGGTTTATTACCGATAAGAGGCATGGATTTTTTGGAATTATTCATTGAACAACCACTCCTCACGATGGCTTTGTTGCCAGTGACAGCTTTTTTCTACCCACTAATTCTAGTAAAGGAATGAAGACAATAGGGTTTTTGGCGGATGGCTATGTTTGGTTGTTTTTATGGTTTATATCCATTATTATTTGAACTTTCTTTTTACACACATTTTATTTTATGTATCTGGCTTTTTCTTAACTTAATGAAATAATTTAATGTTATTTGACAAAAAAAAAAGCACATGACTTGGCTCTTCTATTGTGCTGAATAAGCAGAAAGAAATCTACAATGCAGAACCTCATATATGAAGCTATAGCCCAAGAAAAAGACGCTTATTTCCTACTTTTGAACAGAAATTTATATTTTTTAAGTATCAAAGGGGGAAAAAGTTGAAGCCAAGAAACAGCTTGCTCTCATCGCATACCCATTTTAAAATCGACTTTGACGCCATTTCCGTTTGACAGTAAAAGGAAAACAAAAAACCAGTTGATTACTACATAGCTAGAAACACATGGAAGAAAGGCAGGATTCTACATTCTTGGTTGATTACTCTCCTACAATCAGCTTCAACTTCCAGTTTAGTAAAATGTCAATGAACAAACATGTAAGAAGCTTACCAAATGAAATGAATATCATGTGAAGAAATGTTAGAGAATAACAAAATTTCTCAACCACAGTATCTCAATGTAAGCTGGAAATTTTGGGGTCGCTTTTGGCACTATATGAAGATGTTACAAATCTGTATGGAAACTTTTTTGCAAGAAAAAACCCCGCAAAAAATATCAATCAGGAACATTCATATACAATTGAAAATCTTACTTCAAGCACATTCTGACTCGTCAGTGTTGCAAGAGGATCAGAAATGCAAAAGCAAGAAATTAATAGCCTTTATGTTCTCTTTCTCTCAACCAATCAACAAATGAGTCAAGGATCAGCGGCCAAGCTTGCGATGGGTCATACCGTTGAAGATCTGAAAAGCTTACCTGGCAAAGACAAAAGTCACGACATTTTTCCACATGACATGTTAAGGTTTGCCTGCCTTCATAAATCAATTCTACAAGTATCTATTTAGTATTTATGCATAAACACTACAGTCTATTTTTTTTATACACAATTCTCTGAAAAGCAATCCTGGGTTTTCTGAGAGAAGTTAAACTACCATGTTTTTTTAATGCTTAGCCAAAATCTTATAACTTACAGAGAAATCTAACTAATCTCATATAATAAACTCATGGATGAGTGAAAAACGATTATGTTGCTAAAATCCAAGGAAATGTTACAACAGCATTACCTCCTTAAAGAAACGGTAAAAGCTCCTCCATTGATCCAAGTTGACAACCCTGTAGTCACTTTGTATCTGCGACAAAATTAGTTCAACTGTAAGAAAATAAATCCTGAAAAAATATAGATATTAAATGTCTTTTGAGCAACTTCTTCTGATTGAATCAACAAAGCACTCAAACCATGAAAACTGCATAACATAAGAGACTAACCCTAAGATTATGAGGATTAGGAACCAACAGGTTAATCTCTTCTGAAAGAAACAGAAGCATGATAAAAGATGTTACCTACCTTTAGATAGTCAATTAGTAAATTGACCTGAGTGGGAAATTGGGGGCCGAGGGCAATATTCAACAACTCACAGACGGTCTCAACCTCTATACTCCTTTGCATGTCCTCTGAAACAGTTATTTCAAGTCCCATCAATTAAGAGACATAAAAGTTAAGAACAATCAGAGCGGGTCCCATGCAAATGCAAAGAACCCGATATGAGCCACACTATTCACGGCTTGTAAACATAAACAATGCCTTTATCTATATATTTTATATTCTACTATATTATTAGTAAGTCTAAACTTGAGTGCAATACATCCCTGGTTCCCCATCAATACAAAGCTCACCTGTTAGGCAGTATCGAAATGCAAAGATATAAAAATCCTCGAAGCAGTCTGATTTCATCACCTAATTAGAACATGTGAATGAAATGAATAAATAGATTCAGTGGTTGATCAAAATTAGAATGTGAGGACAAAAACTAACTTTTAGCATAATAAGAAACATACCTCTATATCCAGCCCAATGACTACTTTTTTTAATTTAGGTAGAGTGTCAACCCCTAAACATTTGAGGCCTCTCCGCCACTCATCCTATTTATAAAAAGGTAAACATGACCTATTTTAATGCTATTTTCATATAATGTTATAATACAGAGATTCAAACCATTTAACTAATGGCTACTAGCATCTAAAATATCAATAGTGTTATAAAAGAAACTTTTTCGAAATAGATTGCAGAGAATACAATATAGATGACAGAAACTGAATAGCCTCCTAAAATTTCTTCTACAGCGTCAACAGCGCAATATTTTGGGGTTCATTTATTATTTCTTGTTGTAAATTTTGCAATGAAAACTAGTCATCAAATATATACAAATGACATTCTATACAGCACCCCTCAATATATCAACCAGATTTCCCCCAAGATGCTAACAGTAACCACACTTTCCAACATTGTTAGAAAGGCCAGTCTAAAATGTATTTTCCATAGAATCTTTTTTGATACTACATGGGACGAGCTTATGATTTGGGCTCTCATTATACAATATCAAATACTTGAGAAGGAACAACTGTACACATACACATGAAAGCACTATAACTCAAATAAAATATCAATACATAAGCACTTAGCCAAGAGTTTCACGAGGCTGTGACCATGAAACCATAAAATCATAATATCAAATTAATAAGACAAACGTGCATATTTGGTACAATATTCAGCAGAGCGAGTATCAAGTACAACTAAATGACTGAGAAACAGTGTGCATACCTTAGAAAAATAACCCTGCTTTTCAGATGCCATTTTCCTGATAAGTTTATTTATTAACAAATGTTAGATCAGGTTGCTCAAGGAAAATCATAAAAACAAACACAAAGTAGTAACATACCAAGCAAGCATCAGAATTCTAATGTCTGTATGGGGCACACCTAAATCTGAACAAAGGGATTCAATTCCTGCTGGACTGTGAACCAAAATATTAAAGATTACATCAGTTGGAGTCTAATAGAAGCATATGCCATCCAAATAAGCAATTATATGTATAATAATATTAGAAAAATTGGTCGATATTATTCTGTCCCCAAAACTTCTTACATCAGAAGTAGGCTTCATTACTAAATGAAACATCAAACAGGCTCCTAATATATATAATTTTAGAATCAATATGTATGGACAAAAATTATTGTTTCCAGTTCTCAATTTTCTTTCCATAGGAAAAGACCAGAGATCAACCATTTTAGATAGTAGAGACAGCATGGATTAAGTGCTTATATCTTAAATTATTTTGACTGTCAGTTTTACTCGAGTGTGGGCAGTTTCTTGCCAAAAGAAAATGCAGATATTCACCAAGTATCATGATGAACAGGCAAGCAGAGAAGGGATATCAATGCCCTCAACAAGATATAACTACTAAAGAATTGTCTTTTCAAATAAAATAGACTAGGCTAGCATTCGCATCTCGTAACCCAGTTACCGCACAACAAAACTATGGATCCATGATGGAATGGGGATTAAAACTCCGAAAATGTGCTTTTGACATGTCAGCAGCATTTCTTGCAAGCAAGAAGAGGCTACTCTCCACCAACTTGAAAAATTATATTAAGTGCTATTTATGACAGTTACTGTCATCCCTTCATCCAGCTAGTTAGAAGAATTAGCGTTGCCAGTTTGATGACTAAAAAATAATAATTTTGCCAAAACGAGAAGATTCTTTCCATTGCCCACATCATACCATGTGCATTAAGTAAAACAGAATCAAAAGGGATCTAATATAACCCAGACATTTCACATCACCACGCCACTAAACTGGAAAGATAAATGTATACAGAAATAGATCCATTTCTGTGAACTACCAGAAATTGCGTGCCCGAGCATGCATTACGCATTTGCTGCTGGTGCTAATTCGCACCAACCACTTATTCTTTTCTGTTAAAACTATCAACAATCCCATGAAATAAGTAAAATTCTGAGTAATAAAATGAGTAAAGATTAAGACAGGTTGCGAATTTCTCAATTATAGATAACAATAAAAAAATGTAATAACCTGAAACTGATCCAATCAGTACATACTTACTCAATCAAATCTATTGACTTATTTGCATATTTATCAAAAAGGCGATCTACTTTGTTGGTTTGCTTTGCTCTTGATTTCATGGGTGCTGAATAACATGAAACAAAAACCATTACTGCAGATCAACTTGTGGGGCAATGATTCCAGGAACAAAGAAACAAAGATGCAAAGATACATTTCTACAGTGATTTCAAACAGCTAGAACAGTCATGCAAGAATTACTGTAATAAACGTTATCAAACACAAATACAACAAGAACTCAAGCTTTATAATCCTCCGACGATTCAAAAACAGAAAATAACAATCTGATTCCGGAAAACTCATCAAATAACATCAAAAATCACAAAAGAACGTTAAGATCGCAAGAACAACGAATAAAACAAAATCGATATATCAATCAAGACATGGAAGAAAAATTTGAAAACTTGAGGGATCTTGAAGTACCGGGAGGAACAGAAAGATTGACATCAGCTGATGGGGTGGCTTTTCTTTTTGATGATCGAGGAGGCATGTTGATAATGTGAAAGAAGATAGTACGTTTAAGCACTGAAATCAGAGACTAAATCAGAATTCTTCCAAATTGTTCAGAAGAAAACCCTATTCGAATCCAGAAGAGAGAAGGGGGATGTAAAGATGGAAGGTTTAAGTGAGGTTTTATAGCTTTGGAATTGGCGGCGCCACCATTTTTCATTTTTGCCCCTTTTTTACCTTCTTAGTTCTTAGCAGGTCTTCTCTATATATGCTTTGGGGAGAAAAACAAGCAATAATCATGGTGAAGTTTTTTCCCATGGAATAAGATTTTGGGTTATGTTCCAACTTCATCCAAGTCATATATATATATATACGAAACATCACGTCATTTATTCACGTCCATTAAAGAATCAGAAGATTCTTCCCGAATAGTTAACATAATTCAAGAATTATGTTATGATACTTGTTTTCAAAGAAAATTTATAATGAAAAGATCACTAATTGTGATTTAGAATGGTTCTATATTTCTGGAAATATATCAAATTAATGGGCATATTCAAATATCGTGTAAACCATATAAGTATTCAATAAATTTGATTAGATGCATTTATAAGATGGTTACATCTTACATGTACGATTGTTATTAGTTTGCAACTTAAATTTGCAAGATTCTTTGAATAAATCATTATGTTGATTGTACAATTTCCAAATTTATATGATCCAGAAATCATTCACTAAAGCCTCAATGAATAGCTACATCAATACTTATGAGAACAAAGCTTATATTTCATTGTTGACATGTTGCAGCACTTACTGACATCAAACCAACAAGATTCTCTCGGTAAAATTGGCTTCTGGTCAGGAGCCAGATAATTTCCATCTAAAAAATTTTGAATATATAATGCATATGCCTATTAATCCACCACATGTATAGATTTTTTTGAACTGAACACATGTATAGATGGTTTTAAATAAAACAAAATGATGTTTCAAAAATGGATGTAGGAGACTTATACTGCATGAGTATTTGATTGTCATTCAACAAAATCATCCAAACATGAAGGGAGAAATTGAGTAGTTGGAAAAGAAAACACATTGGATGCACTATAATTATCAAATGTAGATCCTCAAATATAGTATGAACCAGAAGTTCATCATACTTTAAATTCATGAAATATTACAAAATATCTGCCATTTTTAATTATTAACATAATGAGAATTATCAAATTTCATATTCCAAGCTGAAAATGCTCCAATAAATGTGACATGCCTGAAGCATGGGAAATCAATCTGTTGTAAATGTAAATACTTCAGATAAATAGGAGCTTATAATTATGATGATCATATTAAGGAGGTAGGTACTCCAGGAGAGTGCCAATATATAACTAATTGATAAACATCAAAGGAGGTTTTAGGTACCTGGAAAAATTATAGTGATCTCTATAAGTTATATCAAAAAAAGAAAATAGGAACCAAAAATAAAATAAAGTAGTTGACAACAATTTTGAAAATGATATCAAGTGATCAAATGAGGATCTTATTTAAAGATATATCGACAGAAGTAGACATAAAGATGATTGGCCAAAAAGGAAAACAAAAGAGGAAGATAGAATGAAAATATGATTATGTTTTCCAATATGTGAAAATTAGGGATATGTAGTCCAAACACCAAAAATATTAAGTTATTATGGAATTAAATATTTATGTGAAATATATATTTTCGCAACCTATAATGAATATTACTCTAAAACATATTATTTTGTGGTGGATACAATTATTTTGCATATACTATAAGTCTAACAGTATATGAAAAGAAATATACGTCAATAGTTAAATATGATGAGATTTAAATGAAAATCCTTGAATGATCATAAATGTCAAAAGCATGGATAAAAAAATTATTCAACACGTAGTATTTATTAAAAATGTACAGATTTGCATTTTACTTGACCACCAGTAGATATCAAATTATTAAATTCCACAATTATTTTTAAAATCATGAATAGAGGTCTTCTATATAAATATTTGCTAATTTTGTTGGAATTACATGTCACAATGAATTAAGTTTTTGCAGTTACACAAGCGGATAATGAATTCGAGTAATTACGTGGATGCGAGATGTATCGTGAAGATATGTTAAAGGAATACATTTTAGTAGAACATTTGACGATAATGCAATTCGACCAAAATGAAGATTCGCTCAAATAGCATTGGAAGGAATATGTTTGGAAAATTAGTATACTCAATACAGACAGAAGTGGTGTTGTGACCAGAGGGAGTAAAACCGACGTTGTTGTTATATAGAAAAGTAAAAGTGATCCTATCTTCAGGGGGAGATAATATCATGCTATATTCTTTTTTCCTTAACCAAGGTTTTGTCCCACTGGGTTTTTCTGCTAAGGTTTTTAATGAGACAGCTTTGATAAGTATTGTGCATTCATTTTCCTTCTCTAAGTTTTTGTCCCATTGGATTTTTCCTAGTAAAGTTTTAATGAAGCACAATATTTGTTTATGGACATCCAATGAGAAGTGTTATGAATATTGTTATTACATGTGTGGATGCCCATAACTCCACACCTTAAGATTCTTTTTCCTATAAACTCTCAATGAATAACTTGTGGAAATTTCTTATGATTATTGCCATTATGTCTATCTTTACTCCTCTGTGACCATAGCTATAAACTTAAATATATGGAGGCCTATAAATAGAGGCCAAGCATAAAGTATTTGTACCATGAATTACAAGTGAATGAGAATGCTCCCTCCCTCCCTCTTCTAATGTCTTTGTCTAATTTTCTCCCAACCTTTTTTCGTTCCTCTTATTTTTATAACAAAGACCAATTAATTCAAAATGCATGAAATCATATTCCTTCAAGCAAAACCCTACCTTATTTAACCTTTCAAAATACTCAATACTTTTATACTTTTACCGACATCCCAATGTTTCAAAATTCAAATTTAACTATCTATAAAAAAAATTAAATTTTCATGTAAGCTAATTGTTTTAGGGTCTGCAGTCAGATTTATATGATATTACATTGTTGCTTGTGATTAGTGATACTGCAAATATGACGTGTAAATTATATTTACCTAAAAATTTCTCATATGTATATTGATTTATATTGATGATGATATCTATCCATATATGTAGAGGAATTCTTAGGTGTGCACCATGTCATTTATGACATGACCAATTACAAGTAAACAAATTAAGTATGACGTGGAATTTTTAATCTGAATTGGCATCATAAAAAAATTAACTAGCAGATAAGAAAAATCTGATCATGTTTTCAATGTTTTTTATTTTGCAAGTTGAAAAAAATATTTTTATCTATGAGTTAATTTTTTTAGGATGCCAAGTGAGTTTAAAAATTTGAAGTCAAACCTAATGTGTTTACTTGTGATTGTCAGACCACAAATGACGTGGAGCACCAGGTTCATCTAAAAATTCCTCATAGATGTATATATATAATATGCGTAGAAACACCTTCGTCCTCCTTAATTTCCGCTACCTTATATGTAGACGTTGTTAATTTCTCTGTTATCTATTATTTATTATATTTATAATATGTAATATTAATTTTAATCTGTTTTTCTCTTCACATCATTCCCGAAATTTTTTTACGTGATCTCTTCACCTTCCTTTCCATATATATTGTACGTGATCTATTGTATTTATAACAAAATTTAATCTCAATTTTAATACTTTGTTCTCTTCACATATTATCATGATATTTATTATAGGTATATATCTCTTCTATTTATTAGGCCTATCCTTTTGATTCGTCTCACTCATCTCTCATACCTCATTTGGTTTAATAGAAGAGTTTTAAGTGGAAGTGGAAGTGAAATTGGAGGTGGAACTGGAAATGGAATTGGAAGAGGAAGTGTGTTTTAAAGTCTGTTTAGTATGCCTATGGAAATGGAGTATTATTTTTAATTTATATATGTATTTATAATGGGAAAAGACCAAAATAATCCCAGTTAAAAAAAACCCCTTTACTGCGTTTATCATTTTCTTCAGACTTCACCATGCTAGTCCCAGAAATTCTTCTTCTTCTTCATTTTGTCCCACAACAAATCATCAAGCATCAATCAAAAATTAAACCAATAAAGAGGTATAAGCCATCAATCTCACTAAAATCAAACTCAAACCCAGAACATAGATTATATAAACTTCCGTTCTTACTGAATCTGAATCGAGGGTACCTTCATCCTTGCTGTCCGCCGCCGCCGTCCGTCATCCACCGTCGTCGTCACCACTTATAAAAAGGAAAGACAAGATCGAAGAAGCTTTTCAGATTTCACGTTTATTTGACACCACCGCTATCGCGTTTTCGAACAAGAATGAGATAAAAGGTGATGATTAAGAAACCCCCAAACTGAAAAGACAAGCCTTCTTCGATCAATGAAATGACGGGGTGGGTTACAAAACTGAAAGTGATTGCAAAAGCGCGATAGCAAATCTGAAATAAAATATGGGTGTCGAACGATTTGGGGGTTTCTTAATGAGATAAAAGATGGGTGTCGCACAGTTTGGCAGATCTGAAATGAGATAAAAGACGATGATTTGTCACCACTTATGCAAAATTCTTCTTCTTCTTCATGTTGGGAGCGGATGTTGGCGACGGTGATGGGTGTTAGGTGCCGACTTAGCGACGGCAATGGACATAGGATGACTGGTGGAAAGATGAGTTAGTAGTGATGGGTCGAACTAGTCACAAGAGTTGAGGGTAGAGATGGCAAGTGAGCAGAGAATTGAGGTTGGAACTTGGTTCCATGGGTAAGAGGTTGGAATCCATGAGGAACCTAGTTACAATGTACCAAACACACATAAATGTTAATTCCAGTTCCAGTTCTAGTTCCAGTTCCAGTTCTACTTCTCTGACCCCAATTCCTTGCAACCAAACGGGGCATCACTTCTCGTGTCATTCAACGACTTCGCTGGATGTGAGACAACTTCAATACTTCACCAAGACTGGGAAATCAGAGATTCGTGTTTTATTGTCATATGGATCAACTTTAGGGGGGAAGATCAAAATCTTGACCAGAAGAAAGGTAATGAGGAATTGTTGATGGGACATGAGGCTAAAATTTCGATGTAGAAGTAAAAATAAAAATCGAATCTTGGATAGATTGGGCTGTGAGAAGGCTAGCCACAGAACTGGCGATGAAAGTACGGGCTAGACTTAGCCTCCGCAGACCTATCTCCCTCTAAATTTTTAATTATTTTTTTGTTTCCTTTCATTTTCCTGATAAAAATAATACAATAAAAATGATGTTTTGTGCCTACGAAGTGAGGGAGGGAGGGAGAGATTCTGGGCATTTTAATCTTTTTGACATGCTAATTTGATTTTGATTTTGATTTTTGATAATCCTCCATTTCTTCTAGCCTTTCTTTAAATTTCTCTTTGATCACACCTATTTTTGATTTGCTCAACTTAATTAAAAATGGGAGTTTTAACGTCTAAGCACCAATTGATTTGATCGTTCGTGGGAACGATACTTATTTTACATTTTATTACTTGATGGCCAGTGCACTCACGGGATTGTTGAATCAAATTTGTGCCTATCATGGTTATCATCATGTGATAAGGTACTTTATTGGTCTATATAGACTTATGATATTGAAAAAGGGAATGTGCCCCCTGCGTGATTCTAGATATGGGAATGTGACCTCTTTGAGTTCAACCCACTCATGGTTTTGGGTACGAGAATATGACCCGTCGATACCATTTGGCATATTATCAATAAAAGAAGGTTCTGCACCTTATCAATAAAAGAAGATTCGGCGTCTAATAACATATAATGAGCCCAAAGGGTATTGAAGTTATTCTACACACCTTTTGAAACCCCAAATTAAGTTAGTAACTCAATCAAGGATATGTTTAACAACCCAATTTTAAAATTTTCCTATTTTAAGCAGCTTGGGATTTTTACTTATATATTTGTCATTGAGACTCCTACAATAATTCGTCCCAATTGAAAAATAACGCTAAAAAAAATCATAGACCAAAGTTCAAAATCATTTAAAGAGAATTAAAAAAGGTTTTATGTTTGCTCTTCACACAACTCATAAAATGTTAATCCGAAGAAAAATGTACCGATCAATCTATGATTGCTTTATTCATCCACATTTATTAAATTTGAATTGGCAAAACAAATAAAAAATTGTGCTACAATAATCTTGGCAGTTGAATCAACCATACAAAATGTTCAAGAATCAGAGCGGGACTTGACGATGAAATTTTGGCGATTAATGGGATTCATAACCACCGGGGGACCAGCGGTACGAGGCCATGCATGGAATTTTTTGTCAGTCTCATCATGCCACTCCTTACTTAAAATTGTTTTTGGAGTAGTGCCTGAAAGAAAAGAGACTTGCAATTACTACTCCTACTTCTCACAAAGCAGAATTGATTATTCCAAAAGCAAAACAACATACCTCCAAACAACTTTGCAGTAGAAATAGAAGTGTCGCATATCCATGCAACTCCAAATGATGCTAATATAGCAGGAATGATATACTTGGCTGTCATGTTCAAATTGCACGCTGCACAATATAAAAGAAAATTAACACGGTAAAATGAGAACTCGAAAGATATAAATAATAATAAACTAGATGATAGAATGGTAGAAGAGAAATCTGCGAAGTTAACAACCAAGAGAGGCAATTAATTAATTGGATCCAACACCACATTGGCGTAGCCAAAAAATGCACAATTTCCCAAAATACGTCTCTCACAATCTGGATTTCTAATAGACTAATAGGTATTTTCCATGCGAATAACAAGAAAAACATATTTCACGTCACAATCTGATGCTCTTTCTTAAATCCATCCATTGGTGTGCAGATAAAACAAAACGAAACTTATTTAAAACGATCAGAAAGTGTTTATATATATGTAACTGATTACCTGAAGCAAATTTCGATCTAAAAAAATTAGGTTAAATAGAGAATCACAACATAAAAGAAGACACTACTACAAAACAATGAATTATCCGATGAATATTGAATCACATCTAAAAATCATGGTTTAATTAAGTTTATACATTTCAGACCCGATGAATGAATGTGTGATTATATTGATATTCAGGAGGAACTTTTTCGAGAGCAATTCTATATAATCGATCATTCATAGGTAAATCCACACAGATAATAGATATCAATCAAGTCAGAATAAAATAACAATAAGAACGGGAATATATAGGATGTTGATTTTTATTTTTATATGATCCTTTCCCGTAAAGAAAGATATCAACAGTGGCCAATCAAATGAACGACCTCGCATCAAAATAAAGCGCAGAAATTCAATGAGTTAAGAGAAATCATTCGATCAAGAGAATGAAAATAATGAACGTTCTGAAAAGAGCTTGAATGAGTTAGAGAGAAAAGCGTATATTACTTACCTGAAAGTCTATAACAGAGAAGAAAGATCACTATACCGACTGAAGGTGCGAAAACAACGAAATAGCAGAGAGATGGGAGAAGAGGCGGGCTTGATAAAATAGAATTGGTCATAGTGGAATAAAGCTGCTTGTTACACCACATATATTTGATAAAACTTTTTTTATAAATTCCAAGTGTTATTTTTAAATATTGAGACATATATATTTATTCTTTTTTGTTTCAAACCTACGCAAAACACATGTATTTATACCTATTTATAAAGAAAGATCTTTTTACTAAAAATAATAAAGATTTTTTATCAACAAGGATCAACTGACGGCCACCTATCCATATTTTAGCCTGAACATATGCATAAATCCCAATAATCAATGAGAAATTCTTAGGTGAACCTAGTTCGTCACATTATTTGTGACCTCCCCTAATTACAAGCAAATACGTAGGATTTGATGTGAAAATTATAATGCGAGTAGGCTCCCTAAAAAATTACTTGTTAAATAAAAAAGTTATTATGTGTTTTCTTAACTTTACAAGTTTAAAAAAATAAATTTATTTGACAGCTAATTGTTTTAGGTTGTCTACTCAAATTATAATATCCACCTCATATCTTACTTATTTACTTATAATTGAGGGAGATTACAAATAACATGTCGAACCGGGTTCATCTAAGAATTTTTCGCAAGTAATGAAGGAGAAGAGCCCAAACTAGGCTCATTCGACACCTTACAGGCCCTTATTGTTGGTTATGTGAATGTCCAATATCATTCAGACACGGAGGAGGAGAAAAACGTTTTCCTGTTTATTTTTTAACTAAATATAAATATATTATAATAAAATTAATTAACTTGTTTTAGTTTATCAGATTGGAATTTTATTTAGTTAAAAAAATCAAACACTCAAAAATTAACAAAATCTAATATATATATATATATATATTATCTTATAAAATAAAAATCTCATAATAAAATGCACTAACGGCGGAAAAGTTGTGAGATCCAATATGAGAATTTGTAAGGTGAGAAAAGACAAAAGCGAGAGAGAAAAATATAAATGCCCCGTAATTTTTATAATACTGTCACAATCACATTTTACAATATTAATCACCCGAATAAATGAAAAAACAACTACAATCAATCTCGTCACAAATTCAAATATTTATTTAATTAATCTGATAAGTAATAAAGCCATATTTTGGCTCTCTCCTTTCTCTTTCTTTTTAAATGAGTTGTTACCCATAAACCCGTAGACATTATTACGATGATGGGAATTGGGAAATTACAGAAGGAAATCACTGGGTCAAAAATCTGGTTTCTTTTATTGGCACATGTAAAAACAGCCAGAGAAAAAAACTGAATGGCAGAGAGGAAACTGAAAAGAAGGTACAACAATCTACGGAAAATCAATCATTTGCCTATAATGTCTCCACCTATCATTTCATATAAATTTAAAGCCACTCTTAGATAAATTGGCTGTCACCTTCTGTGGTCTCCCAATTCGTTTTCTTCTCTCTTTCTTTCTTGAGACTCCTCAGAAAGAAGGAGAGACAAGAAATCACCATGGCTGACAACTTTTCTTTTGAAGAACTCAAGAAGGAGAATGTGGATCTTGTAAGCCCAAAGAACAAAAAAAAAAAAAAACAACGCATTCATATGTATATATATATATACATACATACATATAAAACCTTATGCTAATAATGTAATGTTGAATTGTTGTGCAGGAAACGGTACCTATTGAGGAAGTATTTCAACAGCTAAAATGTTCAAAGGAAGGGTTGTCTTCAGAAGAAGGAGAAAAAAGGATCCAGATATTTGGACCTAACAAACTAGAAGAGAAAAAAGAATCCAAGTTCCTTAAATTCTTGGGGTTTATGTGGAACCCACTTTCATGGGTTATGGAGTGTGCTGCTATCATGGCTATTGTATTGGCCAATGGAGGGGTATGTCTTTGTCTATATATATATTACATATCTTTGCCATGACTTATGTCCCTTTTATTTCTCTTAATTTTACTTGAATCTTTCAAACAATGCAGGGTAAGCCTCCGGATTGGCAAGATTTCACCGGTATTGTAGTGTTGCTTATAATAAACTCTACCATTAGTTTCATTGAAGAGAACAATGCAGGAAATGCTGCAGCAGCTTTAATGGCTGGTCTTGCACCCAAAGCCAAGGTAACTAAACTAACATTATTATTCTTTTAGGCTAAAAATTCATTTTCATGTTCACTAGCTAAAAAGAAGGTACTCATTTTTTTTTCCCCTTCCCAAAAGGTGTTGAGGGATGGAAAATGGAGTGAGCATGAAGCAGCAATTTTGGTACCAGGAGATCTTATCAGCATTAAATTAGGAGATATTGTACCAGCTGATGTCCGTCTCTTGGAAGGTGATCCCCTTAAGATTGACCAGTCTGCTCTTACCGGCGAGTCTTTGCCTGTGACCAAGAACCCTGGAGATGGGGTATACTCTGGTTCAACTTGCAAGCAAGGTGAAATTGAGGCTATTGTGATTGCCACTGGTGTCCATACCTTCTTTGGTAAGGCTGCTCATCTTGTTGACAGTACCAACAATGTTGGCCACTTCCAAAAGGTATATCTTGATCTTTGTTTCTCCCTTAATTTTGTCCAACAAGTTTATTAAGATTGTACCAAGACTTGATTGGCATTTGATTGGTTTTTAATTATTAGGTGTTGACTGCCATTGGTAACTTTTGCATATGCTCAATTGCTGTGGGCATGTTGATTGAGATAATTGTGATGTACCCAATCCAAAAGAGGGCATACAGAGATGGTATTGACAATTTATTGGTGCTTCTCATTGGAGGTATCCCAATTGCCATGCCTACTGTCTTATCTGTGACTATGGCTATCGGTTCTCACCGCCTTTCCCAGCAAGGCGCCATCACAAAGAGAATGACTGCCATTGAAGAAATGGCTGGCATGGATGTTCTTTGCAGTGATAAGACTGGAACTCTCACTCTCAACAAGCTAACTGTTGACAGGGCCTTGATTGAGGTCAGTGTTTAATGTAAAAAGATCCAACATTGTTAAATATATGGTCATCCTGAAACTTAAACAAGCTAACTTAAGGACTCTGATATATGTTTGCCATAACATTTAACCCAAATGTCATAATAATGAACTATTCCCTTGCCATTTGAATCATGAGTGTTTGTTGGTGCAGGTATTCCCAGTTGGGATGGATAAGGATACTCTTGTCTTGCACGCTGCTCGCGCTTCTCGTGTTGAAAATCAAGATGCTATTGATGCATCAATTGTAGGAATGTTGGGTGATCCCAAGGAGGTATATATAATGATTCAAACTAAGACATTATATTGAAAACCATTTACTGTTGTGCATATTAGAATTTAGTGAATAAGCATATATATTAGGTTTGTCTTCTATCAAAATAGCTTAAATAAATTGGATAGGACTTCGATGTGAGACTCTTATATTCAAATATAGTGCATGCATATTGAATGCTTAACTCAATGGGGCTATGTTGTGATATCTCAGGCAAGAGCAGGAATCACTGAGGTGCATTTCTTGCCTTTCAATCCGGTGGATAAGCGCACTGCCATTACTTACGTTGATGACAATGGTGATTGGCATAGAAGCAGCAAGGGTGCTCCAGAGCAAGTATGATATCTTCCTCTGTATTAATGTAGCATTGTAGTTCAATAAATCATTATCACTTACTGATATCTTGGTAATTTTTCTTTATATCAGATTATTGAACTTTGTGACCTCAAGGGAGACGCTAAGAAAAGAGCCCACACCGTGATTGACGAATATGCTGATCGCGGTCTACGTTCATTGGCTGTTGCTTACCAGGTGAATAAAGGGATCATAGCATATGTTAAATGTTTTTTTTTTAAAAAAAAAAATGTATACTAAGAAATTTCTCTAACAAGTTTATGTTTTCTTGGTTTTTACCTTGTTTGGCAGGCTGTTCCAGAAAAGACTAAAGAAAGTGCAGGAGATGCATGGGAGTTCTTGGGCTTATTGCCTCTCTTTGATCCTCCAAGGCATGACAGTGCAGAGACTATTCGACGTGCTCTTGAGCTTGGTGTTAATGTTAAGATGATCACTGGTGACCAACTTGCCATTGGAAAAGAAACTGGTCGCAGGCTTGGAATGGGAACCAACATGTATCCATCTTCTTCACTCCTTGGTGATAGCAAGGACCCATCCATTGCAACCATCCCATTGGATGAACTCATTGAGAAGGCTGATGGATTTGCTGGAGTTTTCCCAGGTAACGAAATATTCATGATAAATAGATAGAAAAGTGTTTGTGGACTAAATCAATCCATGTGTACACTTTGCTTAAATTAATCTCAAGTTAATATTAGGCAAAATGCACTTTAAGGTTGAATTCCAACTATCAATTTGGTGAATTCTCAAGCTTACCTTTGTTTGAGCCAACCAGACTAACTCAACATTTTGAACAAGCATATCTAAACAAACACTTAATGTATAATTGATATGTTAAGATGGATAGTGACCAATTGGGAGTCATTGAATAAGAGCCTTGAAAATATGAATTTAATACACATGTTCATGACTGCCAGTTTAGGCTCTTTTCAGAGCATGGTTACTATTTCATTGCATAAGGTGTTGTAAAAGACATCTAATGCTTACGAGGATTAGTATGTGAAAAGTAGACACATAGAACTTTCCATCAAGTCCTAAATCAGGCCAGTTCGATGCATATTATGAATTTTTGAAGTTAAGGCACAATTTCCATCCAGTAAAGCAGAAAAAAATTATGAAAGTAATAAACTGTAGTGATTCACAAATTTGATTATGGTGGGATTACTTACATACAGAGCACAAATATGAGATTGTGAAGAGGTTGCAAGAGAAGAACCACATTTGTGGAATGACTGGTGATGGTGTTAACGATGCGCCTGCACTTAAGAAGGCAGACATTGGTATTGCAGTTGCAGATGCCACAGATGCTGCCAGGGGTGCTTCAGATATTGTTTTGACAGAGCCAGGACTTAGTGTGATTGTTAGTGCAGTTCTAACAAGCAGGGCCATCTTCCAGAGGATGAAGAACTACACAATATATGCAGTTTCAATCACAATCCGTATTGTGTTTGGATTCATGCTTGTTGCTTTGATCTGGAAGTTTGACTTCTCTCCTTTCATGGTCTTGATCATTGCCATCTTGAATGATGGAACCATCATGACTATCTCAAAGGATAGAGTAAAGCCTTCACCTTTACCTGATTCATGGAAGCTCAAAGAAATTTTTGCCACTGGTATTGTTCTTGGAGCTTACATGGCAGTCATGACTGTTGTGTTCTTCTACCTTGTTCATGACACCACATTCTTCACTGTGAGTAAATTCCTCAGCAGAACAAATCCATTTAATGTAGAATTTTGATCATGAGATTCTAATTCTTTGTGTTTGGATTCACCCCCCATTTTTTAGGACTTCTTTGGTGTCAAGCACATCACAGGCAGTGAAGAAAATCTCAACTCCGCTCTTTACCTTCAAGTGAGCATAATCAGCCAAGCACTCATCTTTGTCACAAGATCAAGGGGCTGGTCGGTCTCAGAACGCCCTGGTTTAATGCTTGTTGGAGCCTTCTTCGCTGCACAATTGGTATAGTTTTCACTTGTACACAATACAAATAGAGAAAATTCACCTTTGATTCCTATAACTTTGATTCAGTTCTAATCCATTTCATCAACTTTGACTTGGTGCAATTGAGTCGTTACAATTTTGACTCAATGTCCTTGAACTCTAACTCAGTCCTTTTAATCTAACTATTTAAAATATTAGTCCCCCTATTTTACAAACTAAAATTATATATTTTATGAAGCTTAGGAACAAAATTTTAAATAGGTAAACCTATAGGGACTGGATTATAGTGAGTTAAAATTAAAGTATCTAGTTATACTGATTCAAAGTTGAAAGACTGTGATAGAACCTGAAGAACAGAAACAGAAATAGGGGAAAGAAGAGAGAAGAGAAGAAGAGGGAAATGGAGAAGAAATGAGAGATAGACTCTAGAATCAAGAATCTGAAAATCCTAGAGGTAAGAGGAGGGAAGGGGACTAGAACCAGCATCTGGTTCTAGGGGAAGAGAGGGAGAAGATAAGGGAGAGATAAGACAAATTCAATATTTCAATTCATTCCCCTCTGAAAGATGGATTACAATCAGGTTTTATAGACCAAACAACTGAAGGAAATAACTCCCAATAACTCCTAAGCATAACTGACACGTACAGACTCATGGGCCACTATAGCCACATACACACTCCTACAATTACAAAGAAATAAATAATTAACTGACAGTTACAAAGAAATAAACTGACTGAATAAATAAACTAACAATTAAATAGGCTCCTAATGACCCCATGACCCCACTAACAAATACCATGATGACCACTAACTGAACAATAACTGGAACAACAAATTACTGCACTGATAAACAAATAAAAGAAAATACAAATGTTGACTAAGTCAGCCACTAGGCAGCCTTCTTATGCCTGAAATAAACCAGCAGTGGTGTTGGTTTCCTAACAGACTGAATTGCACCAAATTAAAACTACATGGTCCAAAAGAAAAGGTTTCCCCACTAATGGAGACATATTTTATATGTTTTTTGTTTGCATCTTCTGGTTTTTGACTTGCCATATGTTAAATGTTTCAGGTGGCCACTCTCATTGCTGTGTATGCTAACTGGGGATTTGCCAAAATCGAAGGTATTGGTTGGAGATGGGCAGGAGTAATCTGGTTGTACAGTGTTGTCACTTACATCCCTCTTGATATTCTCAAGTTCTTGATCCGTTTTGCATTGAGCAACAAAGCCTGGGACAACATGATCCAAAACAAGGTCTAAATACATTTCATAACATTCTTTTACACAGATAGTTTTATTTTATACTGTCATGTTGTCTTATATAGACTCCTTTGTGTATAAATAATGCAGACTGCTTTCACAACAAAGAAGGACTATGGTAAGGGAGAAAGGGAGGCTCAATGGGCTTTGGCTCAACGTTCACTTCATGGTCTTGATATTCCATCTGCTTCCAAGAACCACCAGCATGAGCTATCTGTAATAGCCGAGCAGGCCAAAAGGCGAGCTGAGATCGCCAGGTACTTTCTCTAGCCCTTATTACAGAGCACTTTCAACTAGTTCACACAAATCAAAGAATGATAATTAACTCAACAAATTGTCTTAAATCATTAAACTTTTCCAACATTATCTATATTGATGGGGTTTTTGAGAGAGAGAGAGAGAAATTGCAAAAAGCCATATTTACATGAAGGACCAAAAAATACTTTGCATCCTATAATAGGGACTGGAGGGAGTATATGCTAAAAAAGAGTAATGCTAATCACAATTTTATTTGTTACATTAGGAAAGTTTGAACTTTCAAATGAAAACTATGGCTTTGATAAAATCTCATGGAATCTAAGATTTCGGACAAATTTTGTCATATTTTGCAGGCTAAGGGAGCTTCACACTCTAAAGGGACATGTTGAATCTGTGGTTAAGTTGAAGGGTCTTGACATTGACCCCATTCAGCAACACTACACAGTGTAAATCAAATGTTTGAGGAATGAAAATGAAGACTGAAGATGGAATTTTAACCATACGTGTGATTCATTTGTAATAAAGCTAAATGAGTTTTGATTTGAACTTTACTGAACCAGGAAGTTATAACAATGTGCATTATTTTCTTATCGAGTTATCTTCCGTCTTATTATTTGACATCCTGAGTGATGATGAAGGTGACTCCATGTTTGTAATTCTAAATTCGTAGCTCATTATTTGTAAATTGCAACATTGAAAAAATTCTTTTAGATATTTATAATAATATAAACGTTTGTAAGATAGTACTCAAGATAAATATATTGAAATAACAAAGAGGGCGACTGTGTTGAAAATTAAAATGCATTTTTTTAAAAAAATATTTTTGACGTGTGTTTGATGTATTTCATTAATCTAATTTGTTTATGTTCTAATATATTATATATTTAAGTAATTTTTTTTTATACTTTCGTGATGTAAAACCTACATCTATAACTACAGTGTACACTCAAAGAAAGTCAAGGAAAGAAATAAAGAAACAAAATCATAGTTGAGTAGGTTCTAAAGAAGTTGTCAAATTTAAATTACTAGTAAAAGACAATTCCATTCAGTACAATGTGATGTCCACACATCCACTCCTCCCATTTTACAAAGGGCAAACTACATTCTTAAATCCATTTTTAAGAGGCTTAGAGAAGAAGAGCCATAACCTGTTTATTTGTCTCACACTGATAATGTATACTTCATATGGAATAGTGCAGCTAGGGAAAAAGAGGATATTGAATCCATCATTGAAGAACAGTATGATCAAGATTAAGAAACTCATTGCATCCTCCCATTTTCATGTACTAAATCAAAGTCTTTTGAAAATGAAGATGAAGTAGTAGATCATACCTATTCAATCCTCAAACTTATCAAAATCAAGTTACAAGGCATTCATCTATTTACATTTAGACAAAGCATAATCATAACCGACACATACTAACACACTAGCTACAAATGGCAAGTTACCAGACATTTATCATATTTAAGATATCCTAACTGGTCCTATGACCAAAAATCTATTTTCAAGTTTGATTGGAAATTCACCCTCTATAACAAGTATCCTCGGCCATTAGAAGTATCATAAGAGTTTTTCAAGTGTGAAGTGTCCAATATTATGATGTAATTAGGAAAAAACTGTAGTTATCACCCTAATATAAAAATTTAAGTAGAAAGTTTTTCGATATAAAATATAAGAAGTTAACAGGACAATCCATGATCATCTTGCACTTTCACCCACGTTACAATCTATTGATGTTAAATGAGTTTTAACTGAGATAGAAGAGATGACACACTAAATATCACTCTCTTCGCTTCTAATTATAAGATCATTTTGATATTTTTGAAAAAATTAAGGATGGAAAATTAATCATTTTAAAATATCTATAGTTATCTTTTTCCCCAAAATTAATTTACCTTACTTATAAATTATAATATAATACAATTACATGTAAGATACCTTAAAATTAAGTAGTATATCTAACTTCCTTAATCTCCACAAAAAAAAGTTAAAGTGATCTTATATTTAGGATCAGATGGAGTACACCTTAGTTACTGAATGTAGGACCTATTTGTGAAGTTGAGCTTGTTCCTAAATTTACAACTTCTTTTTTATTTTTCTGAATATTTTCCCATATAATACATCCATATTGATACTCCTTAATAATAAATAAGTAAGAGAGGAATTGTGAGAATAAAGGTAGGTGGTTATGGTGTTTAAGTAATATCATGTTATTTTAATCAACTTAATTAATATCTATAATCAAATGAATTAGTTAAATAGATTTTATATTTACATGCAAACCAAACAAATGGAGGGAATAATGTATTATGGACAAGAGGGAGTGTGTATGTAGAGAATTCCTTGTATAAACCTGGTTTACCACACTTGTGGTCTCGTCAAAAGAAATCAACACTAAAACAAATATTAATTCGCGCTTGAGCTTAATCATATTAATTGGAAAATAAATAAAAAAATTCCTCTAAAAGTTGAATTAATATTTCGGCCTGTATTTTTGGGTGCCAACGAGAAATAAAAATTGTCGAAATGTTGCCTTTTTATTGACTCGTGATAAAACCAATTTCATGCAGTAATTTCTGATACGATGTTGAGTGGTTAAGATGAAGCCACGTAG
The DNA here is from genome assembly GCA_037074515.1 of Mimosa bimucronata. NCBI lineage: Eukaryota > Viridiplantae > Streptophyta > Magnoliopsida > Fabales > Fabaceae > Mimosa > Mimosa bimucronata. Next base: position 12,546,349 of record CM073448.1, on the reverse strand, counting down.
CCTCCTTATAATCTTCCATTCCCGCCAACCTCAGTTCCCGCGCAATCTCACACTATATAAACCCTAACCTCAACTTCTCTTACATTTCGAATTATTTTCCCTTTCTCTCCACACTTCGCCGATTCCAATGGCTACTCAGAATCTGACTGAGTACGAACGGAAGAGACTCGAGAATATTCGCCGCAACGATGAAAAGATGGCGGCTCTTAAGATTCACTCCAAAGCCTCCGAGGTTTCCGCCGCAGCCAAGCGCTCAAGGTCTTTCTCTCTCCGCATCCCTGTACTCTTTTTTTTTTTCTTGTTATGCATCTTTTTTTTTCACTAATTTTTTTTTTATCAATTTGTTGAAATTAGGGTTTCATGCAAATCTTACACTGTAAAGAAGCCTAAAATTGAAACCCCTGTGGTGATCCGACGGTCCTTGCGAACCAGAGGTATGCCACCCGATTCTGAGGGTTTGAAGGACATTGAATTGGAATCAGTCAATGTTACTGAGGAATCATCGCCAGCTGAAGTGATGGGTCCTCTTTCAATGAGAGATGCTTACGAAGGGGATGATGAATTTGATCGCTCCTTCGTTGAAGCAATTGTGGGTTTGGCTAAGAAGGAAAGAAGGAAGAAGGAAGACAGGGTGTGTGGCCCATTGAATTTGGAATCGATGACTTTGGATTCTGAGAACACAGCAAGGATTGTTCCTTCAAGGATAAATGATGTACAATTTTTTCCTTCAAGCAGTATGAGGATGATCGTGGCAGCTGATAAATTTGGAAATATTGGATTTTGGGATTGTGATTCTGGCAAAAATGAAGGGAATGAAGTTCATTTATACCACCCCCATCTAGCTCCCATTTCCGGGATCTTGGTTCAAAGACATTGCTTGTCGAAGGTATGTGGTAATGTGGTTTCGGAGCAAGTGGTCATTATTTGTCAAGTTCCTGTTCACTAATATAGGTCTCGAGGAATCTATTACTTTCTCCGTTACTAGATAGACTTATAGACTTATCTGGGGAAATGCTTTTGTACTAAATATAAGATCTTTTTCTATTTTTTCTATATATATATATATATATATATTTTTTTTTTTAAATTGTCTCTATCAATGCTCTTCAATCATAAACAAGGAAGCAAGCAAGAGTGGGAGGGTGGGAATAAGGGTAAATGACTAGGTTGTTTTGGTAATATCATGTGATTTTAACTAATTTAACCAACATCCTTAATCTAATATAATCAAATTAGGTAAATACATTTCATATTTAGGAACGGAGGGAGTAGTAGTTTTTATCCTCCTGGGCTTATACTCATCTTTTTCCACGAGTTGTTATATGAGTGTTTTCCATTTCCCTTTTCTTAGTCTCCTTTCCTGGGAAGATGGGTGTTAACTGTTAAGCAGATTAATTTGTTAGAGATGTCTGGAAGACGCAGATTCTCACAAGCATTTAGTCCAATTGAAAAGGATAGCTTGTTTAATACTTTATGCATCTTCTAACACGAGTATGGATGTAATATTGACCAATACTGCACTGAAGCAGCTGTTTTCTCAGCTTGTAATTGAATTCTGTTCAAGCCAATTCCCATATTTACCTCTCCAATATGTTTTTCCGGTTCGATTTCATTTATTTTCTAGTAATTCACTTATTTTGTCAGTTTAAAGTGTTTTTGATATGATGGCCAATGCAGATTTACACATGCTGCTATGATGGATATGTTCGCCTGATGGATGCTGAAAAGGAGGTTTTTGACCTGGTGTTTAATAGTGACTGCGCCTTATATTCTCTCACACAGCCAAACAATGATGCAAACTGCCTATATTTTGGTGAAGGTCTCGGAGGTTTGAACATTTGGGACAGCAGGACAGGGAAATGTTCATCCCAATGGGTTTTGCATAATAGTAGGATTAATACTATAGATTTCAACCCAGAAAACCTTCACATTATGGCGACTAGTTCTTCTGATGGAACTGCCTGCACCTGGGATTTGAGATATTATAAGAAGTCTAAGCCGAGTGCCCTGAGGACATTTACTCACCGAAGGGCTGTGCATTCTGCTTACTTCTCCCCTTCTGGGCGTGCTTTGGCAACTACAAGGTATGGAACTTGTTCCCCTTTGGGTGATTAGTATTTTCATTCCAAAAGCTTACAAGACACAGCTTAAGCCTATGCTTTTTCAATTGCTCTGTCATATACCATCATTCACTGTCTTTATTTTTGCATGCTTCTCTGGTTCTACTATCGTAACGATCAATGTATTTTATTTCCAATGATCTTTTCGAAATAAGATAGGCAAGTATGAAGGAGAATATCCTTAAGTCAATCTGGCACATATTGAAGTTTGTAGTTAATTCTGGAGTAAATGGATATTTGTTTTGACTCGGATTTTCCTAGTTATGAGTATCATTGGTTTGTTTTAACTTCTAATACTCTTTTCTCTCTATGCAGCCTGGATGACACAATTGGTATATATGATGGAGCTAACTTTGAGAATGCATCGACTATGTTCCATTTCAATCAGACTGGCAGATGGCTGTCTAACTTCAGGTGCGGGTTTTTATTGAAATTTCAATGGCTGAATTGTCATGTTTCTGTTTAATTACAAGCCTTTCTTCCTGTCAAAATGAGCTAAGTCTCCGATTTTTTATAAGGGACTTGCGTGGTCAGCATTAGCCCTTTGTATATGCATCACGAAATTCTTGATTCCAGAACATGATTCATTTGTCTTTATCTTCAAATATCGTGAAAATTTTTGAGTTGATATTTATGAGCTTTTCTTTTTGTGGAAGCAGAGGAATATGGGGCTGGGATGATTCCTATATCTTCGTTGGCAATATGAAAAGAGGAGTTGACGTTATCTCCCCTGTTCACAAGAAAATTATCATGACTCTACAGAGCCCACACATATCTTCCGTTCCGTGCAGGTTTGATGCTCACCCTTTTGAGATTGGGACTCTTGTGGGATCTACCGGTGGGGGACGGCTTTATATGTGGACATCATCCTAAGAGCATCTTGTAACTATGTATGCTGCACCAGTCCTGTATACTACTAAACGAGATCCTTAGACTCTGGTTTCCTTGTATGAGGCTTGTTTCATCGTTCTGCTTGAGGCAATTTGTTCCTTGTATGCTTAATGATGGTGATTGTGATTATGATGATGATTACAAAAGTAATTGACATCAATTTTGTCATTACTATCACAGCTATCAGTAATGTAATTCTTATAGGCACAATCACAATTATTTTTATTGTCATGATTATGATGGTCATTTATGTTATCATCACTCTTGTCCTAACAAACAGTGCTATCAAGGGAGTATAGTTTTGAAAGGCATTCAGTACCGACACTCATTTGATATAATTGTTTGGTGTTCAATGAACTGATTGTTCATACTTATACGCATGTTTATGAATGCTAATTCTACGGGAGCTTTATATTTTCTAGGTTTATGCTTCAACTTACCTTGAAGGGTTTTTCCAGCTTACTATCATGCTTAGTAAGGGGCATTTAGGGAAGAAAAGATAATATTTAAATCGTTAGCAAAAGCACTAAAAGGCATCTGCTATGTATACTCTGCATGAATTGAATAACCGTTAAATGCTGAAAAGCCAGAGATCTGAAATTCACGACACATTACATCGTTTTCTTTCTTTCTTTTTTTTTTTGCCATGGGCAAATATAATAACCATGTATTAAAGCTTATTGTTCTTCCAAGAAACCAATTCAGATGGGATTACTTGTTCATTACACGAAAGCACAGCATGAGACATTATATTCCCTAGCCAACCATGGTATAACAATCCCCTGGAGCCTAATCCTCCAAATAACCAATACTTGCAAGTTTGATTTTTCCCTATTAAATCATTAATGCAACCCAAAAGTGGCAATGATCCAAGTGAGGTTAGTGGAGGCATTGCTCGCAGACCAGCTCTAGCTCCGCTGTAAAACCAATCCTCTATTCCAGGATAGATGCTTGATGCCTTGGGCAGAAGCTCTCGAAGAGCTTTTGAAGCTTCATCAGCCGCAACATTTGGCGATGAATTTTGGGATTTCCACTCCCACGTCGATCCCACGTGTAGACTTCGAGGTCCTTGAACAGCAATCCATGCATCTGACAATATGGACGGCCCGAGGTCTGGATATCCTTCTCTGTTAGAAAAAAGCCAGAAAATAGCTCAATTATTTATTTTATACAGGAAAGAGTCATGGGCATAAACTAGTGCCATCAAGAATGAACATTGACGAGAACATGAAACAACAATGCAAAATATCTTCATCTAGAAAAATTTGGTATGACCTTGTGTTTCATATAATATTGTCGTATGATAGACACTGCTTGTATATCATGTGAAATTCAAAATTGTGATTTAAAAATACGAAATCAAGATTTGTAATGAGCACAAAGCTCTATATGATATGCATTTCAATTGGGCTTCAATGGTATGCAGATTTTTACCCGATATCATCAGGCAGCTCCATGTGCAAAATAACACCTCTACATGTTCTCAAAGGAAGCCTACCAGAGATTTCAGGAAGCATATTAACTTTGGCACCTAGACATATGATGACTGCATCATACTCCCCTGAGCCAAAAGAATGAAATTAGGTAAGAATAGAAACATAAAATTTGTAATTCAAGCATCCTATGTGTTCTAATCATAAATGGACTCATAAACAGAAGCATGCACGCAGCACATATAAGTATTGGGCTGGGCCATTACCTTCAAACTCAAGTAGCCCAGAGACAGATCTTTTGTGGAAATTGAGTTGTCTATGTCCAGAACCAAAATGAGAAGATTCCTTCACTAGATTTTCACATGCCCAGAAGAGTGCCTGATAGAAGTACTTAAAATAAATGTATTAAAAAAAGCAACTTTGTTTGAATAAGATCAAACGAAATTCATTAAATTGAAACTTTGGTTGAACTATTTGTACAGACCTGAAGATAGTATTGGGAATGTATATTAAAAGCTTCAGGCATAAAGAAAGCTGTGCCCAGTGGTAGGCGTATACCAGGAACAAGATTTTGGACCTCTTCTGTGTTAAGAGTTTCAATTCTGCAACTAGGAAGGCAAGTCTGGACATTCTAACCACATAAAGAAGCAGATTATCACTTATGAAACAACGTCTAATGATTCAAGATTCCAGAACTAATTGGACCAGAGATATTACATCATTCAGTTTGGTCAAATTCTTCATGTCCACTGCTGGTCTTAGGATGCCCCTGAAGTCAGCTGATTTCATCAGAGAAAAAGGAAAGCAAATCTAAGACTTCAATCAACTTTTCAGAAATAGAGATTCAAAACACATTGAATCCTCCGTTAAACTTTTGCAAATATGTCAAAAAAAATTAAAAAAAAATTGACAGTTCAACATGTGAAAACTATCTACCACTATTTATAGCAAGAAAATTCACAAAAAGGGAATTGATGCAGTAAAAAATAGATGCAAACTTACAACCTTTTGTGTGTTTTAATTATTTGTGATCATCATCTAGTCCCAAGAAAAAATGTTTCATTCTTTTCTCTCTCTTTAACTAATATGGATCATAGAACCTCCAAAACTTTTAATGACAACTAACCATAACAAAAGTACCATTAGTGAATGTCACCCACCAAAAGATAAGGGGTATTAGATAAGTTAAAAGTCAAAAACAGTCTTCGACAGGCAAATAGCAAAGAGATATGCTCAAGTGTGGGAAAAATTTAGCTTAGGAGGGTTTAGTTGATTCAGTTCCTCAATTTTTGGAAGGAGGGGGGGAACCTTTTAGGACCAACAAAAGTTTCCATATTATCCAAAGATTGTCCGACTTTGCATTTTCTGGTATTAGCAACTTCTTCAGCAATTCTCAAAAGATTAATACTCTCATTCCAACACTGAGCGCCCTCCCAGAGGAGCTTGACTGCAGTGACACGTTAATAAATTCAAAGTGTAAGCAACATGGAAGACATGATAAAAGAAAACAATCCATTAAATCCAGATAATGATATGTTCAAGAATATAACAGACACCTTTTGGGGAATAAGGATGAAGGAGACCTCCAGCAATCCCAGAGGCACCACCACCAATGCCCACTTCATCGTACAAATCAATTTTCAGATCCAATCTCTTGGGACTATTCTGCAAAAAAAAAAAAAAAAAAAAAAAATCCAGGAAAAACTGTATATCAGGAAAGGATTCCAACTTAGAAGGGCATTATTCTAATTAGTCGAGCAGAGTTGAGAGATTCTGAAGCTTGATTTTCAAGCTTAACTTGCTGCATTAAACGATGAATCGTGTTCATTAATTAAAGTCTTTGACAAGCCTCTTGTTTCCAAGTCGAAAACACATTTGTTCTTTTGAACTCTTGTATACTACCTCCGTTCTTAAATATAAGACATAAAGATGAATTTGTTTCTAAATATATAACATCTTTCTATTTTTTCTTGCAATTTTCATAAATTATCCGTACTAATACTCTTCACTAATACTCTTCAAGGATAAACAAGCTAGAAAGGAAGTATAGGAATAAAGGATAATAAATAGGATGTTTTAGTAATATCATGTGATTTTAACTAACATTCTTAATCTAATCAAATTAGGTTATATTTAGCAACATAGTACTTTTGCCGGTAAGCAAAAGCCATGCACACATTAGTAGAAAGACAGTTATAGATGTGAAAATTCATTTCAACTTGAGGGTCGGAAGCTGAGAAACAAGGGGAAAACATGTCCGCAAAACTAAATTCAGAGAGAAAACGAAGAGTACCTTTAACAAATGCCAAACTACGGAGAGTCCTGCAAATCCAGCTCCAAGCACAGCACACCTGAATGAATGAATGAATGAGAACGTTACTTATGATGAATGGTAAGCCATTGAAAAAGAATGAGGGGAAAACTGGAAAAGGCCCAGAAGACCTGAGAGATGGTTGAATTTGAGGAGAGAGAGAATGAAGTGGCGATGTAGTAATTTTAGGAGAAGGAAGAGCATAGCGAATACTTGTCGTCGTCGGAACAAGTGAATGGGAAAATGACATCGCCGGATTAGGGTTCAGCCCCAAATTCTGGGACTTCGAAGCCGCTCTTCTTTTACCGCCAAAATTTCGTCCCGGCAATGATATATTTATATATATATATATATATATATATATATTTATTTCCTTTTTAATATAAGAAGCAAGAGCTCTTTATAACTGTTACTATTAACTTTTCTCCGAATTAACCATAATAATGCTCATCTCGGAAGGTATGATAAACTGACAAAGGTAGATGACGAAACTGCATTGGTAATATTGTGTGATTTTAAGTAATTTAACTCAAATTATTAATATAATTAAATTAAATAAATATGTTTTATATTTAAAACAGAGGGAGTATGTATTTATTTCTAACTCACACTTGAATAGTGATTTTTTATCAACAAAAGTATTTTTTTAATTTGATTATTTTAAATATGCGAGTTAAGTTAATTAATATAAATGATTTTTCGAAAACACTTCAACTATCTTCTTTAATTATCTCCATCCTCCTTACTTGATTATTGTTGAGACTTGAGAGAGTATCAATAAGAATAATTTAAAATTTTTTAAATAAAAATAAATATACATCTTATATTTAATATCAAAATTATCTCTATAAATAGGTTGTATATTAAAGATAGTACGGAGTAATAATTGAGTAAGCCCCGCAATTTATAAGCTTATTTTTTAAAAATTTATATACATACTATATATATTTGTATTGCTTAAAAATTTTTCCCCTACGTCTATTTCCAACTTTACTCTATTAGTCTATTCCATTGTAGCCTGAGGACTGAGGAGGCATGTTTATCCTTTTTTTTTTAATGAAATGAATTGTGTGCATGCTTATCTTTCTTTTCTTTTTGTTATTTTCTTTATGCAAAAGATTATGGTATTTCTCTCACCATCACAATTATTTTGGGCTAGCTGGTAAATTGACCACCAGCTTGATATGAATAATACATTATATTATCATAAAAGGATTTATCGTTCCCTCTCTTTTGAAGAAAAAATGGGTTAGTTGAAAAGGTAGCAAATCTGCATTGTTCTGCTATTTGATCAAAAGATGACATAAAAAAGTAAGGGTTAAAACCCTTATTTATAACAAATCATAAGTTATGCACGTAAGATATTACCACCATAAAACGAAATTAAACTATCTTTAAGCCTGAAGGTAGTGGCTAACCCCACAAATTGAAAATGAACTTATTAATTTGATTTGGGATTTCAAAATATGGGTAGAATGACTTCAATAACCTCTATCGTACATTACAAGAAGAGCACATCATATGCTTTCAGACGCAGAATTTTCTTTTATTGATAAGGTGTCCAATGATATCAGACACAAAACATTCTTTTACTAATAATGTGCCAAATGATATCAAACTCAAATTCGATTCGATGTTCACTAAGAAGGTTGGTATCAATGATGTTAGAGAGTCAAACATTACTAATGTCTTTACAACAATCAATCAAGAATTGAGCATAGACATGAAATTATAGTTTAGGGCAAGCAAATCTTTCATATATGAATTTTGATTCATAATTGGTTTGATATTGCAAATGTTGCAATTAGGCTTACGGGTGAGCATGGTACCCAGCCGCCCAGCATGCCCACCCGAGCCCAATAAAAAAGCGCCCAGCCCAGCCCAAAATAAGTGGCCCGAAAAATTTTGGACAGGGCAGGGTTGGGCTAATTGTTGGGCAGGGCCGGACATCGGGCAGGGGGTGCTGCCCTGCCCATTTGGCCCAGCCCGAAAGTTATATAACATATATTTGAAATATATATTATTTACTATATATTGTATTATATATAATACATAATTACAAATTATTTAAATTTACATCATTTTATTTAGATTTTTCGTTGCTTTATTTATAACTGATTATGGATGTTTAATTCTTGAAGTATGGTTATCTTTTAGGACACATAATAGATATTTTCCTTTCAAAACATAAGTTGCAAACTTATTTTCAAATATCTTAAGATGTGGAATTATGGTTATTCTTTGAGGGTCATATTAGTATTTATTAGTCATAATTAGATTTTTAATATGGAATAACTTTAAAGTTTATATTAGTATTTATTAGTTATAATTGTATTTTTTCTTATGGGAAGAGAGAATCACGACTTGGGCAGGGAAGTGCCCACCTAGCCCAGCCCACTCTTACCCAGCCCAGAAAGGTTATGGCTTCTATCGGGCAGGGCTGGGTATTGGGCAGCATTTTGTCGCCTATTCATTTCTAGGGCTGGGCATTGGGCAGCATTTTGTCGCCTATTCATTCCTAGGGCTGGGCATCGGGCAGGGGTACCGCCCTGCCATGCCCACCCCTATTAGGCTCATTCATGTCCGCCATTGTGCTTATCAGTTTGAGGGCATCAACATTCCTCTTAAATACCCTATAATTGCATTCGCCATTGAATATTACGTCAGGGAATTCAGTGTCAAAAAACATTAGTGGAAACTGCATGAGTAAGCTAGAAAGGAGAGCTACTTCATGCTCCAAATTGAATTTGTTTGGATATGATCCATTTTTCTACTGTAATCTTGCTGAAAAAAATTGAATTTTCTTGTGGGGAATGGTTTCTTGAATCAGGAACTCAAACTTAACGAGTTTCTTGAAAGCTTTTGTGTGGTAAGAAATGCAACTTAACGAGTCTCCTGAACGTTTCTATCTGGTGGGAAATGCAAATAAGAAATAGAGATTTTTCTTAAAACAAATAAACCCTGAAACAAAGCATTTAACGTTCACTCCCAAGTTTATCTCAAGTTTTAAAACAAATAAACATTAATATATGGGTTAATATAACTTTTGTTACTTGAACTATCATAAATTTTGATTTTGATTCCTAAATTTTGTGTTCCCTAAATTTTAAATTGGTGGTTTCGATCATTTAATTTTGGACCTTTATGATAATAAGTCCCTAATTTTTCAAGTTTTTTATTAATAGTTTAGGGACCATTTGTTATAAATGACATAAGAGTTGAATGACAAAAAACAACAATTTTAAAGTTTAGGGATCAAAATCAAAATTGACTGAAAGCTATATGACCAAAACTACCGATTTTAAAGTTTAAGCATCAAAACCAATATCGACTGAAAGTCAATTACCAAAAGTTGTATTAATTCTTAATATATTGTTATACAACCAAATATGATTAACCGCCAATAATCTTTTGTTTGGCATATAATTATAGGTTATGAACCGAATTAATAAATGTAAAAACTAATGTTTTAATCCTTATTATTTTCACTAGTCCTTATAATTTTACTTAGTTGTAAATGTAAACTAACTTTTACAATAGAACAACTCAATTCTTAAATATTTGATTTAATTGAAATCAATATCAATATCATCATCAATATCAATCAATATACATATGAGAAATTTTTAAATGAATCTGGTCTACGCGTCATTTGTGGTATCATTAATCACAAGCAAATACGTATTGTCATTTTCATCTGATTGGACATTCTAATACAATTAGCTGATAAATAAATCTATTTTTAATTTCCAACTTGCAAAATTAAGAAATCATACAAAAGTGGGGGTGCAATTTTTTTAAGGCACAACAAAGGTGAGGCCACAAATGACATGTAGAATTAAGTTTACTTAAGAATTTCACTATATATCTCTACAAGTGGTAGCTTAATTTTGATTGATCTTTATAATCATCATAGGCAATTAACTATATAATGTAAAATTTAAGTAAGAGAATTGGGGATAAATACTCATTTGACAAATTAATAAGCTAAGCTATTTTTGATAAACAGTCTTAAATATTTTTCATAGATATTATATGAGGGAAGATGTAATGAGAAGTGATTCAATATTAAAACTTAAAAGTTCAAATTTTATTCATTTTACATTTAAATTTCAAAATGTTTCAGGTTATTGTACAATTCAAGAAATTATATACGTTATAATCTTAAATATTTTAATCCAAGTCAGATGCCATATAATTTTTTATTAGTGTGACATGACAATTTGTTAAATTTAAATTTTTTTTTTATAGATAGTTAAATTTGAATTTTGAAAGATTGGGATGTAGGTAAAAGAATAATAGAACTGTATAGGGGTTTGTATACAACTGACTCAAAATTTAGAAAGGTTAAATAGAGTTTTGCTAAAAAGAAAAAAAAAATGATTTCATGCATTTTTTTATAACATCAGGTAAACCAATCCACTTAGCATTTCTCCCGCTTAATGACAAACTCAAGTTCACGAGGAACCTGATTGAGATAATGAAATCCAAGAGAACCTCAAGACTCTTCTTTGCCAGTAAATCCGCTGCCGTGTCAACCTGACGACAAACAATCATTGCACTCCAATCTTCACATTCCACATTGTTTCTATTCAACGGATTCCGACAATACAATTCCGTAAAATCCATGGACTTGAACAGCCTCCATGCTCCCGGGTTGACCAATTGTTTCCATGTGTCATTTATTTGGCAACAGTCACGAAGTACATGTATCAAGTCCTCCGGAGCTTTATAACATAACGGGAAAGAGTCATCAACAATCAAGCCTCTCTTACACCAAGAAGCACTCGTAAGCGAAGTCGCTTTCTAGTTACTGTCCATGCAAACATTGGACATCACTGCGGAATAAGAAGCTTCCAAATTTTACTCGACATAGGATCAAGTTGAGTAAGAGTTCTACTCAAAGATGTAGTTGCAGATGTAGTTGCAGACTTTACATTAAGAGCTTATTTGGTACAGTTTATAAAACCATAGTTTTGAGGTTAAATCATGGTTTTAAAAGGCTATTCTAGTTCTAAACTATGGTTTTATAAGTTATACCAAATAGGCCCTAAATGAACCAGACATGTCCCATTTCCAACGTCTCCCATATTCCTCCATCGCCTTTAAGCCATTCAACACTTTGCTCCATGTGACTTTAATTCCGGCCCTCAGATTACACCCAGGACGTCTCATATCTATCTTGGGTAAAATATCGGACCCACACTTGTATTTATCTTGAATCACTTTTACCCATAGATCACCCTTACGCTTCACTAATTAAACTCCAACCTGGCTTCATTAGGAACGCTTGGTTCTGGCCTTTTGCACTTCGAATACCAAGTCCTCTACCTTCTTTTGGGGTGCAAACATTCTCCCAAGCTATGATGAGAGGAATTTTTTATGCTTATTTGTGCTTCCCTAGAAGAAACTTCGATTGTTTCGGTCCAAGGAGTCATACGTTGATGGCAGTAATTAAGAGAGAGGTTTGCATAACATAGCCCGGAATCGTAGAGGTAACAGAAGCAATCAGAGTAGCTCTACCTGCCATTGACAGCGATATCACTTTCCATTGAGATAAGTGACTTTTAACTCTATCCACAACATCCTTAAATGTGTCTTTTGGGATTCTGTTATGATGAAGGGGAACCCACAGATACCTCCCCAAAACCCCTATATGGGTAAAACCAAGTGTGGAGTTCATTTCTGTACATCTTTTATGATTTACATTCTTGGAAAAGAAAATCTGAGTCTTCATTGCATTAACTTTCAACCCAGAGCTCTCAGAAAAAATCCGTAAGCACTCACGGATGAAATTTGCTTGTTAGAGTGAAGCTTTTGAAAATAACAAAATATCATTTTCAAAGAAGAGATGAGAGACTAGCGGACCTATTTTGGTGAGTCGAATTGGCTCCCAATTTCCACTATCTATCTCCTGTTGTATCAAATACGCCAATTTCTCCATATATATCACAAATAAATATGGAGAACTTGGATATTCTTGCGTCACACCCTTAGATGATGAGAAGGTTTCGGTCTTATCGCTATTCCACAATAATTGTATGGAAGATGAAGACACACAATTAGAGATGATCTCAATAAAGTGGTTCAAAGTACTGAGATCATTAAGGCAGTTAATGAGAAACCCCCAATTAAGACGGTCATAAGCGCTTTCCAAATCAATCTTAATTGCTATAAAACCTTTCTTCCATGTCATATTCCTCATCGAGTGGATTTCTTCTCCAGCCACTAGTATTTTCATTACTATCTCTGCGAGGAACAAATTCACTTTGATTAGGGGAGACAATACTAGGAAGAATACTTTTAAGTTGATTTACAATCACCTTTGTCATAGCTTTATAGATGACGTTACAGAGACTGACTGATGGGTATAATAAGATCCATCAAAGTTTCATGAGAGTCCTTTTTTGGGATAAGGACAATTAAGGTTCCATTCACCTTCTTGATATCTTGAGGGTAAGCAAATAGATGTTTAACAAAGATGATGATAGAATTACATACCTTATCCCATTGGTTCTTGTAGAAAAGAGCATTAAAGGCATCAGGTCCCGGTGATTTCACACCATGCTTAAAATTGCTTCTTTAATTTCCTCATTTGACACACTTCCCCCCACATTACTAAAGCTAAGCCTCCTCTACTCTACACATGGAAATGAAACAGGGACAACTGCACTTAAGTCCCAAGTAAGAGATTTAATTTTAGAGAGGTCCAAAAGAGTTGTTAATAACAACTATTGACAATTGAAATAGCTTTGGTTAACAAGTGAAAAAGTTGTCAATGAACTTATTTGATAATAAATCTTTTACTCGAGATCTGAGTGCAATTGTCCCAATGAAATATCACAATGGAGAACCAGTTGGGTTGCTTCTTCCTCAGTAAACAAATAGGTAAAGTATTTCGTACCCTTCGTTGTTGTAGCACCAACTTCCACTCTCCAATGAAAGAGCTTCAATTCTATTAGCCTTCCTTCTACCATTTGCCCTGGCCATGAAAATAGTGAGTATTACGATCACCATATGCAGACCAATCCATACAAGATTTTTGTACCCATATCAAACAATCATGGTGAAGCACATCCTCAAGCTCTTTCCACAAGCTAAACTGAAGTTCATCAAGGAATGAATTGCTCCCATGTTTAACTATTGCATTATTACAGCATGTTTTGATTGGCTTCTAGGAGTTCTAGGAGCCCAGAAGCCCGTTGCCACCGCAGAAGCCACTGCAGAAGAAAAAATTATGTTTGGTTTGACTTATTTGGAGAAGAGCTTATGGCTTCAAACGGGCTTCTAGGAAAAAGATGGAAGTTGGAGCTTTTGGCTTTTGGGGGTTGGAATGATGAGTCACACGCCTTTTGTTGTGTATTAGTATTTGATAAAGTGGGTAGAAAAATTAGATTATTAGACCCCTAAAATTCTCAAATAAGATATTTTCTTTTAATCTAAAATTTCTTTTTTATCTCCAAAAATTTACTATAACAATCTCTAACTATTTTCTCCTACAATATCCTCCTTTGAGTTAAAAATATAATTTTTTTCAAATTATTTTTCTTAAAATAAGGGAGAAACTAAGCCTTTAAAATCCTCAAAAAGCCCCAAACTTCACTTTTTCTTTCTAAACTATAAGAATATATGCATATTATATATGTATTATTTAATAACAACAATATCCTTTTTAATAATTTTTCATCTAAACTTGTTTTTCAAAATAATCATCTATTATGTTTCTAAAAGTCAAATTAAAAAAAAGTCTCAGAAGTCAATCCAAACACACCATTAATCCCATCGAGCCTATGAAAATGCTTTTTCTGCATTTCAGTATGGCAGAAAATATTTTTTCCCCAAGACATGCATGATTCGGCAAAGTGATCAATACTTGCAGACCATTCTTCCTTCGACCGCCTTACTTCTTTGACAATGAGATAACTCACATAATTTAATTAATTAAACTCACCATTTTCTTTTTATAAACTAACCCTTCTTTCTCCAATTAATTTTCTCATGTATTAAATGATGTGATTTGGTGTTCTAATTGAAGAAACCATAACGAGATTTATGCAAGAAACTATTCATGGTCACTGCATGAATGTAGTTGTTACAGTGCACAGGACTGAATGCGATTGATTGAAATTAGCATCCACCCACAATTCTAAAAATCAATGATATATATATATATAATCACAGACTATTACATAAACATGAAGTCACGTGTCAATAACATTACAAAGGAAAAGAAAAAATTGACAAATTATGCTTTCCTGAATACAACACGCCTTTCTCTCTTGTACTCGATTTCGTCCCTCTGGTGCATGATTATTAGAGCTCTTCTCACCTGTCAAAGGCATATTCACCATGTCAAAGACCAACAACAATGAAAACAAGTAGGAAACTTACTTAAAAAACCATTAGGGAAGCAAATAAAATCAATATAATTTGAATTTAGTGCACATGAATAGGACAGCCACTTTTGAATGAAACCATATTGTACTGAATATCTTAATGCTATTAAATGTCAAGGCAATGCCTTTTCAGCTGAAGGGGATACTTACAATAGAGTCATTCAATCCCATTCTAACGAGATCATCAATCAGCCTTCTTTCTGATAAATGGTTTCCAATCCCAATTCTTCTCTTTATCTGGGTTTCGGCTTGCTGCTCATGATGAAAATAATTAGCCTTTAAAAAGTGAAGGTCGAAGATATAAATAATGAGAAGATTGTCGCATCACAAGACAAACCTTTATCTCATTTGCCATCTCTGGTGTAAGATTTACTTGTTGGGCAATTCCAGACTTGGCTGCATCCATTGTAGAAACGGTAAAAAGCCTTAAGGCCTCTTGCACATTCTCCTCGGTGGCAATATGAGATCTGATATTGAAGTTCATGATCAAATAGTTATTTATAAAAAATACGCATGGACTATATTAGGATAAACAAAAACCAGTTTGAAAGGGCAAAGAACAAAGGATGGACAATTAACAAAAACATTTTCAACATCAATAAAGCAAAGCACGTAGAGGAGAGAGATCACATGAATCTAACTTCCAACCCAAAAGGTCTATGTAGATCTTCAAAGCTAAACACTCTACTGATACTTGACTTCATGTGTAATATAGCACCATCTGATACTTTTATCTAAATTCCAAGAAAGGCACTGATCAAAAATGAATGAGCTAACTATTTCTGGATAGCTTATCCGATATATTTCTGTATGCATCCTATAATCTGAATAGACAGCTAACATTCAATGAAGTTTCACCAGATATAGTTTTGATCAAATCTAACTTGTAGTGACGATGGTACTTACAGCTTCATTTTTGCAAGAGCCTCACTCAATCTAACAATAGCTTCCAGCTGCCTTACAGTAATTGGTATTGCAGCAGCTTCTCCAGTTTCATTTGCTTGCCTCCTCATATCCTATTGGGAAAAATAAAAGTAAACCTCATTCTATTTTAAAATGAGAAGAGCCATCACGTCTAATCAATGATAAGAGGAGCCACAGTAGCTCAATCAACTTCTTACAGTTATACCCAAAAGAAAAAGAATACAAGTAGCTGACCTGTCTGATTTTCACGTAATTGTTCTGTAGTAATGTTGCTGCAGATTCTGACAGGCGAGGGTGGCATTCCATTCGGCAATATTGTAAATACCTAAAATTTTAACAGCCAACAAGTCATCCCTCAAATATTTGACTAAGGAACTCATGAAGAATATAATGAGTTCATAATCACGGCATACCTCTTGAGCCAGTTCTCTTCTTTAGAAACCCTACTCTCACCAGTAGTTGTATTAGCTGAAGCATGAACCTTAATTATATGACTAGCTATGATCTGTAAAGCAAATATATCAATCAATCATTGGCCACGGGATAAACAAATATAGAGTCCTGAAACAAGTAATCCAATATTTTGAATAGCAATATAAATATTCCTCTTTTATAACATGCAGAAAACTCCAGCGTTGCTCAAAAGATAAATGTCATGTTGCAGGTCAGATTAAAAACAAAACAAATAAATTTGATATCACATTACTTTAACCAGAAATATTCATAGTGATAGTGACCGAAAAGTAAAACAGAAATCTATCATTTACAAAGAAAAAAATCAGACAGATCAGAAAACCTAAGAGGAACATGTCGCCATTCAACTCCTTCATTCAGAAAAGGTGGGGTATGACCAAAGATTTGCATAATAATCTAATAGTTCAAAACTTTTCCTAGCTACGGAATTGACCAAAATATTCAAACCACAACAGTTGAAGTTACCTTGTCTTGACTATACATTCTGATGTCTTTCACAATGAAGATTAAATCAAACCTAGAAAGAATGGTTGTTTGCAGATCAATGTTATCCTGTGCAGTCTGGAAGAATATTTAAAAAAAATTGTTAGTCTCTAGACTTAAAGTTATGCCTTTCAAAAACTGGCAGAAATATGGCAATATACCTTTAGATCATCATAACGTCCTGATGGAGGGTTGGCGGCAGCAAGCACAGAAGTTCTTGAGTTAAGAACAGTTGTTATTCCTGCTTTTGCTATAGATATAGTTTGCTGTTCCATAGCTTCATGAATGGCAACCCTACATCACATAAATTGTACATAAATATTACTTCCCAGTATGAAGAATTGCAGTATGAGGCAAAATGTAACCTAGTATACAATTGTGGCAAAAGACATCAAAAGAAAACCTAGCATACCTATCCTCTGGTCTCATCTTGTCAAACTCGTCGATGCAGACAACACCTCCATCTGCCAAGACCATGGCACCTCCTTCAAGATAGAACTCTCGCTGAATTGCACAAACAAGAATGAGAGCTATCCTAACCAAGAAAGCTAGTACAAATTTACCAAAATATACCCAGCAGTAACCTGAAGCAAATGTTAAAAAACACTATCCTATGTAAAATGAAGAAAGTGAAGAACGTACAGAGCTGCTATCTCGAATTACAGAAGCTGTGAGACCTGCAGCTGATGATCCTTTTCCTGAAGTATAAACAGCAACAGGAGCAGTCTTTTCAACAAACTTGAGAAACTGTACAAGGCAATTGTCTCATATCAGGACCCCTTGTAAAGCAATAAAGGTGATAAGGTCAACACTCAATTGATTAAAGTATTCTGAGTTGATAGACTCTTCATTTCCCTTCTTAACCCTTGTACCTGTACGTCTTTCTCTACAACAGCTAACAAAAAAAACAATACTTAAAAATGAACTCTTTAAAGACACCCACCCCATAAATGACAACTGAACATCCAATCAATGGACAGTGGGATATCATCTGTTTTTCAGTTAGAACTTCCACTAAATAAATGTGTTGTCTCCCCCATCTGACCTCCCTCTTTATTCCCAGTCCAAGCCATCAGGTTCAAGCCAACCATTATGAAATAGCATAAAACACTAACCTGCGACTTTGCAGTTGATGGATCCCCAAGAAGTAATACGTTGATATCACCTCTTAACTTCACTCCATCCGGCAAGTTCTGTTAAAAAGAAATATATTACAATATCAGCTCACAGGAAGCCATAGATGGAACCGAGATGAATAAAGGTAAAAACAAGAAACCATCATACCTTTCTTGACCCTCCAAAAAGAAGACAAGCCACAGCCTTTTTGACATCATCATGACCAAATATGGAGGGAGCAATCTTGGAGCATATGTTTTTGTAAGCATCAGGTTCAGCAGCAAATTTTTTGAATTCTTCTATCTGCAAAACAATTCCCTTATTAGTACCAAAATCATTCAAAAAGCAAAATTCATTAAGATAATCAACAACGTATAAACCAATGAAGATGCAGCTAATCCTTAATTGCTTCAAAGCCAACCTCCTCTTGTGTGAATGCAGCAGGACCTCGAGAGCTGGCCTCATTTGCTTGTTCCATTCCAACAACCCGAATGTAAGGCTGTCTAACTGCAACAGCTCCTTTTTGGCTGCATACAGAGCAGTTGCACAATTCTCAGACTTTTATTATGGAAGAAGGAAGAAAATATAGGATCATAAACAGTGGTCAAAATCGAATTACGCTGCAGAAGAATTGGAAGCTTGATAGATACTATAGATTCCAATGATTGTCAGTCTTGAGCCAGGTACCACTGTTTGCACAAGATGACGGTCAACAGAGAGAAGCATGTTTCTGGGAAGCTCCCCAGTTGGAACATCCTTCAATAACCGAGACAAAATGCATCAATATGATTATTATTATTTTTTTTCAGGAACAAATCTTGTAATGCTCAATACATATAATTTACCTCGGGGTTTTCTTGTAGTTTTAAGGTTTGTTGGTCAACGTACTTGCTCTTATCAGGTACCACAAGCCATGGATCAAGTGGGCATGGTTCTTCTCCTGGCTATATAACAGTAAGTATATTATAACATATATCAAGGGAAAAGGAAAAGGATAAAAGTGGGAAGGAAAAAGAAAAAGAAAAATGAAGAAACCCAACAATGCATATAAATCATGAAACAAACCTGAGGAATATGATCACATGAACGAGGGACAATCGCCCCTCCAAGTCCAGGCCGACATGGAATTTGCTTCCCTTTTTTGCAATTCTTACATATTAAGGTGACATAAGTTGCCTTCGCCTTAGTCCTCGATGCAGCAATAGTAATCCCCGCTATCTTAACCAGTTTTGATATATATTGAGCCTAAAGAAAACGATCATCAATGTACTTAGATGTCAAATTAACACAACAGAACCACAATTACCAGTGAAACACAAACCCCATCATAAACAAGTTTAAGGGCAAAAGAAAAAATAACATTCTTCCAACCGAAAGTGCCATAATGATGTCTCATTTCCAATTCAAAAAATCCAGTTAAGGAAGCTAATTAAGCCACTTAATATAAATATATTTTGCGTATTATTAGCTTACAAGCCAAATCAACTAGCTTATTGAAAAAAATTCAGGGAAATCAACCTATAAACAACTTATTTAATTTTTTTTTTTAGGATTTCCCAAAAAGGTCAGGGTACAAATAAACGCAAACCCACTAACCCCGAGGGATCTCATTGACACTGAATCCTCCTTAGAAGTGAGCAAAATCTGCACATCACCAGTCACCGGATCTTCCAAAACCCCAGTATCCCCAGCCACTTTCGTCTTCAAACTCACCAAAACCTGAGCAGCCGCCATCTCAAACTACACCAAAAACACATTCAAAAAAAAAAAAAATCAAACCAACGAAAAATCAGTGGATATAGTTAGAGATCCTAATTCTTCCAAAATTAATAAAAAAAAAAAAGAGTTTCACATAAACTACCAGTGGTAAGTAATCAGCGGGATTGGAGCGGAGTTTAGCAGGGAGGTCAGAATCAAAAGCATCAAGATCTTCCAAGTCGACAACGAGAAACTTGGGATTATGAACGAGGCTTTCTCTGTAAGGGAACACATTCTTGTCGGTCTCATAGTTTCGGATGAACTCCTTCAATTTCTGGAGGATGGTGTGGTTGTCGGCGGCCGCCGTGGGAGCGTCTCCGCCACGATCGTCCCAGGAATGAGCTTGATCGCTGTAGTAGACAGCTCCTTCGTCCCACCCAGACATCTTCGATCTTCGATCTTCTCTCTCTCTCTCTCTCTCTCTTTCTCTCTGAAACGAGGGTTTTCAGAAGCCTGAGATTTGGGAAAATTTTGGAGATGGTAAGGTGTATGTATGAATGGGGGTGATTTTGGCGCGAACTTCCTGGCGGGAAATTGTGGTTGCGTGCGAAGGTCACGTGACACGGCACGTGCCTTTCCCGTTGCTATGCTGATGTGTAACGAGTTGCTTTGTTTCTTTTTTTTTTTCTCGGCCTAGATCGTCTTTGGGCCTACACCGGGTCGGTCATTTTCGCGCAGAAACAAGACGAATATTGGGTTATACGAAATCAAAAATATTTATATGCTTAATTTAAGGGTTAAGGGTTTACTGTTATGAAAGTATTAGTTCATGAGCTATTTTATCTCCAATATTTTTTTATATTTAAAATTACCCTGAGAATTTTAAATTATTGCATTATTGTCTTATTCCGTTAGAAACATCAAAAAGTTGACATTAATATTAACAGTGGACATGAAAAGGTTGGAAAATTAATTTCAAGATCTTAGGAATGAATATAATTAAGGATAGGTTCTACGAAAACTCCAAATTAAAATGAGGTTCAAGAGACTTTGATATAATTATGTTTAAAAATCCATTTACTATTTTACTCACCCTTCCCAACTCACTCCCATCAATCCCTCCCTTTCTGTCTCCTCCTCAGTACCTCCCTCCATCTTTCCTTAAGCCAACACAAATGATGTCAGATCAATAACAAATGTAAACAAGCTTGACAGTAAAGGCACAAATGGATGAACATTCAAGTTTCCAACAAATTCATTTCCGACCACCTTCATTCAATTAAACATCATTTCAGAGCAGTAGGTTTTATAATTGTTCTAGTCCTTCTCATAAAAAGAAAAACAAGCTTATGATAAGGTGGGTCTAATAATCTAGTTGATGCCATTATCACATACATCTGACCAATTAACTCCTCCAAAACGATTGAGGCTTAAACCTCAAACTTTATGAACTAGTTACAGAACCAAAAGAGAGTAGCACAACACAAAAGCGAATGCTTACCTAAAAGTTGCTAAAACGGTTGTAGAAAAGCTAGTTTTATTTTTGTTTTTTTATACCATTATATTCTATATTAAAAGAGTAATATTTTGATATATTATGGGCAAAAAACGGTTCTATTTTCAATTTTTATGATTTTTCAAAAATTAAATACTCTTATTGAAAAAAATACAGCCTTATTTTAGAGTAAACCTACAACAACAACCAAGCCTTATCCTACTAAGTAGGGTCGGCTACATGGATCATACGACGCCATTATGCTTTATTGGTAACCAAATCTTTAGATATATTATTTATTAAAAGATCTGGCTCTACAACTTCATTGAGTGTACGCCTTGGTCTCCCTCTTACTCTCTTAATCGGACTCCAGACTGTTTGATCTACCATCCTCATTGGCGCATCTAATGGCTTCTTTGTACATATCCAAACCACCTCAAACGGTTTTCTACCATTTTCTCACTAACACTCGTTCGCGTATATGGTCATTCCGAATCTTATCCTTTCTTGTGTGACCACACATCCATCTCAACATCCTCATTTCAGCTACCCCTAATTCATATTCACGTTAACCCTTCAAAGCCCAACACTCACTACCATATAATACTGCTGGTCTTATAGCAGTGCGATAAAACTTCCCTTTTACCTTATGGGGTACTTTTCTATCGCAGAGAACTCCAGTAGCTTTCCTTCACTTATACCACCCAGCTTGAATTCTATGATTGACATCGTCATCAATCTCACCATCTTGTCTTATAATTGATCCCAAATACCTAAACTTTGTCACTTGAGGGATTGTTTGCTCTCCCAGTTAACCTCCAAATCGCCTCTAAGCTGTCTATTTGCAAAATTACAATGCATATATTCTATCTTACTCGTACTTAAACGGAAACCCTTTGACACCAGTGTGTTTCTCCATATCTCTAATTTATCATTAATCTCCTCTCTTAATTCGGCCAGAAGGACTATATCATCAGCAAAAAGCATGCACTTAGGGACCTCTTCTTCTATAGGCTCGGTTAGAGCATCTACTACTAAATTAAATAAATACGGGCTTAAAGCTTATCCCTGATATAGGCCAACTCTTATAGGGAAGTCTTTTGTCTCGCCTCCCGGTGTTCTAACCTTAGTCAACACTCCATCATACATATTCTATATAACTTTAATATAAGTAACACATACTCCTTTCTTTTCTAAGACTTTCCAAAGTATATCTCTCGGCACGCGATCATACGCCTTTTCTAAGTCAATAAAAACCATATGTAAGTCTCTTTTTCTACTTCGATACTTTTTTATTATCCCCCTTAATAGATATATCGCCTCTGTTGTGGATCTCCCTGGCATGAACCCAAACTGTCTCTCAGAAATACTAGTTTATAGTCTTAACCTATGCTCAATCACATTTTCCCATAGTTTCATTGTATGACTTATAAGCTTGATTCCCCTATAATTTGCACAATTTTGTATATCGCTTTTGTTTTTATAAATCGGAACTAAAGTACTTTTTCTCCAATCATCAAGCATCTTCTTGGACCGTAAAATCTCGTTAAACAATTCAGATAACCATAACACACCCTCTTCCCCTAAACATTTCCAAATTTCAATCGGTATATCATCAGGTCCAACCGCTTTACCATTTTCCATTTTCTTAAGAGCTTCTCTAACCTCCCCAACTCTAATTCTACGATAAAACCTAATTTTTGAAAAATCATAAAAAATTGAAAATATATCCGTTTTTTACTCATAATATATCAAAATGTCACTATTTTAATGTAGAATATAATGGTATAAAAAATATATGGGAGCTGCCCCAAAAATTAGGGGCAGTCGAGAGCAGATGAGGGGAGGGGCAGCCGACACCCCTCCCTCACTGGACTTGCTAAAATTACCAACAGATGCTTATATTATAGTTTCCAAGGACTTTACTTTAATTTGGTGATTTTATGGGACTTAACCTTGGTTATGTTGCTTCCCTAGGATTTGAAATTAATTTCCCCAATAATAATTTGTTATAAAAAGTAAAAAATTATATGCATTTTCATAATAAAAAGATGCTTTCAATTTTAGTGATATATTACATGATGATAAATATATTATAAGTCCTAATATGCATATTAACATAAGGCCAAGTTAATTTATTTGGGAATATTAAAAAGGATAAATAAATTATTTAATTATAGTTGTATGTCTGGAAAGCTCTTTTATAAAACAACATTATGCTATTTTCTAGTAATCACAATTTAAGTGAAGATAGTTCATAAAACATTGTAAGCTCCATTTTAGCATAGTCATACGGCTCTCGCAAGACGTTTTCTGCATGTGACCTCACGCTTAAGTAGCTAAAGCACAACCAATTTTTAAATTTTTTGAGAACACTAGCTAAATCTTTTTGACATAGTCTGACTAGAACCAATGGTTAAACTTTCTTAAAATTGATACAAGTAAGATTTCTGCTGTTTCAATAGTAATGGCAAAAGAAGATCTCTCCTTCTAACACACACAATGACCATATGGCACACAAAAGGTAATTATGATATCTATTAAACAACTTACAAACTCATCTAATTACACACATTCAAACTTCTTATGTTTCAAAATGAATATATATCTATATATATATATTTATATATATAAAGAGATGAGAAGTTTTAAAAGGCACACTAGGTGTATCCAGCCAATGATAAATGGACATTTAGGCATATGAGAGATGAATTCCGTTGAATGTCGATTTCTCATTGGCTGCTGTATCAACAAAAACTATTTAAGAATATATGTATCTTTAATATTTATGATCTTCTAGATCCGGAGGATTTGAACCTGACAAAAGCTTCAAGGCATCTTCCATGGATGGGCGATCAGATGACTTGCTTCTGGTGCAAAGTAAGGCCACTTCAAGAACCTGTTTGATCTCTTGCATTGAACTGGCAGCACTTAGATCATTTTCATCATATATTTCTCTCAAAAGAACTTCTCTTGGCTTGTTGTTTATGCTGGCTGCTGCATTTTTCAGCCTTCCATTAGTTAAAATCTCCAGAATCATCTCTCCAAATTTGTAGACATCAGCATAGAATTCCTCTTTCATGGCTTCATTGTATTCTGCTGACAAAAAAAAAGAAAAGAAAAAAAAAGATCATGCTCACTTGTCATGCAAGTGTTTGAGTAATTGTCTAACCGAAATAAATTGATGCTGTGTTGAAAACAAAGTTTCAATGTCCTTCACGATTTTATGAAATTTTTCTCATGAATCCTTTGCTTTTGGCGTAAAAAAGAAAATATACACCAAATCACGCAGCATTGCTAAGACAAATGGTTAAGATACATCCAGCGTACTGAAGTATTTTTACGTCGCACTTGATATCCTAAACTAATTTTTAAGTATAATTTTGCCCTTAAAATATTTGTCCCATTATCAATGAGCACTCTGAACTAAGGCTGAATGCACCGAAAATTAGTTAAGGATACTAAGCTTACTGGAAAATAATTTAGGATGCTGCACAAAAACTTAGCCCAAAAATAAATGAGAAAGATCTTATTTTTCATACCTGGTTCCCAGCTAGAAGTTGAAGAAGGAGATGAATCTTTGCTCACTTTCGACACATGCTTGAGGCCAAATTCTGCCAAGTGAGGTTCCATATTTTCATCAAATACTACATTGCTAGACTTCAAGTCTCCATGGGGTATGGCTGGGTAACAGTGATGGTGAAGGAAGCAAAGTCCCTTGGCAATGCCAATCACAATTCTGAATTTAGCTTCCCAATCCCTTTTCATCCCAAGTTTCTCTGCCAAGTTCCCATTGGGTAAGTAATCATATAAAATATAAGCTAGATTCTGGTTGTAGCAAAACCCAAGTAATCTGATCAAATTCTTGTGCCTTGCATTTCCTAATCTCATTATAAACTCAGACACCACTTTAATGTTCCTCTTTTCCCACTCAATCTTCTTCACCAAAACTGTTATTCCAGTTGGCAGAACAGCTCTTGAAAAAACTGGTGAGGGTGATGGTTTTTCTGCCACTCCTCTTGATTCTTTGGTGTTGAAGCTTGTCAAAACATCATTTGCTGTGAATTGAGGGAGCCCAACAAATGAGACCATCTTCCATTGGCTTTTAACTCCTCGCTTGAAATAAACTATTCCAAAAGCTAATGCTGCAACAAGGAATATGAGCAATCCTGCACACAATAGCACTACACTTGTAAGCTTCCATGTGCCTTTACTTCCCAATATTCCAACTGAATCAGAACATGGTCGTAGAGGTGCTCCACATAGCTCTGGATTCCCAACAAATGCACTGTTATCCATGAATTTGAATAGCTTCCCATTGGGAATCGAACCGGAGATGTAGTTGAAAGACACATTAAGAAGTTGTAAGCTTGAAGAAGCACTAAAATTTTCAGGTATAGGGCCACTGATGTTATTGTGTGACAGGTCTACTACCCCAAGGACAGGGATGCTTGCAAGTTCTTCAGGTATAGGACCAGATAAATTATTGTTGGATAATTTTATGATCTCAAGATTTTTGCAATTTGAAATAGTGAATGAGATCGTTCCAAACAAGTTGTTCCTATCAAGGTCAATGCTAGAGACTGATTTGCAGGACTCAAATGGTGGAAGATTTCCTGAAATACCACATGAAGAGGCTGAAAAATTTTGCAGGACTGGCAAAGACCATGTTTGTGCAGGTATGGTGCCTCCTAACAGTGGATTATTAGAGACATTGAAGTAGGTAAGCTTGGTGGCTTGGGAAATATCTGAGGGGATCCTACCAAGAAAGTTATTCCTGGATAGGTCAACATATGATATGTCAGGAAGATGTCTGAATTTCAAAGGGATATTCCCTGTGAACAAGTTATCTTCCAAGCGAAGACGAACGAGTGATGAACAATTTGAGAGAGATGGTGAGAGGCTGCCAGAAAATTTGTTTGAAAACAGAATCAGCTTATATAGTACTCCTCTCACACAAATATCTGGTGGTATACTGCCTACAAAATTGTTTGTAGAAACATCAACCCACATGAGATTTGAGTTCTTGCCCAAGCTCTTTGGAAGTGACCCAGAGAAGTCATTGTTCCAAATAAGAAGAGTTTCCAAGTTTGCAAGCTGTGCTATGCCTTCAGGAACAGTGCCATTCATGTCATTGTACATGAGACCAAGCAACCTCAGGTTCTCCAACTCTGAGAAGCTTTCAGGAATGGGCCCAGAAATGAAATTATCAGAAAGATCCAATTCTGAGAGTGGCTTAATATTGCTAAACTCACTTGGAATTGATCCAGTGAGCTGGTTTCTGAACAGATAAAGTGCCTGCAAATTGGTGAGATTGGAGAGTTGATTCGGTATTGGTCCAGATAGATTTGCACCAGCAATATCAAGATATCTAAGTTCACTCATGTTACCTAACTCAGATGGAATAAAACCCTGGTAAGAATTGTAGCCAATTTCCATGTGGGTTACTGTTTTGAGATTACCCAATTCTGGAGGTAGATTCCCAGAGAGAAGATTTCCTGCAAGATGAAGAAACTCAAGGCTTCTAAAGGAACCATATTCAGATGGGATTGGCCCTTTGAAGTAACTCCCAGCAAGATTAAGGACCTTGAGATTTCCAAGTTCAGAAAGTTCAACAGGCAATGGCCCTGAAAAGCTGTTGCTAAAGGCATCAAGTACAAGTAAGTTTTTAAGGCTGGAAATCCCACCTGGGAAGTGACCGGAAAAGTTGTTTCTGCTTATATCCAAGCTTCTTAGACTGGTGAGGTTGAAAATTCCCACGGGAAGTTGCCCAGAGAAGAAATTATGGCTGAGGTTGAGATATTCAAGCTTTGTGAAGACACTGAATTGCTTCCCTGACATTACACCTCCCAGTTTCTTCATGGACAAGTCTATGGAGGTTACAATTTTTGAGTTGTTATCACACTTGATTCCAGACCAAGAACAATAAGAAGAATTGGATTTCCCAGTTGAGTTTCCCACCACCCAGTCATTTAAACTGTCTTCTTCATCCTCAAGTTCAGATTTCAGGCTCAGAAGTGCATCAGAATAAGGGTCTTTTGCTGAAACTGCAAAGAAGGAAACACAAAAAGTGGCAAGAAAGAGATTGAAGTAGAAACATTTAAAAATCTCCATAGGAACTTGAAGAGCCCCAAGAGAAGAAAAACAGAAAGAAAAAGAGAAAGAGGGAGGCACACTACTGGAAGGACACTAGCAAAGGGAAATATGGTGTGTGTCAGTGTGAAAAGAAAATATATGTATGTATATATCTTTGGCTGTGTTATTTCTGGATGAGGAAATGCATGGGGAATAGAGTAAAAAGGGACCAAATGAATGAATGATCACAAACTTTGGAATTAAAAGAAGAGAATGACTATTAATGAATAGTTGATTATACAAGAATATTACTGGGGGGGACCCTGGTGGGTTTGTTTATTTGGATGGTGTTTGCTTTAGGGAATAAAGCCTCCAAATATGAAATCACCTTTCCCTAACTTTTTTGCTTGAAAAAAGAATCCAATAAGTGGGAATTCATGCATGCATGACTCGTTTGAAAAAAATAATGGAAAATGAAACCTTCAGTGGGACAATGGTCAAAATTCGTCCATATCTATCTCCTTGTATGAATTTCATTTATGGGCCTATCTGTAGCTTGGTCTCTTCCCGTTGGACTCAAATCACCATCAAAGAAATCAGATTTCCCAAACTTCGAGGGATATGGTTTGTAAATCATGATGATAAAGACTTGGGTTTTATTACTATAAACTTGAAATTTTATTTCACACTAAATTTTCTTCTGTTCTTGTATATATCAATTCCAGAAAAATATGCTTAAATGGGAAAAATATTATGGGATCAAAAGGAAGGAATGCACTCACTAAAAAGTTTTAGAACAAACAAATAATGTGAACACATTATTATTTATCGCACTTAAATTTGTCATTACATGTTGCTCACTAGCGATGGGATTTTTTGGTGATAACATCCCATATTAGTTTTCCCTTCTTAAATCAAGTGTTGTTTATTTTCTGTCCTTTTACCCATGTGATATCCGTATTTAACTATTTATGCTTGTTGAAACATTATTTTTAGAGTTATAGTTTGTTTTTTTTTTTTTTTTTTTTTTTTGCAGTTCAATGTTATGGAGTACTATTATTGATGGGGACAAAAAGTATATGGAGGGATAATATTATAGCATATGAATCCAGCTTTAGATAAGATGAATAGAAGTTCCATATGCATTGATTTACAAACAGTACCAGGTATAATAAGAAAGGTTTTTTGGTAACCAACCTAACGAGGAAGACGACCCAAGAGAATATATTATTATATAAAATGAAGTACATTTAGACAGATACACAGACCAAGCTTTTGCTATTGAAAAACATGACACGATCAGGTGATTGCAAGGGAACATATAAAGCCAATATTGCTTTGTGAAACTGCTGACATAAAGTAGAGTTTCCTTCTCTTCCCTCTTTAATTTATAATAATGGGAACTCTGTTTCTCTCTAATTTTTTTAATATGGTATATAACATCATATTTGAGCATTTTTGGATCCAACTGGGATAGCTCTCCCAAAGCCGTTACATACATCCACACAAACTTGAATTCGAGAACCCTAGCTGAAGCAGTCAAAGCCACTTTCATTATGATCAATGCCTGTTTTACTGCCCCTGTCTCCTTTACATGTGTGAAAATATTAAAGTTTTTATGCTTTAACACTTTCGGCTAAATTGGAATAGCTAGCAATCCTGTCACATACATTTTTTAAAAAAAAGAAATCAGAAAGTTTTGTTTATGCAGTCAATGATAAGGAGTGTACCGTACTTAGAACACTTTAATCTTATCTCTAACTTAATTATGGTATTTTGTTTAACAGTATCTCAGTCTTAGTTTATAAGTTTAAAAAACATTAGAGATTAGTTGATATAAAGTTAAAAGAGGCATGATGATGGCACGTGCAATGGCAAACAAAAATTCAAGGGCATCTTCATCTTCATCATCAGAGTCTTAATACAATCTTCTAAGTGACTCTTTTCATGAAACAAGTGAGACAGAGAAAGTATCAAAACACCGGTCACTGTTTCTGTAAGCAGATAAATAAATGTCACCAAAACGACGAAAACTTCATATCTACTACTGAAATATTGTCTGTTCCATGAAGTTATGATTATGAGTAATGACACAGTTTTGTGCTTTTCCATTGGATTCAGTTGCCTTTCTGAGACATTTTCACAGAGATCCCGTGACTAGAAATGTACATTTCAGCTTTCATCAGTCTTCATACAAACCACAAAGGCTTTTGATTTTATCCAAATTTATAAAGAGTAGTCTATAATTTGAATTGATATAATATACAATGGTATCTGTAAAATGTCTACAACACTTAAAAAAATCAGCTCACTACATTCTTTGGTAGGATTGATGAAAATAAAAGTGTGAATATGTATCGTATGTGTGCTGATCAAGCGATCTAGTTAGTATACACATTCATCTTGCGATAATAACTTTAACTTATGAAATGAGTATGCAGTACTCTGTCCGGTTCTAAATATAAGACATATTTAAGGACTTAACCTTGGTCATAAATATAGGACATAATTCTAATTTTTGTTTAACTTTTTCTTAAATTATCAAGATTAGTATTCCTTTAATAATAATCAAATAGAATATGGGGGATTGAATAAGAGAAGATGATTGAGGTATTTTAGAAAAAGCACAACATTCTAACTTTTATAACTAACACCGCTAATTTAATCAAAATAGTTAAATAGATCCAACAGGAGGGAGTAACAACTAAATATAGGTACTTAGGGAATTTTTCTATTAGATTTAGTCTCATATTGGATCCTACAGGTTTCACAATGATCAAGTCATTTCCAAACCCTGAATTAAAATTGGTGGATGCAGGGAATGTTTTTGTGTATTTCTCCCTAATAAAGCAAATTACAATATTCTAATTTTGCAAAGATCAATGATTGTGGAAGTAAAATTCGTCCTTCTATATACTTTTTTTTATCTATAACTAACATGATGATGCGGAAAGTGAAGATTAGAGACCGTGTGGCCTGGGGCTTTTCAACTTCACATCTTTTTAAGATTTTTTTTTTTTTAGCATACATCTTTTTAAGATTGCAGAAAAGAAAAGGCAGAATTTGATTGGGGTCCAAAAGAGAAGATGCTTTTGCTTTATCATTTCTTAATGCCATCACTAAAGCAAATAATTCTTATAGATACCCGATCGAGTTGTTAACTAGATCACTGTTAACTCTTAGATTGATTGCCACTTCTTTCTTTCCTTCTTTTAACTTTCAATTTACTTTCCATGATTGATGTGCACCCACTTTGTCTCTCGCCTAATTTAATGTAAAGGTTTTGTATTTAACTATTGTGATTAAACTTAATTTCTGTATTTCAAAAGATAAGACTTACTTTCGTATTCCTTTTTTTTTTAAACGAGGAACTTTTCACAAATCTAGGATGAATTAAAAGATGTGTACATAGTTATTCATCATAAGTGATTAAAACCATGATAAAAGAGCTTTTTTAAGGGATAAGGTGGATTTTTACACACAAGTATCTACGAAGAAACATTGGGAGTCCGAAAGTTTTTTAATAATATTTTTGCTTTAAAAGTAATCAAAACGTAGCAATTTTGCTCTGGATATTAATCGAAGTTTAATTTGAAAGTTAAATGACACATGACACTCTACATGTCACTTAACAAGACATCTCATGGCCACATAGCACCTAATATTACACTTTAAAATTTTAAAATTAAAAATTAAACAAAAACTCATAAATCAAGGGTTTAATTCATTCTTTGTCGGTTTTGGATGTATTTTTCCACGATTTTCCCTAAAAGTATATATGAGGATTTTAATATTAAAAACTAAAAGTTTAAGGGGATTAAGTTTAAATTTTGAAACATCAAGAAAGTTATTTGCCAGTAATCAGAGTTGTGGGGGATTTTATAAATTCCAAAAGTTACATTTAAATTATTCATTAAAACACATATTTTGAAACAAGGGTGATTATCCGACCCAAAGTTCACGGTGTTTTATATAATTCAGCCATATAAAAACCTAAAGATTAAATTTAGCCTAATTATTCATTAATCAAGGTGATGGTGTTATGATATTAAGAGGTTGTTGCAAGTGGCAATCAATTGTCAATATTAATAAAGAGATCATTAAAGAGTTTGAGATTTTTGTACTGCGGGACCAAATTAAGATAAGTTAGGCATGAGACGGAGGGAATGCAATATAAATGAATGAAAATTCGTTGTTGTAAAAAGATATTAATGTTGGTGCAATTACAGCCGTTCAGTTCAAAAAAAAAAAAAAAATACAGTCATTGGATAAAGTCCCAATTAATTATATAAACACATTATGTGTATAGATACATATATTCTAAAGGAATATAAAATCGCTAGACAGAGAATAGCATTGCTATGCAATGATAATAGTCACCCGAAAACAAGAGTAGTTCTTCTGTTTACCTCTATTAGCTAAATCATATTAAAAAATTTATCTAAACTTTAGGCTATATACTACAAAAAAAAGCGGCATTTAATAACGGTTCAAACCGCGCGCTACTAAGTTTTTACTAGCGGTTTTCAATACCGCTAATAGCCCGTAACAAACATTTAGTAACGGTTCTCAAAAGCAGTTGCTAAAGCAGTCAATGCCGCTACTAAATCACTAGCAGTAAAGATAACCGCCACTAAACAGTAAATGAAAATTTCACGCATGAATGTACATTAACGGCGATTAAAAGAATCGCGACTAAGGTCTAAAAAGTCACAGAATTTAAATTTTATATATTAGCAGCGGTTTGTAACCGCTATTAAGCTCATGCAAGTTTAGTGGTGGTTACACACTGCTACTAAGGTTTCAAAATTGTTAATAACGGTTCTAACCGCCACTAATGTTTTGAAACGTTAGTAACGGTTATATAACCGCTACTGAGTTAAAAAGATACTAAAAAAATTTTGTCCGAGTCCATTTGAATCTTTTAGCAATAATTTGCAATATTATCAAGACATTTGAATTTTTTTAGCACTAAAACATATAAAAAAATTTAAGATCTCATATATGTAAAAGAATATGTCAAATTAATAATTAACACTACAAAAATAATTGATTATAACTACACAATCTAATTTAACAATATACAAATAAAGATATTGACAATGTAGACCTGAAATCAAAAACAAAAAACAAGTAAGTATATACAATAATTGAAAACTAAATAAAATAATTATCATAAAAAACATAAAAAAATTTTAAAAGAATTGACGGGAAAATTGGGTTCAAAAGAAAAAACAAGTATGATGGAAGGCAGAAAGGAGGAAAGGAGGAGCAAGGAAGGAAGGAACTGAGATGAGGATGGTTGAAAGAAGGAGAGGGATGGGTATTTATAGGCGCTGGAGGCGCTAATTAGTAGTGGTTTTTAACCGCTACTAATAACGTCATTTTTAGTAGCGCTTTGGAATCACTACTAATTCTTCGAAATTAAAAAAAAAATTGATAAAAGGAAATGTATGAATATTTATTTAAAAAATATATATATTAATGTTCGATACACACCGTTATGGTAAATGTTACAAAATAAAAAAGAATTGTCGCTTTAATCATCTTCTTGCTCCTGCTTAAGAAGAAAATAAACACCTATATCAATTTCTAATAATAATAATATATGTGGAAAATTGTATAATAAATTTGTAGTGAACAAACTCACCTAACTACTGGTATGTGCCCGTCTTCTTTCGGAATGAGTTTCTTAAAGTTTTCAGGTTTAAAATGCTGGCTGTCTAGTTCCATATCATCTTCCTCACTCATTTCGTAGAGGTCCCAGGGCTTCATATGAATCACCATGTGCCAATATTTGTGTTTCTGATATTGTACATAGTAAACTTGCACGGCAACGAGTCTTGAGAAATTGACATATGTGATGCCCAAACTATCGACTGTAATGCCTCAAGAAGTTCTGGTGACTACCCTCTGGCTGACTGCTCTCTAGCTGCGATCCTGGAGAACGGTTGCGTATTGGTTTCGGTGGACGTGGAGGTAATCCTGGTACACGCATAGGAGGTCCACCTAGGTCAACCCTCTGCATTATCCGCTCGAGTGCACTGTTAGCACTTTCTATCCAAGACTCCAATATATCGTACACCTGATCTGTAATCTCTTGAGTCAACCGCTCCCTCATCCGAGCCTCATACTTCGGATTGCTCATCATAGAGGTGCTTGAAGATGCTTGGTCGGGCGCTGCAGATTGGGTGCTGCTTGGCTCCCAAGTCCGGCCATACACCACCGATGGTCGGGCTTCGAAACCCATCCCTCACACCCTGCTAGGGTGGCCCTGAGTGAGGCAGTGTGGTCTATATTATCCCCATGCGACTCTTAAAGCTCTCTCTCTCTCTCTTTACTTCTTCAATTCTAGCCTATACACACAACATATGTTAGACTTTTCTACAAATATAATTGTTATAAAAATATGATAAACCTAAATAATGGTAACTAAATTCTTACAATCTACTCCTCATCCTCTCTGGATGTTGCACTTCCGTCAATGTGTCTGTGTTTCTGGCGGAAGAAAAGGTCGTACGTAGCCTTTTTCCCTTTTTGCACAGCTTCATCCTCCTGAAATTATTGAATAATTTATTATTATATATAATTAAATAAATATAAATTAAACCAGAAAGGTTTATTGCTTCATACCATCTCTCCGTACCCGACCGAAAATGGCTTTGTGCCAGCCGTATGATGAACATTCTGATGCGACTGGCTATAAACGCCTTGCTACGACCTCTTCTGTTAATGTAAAATAAAATTTCATCATGATTATTAATAAAAAAATATTTCTTGATAATGATAAATACCTTAATAATTAAATTATTACATGTACCTTTCCTAACTCTCCCATTCTCCAACGGACATATCTCTCACACGCATCCGTAGGGACTCCACCAGGGACATCATCTATCAACTCCTGCATCGGCATGCTCCCATCGAACAGATCCAACCTCTTGTTCTTCCAGCCGTCACCATCTTCCCTTGTGCAAACTTTTGAACATGTCTCGCACGTCAAACTTTTTCTGCAAAATATGAAATTTATCAGTGATCAAATATTATTCCAATAATAATAAATAATAAACTATAACTCAATTCAACCGACCTTCACGATTTCCCTCCACGCATCAATCAGGAATCACTGGAAATTTTGGCCAACATTCCCGCAGAACCTGCCAAACAATTGACCCCCATTTCCTCTAGGATGAAGGGTAAACAGGTTCCAGTCCACCTTCACCTTGTGACTGGTCGGGAGGTTGTGCGCATCTTGCACAGTCAACGTCCTCTTCGTGGTACTACCAGAAGGGTCTGTACAATTTACACAATACTGTTAAACCCGAGTAAAAATTCGAATTATCTAATAAAAGCGGCAAAAATTTTAATTCCCTTACCTTGCACTTGTACGTGATATCCGGTTGCTTTTCCACCGGACCGTTTAGAATGCCCGGCTTCCACATTTTTCTTCTCATGCAACCATTCTTCAAAGTAGTCCAAATTTGGAATCTGAAGTGAGTTCTCATTGTAGAATTGGTTGATAATATGCTCGGGAATTTCCTCTTGTTCCATACGATGCCGCTCCGCTTCTATACGCCCCTCCTCTCTTTGTTGTCGTAGG
Organism: Mimosa bimucronata; assembly: GCA_037074515.1. Taxonomy (NCBI): domain Eukaryota; kingdom Viridiplantae; phylum Streptophyta; class Magnoliopsida; order Fabales; family Fabaceae; genus Mimosa; species Mimosa bimucronata. The sequence continues at coordinate 12,511,333 of CM073448.1, read as the reverse complement.
TGTTGTTGTTCTTCTTCCTCTTCTTCACCAGTCATAGGCCTCCTTCCTCTACTGCGGTTGTTGTTCCCTGCCATGATTGGTGCCGAATCTGGAATCTAGAATCTAAATATGCTTGTAATTTTCGAAAAATCCGAAGAATGCACGTGTGAACGTCTTTTTCACCAAATTCCTTGGGCCTTTATGAATGCAAAGACGGTGGGAGGTTAAATAGTACTTGCATTTAGTAGTAGTTACGCAAACCACTACTCTTTGTAGTGGTTATTCAGATAAAACCGCCTCTAATTCGTGCCTACAATAAATGCGTTCGTCGCCACTTACTGCAAAAAAAACCCGCCACTAATATCACCCTGCAATTTATGCGTCCATTCAGTCAGTGGCTGTTGTGCGTAAACGCGACTAAATTAAAAAAAGCCGCCACTAAATGATGACCTTCTATTTACTCGCAGGTTTGGCAATAAAACCACTACTAATGTAACGCCACAAATTTTCCCGCCAAAGGGCGTGACCTTAGCGGCTGTTAGTTTGACAATAACCGCTACTAATTTACGCCACTATATTCAAACTAGTCAAACTGACCCATTTAGTCGCGGTGTGCTCGATAAACCACTACTCATATGTATTTAGTAGCGGTTTTGTGTGTCTGCTACTAAATGAACCGCAAGTAAACTCCACTTTTTTTTGTATTGATATGCATATAACTCTTTTCATATTTTTAAAGTTTAAATTTAAACCATTAATTGTTTGGTGGTGAAACCCCTTACTTCCAAGTTACCATAATCTTTTGGATAGAAATTGCAAACTTGAAGTAATAAAAGACAAATGACATATTATATACAATCCTACATAACGTAATAATATTACAAAATCAATAAACTTTAGGCCAGTTAATGGCTTTCGTAAATTGTTAAGTTACATGGTGTCATGCAAGATGTTCTGCATCTTCTATATATATATATATAGATGATACAACAATTTTCATGTATCAGATAATGATGCCGTAACTATAAGAGATGATTTGGCAAAATATACACACACATATATAAGAGGTGCATGATCAAAAGTAAAATATTTGAGTGGTTAAATTTAAGTTTTCTAATGTAACAAGTGTTATAAGCAACTAATCCAAAATTTAAGGGAATTTTGTGTAATTTAACTTTTATTTTTTATTATTCCTGAAAGAAGAAAAGAAAAATAATCCTCTCATCAAACAATATTTCTCACGTTAACCAACAATTCTTCGATAAAAGTAAGAAATAGTATTTTGTCACAATTAAACTTTTGAAACACTAATCACTATTCAATTAAACACATAAGATTATATCCTAAGCATTGATAGTGATAAAAAAAAAATAAAGGATTTAAATTTTTCTTTACATTAATCTTCAATTTTGGATAGCCAAAAGACAATTAAAGGACAGAAATCATAGAGAAACTGTGTTTGAATTCTATAAAATACTATTATTTAAATTGCATCATCATCTGAAAGTTTTTAATTTATTTTAACATCTTGAGATTCAAAATTTTGAGATTCTTATCTCGTATGAAGAATCTTTTTCCAGAACCAGTGTGAAAGTTTGTAAGCACAAAATCTAACAACTATTTGATCATATATATAATTCAAATATCAATCCAATCCAAAAATAAATATGTTTACAATCTAAAACTAGATTGTTCTCAAGTAACACAATTTAAAATTATTTAAAACTAAATAATCCTAAGTCATGGATAGAACAATGAAAAAGAAACCATTATCTTGTAGTCTTCAAATGTCAGTTCTGTGCTCTAGTCTCTTCCATGCTCCTTCTGAGTTATTTCCCAAAGCTCAAGCTTCTATGGAAATTTATCTCTCATCTCCTTGAAGCAAAGTCAAGGAGAAATAAGTGTGTGCAAGAGTTTCCATAAATAATGACATCTAGGTATTTTTATAAGAGTGTGACATATATAGCTTCAATTATAAGATTTAAATCATTAAAAATCATGCGCCCTATGATTTTTTAATCTGCTTTTGCTTATCATGCAAAAATTAAATGAGATTGTGATTTTACAGACAGCTCGATCACAAAATAGGCAACAAATATATTGACAATTTTTACTCAATAATCCTATCATTAATTCACACTTATATTATTACCTAAAATTGGCTAATGGTTAAAATATTTCCTAATTTATCGAAAATAGCCTAAAATTATTTCTAAAATTTATGAATAAGGTGGAATAAAATATATAAAAATACTTATTTATCAATGGTATGCTTGTTCTTCTTCTCTTCATATTCCTTGATTTTTGTAGTTCATATCCACATGGTTCAATCAAAATCCACCTTTTAGTTCCTATACACTTGTTTACATCCATGTAATTGATTTTATAACTATATAAACTTGTATGACAATAGAGCTAGTGAATTGTTCTAGCAAAACTACTTTATTCATGTTCTATTGGTTACAGTTCCTTCAAGAATAGTTTTAGTCTTCTCCTCCTCTATATAATATAAATTTAGGTCATATATTAAAACTTAAAGTTATTATTTTTCTAACTTAAAACATTATTAATTTAAATATAAATTCAAAACGAGCTGGACCTCCCATGCGATGCATGGGTGCTTTATTTTAGGGCAATTCTTACCTATGTAACTAACATTTCACTTGAAATAATGAACTTTGTCATTCATCAATCAGGTTCAGTGGGCATGACCTATGTGAACCACATCTCTTGTGGCATATTATAGCTTCACCAGAAATAAATGCTTGATCACATAAATGAAGATGAACATCAAGTAAAAGGACAAATCAAACATAACGAACATGCAATAATGTTCGCACAAACCACCAAAAACATGTTCGCACAAACCACCAAAAATTGAACGTTTTCCAGTCTAGTATGCATCAAGAAATTAAGATGTCCTAGAAAATGTTTAAAAGCACTGATCTAACAAACATTATGATATTTAAGTTCCTAACTTCTAAATATTCAAGAAGACCTCCTTGTAGACAAAATTCTTTGTTGTGTTGCCTTGTTCTTGCCCATCTTTGCTCAAAATAATTTTCAATCCTTCCATGATTCTAACTCTTGAAAGTGCAACATGAAGTTGGCCATGTGTAAAAACTATAGGTTTCTCTAGGTAAACTCCGACTTTCTTTAGAGATTGGCCCCGACTTTTGTTAATTGTTATTGCGAATAACAATGTCATAGGAAACTATCTTCTTTTCATCTTGAAAGGCCATATAGATTCTGAATGGTTCATGTCCATTCTATGTATCAATACCTTCTTAGTATGCTTAGAACCATTCAATGTAATTACCGCAGTGACCATCTTGCCAACCTTTGAAGCACATAATCTTGTACCATTGCAGAGGCCTGATTGTTGATCAATGTTTCTTAGTGATATGATTGGAGCTCCAACCTTAAGCACAAGCTTGTGGGGTGCAAGTCCAGAGGAAGAAATAGTGTTAAGAAATTCAGTTGTGTATAAGTTGTCAATGTTGTCATAGTCATCGGTTGATTTACAAACAGTGTCACAACTAAGAAATTCATATGTGTAACATCCTAAAAATTAATTAAGGATTTATGGGGGTAATAGGAATTGATTAATGAGAAATGATGGATTATGAGAATATTTGAAGAATTTTGAGGTGTTTTTGAGGATTTTAAAGGCCTAGTTTTTCCCTTATTTGGAAGATAATAATTTTTGGGGAAATTATTTTTAGACTCAAAAGAGGTTATTGTGGGAGTAAATAAATAAAAGATATTATAGGGAAAATTTTGGAAGTAAAAAGAAAATTTTTTGTTCAAAAGAAATATCTTATTTGAGAATTTTAGGGTCTAATAGTGTAGTTTTCTCTTTCCACTCTGCCGACACTCAGTTCCTCGTCAATAACTTGTCACTGTGCATCAATTATTATTCCTCAACCAATCACACTCAACTACTATTTACATATATTATTATTATATTATTATTTTATTATTATTTTTATCATTATATAAACACACACATACACTTCGCTGAGCACACACATACATGTTCACTGATCACTTCGTTTTCTTATTTCTCTATTTTCTCTCTCCCCTCTTTTCTCTTATATATCACCATTATTACTCCTTTCACCGGATTTATCAGAGCCCGTTGGCATACAAATAGTGAGTTTGTGGGCCAACTAAGCACATTTTCGGAACCCCGTAAGTCTCCTCTACAATTCTATGCCATTAGTTTTTCAATTAGCTATACTTGAAAAATTAGGCTTTGTCTAAATTGGTAATTTTTGGGAGTCCTAAAATTAATAAATTGAAGCTTAGGCCTCGATTATGAGTTTTTCTGAGTAGATTTTTTATTGTTGGAAGTTTTCCTAATTATTAGGAATTTTTGGATTTATGGAAGTTTTAGAAATTGGGCTTTTAAATTACTCGAGGTGCTTATGGGTAAATTGATGATTTTTAGATATTTATTAAGGTTATATGAGGGGATTTAATTAATTGATTTGATTGGGGTTTGCATTTAAAGAATTATTGAGGGATTATGGGATATTAAGGAATTTTATAAATAGTTATTGGAAAGATTAATAATTTTGGATATATGTATAAATGGAGTAGAGATAAATTTTAGAGATAAAAAGGGAGAATAAATGTTAAATAGAAATTTAGAATAAGTAAGGGCAAAGAAAGGGTAGTTAGTAATTTAATTTCCAACATATGAAATTGTTGGATAAATAATTAATTGTGGTAGTATGTATGATTGTGTAGTGCTTGAATTGCACTGAGTTAGCACGGGGGAGCTGCACTATTGTGAGATTGGTGCCAGCTATCAGGTAACCGCTTTCTGCTTGTTTATGTGTGTGTGCAGTGTTAGTAAGTAATTTGAAATATTATTATTTGACAATTATGATGCTATATGGAGATGAGATATTGGATCACAATTAAGATATGATTATCAATTGATGATTGATGAGATATGAAAATGAGATTTTGGAATATTAATATTTTTATAATAAATGTCCTGTGGAGTATTATTTTGAAATGGCATAAATTTGTGATGTGAAATATTTGAAACTGAAATATATGTGGTTTTGGAAATTGTCTAATATATGTATATCATGGAAATACTGGAAGGCCTGGTGCCTGATAGTGGTGTTGCATATGTATGTGTTGTTTGTGAGAAATTATTTGTGTATGTGACACCGGTGAATTGGAAATTGTGCCATCACGTGATGAGGTACCCTGTTGCGCCACAGGGACTAATTGATATATTATGAGAAATAAAGGAGAGAAAGACGAAAGAGGGGATATCGCCCCTTACGGATTCAGAAAGGACAGAGATCCTTCTAATCTGTGGTACTATTCAGGGAGGGTAGAGAGTCCCTCGTGAACTGTACCGTGGTGATCAGGGGTGGGTGGAAGGTCCCGACTGGTCCCACATGTTTTCCCAACATTTCTAGTAAGATTTGTTTGGGTTGTCTGTAATTATCAATGATATATACTATTATTGAGGATGAATTGTGATGGATTATTTTATAATTATAAACGATGAGAAAAGATATTTGGGACCAAGATATGCATTATATGTGAATACCTGAGCATGCTGGTTGAACTAATATATATACATATATGTATTCCACTGGACACCTTGCTAGCACACACCACACGTAGATGAGTAGTCAGTGGTTGCGTTTTGGGGCTACCCCCGTTGATCTCACTTTTGCAGGTCCTAGGAGCGAAGTAGGAGGTCAAGGGAAGGATCCGGGAACTTCTCACTGATATCGTGAGATACTCTGGACCAGAAGGACAGGAGGTATTGCCACATTTAGGATCATATTTTGTATGATGCTTCCGCTGAAAACTTATTATTATTTTGGGAAGAATTATTGTATAATTACCATTATGGTATGGTATTTTAAGGATGATGTGTGGAGATTAATTATGGATAATATAATTCTCTGTTATTGTACTGGAAGAAAATTTATATTATGATGACAGAGATTTGGAGTGAAAATTTGAATTATATATAAATATTATGGAAAGCTCTTTTTCTAACTATGTTAGCGAACTTTTGGTAATTTAATTCTTTTTCCTAACATAGTTAGTACTATAAACGTTTTAATATATTATTGTTAGTGGTTAAAAGTGGAATTTGGAGGTAATGTTACAATATGCATCTCCAAGTAGAAGACCATACATATATTCATTAATTTGATCCATCATTTCAATGGTTGGTGCCGCGATTGTATGGTCGTTGAAGTAAGAATGGTCTTATAAACTTGCCAAGAGGTTGTCGTAGGTCCATTCAACAATTGCTTTTGTTGAATTGTTGGAACCATCTATCTGTAATTGTTTGAGAATTTCAACATCACTCACACCATATATGCTTGTATCCAAATTCCCATATCTAACATCTAACAACCATTGTGAGAACAATCTAATTTTTTTGTTGACAGTAGGATCATTAGATGATCCTAACCTCATGATCTGAGAGAGCTTGAATATTTTATAAGAATGCCACAGGTGCGATGAGTTGATACAAGCATTCACAATGCTTGTGACCCTTTAGGAATTAGTGGTAGAATCTGTCTAAAATCATCACCCACTACAACACACTTACCACAAAATATTTTGCTTCGCATCACATCTTGCAAACTTCGATTGAATGCCTTAATGCAGTACCGTTGGACCATAGGAGCTTTAATTTATCAGCCATTTGCGGCATTTTAACGTAAGCACACGGGTCATCAAAAAATTTAGTGTAGTGAAAAGAGTGTCGTTTTGCAAGGATTGTGCTTTGAGTAAGCTAATTAGTACTAATTGTTTACTTCATTGAAACGGAGTGTGAAAAATTGTTGAAAACTAAGTTTGAAATAAAACGCAAGCTGCAAATGGAATTGAAAAAGGAAAATGATTGCAAAAATACTTAGTCAATGGAATAAAAGCCTAGGGTTACTTATCCCCATTTTTACTTCATGAACTAGTTAACTTCCCTTATTTTTAGAAACCTAATGAAATTATGTGAGAGTCCAAGATTCTATTTCATTTGAAAAAGCTTTTTCAAGACAAAATCAAATTTATACTAGCTTTAATTGCACAACCTCTTGTCACAATTAATGCAAGTAATAATTCTCAACCAATCTCAATTTGACAATGTTAGGTTAGTAACATATCTCTACGTTACCAACTAACCATTCATTTAAAATCATAAACTTCAAGCCCAACATGATTTCATCTAAGTTCTAAAACAAAATGCACTTTCTCAAGCCATATTTCATTTAACAAATTAAGTGGTGATCAAGCACTTGTATAAAAAGAGGGCAAGATGAAAATCTACACATATACTTCATTCATTGCATAAAAAGAAAGGGAAATATAAGGTTCAATCCATAAAAATGGTTCAAAGAAACCCTGGAAAAGGGTTTTAGCTACACATAATTGAATCTAAAACAAAAACAAAATATAGAAAATAGTTCATTATAGCATAAATGAAAAGAAGAGGGACAAAGAAGGAAGGAAACCAAGAAAAATAAAGCTCAAATCTCTTCAAACTCCTTCAAATCAAAGCCCCAAGCCTCTCAAGTAGCTCTAGAACCAAAGTAACTACCTCCAAAGGGGCTTGCTCTCGTTTTTGCACGAAAAGCTAGGTTATACCCCTGAAACCCAGCCAAAATTACGCAAAACGTAGAGTTTCATCGGGTCCTTACCGTGGCCCTCGCTATGGCAAGCCACAGCAAGAATCAGAGAGCTGCCAAAAAAATGAAGCCTCACCGTGGCCCTCGCCTTGGGTGGCCACGGCGAGGAACAGAAAGCTTGCCATTGAAAAAGGGGGCCTCGCCGTGGCCCTTGCTGTGGGAGGCCACGGCGAGGTGTAGAGGCCATGCTTCTTCAGGTTCTTTGCTCCGCTTTTGTTGCCTCTGGTCCTTCTTTGCTTATTCCACTTATCCACCTCTTCCTATACAAGAGGGAGAGAGTTTGAGTTTGAAAATTTCACTCGTAAAAATATCATTAAGCTTTAAAAATTTCACACCAATGTGAGTGTTTCTTTGTTTATCTTTTTCTATGAGTTTTGTATACTTTTCAAAGCTATCCTTTCAAAATCATGTACATGTATGGGAAAATTTGTGATGAAATGTGTGAAATTATGGAGTTTATCAAGCTTCCCATATGATAAGTGATGTGCTCTTGATCAGATTAACCAAATGAGAGTTTTGCTAAATAGAGCATATAGAAAACTCATTAATTAGTATAGGAATGACAAATCTAGGGTGTGTTGTTTGACCACCTAGCAAAAGATTTGCTGTAATACCACTAGAAGCAACGGTTAGGATGATTTCCCCTTGTAAACGTAGCGCCGCTGCCGTTAAAGCATTCCACAAGAGTGTCTTTCATGTCTTGTTGTATCATATACAAAGAAATAACCACCTATTCTTTTCTCAAAAAATTCCATTATACCATTGTAAGCATTTAACTGGCTAGAATTCAATGACTCCAGTAAGATGGCTGACTATAACTTGAGAGAATCCTTGTCATAACTCAGCTCTTGTTGGATTAGATGGTTTGTCCATGCTATTTATGTCCTCTGGAATTGGGAGAGAGTTGAAGTCATGCAAAGTCTTCCCATTCAAACAGAGTAACTCGTCTATTTCCCGTAGTGCTGCTCGTTCCTTATCAAATGATGTGAGATTGACATTTGTTTGTAATAATATATAAATGATCCATTGTTCAGTATGAATAATAAATGTGTATAAAAAGAAACATTTTTATTTAAGTGTACAAAATGAAAACTTGAACTTGCAAGGTTGCCTCTTAAGGGATGTAAAACATATCTTCTGATAGAAGTTTTGCCATGTTTCACCACACAACATCTGGCTCTTTTATTGATTCACATAGAAGCATTGTGACAAATAATTTTCTTAAGCATTTCCCAAAGGCCCAAGAACATGCTTCCTCTATAGTAGAAATGTACTCACAATCATCAACTAAGAGGCCACGTGCAAAACATGCATCCTTAAATGTCTTATGAACCACACCATATACCCTTTTGATGTCATCAAATGAAGTTGGCCCTTGAACTTTTGTCAAAAGAATATGCAGGTAATATAACTCTACTGCTGACACTACAAAAAAAAGGGCTTTTAGTAGCGGTTACCTTAGTCGCGGAACACTAAAACCGCTAGTAATTTTACATTAGTAGCGGTTATAAGCACAAACCGCAAGTAAATCCGACGGTTTGACCACAGAAGTACTTAGTAGCGGATATTACTAGCGGTTTAGGGGTTATAACCGCAACAAATTTGGCGCGTTTTGGCGGGAAAAGTAGTGGCGTACATTTAGTCGCGGTTCTGGAGGGAAAAACCGCTAGAAAATGAATGGCCACTGAATTAGTGGCGGTTTTAGTACATTAGTAGCGGTTTCCCCCAAAACCGCCACTAATTCAGCGAAATAAATGCAACTGCATTTATTACTGGTTGATTTAGTCGCGGTTTCAGCGGCGGTTTTAGCTGAAACCGCGACTAATAGTAGCGGTTCTTGCAGAACCGCTACTAAAAGTGAACAGTTTAAAAAGGCTCGTGCCTTTTCAGAGAAAAGGCACGAGCTTTTTGAGAAAGAAAGTAACCTGACGTGACTTCGACTAGAAAAAAGAGATCAAAATCATGGTGAAAAAGGGCGATCGCAATAAGAGGCATATGACCGATGAACAAATGGAAGCTGAGGAGCGGCTACGTAAGGAACTGGCTGAGCAGGCCGAGAGGGATCGTATAGAACAAGAGCGCATCCGTGTACAGAACGATCCGATTCCAGAAGATGTAATCAACGCATTCTGGAGCGGGGGAGAGGCGTTCGACGAGACTGGAGGAGGAGCGGATTTTGAGGATATGGAACGTTGGTTGGACGGTGAGGAATTTGACGAGGCGGGGCACCCTAAACGATCCTCCGGAAGGTCCACCGGTTACGAAGTGCAAGTTCAGGGTAAGGAAATTCAATTTTTATTGTTTTTATGAGATAATTATAATTTTTTATCGCTCATTAAATTGAAATTGTTCCCTAATTTTTACAGACCCTTCTGGTAGCATAAGTGAGAAGAGGTTGACGGTGCAAGATGCGATGAACCTTCCGAGCGGGCACAGAGTTATAGTTGAGTGGGACGACTTGACCAAATTACCGGTTGGACAAGGGGGGCAACTGTACTCGAGGTTCGTCGGGAGTGTAGGTCAGAATTATCAGCGATTTCCGATTGACGCTTTGGACTGGAGGAAGATTGACGCGAACTCTAAAAAGTTCGCGTTTGACGAAATTGTTAAGGTTTGTTGAATTAACTTTGACCTTATTTATTGTTTATTATTTATTATTTTTTATTTCTTTTCTGTTATTATTTGAATTTGATTTTAATAAATATTATAGGAAATGTATTTATTATTTCTTATTTGTTTTATGTTATTATTGGAATTTGTTATTATTTATTAATTTCTAATTAAACATACTTAAATTATATTTTACAGAGGAAGTTTGATGTGAGGGACAGCCGCAAGACTTGGACAGAATCAAAGATGGGGGACGGTTGGAAGAACAAGCGGTTGGATATGTTCAAAGAAAGAAATCGGGGTGGGAGTAGGCCGATTCAGGAGTTGGTCGATGATGTCCCTGGTGGCGTCCCTGCGGATGCGTGGGAGAGATATGTGGGTTGGAGGAGGGGAGACATTGGGAAGGTATAATGAATAATATTATTGAATTGATATTGAAATATCATATTGAAAAATTATTTTTGAATTACTGATTATTATTTAATTTTATTTTATGTTAACAGAAGAGGTCGCAACAAGGTCTTGCCGCGAAGGCCCATCAGAAGGTTCATCATACGGCTGGGACGAAGCCGTTTTCGGTTGGGTACAAAGAGATAGTATGAAGGAATGAAGTTTCATTGTTTGATTTAAAAATAATTTATCTTTATATATTAATAACTGTTTGTATCTTAATTTTCAGGAGGAAGAGGCTGCGAAGAAAGGGCAGAAGGCTACCTACGGTCGTTTCTACCAAATAAAGCACAGACACGCCGACGGGAGCCCAACATCCAGGGAGGCTGAGGAGCAAATTGTAAAATTTTTATTTATTTATTTATTTTTTATATTATTATATTTTTAATAACAACGACATCAAAATAAAATTGTTAATATGTTTGTGTGTGCAGGCTAGGATTGAGGCTGCGGAGAGAGAGATCGCCGAGTCGCAGGGGGACAATGTAGACCCCACTGCCTCGCTAAGGGCTGCCCTAGGGCCTCAAGAGCACCCTGGCCGGGTTCGCGGGATGGGATTCGGAACCCGACCTACGGTGGTGTACGGCAGGTCAGGCGACCCAGGCAGCGCCC